>JAWHQI010000124.1:2400000-3095000 GCA_033032865.1 Dactylorhiza incarnata | reverse complement strand
ATAAAGAAGGTGCAACTACACAAGGTGAGGTTTCAAGCACAATCAATCTTCTAGGTTGAGCATCAAAAAGAAGGAAACCTAGGTATGCACATGATGTTGGTTGGGTTCACCCGAAGGTTCCCCACAACCGCCTAAGCAATCGCATGAGGCTAATCATAATATCAATTCACAACACTCCACCCTAAGGGTCACAACCTTAGGTGGGAACAAGAGCTTTTGGTCGGTCTAGGTATGACACCTTCCACGACCTCTCCCATGATCACACGGCTTTCATGAGGAAGGGACCTCTCACCGATCTGCATGGAAATGGGTTCGGTTCAGCTTTGCCCGTGCTCTAATCGTCGCGATCTATCGCACGACGCGGGTACGGCTTCACCTCGGCCCGTAAGGGTTTAGCACTTTCAAGTGCTTCACTAATTTTACGGTACGCACCTAACCCCATCACAAGGATCTAGGCTTCACGAATACTCAACAAGGGAGGTACATTACGCTCCGCAACAATTTCGTGGTGAAGGTTCGCCTTCAACCAAATCTCAAAGCATGGGGCTTTCGTTAGGATCTTCACAAGACGCCACACTTAATTCCCGCAATACTAAGGATGATTCCACGGAGTCATTCTCCGGCACACATTCTAGGCCTAACCTAAATGCAACGTCGCAAATCAAGCATCACCAATTCGGGCTCACGACCATGAATAGGCTTCACACACAATGCCTAAATCCGCGCGACTACCAGATTTTCTACATGTAATATGCCGGGGACGGACACAATCTACCCGGAGTTCCGAAGAAATTGAGGAAATCCTACACTTCACCCATTTGGTGAAAGAGATACCTCATGCAAGCATAGAAAGAGGAATGAATGGACAAATACAAGTCCAAAGTTCGGGAGGAAGAATCGTTACCCTAGACGCGTTCTTTTCCGTCATGGATCCGAGATTCTGCACGGTGAGAAACGACCGCACCGGGCTGCACTCTGCAAATCTGGAAACGGCTCGCGAAATGGAGCTCCGGAGCTCCGTCAATGGCGGGATCTTGCTTCTTCTTCCTTGGCTCCTTCTTCTTTCTCTAGGGTTGGAGAGAGAGAGGCCTCAAAATAATGAGGGTTAATCCCCTCTCTTGAGCCCTAAGACCCTCCAGCATCTAATCCTAGCCATCGGATCAGATCCCAAAAGATTTGGACGGCCCGATCTTCTTCTCCGCTCAAAATCGCGGAACAGAATAAACAATGCGCACGATCACAGGCGCACGATCACTGGTCGTGCGCGAAGAGGAAATGGTCGTGCGATAAGGGGAGACAGAACTCCGATTTCTTACGAATATGCGCACGATCGCTGGCGCACGATCACTGGTCGTGCGCGAAGAGGGGAAATGGTCGTGCAATAAGGGGAGACAGAACTCGATTCTCTTCTGAATTAACGCACGATCATTGGCGCACGATCACTGGTCGTGTGCGATGAGGCCACTAATCGTGCGCTAAGAACAGACAGGGAAAATTTAGCCTGTTTCAAGCGCAGCACTGCCACTCCGCCTATTTCGCTGAACTACGATTTTTTGGGTGTTACAACTCCACCCCCCTTAAAAGAATTTCGTTCCGAAATTCATAAAACAGTAATAGCATGAATTACAGTTATAAGTTACCTGAGAGAAATAGCTCGGGGTACTCCGCAAGCATCGTTTGCTATCTCTCCCAAGAGAGCTCCTCTCGGCCGCAATTATCCCACCGGACTTTTACCATCCGAATGGACTTGTTCCGCAGCTGCTTTACTTCGGTATCTTCGATGCGTAAGGGCTTGACTTTCGTCGACAACCCACTATCAACCGGCACTTTGTCGACTGCAACGATATGAGTAGGCTCTTGCACTGCCTTCCTCAACACAGAAATGTGAAACACGTCGTGCAGACCGCTCAGCTCTGCAGATAGTGCAAGCCGATAGGCCGCATCACCAACACGCCCCACGATCTCAAATGGTCCTAAGTACCTTGGACTGAGCTTTTTCAAGCGTCGGATCCTTGATACCCCTTTGAACGGTTTGATCTTCAAGTAAACCCGGTCACCGACGGCGAACTCTAGGTTCCTATGCTTGGCGTTGAAATATTTTGCTTGCCTATCCTGGGCAACCAATAGCCTTTCACGTATAGTCCGGATCGTCGAAGTTGCTTCTTTAACATCCTTTCGCTTCAATAGCTAGTATCGCCCGTTTCCGCCCAAGACAACGGCGTACGACACTTCTTACCATAGAGGGCCTCGAAGGGGGCCATCTTTATACTGGCTTGGTAGCTATTATTGTAGGCGAACTCGATCATATAGAGATGATCTTCCCAGTTCTTTCCAAAATCTAGAGCGCACATTCGGAGCATATCCTCCATAGTCCTGTTGGTTCTCTCGGTCTGTCCATCCGTTTGCGGGTGGAAGGCCGTGCTGAACTTCAATTTCGTGCCCAAAAGTTCATGGATAAGCCTCCAATCTTTCGATGTGAAACGCCCGTCACGATCGCTGACGATGCTACGAGGGACATCGTGCAGTCTCACAATACTATCAACATAGAGCTTTGCTAGCTTCTCTACAGAATCATCCTTCCGGTTCGGAATGAAGTGTGATACCTTTGTCAAACGGTCCACGATCACCCAAATGGCGTCGTTTCCATGTTGCGATCTCGGCAATCCGTGCACGAAATCCATCGAAATATCATCAAACTTCCATTCCGGAATCGGCAAGGACTTCAGAAACCCACCGGGACGTTGACATTCCGCTTTCACCAACACGCAAGTATGACACTTGGCCACGTAAAGGGCAATGTCTTTCTTCATACCCGGCCACCAGAACAGTTTCTTCATATCCATATACATTTTAGTGCTCCCCGGGTGGATCGAGTACTTGGTATGATGAGCCTCGTACATCAACTCCGCCCGTAGAGTGCCAACGTTTGGGATGCACAACCTTTCCTGTTTCCACATAAGATCGTCTTCGAAGGAGAAATCAGCGTTTAACCCCTCAACGGTTTCCGCTTTATATCGTTTCATGCTCTCGTCCAGCTCCAATGCTTATCGAACTCGGTCGGCAAGGTGGTATTGAACCTCCGTCCAGTTCAAGCATGCTGAAGTAGACATTCTCCTATCAATGCAAATGATCTCCATTTCTTTCAGCTCACGGATTAGACGCTCATCGTGCATCAAAATCCAATTTGCTTGTGCGGGAGCCCGACGACTCAACGCGTCTGCAACTACATTTCCTTTACCGGGGTTATATTTGATGTCGAAGGTGTAGTCCCCAAGGAACTCCATCCACCTCCTTTGACGCATGTTCAACTCCCTTTGATCTAGCAAGTACTTGAGGCTCTTGTGGTCGGTAAAGATATCGATCTTCACGCCATATAGATAGTGCCTCCAAAGTTTGAGGGCGAAAACCACGGCCGCTAGCTCCAAATCATGGACCGGGTAATTCCTCTCGTGAACCTTCAGTTGCCGGGAGCCGTAGGCAATTACCTTCCCGAACTGCATTAAGACACAACCCAAACCACTTCCTAAGGCGTCGCTATAAATTTCGTATCCTTCCGTACCTTGTGGCGAGCATAGAATGGGCGCCGTGGTCAGACGGCTCTTCAGCTCTTCAAAAGCTCGTGCGCACTCGGGCGACCAAACGAACTTATGATCTTTCCTAGTCAGTTTAGTGAGAGGGAGTGCAATCCTCGAGAAGTTCTCCACAAAGCTCCTATAATAGCCGGCAAGTCCTAAGAAACTTCGGACTTCCGCTACGTTTTTCAACAAAGGCCACGCTCGGATCGCTTCTATTTTCGACGGATCAACTGCAATCCCTTCGCCACTAACAACATGACCAAGGAATGCTACTGACGGTAGCCAAAACTCGCACTTGGAGAATTTGGCATATAGCTGACTCCTCCTCAAGGTGCTCAGGACTGCGTGCAGATGCCCTACATGCTCCTCTTCCGACTGAGAGTATACCAAAATGTCGTCGATGAAGACGATCACAAATTGATCCAGATACTCTCGGAACGTCCTGTTCATTAAGTCCATGAATACCGACGATGCATTGGACAGACCGAACGGCATCACCGTGAACTCATAGTGCCCAAAGCGGGTACTAAACGCTGTATTTGGAATGTCACATTCCCTTATCCGTAGTTGGTAATAGTCGGACCTTAGGTCCATCTTGGAGTAAACCGTCGACCCAACCAGTTGGTCGAATAAATCATCGATTCTAGGAATCGGATATCGGTTTTTCTCGGTCAACTTGTTTAGCTCTCTATAATCAATACATAGACGCAAGCTCCCGTCCTTCTTTTTCACAAAGAGGACCGGTGCACTCCAAGGCGAAGAACTTGGACGTACGTAGCCTTGCTATAGCAGCTCTTGCAATTGGACCTTCAACTGTGCCAATTCCTTTGGCGCTATTCGGTACGGTGAGCGGTCTACAGGTTTGGCACCTGGCACCAACTCGATACAGAAATCAATCTCCCGATGAGGCGGAGCCCCAGGGAGTTCGTTAGGAAACACGTCGGCGTACTCCGCTACAACTGGGACATCACATAACCTGGGCTTTGGCTCCGAAGCCTCCAACAAGGTGAAGAACAACTCGGCGCCTTTTCTCACCGCCTTAACCACTTGGAGAGCAGACATCAGCGTCTTGCTCGCTACTCGCATACCGGAGAATGTGGTTTCATCGTCGGTGTTCGTTCCCAAAGTGATCTCCTTTGTATTGCAATCTATGCATGCTCGCTGCTCCGAGAGCCAGTCCATGCCGAAGATCACATCGAATTCAGCAAACGGTAATAACGACGCTTCCAAGTCAAAATCTTGATTTCCGATCCGCGCCTTCACACGGCTCTTCCTATTCGCACTCATTCGAGATCCATTGGGTAGCACTACTTCCAATCTATCCTCTACGAAGGTAGACGGCACTCCGATTCGCACCACAAAGTCCTCAGACAGAAAAGAGTGCGATGCACCCGTATCAAATAGAGCTCTCGCCGGATAGTTGAAAATTAGCACGAAACCTAATTGTACACAAATAAAGCATATAGTCGTACAACAGTATAAATTATATATAGCTGTAAAAGCTAGTTTCTAATTCGTACCTGTGACGACATCAGTTTGTCATATAGCTTCTTGTTGGCCAAGCGAATAGACTCTCGGCTGAGTCGGAATGTGTTGGGAAGCCGAAGACTCTGCAACTTTACCCTTCTCCACAACACGAGCATAGTCCACCGCTCGATTTCCAGCCTTCGGGGGACCACTTCGACACACCGCAGCTTTGTCTCCCACCTTCCCGCAGGTGAAACACGTAATAGGAGTCTGCGCGGTCGTGGCTCCCGAAACATTTGAAGGAGCTTGTTCCGCTTGTTTGAACTTCCTCTTGTTCCTTCTGAAGTCCGACTTGGACTGAGAGGCCGACGCATGAAACTCGGGTTTCTTTACCACACTCTTTGCTTGTACCCTCTTCATGTCCAACTCCAAGGATCTGGCAGTTTGCACCATCACCTGGAAGCCAAACGTCATAGGGCCTGCAAGGAGCAGCCTCAGCTCGTCCCGAAGCCCTTCATAGAACTTATTAGTCTTGGTCTCCTCATCCTCCACCAAGGACCCCGCATAGCGACTCAGTCTGGTAAACTCATGCAAGTAATCGTCAACGGAGCGATCACCTTGAGTTAACCTCAAGAACTGGTTTTGTAACGCAATGCGCTGGGCAGAGGGGATAAACCGCTGGAGGAACGACTTTGAAAACTCCACCATTGTGATTTCAGTAATGTCTCTACCGCCGAACTTGTGCAGCTCTTCCTCTTCCCACCACAGCACAGCCTCTCCATAAAGAAGGAAAGTGGCTAAGGTGACCATCATGGCATCGTCCGTCGCTGTCGCCCTCAGAGTTCTTATAACTCTTGACAACCAGTCTTCTGCCTCCGTTGGGGACTCAGATCCCAAGAAGGTAGGAGGATTAAAGCTCAGGAAATGCTTTAATTGTTAGTCGCGCGCTCGCCCCGCAACTACTTGCGCCACTTGACGTTCCACCCTCGGCGCTACCGCAGGTTCCACTGCAGCTAAAGGCACAGGGGCCTCCATTCTTGGTTCCACCGCAGGTTCTACTGCAGCAACAGCCTCCGGGGCCACATCCGGAGTAGGAGTAGCAGGCTGAGCCAGCCTCTGGGGTTGAGCATTGATCATCGCGAAGACAGCTTCCGCGACTAATCTGATCATTTCAGCAGAAGGAGTGGTCGCTGGCACTTCAGCCGACCCACTACTTTCAGCGGTGTTACGGGGTCGAGACTGCCCCGCAGCACTTCTAGTCACCTATAATCATGCAAGGCACAATTTAGTGACCCAAAACATATCAAACATCTATCATGGAACGCTCAGGTTCCGCAAACAAGTATGTTTTTTCATTCCTAAGTGGACATTCTTATTAGTTTTTGTCGTTTTAGGTGAATGCACAACCCGTGCGCACCACCCCTTAAAAGGAATTCGTCCCGAATTAGCCCTAAGTCCGATACCAAATTGTAACACCCTGCCAGTACGAAAAGTATAACAACAGGTCTGGCCGGGACCCCACGCCATACAAACCACACTAGCTAGGAGTTACAAGGTGATAAAAAGAAAATAATACAACTACACGAGAGAACAAAACGTAAGCGGAAGCATTTTATTAAACCATTTCAAATAGATTGTCCACTATCATAGGAATGAACTAAAGTAAAGAGTTACGACCTTAAGGCCTTACATTCACGAATGTACTATAACTCAAAACATGCATCGGCGCACAGGCCGGCAATGCAAGGAAAATAGAAAAGAGGCTGCCCTTCGAGGGCCAACTCAGCAAAAGGGCCATCGCCTGCTACTTCCCGCTAGGCTCACCTGCACCTGCATAAGAACATTCCACCAAGCGGTGGCAAACAAAGTAACGGTCAGCACAGCTGACCAAATTATAACGACCCCACCCCTTTCCCGGGGTGGCGGAGCTTCTACCCTGCAAGCAAGCTATACTAGCACAAATACTAATATAAAGAAGGTGCAACTACACAAGGTGAGGTTTCAAGCACAATCAATCTTCTAGGTTGAGCATCAAAAAGAAGGGAACCTAGGTATGCACATGATGTTGGTTGGGTTCACCCGAAGGTTCCCCACAACCGCCTAAGCAATCGCATCAGGCTAATCATAATATCAATTCACAACACTCCACCCTAAGGGTCACAACCTTAGGTGGGAACAAGAGCTTTTGGTCGGTCTAGGTATGACACCTTCCACGACCTCTCCCATGATCACACGGCTTTCATGAGGAAGGGACCTCTCACCGATCTGCATGGAAACGGGTTCGGTTCAGCTTTGCCCGTGCTCTAATCGTCGCGATCTATCGCACGGCGCGGGTACGGCTTCACCTCGGCCCGTAAGGGTTTAGCACTTTCAAGTGCTTCACTAATTTTACGCTACGCACCTAACCCCTTCACAAGGATCTAGGCTTCACGAATACTCAACAAGGGAGGTACATTACGCTCTGCAACAATTTCGTGGTGAAGGTTCGCCTTCAACCAAATCTCAAAGCATGGGGCTTTCATTAGGATCTTCACAAGACGCCACACTTAATTCCCGCAATACTAAGGATGATTCCACGGAGTCATTCTCCGGCACACATTCTAGGCCTAACCTAAATGCAACGTCGCAAATTAAGCATCACCGATTCGGGCTCACGGCCACGAATAGGCTTCACACACAATGCCTAAATCCGCACGACTACCGGATTTTCTACATGTAATATGCCGGGGACGGACACAATCTACCCGGAGTTCCGAAGAACTTGAGGAAATCCTACACTTCACCCATTTGGTGAAAGAGATACCTCATGCAAGCATAGAAAGAGGAATGAATGGACAAATACAAGTCCAAAGTTCGGGAGGAAGAATCGTTACCCTAGACGCATTCTTTTCTGTCATGGATCCGAGATTCTACACGGTGAGAAACGACTGCACCGGGCTGCACTCTCCAAATCTGGAAACGGCTCGCGAAACGGAGCTCCAGAGCTCCGTCAATGGCTGGATCTTCCTTCTTCTTCCTTGGCTCCTTCTTCTTTCTCTAGGGTTGGAGAGAGAGAGGCCTCAAAATAATGAGGGTTAATCCCCTCTCATGAGCCCTAAGACCCTCCAGCATCTAATCCTAGCCATCGGATCAGATCCCAAAATATTTGGACGGCCCGATCTTCTTCTCCGCTCAAAATCGCGGAACAAAAAAAATAGGGCGCACGATCACAGGCGCACGATCACTAGTCGTGCGCGAAGAGGAAATGGTCGTGCGATAAGGTGAGACAGAACTCCGATTTCTTACGAATATGCGCACGATCGCTGGCGCACGATCACTGGTCGTGCGCGAAGAGGGGAAATGGTCGTGTGATAAGGGGAGACAGAACTCGATTCTCTTCTGAATTAACGCACGATCACTGGCGCACGATCACTGGTCGTGCGCGATGAGGCCACTGATCGTGCGCTAAGAACAGACAGGGAAAATTTAGCCTGTTTCAAGCGCAGCACTGCCACTCCGCCTACTTCGTTGAACTACGATTTTTGGGGTGTACCTCAAATACACATATAAACGAAAGAGCAATTTCACATAGACATGAAATAATCACTACAAATCAAGGTTTACATGTGCCACATCATCAAATAATAAGGAATACGTTCATATACATCAACACAAATAAGAGAACAAGGCAAGAGTTACGATCGAATCCAGAGGCTTGTTGTAGATTCACGACAGGAATCGTCGGGTTGTCAATCCGCATCCTAGCTCGGTCCCAACTATCGTCCGGGGTAGAGGAGGGCTGTCACTTCCTCCCAATGGACCTGTCTTCTTCGGTGAACTACAATCCGGCCACGACCGATGTGAAGAACTCCTAGCTTGGCGATGAAGATGAGTGTAGAACCATCTCCTTGAAGCACTTGGATGATGCGAGGTGGCCGAGATGATCTCCGGGCTCAAGATAGGCGTGAAGACTAGTCCCGGAGCTCCTACTGGTGGTGGAAGATGATGCAGGGGGCGGAAGAGGCGAACAGGGCTCGAAAATGGCGGAGTTGATGCATCGTCCGACCTAATTTCACAGACTGTGTATTTATAGAAAATAGGTCGCATGATCAGTGGCGCACGACCAGTGGTCGTGTGCACTAGAAGTTGGCGGTCGTGCGCACTGTGGCAGAAAACCTGCAAGACAAAATTCACAGAAAAATAAAATACGCACGACCATTGGCGCACGATCAGTGATCGTGCACTCTATGGCCAGTAGTCGTGCGTTTGGCAAGACGACACGAAAATAAGGGGGTTAAGTGCGCACGAGCAGTGGCGCACGACCAGTGATCGTGCGCAATATAGCCAGTGGTCGTACGCAGTATTGCTAGGCAGATTTTTATTTGAAACACCTGCACGATGCCTGTATCAGCAGGAGAACTGCTCGGGCCACTGATCACAGCACTTAACGCATTCAATAAAAACAACTAAACACAGCACAATACTCAGAAATAAGAAATAAAATCTTTTACACCTACATTGGGCTGGAAATGTGCACATTGAGTGGAATGAGGTTAAATCAACAAAGAAAAGAATATAGGTGAAAAGTGATGTGCACGTGCATGAAAATAAACCCAAATGAGTCATAAAAAGGGTATATAATCTGGACTCATCAGCGCGCAACGAACACGTGATCGTTATGAGCGTGCAACGAACTCGGGAGATTTTTGAGAGTGCGATGAACCTGAGAGCGCACTGGGCGCGCAATGAACTCAGAAAAATTAGGAGTCGCAGCCCCAAGGGGGAATTAGGCTACGGTCGCACCCCAGTACAGGGTGGATCTTCGCTTGGCCGCACCCCATGGGGGTGCGGCTACCTGACGGCACCCCATGGGGGTGCAGCTTGGCTTGGGCGCACCGCCCAAGAGGTGCGGCTTGGATTAGCCGCACACCAAAGGGGGTGCGGTTTAGCCGCACCCCCCACTATGGGGGTGCGGCTATCCGCACCCCAATAGTGGGGTGCATTCATGACTGCGCATCGCGCCAGTGGAGCATAAATTGTGCGGCGGATTCCTCCACTCCCATGATCATGGGTTAGACTCTTGACCTCACTAACTCCACTTCTCTTTAGTGGAGCTTTCTTTACACGCACCCCATGAGCTCTTATAAATCCATGGATGAACATCATCTCGACAGATGCGCATCATAAGCCCCCCAAACCTTCGGAGTCCGGGACACTGCGTGGAGGAGAGCAGAGATTTTGATTTTTGCTAACGGCAGTTCCGACCACCGTCATCATTGTGCGACGTGCCGCACAATGCTAGAGGTTAGTAATTTTTTTGTTTCGCACGAGATATGAAAAAAGGAGAGAGACACAGAGAGCGTGTAGGCAGCGCAGCCGTTACGCGCCTGTCGCCGGTGCGTGGCCCATGCCAGGCCGAGTGGCGTGCGGCCTTCATCAGAGCGGCTTGTGCGCGGCTAGCGAGGGTGCAGTTGGAGGCAATCGTGCGCGTGTGCAGCCAGAGGCGACCGGCGGCGGCCAGGCGCGCCCAGTGCTGGCTGTGCGGGCGAGCGACTGTTGCGTGCGCGGGCGGCGCGTGCGCGGCCGGCGCGCGCTCGACCTGCGCGTGCGTGGCTGGTGCGCGGCCGGTGTAACGCCCCTGATATTTTGTTGATTATCTGTGTGCCCGCTGTGACATAATTTTTGGCGTAAGGTCATTGCATTGACTCGTCGGGGTTATTTTTTAGCCTTAACTTAAATGATGATTTAATTTTGGTCACGCGTGTGAGTTTTCGCGACATTCCGAGTTAAAGGGGAAAACTTGGGGGATTTTTGAGTAATTATTGAGATTTTAACATCGGGAATTTTGATCTCGAGTTTGGCTCGTCGGAATTTAATTCTAACTTCGCGGTTGGATTCGTAGCGCCGATTTTCAGTTTACGTGCGAATTTCGTTAAAATCCGAGGTGATTTAGTTGCCCTCGTAGTTAAATATGATGGGAGATTATTTAATAGATTTAAATGAGAAACTTGGGTTTTAATATAAATACCAAAATTTCCAAACCCTATTCTTCTTCTTCTCTAAAGGGCCGAACCAGAATTCTTGTGAGAACGAGAGAGGCGTGTTGGGAACTTCTTCTAGCCGGCGAATCGAGAGCTATAGTAGACGGAATCGTAAATGGAGAGTAAAATCAGAATGCTCTCGGCGTGATCTTCGTTCTAGTGGTAAGATATTCGTGTTTCTTGGGATTTTTGGAGTCAAAGTAGTGACCTAACTCCTCTTTTTGGCCTAGAAGGGTTCAGTTTTTTGTGCTCGGGTGAGTTCTTGGCCGATCCATAGCTTTTGGAGCGGAGAAATTCGAGTTTGGAAGGTTTAAGGCAAGTGGTATTCTTTTTCTTCTCTCTTTTTGTTGGAATGTTACTCCATGTGTTGATTTGTTGTCATGTGCGGTTTATCTCGTGAGTCAGATGATTTTTTGCTTTGCTAGGCAAGCTTATAACCTCCTTATTGTTCTCCCCTAATTCGTCTAACTTCCTCTTATATACTTAACTGTTAAATTGCTGTCAAGAAAATCCTCTATTTTTACTCAAAAATTTCGGTTTTTTTGCTTCTTCTCGAGAAATTCAGAGTTTTTCTCGAGAAATCCAGAGTTCTTCTCGAGAAATCCAGAGTTCTTCTTGAGAAATCCAGAGTTCTTCTCGATAAATCCAGAGTTCTTCTCGAGAAATCCTTACTGTTTTTTGAGAAATCCTTACTGCTTCTCCAGAAATCCATAGTTATTCTCGAGAAATTCAGAGTTCTTCACGAGAAATCCAGAGTTCTTCTCGAGAAATCCTTATTGCTTCTCAAGAAATCCTTACTTCTTCTCAGGAAATGCAGACTTCTTCTCAGGAAATATAGAATTTTTCTCAGGAAATACAGACTTCTTATCTATAAATACATACTTCTTCTCAGGAAATACAGACTTCTTCTCAGGAAATACAGACTTCTTCTCAGGAAATACAGACTTCTTCTCAGGAAATACAGACTTCTTCTCAGGTAAAACAGACTTCTTCTCGAGAAATCCAGACTTTTACTTTTGAAATCCCTTGAACCTTCTAATCAAAGTCTTGGGTCGTTTTCTTCATTTGTGACCCTGTTCTTAGGGTTTTCTGGTGTTGTTTCTTGGGCTAAGTCTCGTGTGATAATTAAAATTAATTAATGAGATCTACTACCTTTAGCCTTGCACGGTGGCCATTATAAAGGACGTGAACAGCAGGCATGGCATGTGGTCCTGTGGGCCGTGTTTGGGGGGAAGTGGAGAATTATTTGAGCCTTGCACGGTGGCCATTTTAAGTGACATGAACAACAGGCTTGGCCTGTGGTCCTGTGGGCCGTGTTTGGGTAGCAGTGGATAAAGGACCACCACCCGGTTTTGGTTTTTGGGTAGGTAGAGGATAAAGGACCTCCACCCGTTTAATTTGAGCTGATCAGTCTCTTTAATGGAATTAACAAGATTAATGAATTTGCTTGTTTTTCTAAAGGTAATTGTGCACTCGGTGCATTGTTTAGCTCTATGTTTTGGGGCTCCTTTTCTGTAAGTTTGGCTTGGGTTGGTACCCCTTTTGCCTCATTATTACCTTGTTTCACAGGACATCTATGATTTTCTGCCACTTGTACTTTCCTTGCTGAGGAATTCTTGTTTTATTGAATGCCTCAGGTTCAGAGTCGTAGCGGTTAGAGGTGTAGCTCGGAGACCTTGGGGGTTGTAGTTGCAGTCTTACCCCGCTGCTGCGAGGTAGTGGTAGTTAGTTTTTTTTTCTTGTGTTCAGACTTGCTAGTTTGAAGCCAATGGGTTGGTGTCAGGTTGTTGACGCCCATTGTGCCTCTTTTTGTTACATTGTAGCTTACTTGCTAGTTATTTCCACTACTTTTCGATCTCGTGTGTCTTGCTCTCTGGGAATGATTTATGCCTAGGTGCATTATAGTTATAAAATGATTTTTCCTTTCATCCTCATTGCATCGTTTATAAATGAAATCTTCATCTTTAAAGTCACCTAAAGGTATTTTCTATACTTATATTAAGCATAGATAAATGCATAACATCTCTTTATGCCAATCTTGTTCACATGCATATAGGACATTAATTGAACTCAACCAAGTATATTTTTTCGCTGTAAATACATATATACTTTCTTCTATGGACTAGTTGATCCACGAACTGAGAGACACAAGTCTTACCCCAAACTTAATAAGTAATTTCAAGTAATGAATCATCATGTAAACTTGTTTTGTATTAAATAAGAGATAGGTTCCCGCCTGAGCGTCTGCAGTTGTATCCTGCATGACGTGGCATCATGATGCGTATTTTCACTTACTCTGAAATTCCTAATTGCTGAGAAAATGCGGGTTGTGACAGTTGGTTTCAGAGGGAGGTTTGTTTGACAAATTGGTCGAACGACCCCTTTTCTAGTAAGGTGTTGGTCATCTTGTCTCATTGCATACACACATTGAAGTGTCATTTGTACTTCTTGGCTGAAGCATGAACACTGCACTCATAAGCATGATAAGAAGTATACAGGGCATATTATGTAGTATGGGATGCATAATATGTGTTTGTATATGGATCCTCATAGGTGATAACATGTGGCTGTTATGTATTATGTGATGCATAACACTAGTCCCATGGATGTCCATGTAACAGCCCAGGCCCATCTAGTCCTGGACTGTTAAGCGTCGGCCCACAAGTCCGAGCGCCCGGGCTGCAGCCTGCTTAGCATACCCCAACCCTTCTCTGAGCCTGGTTCTCAGCTACAGCGGGGTGTTGGTAGCGGGGATCGAAGACCCGACCTACCCTTGATGAGATACCTTCAACAACTCTCATCACCAACTGAGCTGCAGCTCAGTTGGTGATGAGAGATGTTGAAGGTATCTCATCAAGGGTAGGTCGGGTCTTCGATCCCCGCTACCAACACCCCGTTGTAGCTGAGAAACAGGCTTAGAGAAGGGTTGGGGTGTGCTAAGCGGGCTGCAGCCCGGGCGCTCGGACTTGTGGGCCGGTGCTTAATAGTCCAGGACTAGATGGGACTGGGCTGTTACAGTCCATTAGCTCAATTTTTATTTTTCGTTGCATGCGATATTATGTATTATGGGTTGCATAATATTTCATGTGTATGCCGCTCATCACATGCATTAAGGCTTTTCTTAAAATACATAGCACAACATGCACATCATAACATCGCATAAAGCACCCATGCCAAGCTAAAGATTTATATGATGACACACGTACACCCATGGTTTGCAAAAAAACACAAGAAAATTCATGCATTCATGACGTTTGTACATGAGTCAAGAGGGATGATGAAGTACCATCCCAAGATTGAGCATGACATCAAAAAAAATCCCAGTGCAAGGTAGTAGCAATAGCAAGTATCTGTGCATGTATATTCTGAACCAAGCAGGCCAGTTCTAGCGTAAGGATTAGTTTTGATTATAGGTTTATGCGTATTAGCAGAGATGGCGCCTAAGCAAATCGCGACTAGATCGACTCCTCAGTCAGAGGGTGAGTCGCCCGGAGCGTAAAGTGAAGCCTCGATCGAGAGTCTGCGCCAGAGCAATGAGACTCTGATGAGACAAATGGTAACGATGCAGTTGCAAGTTGAGGCGTTGTTGTCTGTCGGTGCAAGGCAGCAAGCTGCGATGAAGGCCCCCATAGTAGGACCGACTTTACCTCCTCCTCCTACTCCCATGGTGCCCCCAGTAGCGATACCGCCGGAAATGAACTTCATTTCGCACATTCAGAGATCGGGACCTCCCTCGTAAGACAGACGAGCTGACTTCTTGGCCTTGGACGATTGGCTTATAACCATTGAGGAGATATTCTCGTATTCAGGAATCACTGCGGACCAGAAGGTGATGGTCGTCACGTACCAGCTAAAGGGTCTCGCAAAAATCTTGTGGTTGAGGGAGAAGGAAGGCCTTACCGGAGGATGTACGTGGGAAACCTTCAAGGGGATGTTGATAAGGAAGTTCCTGCCATCGGTGGAACAGGACTGGTTAATGAATGACTTTTTGCATCTGAAATAGAGGCAGCTCACGGTGAGCGAGTACGAAATTGAGTTTTGCAAGTTGAGCAGGTTTGCTCCGGCCCTAGTAGCCTCGGAAGAAAGAAGGGTGAAGAGGTTTCTGGGTGGTCTCCGCAGTGACATCCAGCAGCTGGCCAACGCGTACATGTCGGAGAAGTACGCCGAGGTGGTGGAGGCAGCGCTGAAGGTTGGGCAATTGATAATGCCAAGAACCGAGGATCGGCAATGAAGAAGGGAAAGAGGAAGGCTGGAGAAGTAGGGAGTTCTGGTGCACCTAGAACATCTCCGAAGAAAGGAAGCGGAGAGACATGTAGTTTCTGTGGCCGCCCTGGCCATCCATTTGAGAAATGTTTCAAGAGGAAGGGAGTTCAGAAGTAGCAGCGAGTGCTGGCAATCCAGGGCGCTCCTAAAGGAGAGGTGCTTTGCCCGATATGCAAGCAGAAGGGGAATGATGTGGCCCAGTGTTGGACAAAGGAGAAGGTCTGCTTCCAGTGCGGACAGAAAGGGCACATGAAGTTTCAATGCCCGCGATTCCAGCCCCCGTTACAGCCAGTTCCACTTCAAGTTTTGTCGCCGCCGCAGTATCAGGACAAAGGGACAGGAAAGCTGAATGTGTTAACCAAGGAGCAAGCGCAGTCCTCAACCCAAGTGATCTCAGGTTAGACTTCAATCTAGATGATAAGTTTTGGTTTAGTTTCGTTTGCGTTAGACTAGTTACATTTTCGCATTTTATAGGGAGATTTAAGGTAAAGAGTTGTTGGGGCGTGTTCTATTCAATTCTGGTGCTACCCATTCGTTTGTGGCTAGGACTATCGTCGAGCGTCATCGCTTGACCCCTGAGTTGGGCAACGATTCGTTCCTCGTTAAGTTTCCTTCCGGCGATTTGGAAAAAGAAGGATGGTTCTATGAGGTTGTGCGTAGACTATAAGGAGTTGAATAAGGTAACCATCAAGAACAGATACTCATTGTCGCGAATCGATGATTTGTTTGATCAGTTGCATGATAGTTCGGTGTTTTCAAAGACTGATCTTCGATCAGGTTACCATCAGTTGAGCATACGTGAGTCGGACTTCCCTCAGACTGGCTTTTGTTAAAATTTTGGAGTAGGATCGAAGATAACGCGGCGAAAGACTTCAATTCAATTCAGAAACAGTTAACCAGTTGCAATGAAGGACAAGAGAATCTTTATTCAAATTGACTATCTTTTTACAATGCGCTGCATACATGGCGAGATATGATTTATAAGAGAAAACTAGATGAGAATACAAAGTAATCAGAACAAGCTTCTGGCGACTAGACAAACTGAGACGACACAGACCGCTCGAACTCAGCAAGATCGCCGGCTTCCCTGATACCGCACGAACAGAATAGGTCGCTGACATGAACTCTGCCAAACTGCTAGTTACAGACCGCACAACCTGCTGCTTATTGAAAACTACTGAAAATAAAAAATGTCTGCACTTCTTGATCACCCAGACCGCACGGTCTCAAGATCACAGAAGTAACCGCGAACACAAGATAAAGAACTGCTCACTGCTGCAAGACCGCAACTCAAGACCGCATGTCCGCTTACGGTCGCCTGATCAACTGAGTCCACTGCAACAGACCAAGAACCTCTAAACACAGTTCCCTCAGACAGACCGCTAGCAAGCTGGTTTATTCAAAGCTGGAAAGAAGGAAGAGAACTGACGGAGATCACTGGCCGCTATCCTGCGAACACAACAAACCGATCAATAATCTTCAAACCACGCGACCTCAAAATAGAGACCGGCACAATCAATCCACATTAGGTTCTTACAGTTCTTGCATACAAATGGCTACCTATGCACCTCTATTTATAGGCAAACAAACGGATGTCGTCACCGCCCACAAGAGATACATACACCTCCCTTATTAGGACGCACGGTCAACCAGCACCAGACCGCGCGGTCACTATAAGCTATATGTTTTACTTGAGCAAAGAAACGGACCAACCAAAGAACAGTTCACTAGATCAATACTTGCAGACCGCCAGGTCTCACTACCAGACCACCAGGACTCTGCTAGTACTGAACACGCTGGAAACTGATGCAGTCCACAAACACCAAACTCCCGCAGGGCGCGCGAGCTCGCGGTCTCCTTAGACCAGACCACCCGGACTCTACTTCCACTTCAAAATTTAACACTCCCCCATGAAGTTGGAAGTAGAAGTCAGCCCAAGTAAACTCCTCAACCGATCAAACGATCCCTTCGACAATGGCTTCGTAAAAATGTCTGTGACATTATCCTTGCTCTGTACATGTTCCACCATAAGAGATCCATCCAACACCTCTCGAATGAAATGATGTTGAATCTCTATAAGCTTGGTTCGACCGTGACAAACTGGATTGTTCACCATTTTGAGAGCACTCTCATTGTCCCCTCGTAGCAGAGTAGGACCTCGCACCTCCCCATGAATGTCCTCCACAAGCCACCTAAGCCAGATGGCTTCCTGAGCAGCCAAAGCCGACGCTTTGTACTCCGCTTCCGTGGTAGAGGCAGACACAAAATCCTGCTTCTTGTTGCCCCATGATATAGCTGTAAAGCTCGTCATAAATACATATCCAGAAGTCAATCTCTGATCATCTGAATCTCCTTCATAATCAGCATCCATGTAACCATGCAAGCAAAAGCCCGAGTCCTTCCCATAGAAGAGACCCAAATCAGAGGTGGACTTTACGTACATTAGAATGCTCCTATCCGCCATAAGATGAGGTTTCTGAGGCTCCGCCATAAAACGACTCACCCTGCCAACTGCATAAGAGATATTTGTCCTTGTGATCGTCAAGTATATCAGACTTCTGATCAAATCCCGGAACATCAAAGGATCAGAAAGAACCTTCCCCTCATCATGTCGAAGTAACATACCAACCTCTAGTGGAGTAGAGCTTCTCTTCCCACCTTCCATGCTGAATCGCTTCACAATTCGATCTTCATAGCACTTCTGGGATACTAGCATACCACCCATTTTCCTCTCCACTTCGAGCCCAAGGAAATGGTGGAGCTCCCTCATATCCTTCTTCTCATATACGATAGCTAACTCAGCTCGAAGTCTAGCTACCTCCATTTCAGAATTTCCCGTGACGATCATATCGTCAACATATAGTAACACCAAGACATGAAGCTCCCCCATTTTTTTTACAAACAAGTTAGAATCAGAATCAGAAGCAAAGTAACCGCAGAACTGGAGGTATTCTTCTATCTTGCCTTACCACGCCCGAGGCGCTTCCTTCAAGCCGTGAAGAGACTTCTTAAACTTACACACATGTCTTGGGTGCTCTTCGAAAACATAACCAGACGGTTGATCCATGAAGATATCCTTTTCAATCTCTTCGTACAAGAAAGCATTCTTCACGTTGAGTAGCCAAATCTTCAATCCTTGGCAAGCTGCCAATGCGATCACCACCCGAACCGAAGTCATTTTGGCAACAGGGTTGAAAGTTTCTTCATAATCCTCCCCATATTTCTGAGAGAAACCTCGAGCTACAAGGCGAGCCATGTACCGCTCAATGCTACCATCAACCTTCATTTTTAGCTTGAAAACCCACTTGCAAGTCACAGGAGTAACACCCTCAACCTTAGGCACCAAGTCCCAAGTCTCATTTTTCCTGAGGGTAGCCATCTCTTCATTCATGGCCCTTTCCCACTCCTTGATTCCAACGGTGTTTTCAAAACAAGATGGCTCTCTCTCATCTAAGGGACCTGCGAAAAAACATGAGACGAAGCTCACCAAGTTTCCCTCTGTATACCGATCTGGTGGAATGATAGTCCTCTTGGACCTTCTAAGAGCTTTTCTATGATCCACCTCTTCAGCTACCTATTCTAAACTAGCTCTCCTTTTAGGCATACTTGGAGCATTTCTCCCTCTACTTCCAGAACCTAAAGCACCTGACCTAGAGCTAGAAATACCTGGAGCACCTGGAGAAACAGGCAACTCCATTAGAACCTCTTTAGTAGATTCTTTCAGTCTCTCATCTGACCTGCTCTCTTGTAACTCCAAAGAAGAGTTACCCTGGTATGATGTTATCTCATCAAATACTACATCCCTTGAGACCACAGCTCTCTGTGTCTCAGGATCCATGCATATCCAGCCCTTCTGCCGGTTATCATAACCAGCGAACACTAGCTTCCTTGCTTTTGCATCTAGCCTCGTTCTAAGAGCATTTGGTACATGCATGTAGCAGGTAGATCCGAACACCCAAAGATGTTTCATTGAAGGCTTTTCCTTGAACATCAACTCATGAGGGGTCTTCATGTTGATAGGACTGAGAGGCATTCGATTGATGACATAGGCCGCACAAGACATTCCCTCTACCCAAAATGACTTTGGGAAACTCTTGGCGTGAAGCCAACATTTGTAGGCCTCCGTCAGATGATGGATCTTCCGCTCTGCAACTCCATTCTATTGTGGAGTGTGAGCACAAGAGAGCTCTCTCTGGATGTCATGCTTCCTACAGAATTTGAAGAACGCATGTGAGGTGAATTCCCCTCCATTGTCGGTTCTGAACTGTTTGATCCGCAGGTTAAGCCGACCTTCCACTAGCTCCTTGAACTCCACAAACCTTTCGAACACCTCTGACTTCTTCTTCAGAAAATATACCCAAGTATATCTGGTGAAGTCATCAATCAAGACCAACATATACATACTACCTCCAAGACTAGTGGTTGTGGTTGGTCCAAACAGATCACCATGAATACATTCCAATGGTGCTTTGCATCTGCTTTGTGATTTGTCAAATGGTGGACGTTGAGCCTTACCAAATTGACAACCTGCACAAACATGACCATCACCGAAAGATGACAGACTAGGCAAGCCTTTCATCGGGCCTCTTCCTGTCATAGCCTTCAGCTTATCCATACCAACATGCCCAAGTATTTCATGCCAGATAGCAGCGCTGTCGTTCGCTCTCATCTTATCAACATAGGAGCTTGTTGATAGCACAAACAAGTCCTTCACTTGTCTCCTTACATGTGTGACCTCAGCCTTCACAGGTGAAACATTTCGGAGAAATTTCACTTATGTTGGACCAAACAGAACGTAATTGCCAGCATCAACAGCGTTGGTCACTGAGAAAAGGTTCTTCTTCATTCCCGGCACATGATAAATACTACTCAAGGTGAGTGGACCTCTATCACTGCCTAAAGAAACAACACCCTCCTTCTCTACTGCATCAACAGTATCATCAGATGTAATAATAGCATCATTACCTGAGTATGTCTGCAAAGAAGAGAACTTCGACTCATCCCCGATGAGGTGATGACCACACCCTAAGTCCACTATCCAATCATTTTGATAGTTGATGGAAGCCAATGCCTGGACACAAGTGCCCATCATGAAAGCACCTCCACCACCCCAACTACCTTCAGTATTGAAACCAGCCTCCTCTTTTCCTGCAGCATGCCCTGGCTGAAGATTCACTTTGCAGTCTCTCTTGAAATGACCAAGCTTGTTACACTGGTAACACCTTGGCCCTTCCTTCTTCTTCCCATCAGACTTAGGAGCATAACTCCTCTCTTGCTGATAAGAAGTAGATGGACCATATCCAACATGTGTCTTCTTCTTCTTGTCCCATCTCTTCTTCTTGACAGAATAGAGAACTTCACTCTCTCCTCCAGAGATAGATATCCCTGCCATTTGCTTAGCTAAACTTTCTTGCGAAGCAAGTAAGTTTTCCAGCTCCAACAATAATGGCTAATTGGCCCAGCCTTGAACAGAAGTGGAAAAGTCCACATAATCCCTCCGCAAACCACGGATTATGTATCTCTTCAGCCTCGCTTCTGAAATAGGTCCATCCGGGTCCAAAGCTGATATCTCTGCACAAAGGTTCTTCATCTTCAAGAAGAAAGTTGAAATGGACAAATCACCTTGAGTTTCTTTTGCCAACTCATTTTCAAGAATCTGCAGTCGAACTACGTTCTTCTTGTTGAAGAAGTCATCCCAGGCTGTCCAAATCTCAGCTGCTGACCTACATCCAATTATGTGGTCAAACAGCTCCGGAATGATAGAACTCTTGAGAGTGAACTCTGCCTTAGCATGTGTTCTCTTCCAAGCCTTCACCAGCTCAGCATTCCCTTCAGCAGCTACCACTGCTTGTCTCGCATCTCCTCCGACTACCTCCCATAAATATTTGCCAAGAAGATAGCTCTCCATGCATGACTTCCACTTTTTAAAGTTAGTCTGCGTAAGGAGTTCAATTCCAAGACCTCTTGTATAACCTCCTTCCATTGCTATCACACTGGTTAACAACCTTTCATAGATTGAAGCAAGATTCTGTGGCTGATCACTGATTCAACTCTAGCTTTGATACCATGTTAAAATTTCGGAGTAGGATCGAAGATAACTCGGTGGATGACTTCAATTCAATTCAGAAATAGTTAACCAGTGACAATGAAGGACAAGTGAATCTTTATTCAAATTGACTAACTTTTTACAATGCGTTGCATACATGGCGAGACATGATTTATAAGAGAAAACTAGATGAGAAGACAAAGCAATCAGAACAAGCTTCTGGCGGCTAGAAAAACTGAGACCGCATAGACCGCTCGAACTCAGCAAGATCGCCGACTTCCCTGAGATCGCACGAACAGAACAGGTCGCTGACCTGAACTCTGCCAAACCGCCAGTCACAGACCGCACAACCTGCTGCTTATTGAAAATTGCTGAAAACAAAACTGTCCGTACTTCTTGATCGCCCAGACCGCACGGTCTCAAGATCACAGAAGTAACACGCGAACATAAGATGAAGAACTGCTCACTGCTGCAAGACCGTAACTCAAGACCGCCTAACCTCTTAAGGTCGCCTGATCAACTGAGTCCGCTGCAACAGACCAAGAACCTCCAAACACAGTTTGCTCAGACAAACCGCTGTCGAGCTGGTTTATTCAAAGATGGAAAGAAGGAAGAGAATTGACGGATACCGCTGACCGCTATCCTGCGAACCCAACAAACTGATCAATACTTCAAACCATGCGACGTCAAAATAGAGACCGGCACAATCAATCCACACTAGGTTCTTACAGTTCTTGCATACAAATGGCTACCCCTACACCTCTATTTATAGGCAAACAAACGGATGTCGTCACCGCCCACAATATATACAGACACCTCCCTTATTAGGACGCGTGGTCAACCAGCACCAGACCGCGCGGTCACTATAAGCTATATATTTTACTTGAGCAAAGAAACGGACAAACCAAAGAATAGTTCGTCGGATCAATACTTGCAGACCACCAGGTCTCACTACCAGACCGCCAGGACTCTGCTAGTACTGAACACGCTAGCAACTGATGCAGTCTGCCAACACCGAACTCCCACAGGCCGCGCGAGCTTGCGGTCTCAATAGACTAGACCGCCCGGACTCTACCTCCACTTCAAAATTTAACACCTTTCGTTCCCGTTATGATAATTTTGAGTTTCTGGTGATGTCATTTGGTTTGACAAATGCACCCTCTGCGTTTATGGACATGATGAACCGAGTGTTCAAAGACTTTTTAGATCATTTTGTAGTGGTTTTCATCGACGATGTGTTGGTGTATTCAAGAAGTGTTGAGGAGCATGCTACGCATTTGCGCTTTGTATTGTCTACTCTAAGAGAGCACAAGTTGTATGTGAAGCTGAGTAAGTGTGAGTTTTGGATTCCTCAAGTGTCCTTTCTGGGTCATGTAGTGAACAAGGATAGAATTTCGGTAGACCCAGCAAAGATTTTTGCCGTTTTGGATTGGAAGACGCCTACAAGGCCTAAGGAGATAAGGAGTTTCTTAGGGTTATCAGGTTACTATAGAAGGTTTGTTCGAGGATTTTTGGTGTTGTCAGCACCTCTGATAAAGCTTACCCAAAAGAATGCAGCTTTTGTTTGGAGTGATTGCTGTGAAGAAGCCTTCCAGGAATTAAAGAGGCGTTTGTGCAGTGCTCCTATTTTGGCCTTACCAATAGAGGGAGTAGAGTATGTCATTTATGTAGACGCATCTCACATTGGACTAGGGTGTGTTTTGATGCAAGAAGGAAAGGTGGTCGCATATGGATCAAGATATCTGAAAGTTCATGAAAGGAATTACCCTACGCATGACTTAGAATTTTTGGCAGTGATTTATTCCTTAAAGCTTTGGAGACATCTTTTTTATGGAGTATCATGCAAGATTTTTACGGATCCCAAGAGTCTGAAGTATGTCTTTACCCAGAAAGAACTGAATTTGCGCCAACGCAGATGGTTGGAGTATGTTGCGGATTATGAAGTTGACATCCTCTATCATCCTAGTAAGGCTAATGTGGTGGCCTATGCCCTGAGTAGAATGACCGTGCATGTCTTTAACCTTTCTGTGTAGTCCTTAGTGGAGGAGTTTATGCTGATAGATATCTCAGTCGGTAGTAGTACCGCACCTTCGAGTTTAGAAGCTGAAGAGCCTTCTTGGATTACCCTTACAAGACTGCATCAGAAGGAAGATCCTGAGTTGCAGCGTCTCTGGAATAGGACTGAGAAAGGGGGATTTCCAGAACTTTCAATTGATGATAAAGATACTTTGAAGTATCGAGGTAGGTATCGTATTCCCTTCGTTTGAGGATATTCAAACAAAGATCTGTAGTGAAGCGCATGACTCTAGTGTTTCCTATCATTCTGGTTCCACAAAAATGTATAAAGACTTGAAGCAGATCGTTTGGTTGTCAGGTATGAAGAATGATATTGCTAAATATGTTTCTGAATGTTTTACTTGCCAGTGTGTTAAGGCAGATCATAAGAGGTCTGGAGGTAAGTTGAACCCTTTGGATGTTCCAAGATGGAAGTGGGAGAGTATTACAATGTACTTCATTACCGGTTTACCGAGATCCCCCGGAGGACATGATTCGATATGGGTCATAGTTTACAGATTGACAAAGTGTGCTCACTTTGTGCCTTTCAAGACCGGCTATTCTATGTAGAAAATAGCAGAACTTTATTTGGATGAGGTCATCGGGTTGCATGATGTGCCCGTGAGTATTGTGTCAGAACGGGATTCTAGATATATGTCTCATTTCTGGCAGAGATTGCAGGGAGCTTTGGGAACTGACCTTAGATATTTTACCGCTTACCACCCTCGGACAAATGGTCAGACAGAAAGAGTGAATCAAATTTTGGAAGATATGATCAGATGTTATATTTTGGATCATGGTGGGGCTTGGGATAAGCATCTTAGGCTGATGGAATTTGCTTATAATAACATTTATCAGGAAAGCTTGCAGATGGCCCCCTTTGAGGCTCTGTATGTGAGGCATTGCCAAACTCCCTTGTTTTGGTCTGAAGTTGGTGAGAGTCTGTTGTTGACTTCAGAATCTTTGGAAGATATGAATGTTATCGTAACTCATATCCGCAAGAATCTTTGTGTTGCTCAGGAGCGATATGAGAAGTATGCTAATCAGAGAAGGGTTGATCTAGAGTTCGCAGTTAGGGACTTGGTGTTCTTGAAAGTTTCTCCGATGCCAGGTGTTAAGAGATTTGGAAGGAACCACAAGTTGGATCCCCGGTATGTGGGACCTTTCCAAGTTGTTGAGCGCATCGGAGTGTCAGCTTATAGGCTAGATTTGCCTGCTTCTTTTCCAGGTGTTCACGATGTGTTTCATGTGAGCTAGTTGAGGAAGTGTGTGCTTAGTGACCGACATGTTCTCTATTCGGTGCACCAGTTGCAGCCCAATCTTTCCTATGTTAAAGAGCCTATCCGAATTTTGGATACTCAGGAGCGGGTGTTGCGGAAGAAGACGATATATCCTGATGGTTAAAGTTCTTTGGAGAAATCAGTACGTCATGAGCGCAACTTGGGAGCTGGAGTCTTCCATGAGAGAGACTCATCCAAGTCTCTTCTCCTAGATTTCGGGTAAATCATCCATCTGGTAATCTTTGGATTTTCTATATCTTTCGTGATCGTTGGATTTCAAGTTTCAGGACGAAACTTCCTTTTACGAGGGGTGACTGTAACGCCCCTGGTTTTTCGTTGATTATCTATGTGTCTGCTGTGACGTAATTTTTGGCGTAAGGGCATTGCGTCAACTCATCGGGGTTATTTTTGAGCCTTAACTTAAATGATGATTTAATTTATGTCGCGCGTGCGAGTTTTCGCGACATTCCGAGTTAAAGGGGAAAACTCTGGGGATTTTTGAGTAATTATTGAGATTTCAACTTTGGGAATTTTAATCTCGAGTTTGGCTCGTCGGAATTGAATTCTGACATCGCTGTTGGATTTGTAGCGCCAATTTTCAGTTTAGGTGCGAATTTCGTGAAAATCCGAGGTGATTTAGTTGACCTCGTAGTTAAATAGAATGGGAGATTATTTAATTGATTTAAACGAGAAACTTGGGTTTTAATATAAATACCAAAATTTCCAAACCCTATTCTTCTTCTTCTCCAAAGGGCCAAACCAGAATTCTTGTGAGAACGAGAGAGGCGTGTCGGGAACTTCTTCCGACCGGCGAATCAAGAGCTGTAGTAGAAGGAATCGTAAACGAATAGTAGAATCAGAAAGCTCTCGGCGAGATCTTCGTTCTAGTGGTAAGATATTCGTGTTTCTTGGGATTTTTGGAGTCAAGGTAGTGACCTAACTCCTCTTTTTGGCCTGGAAGGTTTCAGGTTTTTGTGCTCGGGTGAGTTCTTGGCCGATCCATAGCTTTTGGAGCAGAGAAATTCGAGTTTGGAAGGTTTAAGGCAAGTGGTATTCTTTTTCTTCTATCT
Organism: Dactylorhiza incarnata; assembly: GCA_033032865.1. Classification (NCBI taxonomy): domain Eukaryota; kingdom Viridiplantae; phylum Streptophyta; class Magnoliopsida; order Asparagales; family Orchidaceae; genus Dactylorhiza; species Dactylorhiza incarnata. The sequence continues at coordinate 3,069,224 of JAWHQI010000124.1, read as the reverse complement.
TTTTGTTGGAATGTTACTTCTTGTGTTGATTTATTGTCAAGTGCGGTTTAGCACGTGATTCAGATGATTTTTTGCTTTGCTAGGCAAGCCTATAACCTCCTCATTGTTCTCCCCTGATTCGTCTAACTTCCTCCAGTTGGGTTTTCTACATATCATTCATAAATGATAACAGCATATCAAATATGCACAGCGGAATAAGATGTCAAAACTAGAACAACCCAAAAGAGTTTCGGATCTTGCGATTTCATGATTCAAGAAATTAATAAAAGCATCACAATGCAATATATAAATATATACCTGAGAGGGATTGAGTAGATACTCAACCAAGATGCTTCAATGGCAGATTTGAAATCGTGCGGCTGAGTTCCTAGCACAGAAAATGTATCCGTGCCTCTATAGCAGTCCACACGAGTGAAGGAGAACCCCAAACTTCTTGTCAAACAAGGTTTGGGTCGGAGAAGGAGAAATCCCTCAACGTCTTCCACGGATTGCTAGATCCGACTACAGGAAGAGGCGGCGGCGGCGGTCGAACGGAACTCTTCCGTCAAAAACCTTTTGGGGAAACTCTTCCGCCGCTCTCAGTCTCTCTTGCAAAAATAGATCCCCTACTTAGGTCGAAGAGAATCACATTCTTTTATACCCAGGCGAGAAAGAGAGGCTATCTGCACAGCCACGATTTAATTGAAGTTGAATACTATGTTCGATGAACTGGCTAGCATTCGTCGAACGCGCTAGCCGTTCGTCGAACTGGCTACAATAGCCGTTCGATGAACTAACTACAATAACCATTTGACGAACGCGCTACAATAGCCGTTCGACGAACTAGCTACAATTGTCGTTCAACGAACGCACTACAAATAGTCGTTCGACGAATTGGCTACAATAGCCGTTCGATGAACGCGCTACAAAAGTCGTTCGACGAACTGGCTACAATAGTCGTTCGACGAATTGGCTACAATAGTCGTTCGACGAATTGGCTACAATAGCCATTTCATGAACGCGCTACAAATAGCTGTTCGACAAACGCGCTACAAATAGTCATTCGACGAACTGGCTACAATAGCTGTTCGACGAATTGGCTTTGAATTCGTCGAACGCATTTTGAATTCGTCAAACGAATTTTTATTCGATCATTTGTCAACACGATTCTTCCTCCAATTTCTCCAAACACTCTTATGTGTGACCCCATAGGCTCATATCGTGTTGGCAGTGAGACTTGATATTTGACCACTTGCAGATCACCATTGAAACACCAACAGTCTCCCACTTGATCATGAACGTATCAAATAAAAGTCTCACAAACAATGAGCGGCATCTAGCAATGCATCATTGCTACCCAAGCAATAAGAGTTCATAACTCAACAAGCCTGTCTTGACCAATGTATCAGTGTTGTCATGTCCCTTTGTACTTTACATCCGGATAAAACTAGAGGCATGGATCGTGTCACCCTCGTAATTGTTCAATCCTAATTCCTTGATCTAGAATAGACTGTCTGAAATTGGTGAGCTCAATATCACATATTGACTCATCCATGAATGGCCATGCATTTCTCAGTCTCATTCCATCAAGGGGCCCATGGATGTAACTCCTGTCATATAGGAGATAAATCCCATATCTGCCCACACACAAACACCCAAATGAATCTTAACATACCCAATAACCACCTTTATCATCAACCTTTCTCAAGGAAGACTTTAGATGGAATCAAAGTACGATCTTCCTCACTTGATGAATGCTGTGACTTCAGGTCGAAGAACCACAAACACCATTGTCATATGAGACCTACTTCTGACACGTTCCTATAACAATCCACATAGTAGTCTCATGATGGGTCTATCCAATATAACTTGTTCACTAATAAGTACCCATGTGATGACTTAATACCACAATATCATGACCTGTGAGAACCGGTCATCAGTCAACGCATGTGCTAGTCTTTATGTATCATCATCGCCCTGGAATTCTAAGATGATACAACGACCAGGGACCATTTAAGAATGAAGCTTCTTATAAACATAGGCCCTCACATTCAAGTCGCATACTTGAAATCCTATGGAAGCAAACATTCTAAGGGCATTTGTTATGCTAATTAATTTATCAGTAGAAACATTTGACATAATAAAAGAACTTGTCATAGATGTAAAATAAAACATAAAGTACTCTATTCATCACATGAATAGTCAACAACCGACAATTACAATCCACAAGACTCCCACTAGAGACGATCATTCAGGTATCTAATACTCATTGATCTAGTATGACCATCATGCTTTCTCTGTGCAAGAGGCTTCGTCAGTGGATCCGCAATATTTTCTTCAGTCGGTACTCTGCATATGCTCACATCTCCTCGGTCGACAATCTCTCGAATAAGATGGAACCGCCGAAGTATGTGCTTGGAGCGTTGATGAGATCTAGATTCCTTAGCTTGTGCAATAACACCATTGTTGTCACAGTAGAGAACTACGGGATCAACAATGCTAGGAACTACACCAAGCTCGATGATGAATTTCCTAATCCACACAGCCTCCTTCGCCGCATTTGCAGCAGCGATATACTTGGCCTCAGTCGTAGAATCAGCAACTGTCTCTTGCTTGGAACTCTTCCAACTTACAGCTCCTCCATTAAGGCAAAATACAAAACCTGACTGGGACTTTGAATCATCCATATCAGTTTGGAAGCTTGCATCCGTGTAACCATTTACTGAGCTCTTCCTCTCCACCATACACCAAAAATAAATCCTTAGTCCTTCTCAAGTACTTCTGGAGATTCTTGACGGCTATCCAGTGACCATCACCAAGATCAGACTGATACCTTCTCGGCATGCTCAAAACATAAGAGACATCGGGTCGAGTACATAACATTACGTACATGATTGATCCAATTGCCGAAGCATATGGAATCAACTTCATGCGGTCCTTATCTTCGAAAGATTTTGGACACTGGTCCTTAGAGAGACTCATACAATGTGACATGGGTAAGAATCCTTTCTTGGACTCAAGCATGTTGAACCGTTTCAACATCTTCTCAATGTATGTACTCTGAGTCAAACCCAGCAACTTCTTCGATTTATCTCTATAGATCTTAATACCAAGTATATAAGTCGCTTTACCCAAGTCCTTCATGGAAAAGCAGTCCCCTAGCCTGTTCTTAACAGCTTGCAGGGTCGGAATGTCATTTCCGATCAACAGTATGTCATCCACATACAATATCAGGAAAACAACAATGCTCCCACTAGTCCTCTTGTAAACACAAGGTTCATCCTCGTTCTTGATGAAACCAAGCTCTTTGATTTTCTCATCAAAACGAAGATTCCAACTTCGAGAAGCGTGTTTCAATCCATAAATGGATCGATTCAACTTGCATATTTTAGTGGCTTCACTTGGAGAGACAAAACCCTCAGGTTGCGTCATAAACACTTCCTCAAGGAGGTTTCCATTTAGGAAAGCCATTTTGACATCCATTTGCCAGATCTCGTATCCATAATATGCAGCAATAGCAGGTAGAATTCTGATGTCCTTGACCATGGCTACAGGGGAAAAGGTTTCATCATAGTCAACACCATGTATTTGCCTGAAACTTTTAGCCACAAGCTGACCTTTGAATGTCTGTACATTCCCATCCATGTCGGTCTTCTTCTTGAAGACCCACTTGCACCCTATGGGTCGTACCCCTTCAGGTGGTTCCACCAAGGTCCAAACTTGGTTTGTATACATGGAGTCCATTTCAGATTTCATGGCCTCAAGCCACTTCTCAGAGTCAGGTCCAAATAGCCTCTTGATAGGTTGCAGGCTCAACATCATGATCCATAAGCAACACATTACCTATTTGAGACACGAGAAATCCATATCTCTCAGGCTCAAATTTTGGTCTATCAGATCTACGCAGGACTTGTGTTTCTTGAGCAGGTTCTCTAGCTACAACATCTAGTATTCCTTGCTCAGGTTCTAAAATCGGTTCATCTATTGTTTATGGTTCTACTGACTCACGCCTTGAACCAATCTAGTGTCGTGGGGAGAATGTGAACAGGCAAGCTTATGGTCACCGACACTGATGGATTTCAGTGGAGTTTGTCCCGCATCCCGATCTTGAGCAATGCTCGTCTCAGCGCATAGTTTACTTTCTCCGTAGGCATGACCGAATGATTCACCGTTGTTCACCATTTTGAGTAGTTGTAATATGGTTTTACTCTTTTAGAAATATATAAACTGTTTATATAATCAGAAATCTTCTCTACTATTTTTCTTATGCACGTGAGCATGCGACTTCGCATGGTACTCTGTTTTGTAATTTTAAGCCATCTACTTTTCTTTCCCGTTCGCTTAGAATTTGTTTGCTCGGGACGCGCAAACAGTTAAGTCGGGGGGGGTGATGAGTCCCAATTATATACACATATATGGACTCATCTGGGCCGATTTTCTAGTCTTTGCACAACACTTTAGGCATGTTTTTGCTCATATTTGTTATTCCATGCTATGTGCACTTCTAGGCCCGTTTTGGTGTTATTTCTTGTTTATATTCGTTGTTAGTTTTCATGCATTGTTAAGTGCCACCTTCAGTGGCTAGACTGTGTTGGATCGGTAGGCGCCCTTAGAGGGGGTGGGGGGTGAATAAGAGTTTTAAAGATTTTAAAACTATTTTGATTATTTTAGGAAAAGCTTTGAATATGATAATAAATAGGATCAAGACAATCAAGTAAAGTAAAAATAGAGACAATATTTTATTAACTTGAGAGACATGGTTACAAAACTTGATCTCTTATGAAAGCTAGAAATCAAAGCTAAGTAGAAAAGAAACCTTTTGGTTTTCTATCCCGACTCGCTTCCCCACGAACCGGTGGCCCTAGCCTTATCCTTCCCGGATTCGGCCTCAAGCCGCTCTAGCCAATCCCTCCCCGGATGTGGCCTCGAGCCCCCCTAGACCTAGCCTAGATCTAGTCGCCAACACGAGGCGAATTTCCCCCTAAGTCCTACCCAGACCTAGTCGCCAACAAGAGGCGATTTCACTATCGTTTACAAGATGAAAAAGAAATGAAATAAATTAACAACTCCCTTAGGATGAACTTCTGAATGAGGAGGCGAAGATCCGCTGGAGAATCAGCGTTTGTCGAAGCGGACTTCGCTCGGGTTCGGCGTGATGGAATCCTCCTTCAGAAATCGGCAGAGCTTCGCTAGGGCTTCAAAATTCGGCCAAGATGGGCCTCTGGAACTCGAGCAATCTCTCTCTCTGAGGTGTATGCAATAGGTGTCACAAAACACGAGGATAGGGGGTCCTTTTATAGCCCAAGCGCTACCGCCGGCGCTAGCGCTACCGCCGGCGCTAGCCCGGATTAAGAAACAATTTGCGCGGCAGAATCTCCAATCCGCGGCAACCCCTTGCTCTATTCCTTCTGTGCGCTCCGCTACCGCCGGTGCTATCACCTACCGCCCGCCGTTAGCGCCTTCTATAAACGCCGCCGGAATAGCGCTATTCAATGCTAGCGCCCGGCGCTATCACTACCGCCGGCGCTAGTGGCCATGATGGAATTTTTGCCTCAAATTCGGGGGCAGTCTTCATGTATCCTCCTTGAGTCATGTGGACCTAGATAACCTGCACACTTGAACACACAAGATCAAATACATAGGATTTGTTATTCTCAAACCTAGGAGATGCGGAAGACCATGTTCCAACAAACTCCCCCTTTTGATAATAACAAATCCATTAATGATAAATCAGAGCATTAATAGATAAACATGGTGAAATCCTATTTGTGTGTGTGTGAGAGTGATGAGTTAGGATAAATATAGATGATTAGCATTTTTAGAGTTTCTCCCCCTAAATACGTGCTCCCCTTATGTGAATGCTCCCCTAATATGTAAACTATCAATTTAATTATTCATGTGAATTTTAGTTTGATAGCGGAGTTTATTTATCATGTTAGTTCTCCCCCTTTTGTTATTAGCAAAAGTGGGTTAGGAGGCACCACATAAGCGATAATAAGATAGCAGCATGATCGAGCTTTGGAGTTTAAAAGGTGAATGATAGGGAGTTTGTAGCTTAATTTCAAGTTTAATTTATCCCCTTTATAGAAATATCAGAGTTTGAGCATAAATAATTCTGTTAATAGTAACTAATATACGGTTTACCATGCAAGTAAAATATTAGATGAAAAAATAAAGGATTGGTAAAAAAAACAAGACTTTTTAAGTAAGCATGCAAGGTAAAGCCATAATATGAGAGAGATGCGGAAGACTTGTAGAAATACAAAAACATCATATTATAAGCAAGATGATCCATAAGAAGAGATATGAGTTATATTGCAAAAAGGATGTTGTTGTAAATCATTTTCAATTAATAATAAGAGTAACCAAGCATGAAATAATGTTATTCAAAAAGAAAGTACTACAATGTTATTCCAATTCATAATTTCAAAACATATCAAACATTATAGAAAACATGCTAGGTTATCTAGTGCATTTTATAACTAAAAAATTGTATAGAATTAGCATTAGGGTCCAATACTTATGAGAAGAAGTGTTATGGAAGATAATGATGTGCACATAGGTGTATTTTTGAGTAGAGTATAAAAGTGTTTTAATCAAAAATACAAGTACTATGTAAAGTAAAAAGCACAATAAAACACAAATATTTTTACTTCCACACACTTTAATGCACAATAAAAATGTACAACTACCAAGGTGCTTTGCACACACAATGCTCATTAAGACTTATCAGGGTGCAAAGTAGTGCTTGGGGGATCACATATTTTATTTTTAATGTTTTGAGATTTGTGATCCGGTGTACTTAACAGTAAGTGGTTTTTCTTATTTTGAAAAATATGGTTTGCACAAGACACTTTATTATTCTTTCCAAGGTGCTCAACCTCACAATGCTCATTAAGACTTATCAGGAGGTTCAAGTAGTGCTTGGTGGAGTTATCTTTGTTATTAATTTTATGATTTTGTTTTGTACAAAGTTCTCTGAATACACTTGTTTTGCAAACCAATAGAATTTATGAAAAAACATAACCACTTTTCTTAACTTTTTCATAGTGCAAAAGAAGGGAGTGTAGGTAAGATACTTGTGCAATTTTAATTCATTGTACAATTACAAAACATACACAAGCATTTTTTAGTTAAACCATATGTAGACAATGCCAAAAAGTGAGTGAATTCATATCATTATCTAACATAAACCATTTACTCATACTTAGAGGCATGCTAAGCTTGATTCTACACAACCTTTACAATATAATTGATGCACATCAAAGCATGATAAAGACAATGTTCAAAGTAATTTTGAAAAATAAATTGCAACATTATAGAAATAGCTTAAATCATGCTTGATTTTCACAAACAGTTTTCTTTGTTTAGTTTAATAGTTTTATATTTTTGTTTTGATTTTTGAAAAGAAATAAACTTTAAACAAAACATATTTTTGGTAAGTTAGATTTTCTATTTTTGTATTTAATTTTTCAAAAATAAAAGAAACACAGATGTGCAAAACTAAATAGTACATAGAGATTAGCATATTTTTAAGACTTTTTAGAAAATTTAAAATCACAGAAATTCGAAACTCGACGCTAGCGCCGGCGCTAGCGCTAGCCCGGGAAATAGTAAGTGATTTTTAGGGTTTGGAAAATTTTGATGTTTGATCTTGATTAGGTGTCCCATTAGTAGTTTCATGCTGAATTTGCAGAATATTTGAAAATGTTTTTGATGATTGAAAATGAAGAAAATTGCATTTGTAAACATGTTTTAACAAGAAAGATCTAGAACACCTAATTCAAGTCGTAATAAACGAAATCGTGCATCGGGAAGAGGTTTAGTAAATATGTCAGCGAGTTGTGAGTCCGTCCCAATGAAGCTTACTTTTACATTCTCTTTCTTAATGTGATCCCTAATGAAATGATGACGAACATCTATGTGTTTGGATCTAGCATGATGTACTGGATTATATGTGAGGTCTATTGCACTTTTGTTGTCACATTTAAGATCTATGTGTTTGAGGTGAAATCCAAAGTCCTCTAATGTTTGACTCATCCATAATGCTTGTGCACAACAACTACCAAGTGCGATATATTCGGCCTCCGTGGTGGAGAGTGCAACAGAAGATTGTTTTCTACTAGACCAAGCAACTAAAGAGGGTCCTAAAAAATGACAAGTACCGCTAGTGCTTTTTCTATCTAGTGAACACCCTGCGTAGTCTGAATCTGAATAGCCATGGAGTGTGAAAGAATCATTGTGTGGGTACCATTATCCTAATTTAGATGACCCTATTAGATAACGAAAGATACGTTTTACCGCTTTTAAATGAGATTCTTTTGGATCGGCTTGAAAGCGAGCACATAAACAAACGACAAACATTATATCTGGTCTAGATGCGCTTAAATAAAGAAGAGAGCCTATCATTCCTCTATATAGTGTTTGATCAATAGAAATACTAGACTCATCTTTTCCTAATTTTAAAGAAGCACTCATAGGAGTCGAAGCTTGTTTAAGGTTTTCAAAGCCAAAACGTTTAAGCATATCGTGAACATATTTTGATTGGCAAATAAAAAATACCATCATTTCGTTGTGAGATTTGAAAGCCAAGAAAAAATGATAGTTCTCCTACAAGACTCATTTCAAATTCATTTTTCATTTTTTCGACTACTTCATTACGCAACTCTTTATTAGTGGCTCCAAAAATTATGTCATCAACATATATTTGTAAAATCATTAATTCATTATTTTTATGCTTAATGAAGAGTGTGTTGTCTGCACTTCCCATAACATAATCGTGCTCTAACAAAATGATGTAAGACGATCATACCATGCACGGGGCGCTTGTTTTAAACCATAAAGCGCTTTTTCTAATTTGTAAACATGATTTGGATATTTTTCATTTATGAAACTGGGGGGTTGCCCTACATAGACTTCTTCCTTAATATACCCATTTAAAAAAGCACTTTTAACATCCATTTGAAATAATTTTATTCGTTTAAAACTCGCAAAGGCCAAGAATATTCATATAGATTCTAAGCGAGCAACGGGTGCAAAAGTTTCTTCAAAATCTACCCCCTCGATTTTTGAGTAACCTTGAGCAACTAAGCGTGCTTTATTTCTTACAATCCTAGATTCACCATCTAATTTATTTTTAAAGATCCATTTTACTCCTATAATTGGATGATTAGATGGTCTTTCAACTAGATTCCAAACTTTATTTCTTTCAAATTGTCCTAACTCTTCATTCATAGCCAGAAACCAAAATTCGTCATTTAAAGCGGTGGAAACGTTTTTAGGTTCGATTTCAGAAATAATGCAAATATTAGAAAACGTTTCATGAAGAGACGAACGAGTTCTCACCCCGGTGGAAGGTTCCCCAATGATGAGTTCTTTTGGATGATTTTTGGAGAAGTTTAACACGCTTGGAGGTACGAGTGTATCTTCATTAGACTTTTCTTCTTCTTCTTTGGACGGCTCTTCTTCGTCGTGCTCCAAGGATGGAAAGGGTTCATCATCGGTACCTATAGAGAGCTTCTCTGCACATGGAACAAACTCATCAAATCTAACATTTACATCTGAATACTTTAAAATACGATACGTTAGGTTTCTTTTGAAAATAGAGTTCATATGATGTGAGATTTAAGGATGGGCGAAGCATAACTCTATTCATTACATAACAAACAGTGCTCACGGCTTCTGCCCAAAAATACTTAGGTAATTTATATTCAGATAACATGGTGCGTGCAAGTTCTTGAATTGTCCTATTTTTTCGTTCCACAACACCGTTTTGTTGAGGTGTGCGTGGAGCGGAGAACTCATGTTTAATACCTAACATATCACAAAAACATTTAAAATTTTCATTTTCAAATTCACCTCCATGATCTGAGCAAATGCATTTTATTTTTAAATCTAATTCATTTTGAATACGAGTACATAATTTTGAAAATTCGCAAAACGCATCAGATTTGGAGGAGAGAAATAAAGTCCAACAGTATCTAGAATAGTCATCTATAAGAACATAAGTGTATAATCTACCACCAAGACTTGCAGTGTTAACGGGACCAAAGAGATCCATATGAATTAATTGTAATGGTTTTGATGTAGAAATTTCGTTTTTGCTTTTAAAAGATGACTTTGAAATTTTCCCCTTTTTGGCATGGAGAGCATAATGAAGATAAATTTCCATTTAGTTTAGGCAATCCTCTAATCAATTCTCTTTTTTCTAGTTTTAAGATGAGCTTTGAACTAGCGTGGCCTAAGCGTCTGTGCCATAATTCCAATTCATCATTTTTGGTTATAAAACATTTTATAGAAGATTTAGAAAGATCATGAAATGAAACTATGTAAACATTATGAATTCTAGGTGCAGTTAATAACACATCTTTTGTTTTAGGATTAACTATTTTGCAAAGGTTAGTAGATGATTCAAATAGTACGTCTAAACCTTTGTCACACAGTTGGCTTATAGATATTAGGTTGTGTTTTAATCTTTTCACATAGAGTACATTTGATATAAGAAAAGATGTGTTACCCACTGTACCAATACCCATGATCCTTCCTTTACCGTTATCTCCAAACATCACGATCCCTCCTTTCTTTATTTCTAGGCTAAGGAATTTTGCTATATTGCCCGTCATGTGCTTGGAGCAACCTGAGTCCAAGTACCACACGTCTTCTGTTTCCTTAGCCTTCCTGCATATCTAGAAAGAAGATGAGAGTAAAGACCCAGATACCCAAGAGGTACCACCCATAGAGTAAGTGGTTTTCTTAGGTACCCAGATTTGTTTTAAAGTTCGTTGTTTTATATTCCTGCAAGAGCCAGACGTGTGTCCAAACTTTAGACAATTTGCACACGAAATGAAGGGGGTTGAGACCCTTTTCGGAGTTTCTATGTTGCTCTTGCTGGATGAAGTTTGAGTGTTAGAGAAAATAGAAGAATTTTTAACACAAGAGCTACCGTCGGCGTTAGTAGCTAGCGTCGGGCGGTAGTGATCACTTTTGTATCCGAGTCCAAATTTTTTAGACCCAAAGCATTGATTACCCAGAAGCATATCCAAGGATTTTTGGCCAATCCCGAATTTGTTTATGGCTAAATTTAGGTTATGATTTTGTTCTTTAAGAGATGTGTTTTCTTTCACAATCATAACACATTTATTTTCAAATCCCTTTTTGTTCTTTTCAATTTGTAATATCGAAGTTTTCAATTTTCTCTCTAAGTCCCCTTTTTCTTTTGCAATGACTTTGTTTTGTGAAAGGGCATTAGAGAGAGAAACTTCAAGTTCTTTTATTTTAAATAAAGAGTGCTCACATTCTTGACATGAAACTTTTCTTTTTTCAAGAGAGATTAATTTTTTTGTGAGCTTACGATTTTCTTTTATAATTGATTCATTTTCATGATTTAATAAAACAAATTTATCATAAAGTTCTTCAAAAGTAGGAGGAGATACCTCAGTGTCGCTAAGAACACTGGTGTCGTCATCGTCGCTTTTGGCCATCAAGCACAGGTTTGCTTCCTCCTCGCTACTTGACTCAGATTCGTTTGACTCTTCAGAGGAAGAGTCATCCCAGGTTGCGGCCTTCAGGACTTTCTTCTTTTCTTTTGCTTTCTTTTGATCTTTTCGCTCCTTTTGGTATTTTGGGCACTGGCTCCGAATGTGCCCGGTTTTTCTGCAGTGATAGCATTCTGGAGGCGGCCTTTCTTCTTCATCATCGCTTGCTTTTTCTTTCCTCGATGAAGAGGAAGATCCCTTTCGTCGAGTGTCCTTCTGGAAGAATTTTCTGAATGTGTTCCTTCTTTCCGGGTTCCTGATGAATTTTTTGAAGTTCTTTACCAGGAGTCCTTCTTCATCATCATTGTCCTCTTTGATGCACTCCTTCTTTGATGTCAGCGCCAATGCCTTTTTCTTCGGCTCCATGTTGTATTCGTCATGTTGAATTTGTAGTTCAACCTCATGGGTTTTGAGATTCCCAATGAGGTTCTCGATCTGCAGCGTTCTTAAGTTGTGCGCCTCCGAGATGGCCGTCACCTTCGGGTTGAACTTTGGAGGTAGGGAGCGAAGGATTTTTCTCACCAGGTCCCCATCGGAGTAGGTCTTTCCAAGCGCCTTGGATGCGTTGACAATCTTTGTGAAGCGAGTGTACATGGAGTTTATGTCCTCGTCGGTGTCCATCCTGAATTTCTCGTATTCAGATTCTAGTTGAAACAGCTTAGCATCTTTCACCTGCGATGTACCTTCGTGAGTTACTTCTAATTGATTCCAAATATCATAAGCAGTAGTGCAAGCAGAAATTCTATTAAATTCAGTTCTATTTAAGGCACAATATAAGGCGTTCATTGCTTTTGCGTTATTTTTACACCTTAGTTTGTCGTTATCGTCCCATTTATCTTTAGGTTTTAATAATGTTGCCTCTCCCGCTACAATTGTAGGAGGAGAGTATCGGACTTCTACCATATTCCAGACTTCTGCATCCATTGTCATAAGAAAACACATCATTCTATTTTTCCAGCAGTTAAAGTCAGACCCAGTAAAGAGAGGTGGTCGACTAATCCCTTGACCCTCCAAGAAAGCGAGATCATGAGACGCCATTGTTCCCGGTTGTTAAGCCGATTGGAACAAAACCGCTCTGATACCACTTGTTGGATCGGTAGGCGCCCTTAGAGGGGGGGGGGGGGGGTGAATAAGGGTTTTAAAGATTTTAAAACTATTTTGATTATTTTAGGAAAAGCTTTGAATATGATAATAAAGAGGATCAAGACAATCAAGTAAAGTAAAAATAGAGACAAGATTTTATTAACTTGAGAGACATGGTTACAAAACTTGATCTCTTATGAAAGCTAGAAATCAAAGCTAAGTAGAAAAGAAACCTTTTGGTTTTCTATCCCGACTCGCTTCCCCACGAACCGGTGGCCCTAGCCTTATCCTCCCCGGATTCGGCCTCAAGCCGCTCTAGCCAATCCCTCCCCGGATGTGGCCTCGAGCCCGCCCTAGACCTAGCCTAGATCTAGTCGCCAACACGAGGCGAATTTCCCCCTAAGTCCTACCCAGACCTAGTCGCCAACACGAGGTGATTTCACTATCGTTTACAAGATGAAAAAGAAATGAAATAAATTAACAACTCCCTTAGGATGAACTTCTGAATGAGGAGGCGAAGATCCGCTGGAGAATCAGCGTTTGTCGAATCGGACTTCGCTCGGGTTCGGCGTGATGGAATCCTCCTTCAGAAATCGGCAGAGCTTCGCTAGGGCTTCAAAATTCGGCCAAGATGGGCCTCTGGAACTCGAGCAATCTCTCTCTCTGAGGTGTATACAATAGGTGTCACAAAACACGAGGAGAGGGGGTCCTTTTATAGCCCAAGCGCTACCGCCGGCGCCGGCGCTAGCCCGGATTAAGAAACAATTTGCGCGGCAGAATCTCCAATCCGCGGCAACCCCTTGCTCTATTCCTTCTGTGCGCTCCGCTACCGCCGGCGCTATCACCTACCGCCCGGCGTTAGCGCCTTCTATAAACGCCGCCGGAATAGCGCTATTCAATGCTAGCGCCCGGCGCTATCACTACCGCCGGCGCTAGTGGCCATGATGGAATTTTTGCCTCAAATTCGGGGGCAGTCTTCATGTATCCTCCTTGAGTCATGTGGACCTAGATAACCTGCACACTTGAACACACAAGATCAAATACATAGGATTTGTTATTCTCAAACCTAGGAGATGCGGAAGACCATGTTCCAACAGACTGGTGTTGTATGTTGGAACAGGAGTCGTGCAGGTGTTTCCGGTACAATACTGTACAGGAACACTGTGCACGATCACTGGTTTTATTGCGCACGACCACTGGTCGTGCGCCACTGATCATGCGCACTTAACGCCCTTTTTATGAGTTCTGTCTTGCTTATCGCACGACCACTTACGATAGTGCGCACGACCACTGGTCGTGCGCCAATGGTCGTGCGAACATTGAATTTTATAAATTTCTTACCTTGCAGGCTCCGTCCAGTCAGGCGCACGATCACAGGATTCTAGTGCGCACGACCACTGGTCGTGCGCCACTGATCGTGCGCACTATTTATTCCAGCGCCTATAAATATTCCTGCTCGCGATTTAGGTCGGATCCTTCACCGTTTTTCTCGCCCAGCTCTGCCGTTCCGCCCATTTCCGCAGGTGTTCGCCCCCTAGGCCTCCTCCATCATCCAAGGGCTTCAAGGAGGAGATTCTACACTCATCTTCATCGCCAAGGAAGGAGTTCTTCGCATCGGACGTGGCCAGATTGTAAAACGCTGGAGAAGACGGGTCCATTGGAAGTTAGTGACAGCCTTCTCTACCCCGGACGATAGTTGGGACCGAGCTAGGACGCGGATTGACAACCCGGTGCTTCCTACCGTGAATCTACAACGAGACTCCGGATTCGGTCATATCTCTTGCCTTTTTCTCTTCCTTATGTTGATGTAATGTTTGTAATCTCTATATTTTGATGATGTATGCTATGAACTATGCTTTGTAATGCTTATTTCATTTGTTTGAAATCATTTAGTTCATATGTGTTAATGAGGTGCGCCGCCATCCATTTTCCACTCCACCACCGTGTTCGTTGCCGCACTAGCAATTGCTAGTGGCGTGCTTGTCGAGGAGGTGCTTGCGAACCTCATTCCGTTTGCCTACTCGTCCATCCGCCTACCGAAGCGTGAAATCGCGGCCCGTATTCCATTCGCCTAACGAAGCAGCGCGCTCAAGGCCTGCATAGTTCGATTTCGCTGGCCTACTCGCCCATCCGCCCAACGAAGTAGCGCGTTCAAGGCCTACGTAGTCTTCCACCCGGCCGAGCGAAGCTTTGCATAGCGGCATTGCATAGGAGTAGTTGTAATATTTTACTTTATTATTCACAAACCAAATCCCTTTCGTCCGTACTCCATCTATCGCGGGACTTCGATCTCAAGTCCTTCCTCGACACCTAACTTCACCTTACTGTGTTCCTTCCGAGATCGATACTCGGGGATTCACTCCTCGTTTTATATTACTTGAACGATCGGTACACTGCCGTTTCGTGCCGCAGTCTCGCCACAGCCTATAGCGGTGTGTAAGATTTGCGCCATCAAGTTTTTGGCGCCGTTGCCGGGGAACACAGTCGTGTGAGTTTTCTAGAGAGGGAGAATTTGAGAGAGAAGCCCTTCCATTTGTAAATTGCATCTTTTATTTTATTTCTGTTCTTTTTATTCCATTTTCTTGTTTTATATTAGGTTGCTTTAGTAATTTTTGTTAGGTGTAGTATTTTGCACAATAGCATTTTTATTTTGAATCGTATTATCTTCACACTATGTGGGCACATCTCAATATCCGTTGTCGTTGGTGTAGAGATACCTCCCACTCTAGTGATGAATGCTCTACGGAGAGTAGTAGGCATAATTCTTATAGCCCAGCATATGGAGCACCGACTTCGTCTGGTACTCCATATGGTGCGCGTAAGTCTTATGGCTACTCTGCCGAGCCTTTACCGTCATACTTCTTTTCGGCTCCAGCCCCCGTTGTGCCAAAGAGGCCCGCAAGGCAGTGCCGGTTTTGTCGGAGCACTGATCATGTCTTGAAGGACTGTGCCGAGTATCTTCGCCAATTGGACGAGGATGACAAGCCGGATATCTGGATCGTCCCAACTCCTAACTCTGGTGGCACACCTTCAACATCCGGTTATGTGTCTTTGTCACCTTCACATCTTGAAGGGTATGGCATGGACACGGTCACTGGATGTGCGGCTGATCTATGCACCGACATTACTGAGCCTATTCTCCATGTGCATCCACCACCTCTAGTGGATTCGATTCTTTGTGAGAAATTGGTGTTCGACTTTTACCCGAGCACTATTCTTCCCCCTGTTGTGCATACTACATTCGTCTCTGACGACATTGTCGATGATGTGTCGCAGGATGAGGTGGGTGATCTGAGTGTTGTGCCTATTCCTATGGAGGAGGACAACCTTCTAGGTGAAGAGGAGTTTTCCTCAGCACCGGTGGAGGAAGTCCAAATCCTAAGCCTGGCCACCGTTGATCCCGCCGAATCTTGTAGCATTGATGACAATGCAAACATTATTTTACTTCCCCAACCTGGTGGGAGTGAGACCGGGATCACTCCCCCGATTGATGTTTATTTATGTTCTTCATCTTCTTTATTTCTCGATCCCCTTCCTTCATCTGAGTTTGTGCAGGTTTAATCTTCACAGGTACTTCAAGAGGATTTGGTGCATATTGCCCAAGTCAATGATGAGAGTATCCTCTTATGTGAGGAGGTCGATTCCCCCTCCGTAGAGGAAGCTCCACTCATTGTCTTCTCCTCCTGCTGCCTCCCTGGAGATGACACCTTGCTGGGCAAGGATTTATTTTGTGGTGAGTCGAGTGAGGACCAGCCTTCCTCCTCTTCTTACTTCCTATTTCCTCTACCTGTGTTAAGCAGGTATTATTATTTAGGTAGAGGGGTAACTGTTCTTTCGCCGTATTGGTACCCGTTACCGACACGCATATTAGAACAATTACCTGTCCATTTCCTTTTTCATACTCCCATTAGTTAGAACTTTTATGCTTCTAAATAAGTCGTGCTGGGATGACAATAACCCCAGTAGTTATCTTACTTTCTCATGCATTTCATTTTATTCAATCCTGCTTAGTTAGGTGTAGTTTATTTTAGTTTATCTTCTTCTTTTGTTTTTGCGGAGCTGACCAGTGCAGGTATCTTTTCTGGATGGCGGATGATGCGGCTCATTTTAGCTTACACGCCAATCTTCTGGTGTGCTCATTTTTGAGCACTGGGTACTCTCTTTCCCTAGCCTTTTCTGATTTTCATGTCATATATTTTGTGGATTATTTAGTTTAAGTCTAGGGGAGAGCAGTTTTTGTGCCCACTCACGTGCACTCTTGCATAGCATGCTAGAAGTACTTTTATTTTAGTTATTGGAAATTGTTGTTCATTCTCTTTGCACACCACAGCACCCACTTGAGCGCGTACTCGTCTGTATGCGTGCTCTGTCGTGAATTTAATTCTTCTGCTTATGTGGGAAAGTCTAGGTGATGGCTTAGGACTATGTAGCAGAGTAAAATGTTGACTGTAGTAGTGCTCCTAGTCGAGTACTCGGGTGCATCGAAATCTGTGTAGATTAGACTTCTTTTTATACTTATGGTTTTATATTTTTTCTATTAGTGTAAATGTTGTTTACTCTACTCAAATGGTGAATCCGGTGGAATCAAGCGGTAGCATAGGGATGTGTGTAAACGATCGCTAGACTCGTATTGCTTGAGTCTGGAGAAAGGAGAATCTTTCTCGGTGGCTAGAACTTGCCCCAAGCGATTCTTGAAGCATTGGCATAGGATAAGTTCTAGTGCGTGAGAATGACCCAGGCCATTATTTTGGCCCGGTTGAACTTTTTATTTCATGCCTATCGTCTACCCTTGCTAGCCCCTTTGTGCCTACCCTTTTCTTGATTCAGCTCCACATATTTCTCATCAAAGCCTAAAAGCCTAACCTAGTCGCACACCCAAATCTGAGCTTTAGTTGTAGTTTTATTTACATTTGGGGGGGTGATTGTGGTGTTTATTATGTGAATCTGTGGATTTGCGCATTTGGCAAATCTGCTGAAAGAAAAAGACAAGAAAAAGAAGATTGAAAGAAAAAAATAAAAAGGAAAAGAGAAAAAGAAAAATGAGTTTTATTGAAAAATCATGTAGAAAAATTATGTATTGGGAGTAGGCGGTGCACACACCTATGTTGCAAAAGTCCAAGTCTGGGGGTGTGGTGCACTTGCATTCGATTTTGGTGCGCGGGTAATTATTTTAAAAGCTCATTTGGGTTATGTGTTATAAGCCATTTTGTTTATCATTGTTTACCTCACCGTAACCCAAGCCTCAATTAAAACCTGAAAGTCCTACTGACTCACGCCTTGAACCAATCTAGTGTCGTGGGGAGAATGTGACCAGGCAAGCTTATGGTCACCGACACTGATGGATTTCAGTGGAGTTTGTCCCGCATCCCGATCTTGAGCAATGCTTGTCTCAGCGCATAGTTTACTTTCTCCGTACGCATGACCGAATGATTCACCGTTGTTCACCATTTTGAGTAGTTGTAATATGCTTTTACTCTTTTAGAAATATATAAACTGTTTATATAATCAGAAATCTTCTCTACTATTTTTCTTATGCACGTGAGCATGCGACTTCGCATGGTACTCTGTTTTGTAATTTTAAGCCATCTACTTTTCTTTCCCGTTCGCTTAGAATTTGTTTGCTCGGGACGCGCAAACAGTTAAGTCTAGGGGGGTGATGAGTCTCAATTATATACACATATATGGACTCATCTGGGTCGATTTTCTAGTCTTTGCACTACACTTTAGGCATGTTTTCGCTCATATTTGTTATTCCATGCTATGTGCACTTCTAGGCCCGTTTTGGTGTTATTTCTTGTTTATATTCGTTGTTAGTTTTCATGCATTGTTAAGTGCCACCTTCAGTGGCTAGACTGGTGTTGTATGCTGGAACAGGAGTCGTGCAGGTGTTCCAGGTACAATACTGTACAGGAACACTGCGCACGATCACTGGTTCTATTGCGCACGACCACTGGTCGTGCGCCACTGATCGTGCGCACTTAACGCCCTTTTTATGAGTTCTGTCTTGCTTATCGCACGACCACTTACGATAGTTCGCACGACCACTGGTCGTGCGCCAATGGTCGTGCGAACATTGCATTTTATAAATTTCTTACCTTGCAGGCTCCGTCCAGTCAGGCGCACGATCACAGGATTCTAGTGCGCACGACCACTGGTCGTGCGCCAGTGATAGTGCGCACTGTTTATTCCAGCGCCTATAAATATTCCTGCTCGCGATTTAGGTCGGATCCTTCACCGTTTTTCTCGCCCAGCTCCGCCTTTCCGCCCATTTCCGCAGGTGTTCGCCCCCTAGGCCTCCTCCATCATCCAAGGGCTTCAAGGAGGAGATTCTACACTCATCTTCATCGCCAAGGAAGGAGTTCTTCGCATCGGACGTGGCCGGATTGTAAAATGCTGGAGAAGACGGGTCCATCTGAAGGTAGTGACAGCCTTCTCTAACCCGGACGATAGTTGGGACCGAGCTAGGACGCAGATTGACAACCCGGTGCTTCCTACCGTGAATCTACAACGAGACTCCGGATTCGGTCGTATCTCTTGCCTTTTTCTCTTCCTTATGTTGATGTAATGTTTGTAATCTCTATATTTTGATGATGTATGCTATGAACTATGCTTTGTAATGCTTATTTCATTTGTTTGAAATCATTTAGTTCATATGTGTTAATGAGGTGCGCCGCCATCCATTTTCCACTCCACCACCGTGTTTGTTGCCGCACTAGCAATTGCTAGTGGCGTGCTTGTCGAGGAGGTGCTTGCGACCCTCATTCTGTTTGCCTACTCGTCCATCCGCCTACCGAAGCGTGGCATCGCGGCCCGTATTCCATTCGCCTAACGAAGCAGCGCGCTCAAGGCCTGCATAGTTCGATTCCGCTGGCCTACTCGCCCATCCGCCCAACGAATTAGCGCGTTCAAGGCCTACGTAGTCTTCCACCCCGCCGAGCGAAGCTTTGCATAGCGGCATTGCATAGGAGTAGTTGTAATATTTTACTTTATTATTCACAAACCAAATCCCTTTCCTCCGCACTCCACCTATCGCGGGACTTCGATCTCAAGTCCTTCCTCGACACCTAACTCCACCTTACTGTGTTCCTTCCGAGATCGATACTCGGGGATTCACTCCTCGTTTTATATTACTTGACCGATCGGTACACTGCCGTTTCGTGCCGCAGTCTCGCCACAGCCTATAGCGGTGTGTGAGATTTGCGCCATCAGATACCCCACTAGATAACACTTATCTGACTTGGGTTCCAGCTTGTCAGGCATTTGACGTCGTACGTATGCCTCACAGCTCCAAATCTTAATAAAAGACATACTAGGATGCTTCCCAGTCCATATCTCATATGGTGTCTTTAGAACCGTTTTGGTTGGAGCACGATTTAATGTGAAAGCAGCAGTCTCTAAAGCTAATCCCCAAAAGGAAATGGGCAAATCTGCATGACTCATCATCGACCGTACCACGTCTAACAAAGTATGATTCCTCCTCTCAGACGCACCATTATGTTGTAGTGTTCCGGGCGGAGTGAACTTTGATACAATACCACACTCTCTCAGATGATCACGAAACTCATGACTCAGATATTCGCCACCTCGATTAGTTCAGAGTGATTTTATCCTCTTTCCCAGTTGGTTCTCTACTTAATTTTTAAACTCTTTGAACTTTTCAAAGGTTTTGGATTTGTTCTTCATAAGAAACACGTATCCGTATCTATTGAAATCATCAGTGAATGTAACGAAGTAGTAGTAACCACCTTGAAAGTGGAGGTTAGATCTTAAGTTACTCTAGAGGGGGGGGGGTGAATAAAGTATTAAAACTTTTTCTAAGTTTTTATAGCGGAATTAAAATAGTGTTATATATATCTATATGTGTAAGCAGTGAGATATATAAAACAGAGAAAAAGAATAAGTAAAAATTCACACAGCACAACACAGAAAATAGACAAGCACAGAAGACACAGGAAATATAGTGGTTCCCCAATAAATCTAGGTAGTCCACTCTTCTACCACCCTTGGTAGGAATTCACTAGGAGGGTTGATCAGGTGCCCTAGCACCAAGGTAATTTTGATAAGGTGTCCACACACCAATAAGCTTTTGATAAGGTGCTTAAAAACCACTTAAGGATTTTTTGATAAGGTGTCTTGCCACCACTTGGTAAACTTTTGAAGGGAGAATTAACCCTGTACAAGATGAGGTAAGAAAGTTTAGAGTGTTCTTCTCTGTCAATGTTCTGAGAGAAGAAAAGTAAAGGTGTTAATGATAAAAGCTCCCCCTATCTGATTGAAGTTGTTGACAGCTGGTGGATGAAGCTTTTCTAACACAGAAATCTTCTGTAGTAGATTAATCTGGAAGAAATAATTCTTCAGATTGTTGTTGCTCTTTGGAAGACTTGAACTTGCAGCAGAGTTTGAGAGAGTGAAAGTTGTTCTCAGGAGTATGAAGGTGCTGCAAATTAGGAGGAAGAAGAAGACTCGGAAAATATTTGTCGTCATGTTCTTCTTTTTCTCCTTTGTTCTTATTCTTCTTGTACTATCACTCTAATCTGTTAGCCGTGTTTTCAAATTTGAATTCTGTCGACTTGTATATTACAGAGGATGGTTGTCTTTGATATGTTATTCTTTTTGAAATAGAATAATCTGACATAAATCTTTTCTTGGAACTGCCATAAATACAAAACGGTTTTTGCAGGTCTTATAATCCTTGAGCCGTGAAATATGTCTTTGCATTAAATGTCAACGGCTATCTTTGCCTTGGGAAATGGAAAGAAAGGAATATATTTAAGGAATATAATATCCTGACTGAATGAGTCCAAAAGAGTTTGAATAGAACTGTTAAGGCCGTCTATCTGTGTCAGAGAGTTGACAAACAACTCAACCTTAAGAATTAAATACTCTGGGACTGAATTTGTCTTTAGAAAAGAATTTGTCGAGCGCTGGATGGAATTCGTCGAATGCTAATCGACATTTGTCGAGCTCTGATCAGAGAATGTCGAACACTGGCTGTCAATGATTCTTCAGTATGCTGAAAGAAATTTGTCGAACGCCAGACGCCATTTGTCGAACGCTGATCGTCATTCGTCGAACGCCACTTGCCATTTGTCGAGCACTGAGAACATAAATTTTCTTTAAGTTCTAACTATTCTAACAGCCTAAAAACTTGACCCTTAGACTATACAATGGGGTCAACTTGATCCTAGTCAACACAATAGTGATCCTAGCCCAAATTAGTAATAGGGTTGTTCCAACAATCTCCCCCTATTTGGGTTAGGATACTATTGGACAAACAATCAAATAATACATGACAGAAATAAACAGCAGAGCAAAAACATATATATCTGACAGAAATTTAAAAGTTCAGCGGATAAGATTAAACAAGAGTGCTCTGAGTTTAGGAACATTACAGTTAAAACAAAAATAATGTTTAAGACTTCTTGTCTTTTGAAGGAGGCTTGAAAATAATTTGTCTCTTAGGATCTTCTGAATCCTTTTTGCTGATGTAGAGATTGTGACCTCCTATTATGGTTTGAGCTTTTCCTTTTATAACTACAACTGCTGGATGTTTCTTCAAGTATTCTTCAGCACTGAAAAAGGTGTTGGAGCCATACCTTTCAAATTCCATCTGTCTGAATTCTGACATTGTTGTGATGTGAGAGAAATCCTTTCCTTCAGCTTTGGCTCTGTTGATTTGAGCTCTTGCCATAAATTCCTTGAATCTAGCCTTTTGAGCTATCTCTTCAGCAGTAAGAGAAGGAGGCCTTTCATCAGATACAGTAGGATTGATTTCAGAGGGAACATTCTTGGAAGAACTTGATGGAGGTCTTGAAGAATTGGAGCTTTGAGAACCACTGGAACTAACTGGTCTCCAAGAGTGCTGATGAATGACATTTTGAGAGGAGGATAATCCTGCTGAACCTGTAGATCCTGCTGGAGGACGAGGTGGAGGAGGATTATGTCTGACTGACTTATCAGAATAATAGCCAGTCTTCCTGAACTTCTTTCTCCTGTTATTCTCATTTTTGGAATACCTCATCCAAGCTGGGGTATCTTTGTCAAGAGTGATATTGTGAAGGATGTAGTAAGGAACATCATTGTTTGGATTTGGAGGCTTGGGGACAGCCTTTGATTTAGTCTTTCTTTTCTTTCTCTTCTTTAATGATGTGTCCTTAGAATCACTATCATCATCTTCTTCATCTGAATCTTCTGAAGAGAGAGCTGGTTTGTCATATAAGTCATCTATTTGTTTAAAAGCCTCTCTAAGAGCTTTAGCTTTTTGCTCTTCAGCATCAAAAGCTTCATCTTCTTTTTCCCATATCTCTTCAAAACTTGGCATAGGTTCCTCATTCCACATCAGAACTGGTGGAGAGAGATCTTCATTGAGAGATTCTACATGAGCTGCTTCTTCCTCTTCTTCCTCATCCCAGAATTCATCAGGAATAGGAGAGTTATCAATTTCAACAGTAGGAACATCAAATTATTTTGAAACAATAACTGATACTTTTTGAACTGTAATGGGAGCTGGAACTGCAGTCTAAACTTCACAATTTTTGATAATTTCTTTTAACAAAACTTTATCTATTGGAGCAGTGTATGGAACAACTGCTCTAGACAACTCTTGATGTGATGGCAGTATAGAGGAAATTGGATCAAACTGTGATAGAAACTTAGTAATATCTATAGACGGATGAATGTAGATATTATTTATTTGTTCTAAAACTGGTGACTCTTCAAATAAATCAGACATTTCTGTATCAAAAACTATAATTGAATTTTCTACAAAAACTAAAGCTTCTTCACAAACTTGAGCTTCTGGGGCTTCAAACACTGTAGCTTCTGGAGCTTCTTCATAAAGCATCTCCCCATGTCTAGCTTCAGGGAGACCTGAATCTAGGCCCCTTGAAGAAGGGACAAATTGAGAGGAGGGAATTGAAGATATTCTTAAAGAGAGTTCAGCAATGGCTGTGAGAACTGGAGAAAGTTTTGCATCCAGGATGGAGTCATGGTTTGACAGAAGATGATGGATTGGAGAAATTTTTGCATCCAGTAGAGAGTCTATTTTGGGAAGAATGTGATCAAGAACTTGATCAGCAATAGAAGAAAAATTGAGATATAGAAAATCTGGTGTAGTAGATGAAGATGGTTGAGAAGAGGATGGAATGGAAGTTGGAATAGAGATATTTGTGACATTTGTTGTGGGAGTGTCTGTATGGATGGGACAAGAATGATGGATAGGTGATTGGTGATCATCATGAATGGGAGAGAGAGGTGGGGAAGGCAAAAGATCAAATGAAGGAGGTGGAATTTCATCTTGAGGTGTTGGAGAGTTTGGAGGAGGAGTAGATACATGAGAAATTTGTGAGGAGGAGAAGGGTGAGGAGGAGAAGGAACATATGAAGAGGCTTCTGGAAGGGTTGAGGGAGTGACTGAATCAGTCCTGGTGCCTTCAGAAGCTTCCTTTTGTGTAACTGTTCCTGTGCTCTTCTTGGGAATCACCCTGCCCCACTTTGCAAAGAGAGCTAAGTTCAGCCTCTTGCTAGCATTTATTGTAACCTTCGGTGAGACCAGAAGGTCTTGATGTTTCTCCTGTAGGGTAATACCTATGACTCTTCCAAATGAAACATTTTCCTTAGAGACTTTCTTTTTAATCAATTCAAACAGAATTGATCCCCAGTTGACTTTCTTCTTCTCCATCAAGGCCACCATCAACTGAAATTTGTGCCTGTTGATGTAGTCATGACCTGTGGTTTTTCCTAACAAAATCTTCCCAACAAGATCAGACAAAAACTTGTATTCCAAAGACAAGTTTTTCTTAAGCAGATGACTAGGGTTTCCAGTAGAATGACCCATTCTAGTCAATGCTTCAGCAAATTCATCAGAACTTAACTCTAAGTCATCATCCCCATTTACAAACCCAAAAACTTCAGACAAAATAGTTGGGGTAAGAGAGACCTGATGACCTAAGATGGTGCCTATTAAACTTTCATCTTCAACCTTGGCTGTGAAAGCCCATTCCTTAATCTCTGTAGTATTCAACTTAATCCTGGTTGACATGAACTTCTTCAACTGCTGGTCCTCAAAAAGTTGAAGAATTTCTTGAAAAATCTGGTCGGACTGAGCAAATGATTTAAAATCAATGTTGAATCCTACATCAAACTTCATGGAGTAGAGAGAAGCCTGAGAAATCGCCATTAAAACCTGCAAGAGAGAAAACGATCAAGTGCAGAGGGGAACTGGAGGGAAAACAATTTCTGTAGGCGCAAACTTAGAATGAAATAAAATAGGTATTATATAGTCGAAGAAAAAGAGGGGCGCATTCGAGGAGCGCGGTTCGGCAAAACCTAATTAAAAACAGAAGTCGAAAAGACTTTTAGGTTTTTGTCAGACAGCATTCGACAAAAGTATCTTTTTCGTCGACCACCATTCGACAAATGAAATTTTTTTCATCGATTCTGAAGTTAAGAGGTTTCGTCGACCATCATTCGACAAATGTTTCGAATTTGTCGTTCTCCGTTCGACAAATTTAGGAGAAAAATAGAAAATATAATTTTCAACAGATTGAGTCTCCATCTATCATTCCCAGTTGATTTATAAAGTAGATGTGCTTCTTTTCATCCAAGGGCTTGGTGAAAATATCTGCTCTTTGTAAATCAGTAGAGATGAACTGTAGGCAAATTTTATTTTTATCCACATTATCTCTGATAAAGTGGTGTCTAATTTCTATTTTTTTAGTCCTACTATGGAGAACTGGATTTTGTGCTATAGATATTGCACTAGTATTATCACAAAATATAATTGATTTATTTAGATTGATATCATAGTCTAGGAGCTGATTTTGTATCCACAGTATCTGTGAGCAGCAACTGCCTGCAGCTATATATTCAGCTTCAGCTATTGATGTGGACACAGATGTCTGTTTCTTACAAAACCAAGACACAAGCCTATCACCAAGAAAATGACCAGTTTCTGATGTGCTTTTTCTGTCTACTCTGCATCCAGCATAATTTGAATCTGAGAATCCAGTTAATTCAAATTCAGATGCTGTTGGATACCAGAGACCTAGATTAGGGCAACCCTTTATATATCTTAAAATCCTTTTTAATAAAGTTAGATGAGATTCTTTAGGGTTAACTTGAAATCTAACACAAATACAAGTAGCAAACATTATATCTGGCCTACTGGCTGTAAAATAAAGTAATGAGCCAACAATTGCTCTATATACTTTTTGATCAACAGGTTTCCCTGATTTATCAGAATCAACAACAACATTAGAGGGCATGGGTGTTTTCATGTTGGAAGAATCAGCCATACCAAATCTTTTCACTAATTCCTTGGCATACTTAGATTGGGATATGAAGATTCCATTTGGAGTTTGCTTCACTTGAAGACCAAGGAAGTATAATAATTCACCCATACTACTCATTTCAAATTTAGATTGCATTAGTTTAGAGAACTTTTTGCATAGATTTGAGTCAGTAGAGCCAAAAATAATATCATCTACATATATTTGAACTAGTAAAGTTTGATTTTTATGTATTCTTAAAAATAGAGTTTTATCTACTATGCCTCTACAGAACTTGTTTTCCAAAAGAAAATTAGCTAAGGTCTCATACCATGCTCTGGGAGCTTATTTGAGACCATAGAGAGCTTTATTAAGTTTATATACATAAGAAGAGTGATTTGGAGAGATGAAACCTGGTGGTTGTTCCACATAGACTTCTTCTTTGATGTCTCCATTAAGGAATGCACTCTTTACATCCATTTGATAGACTTTGAATTTCTTGTATGCAGCAAATGCAAGAAAAATTTTGATTTCTTCTAACCTTGCAACTGGTGCAAAGGTCTGATCATAGTCTATTCCTTCTTCTTGTGAGTATCCTTGAGCTACTAATCTAGCTTTGTTCCTCACAATGTTGTCGTGTTCATCCAACTTGTTCTTGTAGATCCACATAGTGCCAATGACTGGATGGCCCTTTGGTCTTGGAACCAAATTCCAAACCTTGTTCCTTTCAAATTGGTTGAGTTCCTCTTGCATTGCAAGAATCCAGTTTGGATCTTGTTCTGCATCTTTTATGGATTGAGGTTCAACTTGTGAGAGGAAACAAGTATACATCTGATTTTGGTGTAGTTGATGCCTTGTTTGAACAGCTGCTGTAATATCTCCAATCACTTGTGAAATTGGATGATCTCTAACTGTGATGTGGTCAACAGTTGGAGATGATTCAGCAATTGTATCCATGTATAGTTTTATTCTAACCTTCCATAGTGCAAACTTGCTTAAGTTGCACACAGGAGGTCTTGTGCTAGAATATTCCTTGTTATGTGTCATGAGTTTTTAAACAAAAAGGAAATGAAAAGGAAACTCTGAGAAAATTTAAGATCTAGTTGATCTTTGGTTCAGGTGTTAGCCTGTAACAACCAAACACTCCTCTGATACCAATTGAAAGTGGAGGTTAGATCTTAAGATACTCTAGAGGGGGGGTGAATAGAGTATTAAAACTTTTTCTAAGTTTTTATAGCGGAATTAAAATAGTGTTATATATATCTATATGTGTAAGCAGTGAGATATATAAAACAGAGAAAAAGAATAAGTAAAAATTCACACAGCATAGCACAGAAAATAGACAAGCACAGAAGACACAGGAAATATAGTGGTTCCCCAATAAATCTGGGTAGTCCACTCTTCTACCACCCTTGGTAGGAATTCACTAGGAGGGTTGATCAGGTGCCCTAGCACCAAGGTGATTTTGATAAGGTGTCCACACACCAATAAGCTTTTGATAAGGTGCTTAAAACCCACTCAAGGATTTTTTGATAAGGTGTCTTGCCACCACTTAGTAAACTTTTGAAGGGAGAATTAACCCTGCACAAGATGAGGTAAGAAAGTTTAGAGTGTTCTTCTCTGTCAATGTTCTGAGAGAAGACAAATAAAGGTGTTGATGATAAAAGCTCCCCCTGTCTGATTGAAGTTGTTGACAGCTAGTGGATGAAGCTTTTCTAACACAGAAATCTTCTGTAGCAGATTAATCTGGAAGAAATAATTCTTCAGATTGTTGTTGCTCTTTGGAAGACTTGAACTTGCAGCAGAGTTCGAGAGAGTGAAAGTTGTTCTCAGGAGTATGAAGGTGCTGCAAATCTGGAGGAAGAAGAAGACTCAGAAAATATTTGTCTTCATGTTCTTCTTTTTCTCCTCTGTTCTTATTCTTCTTGTACTATCACTGTAATCTGTTAGCTGTGTTTTAAAATTTGAATTCTGTCGACTTGTATATTACATAGGATGGCTGTCTTTGTTATGTTATTCTTTTTGGAATAGAATAATCTGACATAAATCTTTTCTTGGAACTGCCATAAATACAAAACGGCTTTTGCAGGTCTTATAATACTTGAGCCGTGAAATATGCCTTTTCATTAAATGTCAACGGCTATCTTTGCCTTGGGAAAAGGAAAGAAAGGAATATATTTAAGGAATATAATATCCTTACTGAATGAGTCCAAAAGAGTTTGAATAGAACCGTTAAGGTCATCTATATGTGTCAGAGAGTTGACAAATAACTCAACCTTAAGAATTAAATACTCTGGGACTGAATTTGTCTTTAGAAAAGAATTTGTCGAGCACTGGCTGGAATTCGTCGAACGCTGATCGACATTTGTTGAGCTCTGATTAGAGAATGTCGAACACTGGCTGTGAATGATTCTTTAGTCTGCTAAAAGAAATTTGTCGAATGCCAGACGCCATTTGTCGAACGCTGATCGTCATTCGTCGAACGCCACTTGCCATTTGTTGAGCACTGAGAACTTAAATTTTCCTTAAGTTCTAACTATTCTACAGCCTAAAAACTTGACCCTTAGATTATATAATGGGGTCAACTTGATCCTAGTTAACACAATAGTGATCCTAGCCCAAATTAGTAATAGGGTTGTTCCAACACACCTCTAGCCATAGAACTCATGGGTCTGCATACATCACTATGTATGATACCCAAAAGATCACTAGCCCTCTCACTATAACTAGTGAAAGGGGCCTTTGTCATCTTGCCTAATAAACATGACTCGCATCTCTCAAACGATTCATAATCAAATGAGTCCAATAGTCCATCTTTATGGAGCTTGGATATGCGTTTCTCATTTATATGCCCTAGACGACAGTGCCAGAGATATGTAGGATTAGAGTCATTAGTTTTCAGTCGTTTGGTATGAAACTGAGGTTAGATCTTAAATTAACTCTAGAGGGGGGTGAATAGAGTATTAAAACTTTTTATTAGTTTTTATAGCGGAATTAAAATACTGATATATATATGTGTATAGCATAGTGAATAATAAAAACTGAAAGATAAAAATCAGCACATCACAATCATAGATAAATAAACAAGATCACAGAAGACACAAGAAGCTATAGTGATTCCCCTCTCAATAGGGTACATCCACTCTTCTACCACCCTTGGTAGGAATCCACTAGGATTTTTGATCAGGTGTCCTAACACCAATGAGCTTTTGATAAGGTGCCCAAAAACCACAAATGATTTTTTGATAAGGTGTCTTGCAACCAATGGGGTAAACTTTTGAAGGGAGTTTTAACCCTGTACAAGATGGAATAAGGAAGGTTAAGAAATTCTTCTCTGTTCAACAATCTGAGAGAAGACTAATGAAAAATTGATGTAGTAAAGCTCCTCCTGTCTGGTTGAAATGGTAGACAGTTTGTGGAGAAGCTTTCACTTGAAAGAAATAAATCTTCTTGATAGCTGATTAGTCTGAGAGAATGTATTCCTCAGATTTTTGTTGCTCTTTGAAGATTTTAACTTGCAGCAGAGATTCTGAGAGGGAGAGTTGATGTTCTCAGAAGAATGTAGGTGCTGCTTGAGGAAGAAGATGACTGAGTAATATTTCTTGACTGTACTTCTTCTTCTTCTTTTTCTAAAATCGTGTGTAAAATCTTTGTGTCTCTCTTGTCTCTAAAAACTTCCTTCTTTGATAATATCTTATTCTTTGAATTTCAAATCTTCTGATTTAAGGAATAGAATAATCTGACTTGAAATCCTTCTCGGAACTGCACAACCAACAAAATGATTTTGGCAAGTCCTTTAATTCCTTTGTCGTATAATATTCCTTTTGCATTAAATGACAACGGCTATAATATCTTGGAATAAGAGAATAGAAGGAATATAATAAAGAGAGAGAGAGATAAAATCTTTGTCTTATATGAAAGATCCATTGCTGATTTTATTTGAGAGACGGGTTCGTCGATCTGAGCTTCTGATGCTGATTCGTCGAACGCAGAGATGAGTTCGTCGACCGCTGAGACTAGAAAATCGTCGAGCGCTGAGACTGGCTGGTTCATCAACCGCTGAGATGGGTTCGACGACCGCTGAGACGAGTTCATCGACTGCTGATACAAGCTTTCTTCGACCATTGATAGCATTTTGCACAACGCCATTCGACGAACTCAGAGAGTCGTTCGACGAACGCAGAGAACATCACTTTTCATTAAATCTATCAGCCTAAAACTATGACCCTTAAGACTATACAAGGTGGTCAACTTAGTCCTAGTCAACACATAATGATCCTAGCCCAAATTAGTAATAGGGTTGTTCCAACAATCTCCCCCTATATGTGTTAGGACATTATTTGACAAACAATCAAATAATAAGCAACAGAAAAACAAACAGCAGAGCATATATATCTGACAGAATGTAAATTCATTTCAGCAGATAGAATAAAATATAGTGCTCTGAGTTTAGAAACAATACAGAAATAATATAATCCAAATAATTAAGAACTTTTGTCCTTTTTAGAGGAGGGCTTGAAGATTATCTGCCTATTGGGATTTTCTGAATCCTTCTTGCTTATATAAAGATCCTGAGCTCCTAGAATGGTTTGAGATTTACCTTCAACCACCACTGCTGCTGGATGCTTCATTAGGTAATCTTCAGCTTTGAAGAAATGCTTTGAGCCATACTTTTCAAATTCCTGTTTTCTGAATTCTGACATTGTAGAAAACTGAGAGAAGTCTGTACCTTCAGCATTTGCTGTATTGATCTGAGCTGTGGCAATACATTCCTTGAATCTAGCCATCTGAGCTATCTTTTTTGCTTCTGAATCAACTGGAGAAAAGGGCCTTTCATCAAAATCACTGTCCTCAATTGAAGGTTGTTCAGAGTGAAGATTTCTTTGTCTGAGCAAAGAACCATCAGAAATTGGCATATAGTATGATTGAGACGGAAGAATATTTGATTTATCTTGAGGAGCACTAGCTGATCTTGAAGAAGGAGGAGCTCTGGCTGATCCTGATCTTTGAGATCCATAGGAACTACCAAGTCTCATTCCTGAACTTCTTGACTGGGAAGAGGAGGACATCCATGCTGATCCTGCTGCACCAGCTGCTGGAGGAGGAGGAGGATGATGATTATACTTGACTGGCTTGTCAGAGTAATAACCAATCTTCCTCATCCTCTTTTTTCTATTATTTTCATTTCTAGAGAATCTCATCCAGGCTGGAGAGTCTTTTGAAAGAGTAATATCATGAAGAATATAATATGGAATGTCATTGTTACTGGAAGGAGGCTTAGGGATAGCCTTTGATTTTGATTTCCTTTTCTTCCTTTTCTTAGAGGATGAATCATCAGAATCATCATCTTCATCTGAATCATCAGAAAACTGCACTGGAACATCATAAGGATCATCAACAAATATAGGAGCTTTAGAAATTCCTTACTCATCAGCTTCATCTTGTTCCTTAAATAATTCATCAAAGTCTGGTAGGGGGACTCATCAAAAACAAAGGTTGGAGGTGAATTCACCAAGCCAACTTTCTCTGGAACTGGAGCTTGAACTGTGCTTGCAACTGGAACTGGAATACTCTTGATAACTTTTTTTAACAAAACTTTACTAATAGGAGCAGTATAAGGAATTATAGCTTTTGAAAAATCTGAAAACTGAGGTAAGCTATTTAAAACTGTGTTGAACTTTGAAAACAAATAAACAATATCTATGAAAGGGGAAATAAAGATATTATCTATTGAAACTGTATCTGCTACTGTTACTGTATCTGCTATATCAACTGATGTATCTACAATCATTTCATCTGGAGCACCTCTGCTGAACCTTGGAGCTTCTTCATCAGACATCTCCCCCTGCCTAGCTTCAGGGAGAACTGAATCTAGGCCCCTAGAAGAAGGGACAGGTAGAAAGTAGTTAGAGAAGGAAGCTATTGAAGAGGTTAGGTCAGAAAGAGCTTGGAGAACTGGAGCAAGCTTTGCATCCAGGAGGGCATCTAGCTTTGGATAGATATGATCAAAGATTTGATCAGCTAGAGAGGAGAAATTTACATAGACAAACTCTGGTTGAGTTGAGGATGAGGGGGTAGAAGAGGATGGAATGGAGGAGGGTAAAAAGATGTTTGTTGCATTGACTGTGGGTGGAGTGGTATCTTGATGAATAAGAGATGTAGGGTGGATGGGTGACTGGTGGTCATCATGGATGGGAGAGAGAGGTGGAGAAGGTAGAAGACTGAATGAAGGAGGTGGAGTGTCATCAACAGGGGATGGAGAATTTGGAGGTGGAATAAGTTCTTCAGAAGAAATAATCTGAGGAGGTGGAGATTGGAGAGGAGGAGAAGAAAAGCAGGAGCTTCTGGAAGGGTTAGGGGAGTGACTTGAATAGTCCTTGTGTCCTCAGAAGCTTGCCTGGGGGCATCTGCCCTTGGATTCTTCTTAGGAATCACCCTGTCCCACTTACCAAAAAGAGCTTAGGTCATCCTTTTACTTGCATTAATGGTCACCTTGGGAGAGACCAAAAGGTCTGGGTGCCTTTCCTGAAGAATAATTCCCAATATTCTTCCAAAACAGACATTCACTTTGCTTACTTTCTTCTTGATTGATTCAAAAAGAATCAATCCCCAGTTCACTTTCTTCTTTTCCACCAAGACCAAAATCAAAAGAAATTGGTGCCTGGTAATATAGTCATGGGCAGATGTTTTGCCTAGCAAAACTTTTCCAACTATATCTGCTAAGAATTTGTACTCTTTTGACAGATTCTTTTTCAACAAGTGGTTAGGGTTTCCACTGGAGTGACCCATCTTAACCAAGGCAGCATCAAATTCAACAGAACTGATATCCAGTTCATCATCACCATTTACAAAACCAAAAACCTCAGTTAAAATTTCTGGAGAAAGAAAAACCTGGTTCCCTGAGATAGTTCCAGATAAAGTATCATTCTCTGCTTTAGCTGTATAAACCCATTCCTTGACTTCTGCAACTGGTAATTTTATCCTTGTGCTCATAAACTTCTTCATCTGATGTTCTTCAAAGAGTAGAAGAATATCGTTGAACACTTGGTCAGATCGAGAGAACGACTCCATGTCAATGTCAAAACCAGCGTCAAACTTCATGGAATACAACACGGCTTGAGAAATCGCCATTGTTCCTGCAAAATAAAACACGATCAAGTGCAAAGGGAACTGGAGGGAAAGGCAATTTATGTAGGCGCAAAGTCAGAAAGAAATAAAGAAAAGATTATATAGAAAGATCGGAGAAGGGGGCACACATTCTAAGAACGAGGTACGGCTAACCCTAATAAAATCAGAAGTCGAAAAGACTTAGGTCTTCGTCAGACTGCGTTCGACGAAAATTTTGTTTTCGTCGATCCCAGTTCGACGATCAAGATTTTCTTTGTCGATCCTGAAGGTAAAAGGTTTTGTCGATCTTCGTTCGACGTATGATTCAATTTCGTCGTCCTCCATTAGACGAATTTAGGGGATAAATAGAAAATTTAATTTTTAATAGATTGAATCTTCATCTATCATTCCTATCTGATTTATAAAGAAGATATGCTTCTTTTCATCCAAGGGTTTGGTGAAAATATCAGCTCTTTGCAAATCAGTAGAAATAAATTGTAGGCAAATTTTATTTTTATCCACATTATCTCTGATAAAGTGGTGTCTAACTTCTATGTGTTTAGTCCTACTATGGAGTACTAGATTTTGTGTTATAGATATTGCACTAGTATTGTCACAAAATATAATTGAATTATTTAAGTTGATCCCATAGTCTAGGAGCTGATTTTGTATCCACAGTATCTGTGAGCAGCAACTACCTCCAGCTATATATTCAGCTTCAGCTGTTGATGTAGACAAAGATGTCTGTTTCTTACAAAACCATGACACAAGCCTATCACCAAGAAACTGGCAAGTTCCTGATGTGCTTTTCATGTCTACTATGCATCCAGCATAATCTGAATCTGATAATCTAGTTAATTCAAATTCAGATGAAGTTGGATACCAGAGTCCTAGATTTGGACAACCATTTATATATCTCAAAATTCTTTTTAATAAAATTAGGTGAGATTCTTTGGGGTTAACTTGAAACCTAGCACAAATACAAGTAGCAAACATTATAGCAGGCCTACTTGCTGTTAAATAAAGTAATGAGCCAACAATTGCTCTATATACTTTTTGATCAACAGGTTTCCCTGATTCATCATTATCAACAACAGCATTAGAGGGCATGGGTGTTTTCATGGTGGACGAATCAGACATACCAAATCTTTTCACTAATTCCTTAGCATACTTAGATTGGGTATGAAGATTCCATTTGGAGTTTGCTTCACTTGAAGACCAAGGAAGTATGATTGTTCACCCATACTACTCATTTCAAATTTTGATTGCATTAGATCAGAAAACCTTTTGCATAAATTTGATTCAGTAGAGCCAAAGATAATATAATCTACATATATTTGAACTAGTAAAGTTTGATTTTTATGTATCCTGAAAAATAGGGTTTTATCAACTATGCCTCTACAGAAATTGTTTTCCAAAAGAAAACTAGCTAAGGTTTCATACCATGCTCTGGGAGCTTGTTTGAGACCATAGAGAGCTTTCTTAAGCTTAAATACATAGGAGGAGTGAGTTGGAGAGATGAAACCTGGTGGTTGTTCCACATAGACTTCTTCTTTGATGTCTCCATTTAAAAATGCACTCTTCACATCCATTTGATATACTTTGAACTTCTTGAATGCAGAAAAGGCCAGAAAAATCCTGATAGCTTTAAGTCTTGCAACAGGAGCAAAGGTCTGATCATAATCAATCCCTTCTTCCTGTGAATATCCTTGGGCTACCAATCTTGCTTTGTTTCTGACTATGTTGCCTTGATCATCTAGCTTGTTCTTGAAGACCCATTTAGTGCCAATAACTGGATGGCCCTTTGGTCTTGGAACCAAATCCCAAACCTTGTTCCTTTCAAATTGATTGAGCTCATCTTGCATTGCAAGAATCCAGTTTGGATCTTGTTCTGCATCTTTTATGGATTGAGATTCAATCTATGATAGGAAACAAGTGTGCATCTGATTTTGGTGTACTTGATTCCTTGTTTGAACTCCTACTGAAATATCTCCAATCACTTGTGATTTTGGATGATCTCTAATTGTGATGTGGTCAACAGTTGGAGTTGGTTCAGCAAAAGTATCCACTTGGGGAATTTGTTCATCTGTCACTTGATTTGATTTGTCAGCAAGATCTTTTGGATGATCTTCTTCTTCACTGTCTTCAAGTGTTTGAGTTGATGGAAGTTGAGAATCTCCTTTCTGTAGATTTAATTCATTGAGCTCTTCACATAGAGCTGGTACTTGCAAAGTATTTATGATAGAGGTGGTATTCCTCTCCTCATTTAACAAGTTAGTTTCATCAAAAGAAACATGCATGGACTCTTCTATCTTAAGAGTAGATTTTTTGTAGACTCTATATGCTTTACTAGAAAGAGAGTATCCAAGGAATATGCCTTCAGCTGCCTTAGCTTCAAACTTCCTTAGATATTTCTTATCATTGTTATGCACATAGCATTTACAACCAAAAATCTTAAAATAGCTAACTTTAGGTTTTTTATTCTTGAGTAATTCATAGAGAGTTTTACCCTTAAGTTTATGTATCAGGCTTCTATTCAACACATAATTTGATGTGTTCACTGCCTCTGCCCAAAATGAGAGTGGCAAGTGAGCATCTGCAAGCAATGTAGTTGCTGATTCAATTAGTGTTCTATTTTTCCTTTCAGCTACCTCATTTTGTTGAGGAGTTCTAGGAGCAGAGAAACACTGCAAGATCCCTTCTTTTCCACAGAATTCTCTCATCAGAAGAGACTCAAACCCAGTGCCATGATCACTTCTGATCAATGCAACTACAGTAGAGTACTCACTCTTGATGGACCTGAGAAAGTCTGTTAGAACATTGAAGATGTCAGACTTGTTCCTAAGAAAGAACACCCAAGTGAATCTTGAGAAGTCATCTACAATAACTAGAGAATAATGCTTCCCTCCTAAGCTCTGTATAGCAGTAGGTCCAAAAAGATCTAAATGCAGTAAATACAGAATCCTAGGTGAATCACTCTTGGATAAAGATTTAAAACTACTTCTAGTCTGCTTAGCTAACTGACAAGCCCTACAAAGTCCTTCCTTCTTGTATGAACCAGAAGGCAGTCCTCTGACAAGATTGTCCTTAGAAAGCTTTGAGATAGTTCTAAGGTTAATGTGTCCAAGCCTTTTATGCCATAATTCATTTGTCTTACTTATTGAATTAAATAGACAGATGTCTGAATTGGCAGAGTCAAAATTGACTAAATAAATATTTCCTTGTCTAATACCTGATAATACATTTATGTTTTTATTATTGGTAATAAGACATTGGGAAGGGTTAAAGGTTACCTGATAACCTTCATCACATAACTGGCTTATGTTGATGAGGTTGTGCTTGAGACCCTTGACATATGAAACTTCTTTGAAGGTGACTGCTCCAACCTTGACTTGTCCATATCCTTTTGTCTGTCCACAGTTGGAGTCTCCAAAGACAACTTTGGGTCCAAGCTTTGCCTTATAATTGCTCAGGTTGGCCTTATTCCCTGTCATATGCTTTGAGCATCCACTATCCAAGTACCAATATTCCTTTATTTTTGGATAGCTGTGTACCTGCAAAACCAGAAAAACAATCTAGTAGTTCTTGACCCAGACTACCTTGGGTCTTTTTGAATTACCACAATAATAAGAAATAAAGGATATTTCAGGTTGATCCTTATAGCCTTGTGGATGATATCTCCTTGGAGGAATTATCCACTCAGTAAAAGGATTTTTAGTATATTTAGAATAAGAACTCTTCAGTTTTCCTGTATATTTTTTGTTCGACTAATTTTGCTGAATTCGTCGAGCGTCGTTCGCCAAGGTAGAGACCTTGCGTCGAGCGCCGTTTGAATAATAGCTATACTGAAAATCTGTCTTCAGAGTTCGTTGAGCATCGTTCGACAAACCAGTCTGGTTTCGTCGAGCACCGTTCGACGAATTCTGTAGGATTTCATTATTCTTCATATTCTTGCTTGAAATATTCTTATTTACTTCTACAACCTCTTTGCTCTTAGCAGAAATGAATTTTATAGGTTTAGATAGTGTGTTTTTCTTAATCAGATGTGGCTCACTTGATGAAGCACCCAAGCCCAGTTTGCTATTAAATCTAGCATTAACAGTGTTTGTGATATCCATCAGTTTGATACTTCTCCCAATGAGGGATTCTTCAAACTTCTTTGCTTCAGATAACTTGTTCTCAATGAGAACAATGTGTTCCCTAGAGGCATCCAAATATTTCTTAAGATTTACATTTTCTTCACTTATTTGGTTCATTTCAGCTAACTTAGATCTGAGAGAGATTATTTCCTTCTCAGATTTGAGTAAGTCTAAGCAAAGAACTTTGAATTCATCTTTGAATTCAATGGAATTGAAATCAAAATCAGAAATTACCTGATCATTGTTAGCTTCAGTTTCTGATTCATCTGAGTTATGTTCTGAGGCATTGATAACCGTCATACAGAAACTTCTTTCTTCTTCATCATCCTCATCATCACTGGATGATGATGCATTTCCTGACTCACTTCTTGAGTCATAAATGGCCATTAAGCATTGGTCATTTTCTTTTGATTCTTCTTCATCTTCAGAAATACTGGATGAAGATTCTGATTCTGTTTCACTCCATGTTTCAGCTACAAATCCTCTTCCCTTCTTTTTGTGTTTGTGGGAGGAAGACTTGCTGGAGTTTCTTCTTTCTTCCTTTTCTTTTCTCTTTTCCTTCTTGTCCTTCTTATTTTGATTCTCTGGACAGTCAGGTGCAATGTGTCCTGGTTTCCTGCAACCAAAACATATAATTTCTTTAGAATTATTTTTGCCATACCTTGGCTTTTCATAGTCCTTGGATGACTTTTTCCTGAAGTCTTTTCTTGCCATCTTGTAGAATCTTTTGGCAAGTAGACCATCAACTCCTCATTGTTTGGAGTCTTTCCTTCTTCTTCTGTAGCTTTGAAGGCAATGGACCTGTCCATATTTGTTGTTGGAGATGAAGTGGATTGTTCAGCTTCTCTGGATTTGACAAGCTGCTCATAGGATTTAAGCTTTCCTAGCAGTGTCTCAGTAGTAATCTCATTGAGACTTCTGGCTTCCTTGATAGGCCAGATTCTAGAGTCCCATGTGCTGGGGAAGCACATTAGGATCTTGTCATTTATCTCAGTGATAGAGATCACCTTGTCCAAAGATTTCAGCTCATTGATAATGAGGCTGAGCCTATTGTACATATCAGCCACTGTTTCAGTTTCTCCTTTCTTGAAGTTTTCATACTGAGAAATAAGGTGTGATCTTCTGTCCTTTCTTTCATCAGCAGATCCTTCAACCATATTGTTGAGGGAGGTCCATATCTCTCTTGCTGAAGTGCATTCCACTACTTTCTGAAAGATGTCATCAGTCATAGTTTGAGCCAGAATGTTCATGGCTTTAGCATCTGCACTTATTTGCTTCTTTTGTGCATCTGTCCACTCAGGAGGTGGGACAACATTGTTGGTTGTTGCCGCATTAGTACTTGTTGATGCTGAGGGAGTGGGAGGTCCTGTTAAAATAACATTGAAGATTTCTTCATCAATAGAGTTCATGTATAACCTAATCCTTGCTTTCCATAGTGCAAACTTATTTAGCTTGCACATAGGAGGTCTTGTGCTTGAATATTCTCTGTTTTGTGTCATGAGTTTTTAAACAAAAATAACATGAAAATAAAAACTCTGGAAGAATTTAAGATCTAATTGATATTTGCGATTCAGGTGTTAGCCTGTAAAGAATCAACTACCCTCTGATACCAATTGAAAGTGAGGTTAGATCTGTTGAAATTATTGAAGTGAAGTGGAAGGGTGGCCGGCCGGTCTGAAGTCCAGAGACCGCGCGGTCTGCGCTGGTGCTCTGCTGGTCTTGTTCTGTAGATCTGCTGTGATCGGCTAGTTTGTTCCGTGGTTTGGTCGTTCTGTTACTAGCGACCTACTGCGGTCTCTTCCGGTCTTGCTCTGGGCGGTCTGTCTTTGAGTGACTGCTGTGACCGGGCGGCTTGTTTAGTTTGATTTGGCGACTTGCCTCAAGTCGGCCAGATATTCTGTGCTTTGCCTTGGCGAATTAAGGAAGGAGTGTTCCTGTCCGCGCGGCTTGTGCACGGTCTGCTGCTGATCTGCGGTCTTGGACAGGAGCTTGTCCAAGTGTGTGATCGTGCGGTCTGCTCTGTGAGACCGTTCGCGATCTGATGGGCGGTTATTGTATCCCATTTTGTGCGGTGAAGACATCCGTCTCTCCGTCTATAAATAGGGGTGCAGGGTCCATCATTCCTAACGAGAACTGTAAGAACTAGAGCCTGGGTTAATTGTGTCGGTCTCAACTTTGAGGTCGCGCGGTCTGGAAGTGAGTTAACCGTTTGTTGCGTTCGCAGGTTTGCGGTCAGCAGGTTGCGGTCTCCTTCCTTGGTGATTCCCAGTGGCTTGAATAAACAGTTCGGCAGCGGTCTTGTCTGCGAACTGGTTTATGTTGTTATTGTGCTGTTCGCAGTGAACTCAGCGATCAGGCGACCTTCTGTGGTTAGGCGATCAGAGTTGCGGTCTGGCAACAGTTTGCTGTTCTCTGTTCAAGTTCAATAAGCTTCAGTTTGTGCGGTCTGGGATTGCGGTCTGGCAGTGCAGGTCATCATACCTGTGTTTCTGTTCGCGCGTTCTCAATGTGTTCCTTGCGGTCTGACTGTGCAAGCGGTCTGGTGGTACAGTAGGACAAGTCGGGCGATCTGTGAAGTTTGCGGTCTGTGCGGTCTCTGCTTTGGCAGACCGCCAGTTTTGTTTTTGGTGTGTTTTGTTCCTCTCTTCTCCGTGATTCTTATGAATCATGTCTCTCCATGTATACCTCGAAGTGTAAAGAAGTATTATTTCAATATAGACTTTTGTGTTGCTGATTTTGGCATTGTGGTTGTTTGGCTATTACTCTTGTTGATGCAACTCCTGCTTACTCCTAAATGGTCATTCAAAAATTCTAACATGGTATCAGAGCAAGGTTCTTGGAGTGGATAAGCAGTGATCAACTTGAGTTTCCATCGTCTTTGTGAAGAAGAGACCACATAGATTGTCATGGAAGCTGGATACGCAAGAGGTCTTGGTATTGAACTCCTCACATCGACTAACTTTAAAATGTGGAAGTCATGTATGGAGAGTTACTTGCTTGGCGAGGATCTACGGGACATTGTTGGAGGAGAAGACACACGGGAAATTCAGTTAGCAGGAGATAACATGGCAGAGGTGAGACTTTGGAGGAGGACTAATGCGAAGGCAGAGTTCACTCTCAAGAGGGCTATCTCACCAGAGCTATTTGATCACATCATAGGATGTAAATCTGTTGCTGAGATTTGGACATCCTTGGACGGATTGTTCAATAAGAAGAATGTAGCTCGGCTACAATATCTTGAAAATGAGTTGGTGAAAGCCTCTCAAGGTGATCTTTCTATCTCCACCATCTTTCTCAAGATGAAGAACCTCACGGTAGAGATTTCTACGTTGGACCCTGATGAACCCATCTCCGAGGCAAAACTGAAGAGGCATATAATCTGCGGCCTGCGGAAGGAGTATCTTGCCTTTGTGACATCAGTTCAGGGTTGGGCAAATCAACCATCATTGTTTGAGCTGGAGAACTTACTTGCTTCGCAAGAAAGTTTTGCGAGACAGATGGCGGGGGTTTCAATCTCCGGGGGAGAAAGTGATGTGATGTTCTCTGGGAAAAAGAAGAAGAAATGGGAGAAGAAGAAGCCGGGTCATGATGGACCCTGTACTTCAGGTCAGCAGGATAGGGGCTATGCTCCTAAGTCTGATGGGAAGAAGAAGGGAGAGGGACCAAGGTGCTTTAGATGCAACAAGACCGGGCACTTCAAGAAAGATTGTCGGGTGAATCTTCAGTTGGGACATGCAGTGGAGAAGGAGAAGCCAAAGTCTGATGATGTTGGATGGAGAGGAGCCTTTGTGACCAATTTAACGGCGATTCCCGTTAAGGCCTTGGCTTCCATCAACTATGAAGAGGATTGGATTGTTGATTCAGGGTTTGGGCATCACCTCACCAGGGATGAATCAAAGTGCTCTTCTTTGGCACCTTACTCAGGTAACAATGCTATTATCACGGCTGATAATTCTATTCATCCAGTAGAACACGAAGGTATTGTCTCTCTAAGCAGTGATAAGGGTCCACTCACGTTGAGGAGTGTTTATCACGTGCCTGGTATGAAGAAGAATCTCTTCTCTGTGACCAATGCGGTCGATGCCGGTTATCACGTTCTGTTTGGCCCAACAGAAGTGAAGTTTCTTAAAACTCAACCGGATATAAAGGGAGATGTTATTCATGTCGGTAAGCAGGTGAAGGACTTGTTCGTGTTATCGACAAGTACCTATGTTGATAAGATGAGGACCAATGATGGCGCGGCCATCTGGCATGAAAGATTGGGGCATGTAGGCAAGGACAAATTGAAGGCTATGGCGGTAAGGGGCCTTGTCAGTGGCTTGCCTAACTTGTCCTCCTATGGAGACGGTCATGTCTGCGAGGGATGTCAGTTTGGTAAGTCTCATCGACTTCCATTTAACAAATCGCAAACAGGGTGCAAAACGCCGTTGGAGTGCATCCACGGTGATTTGATGGGACCGACTGCCACCCCAAGCCTTGGAGGCAACAGATACATGTTGGTGTTGATTGACGATTACACCAGATATATATGGGTGTATTTTCTAAAGGAGAAGTCGGAAGCATTTGCGAAGTTCGTGGAGTTCAATGAGCTGGTGGAAGGTCGGCTAGGCCTGCGGGTGAAAAAATTGAGAACTGACAATGGTGGGGAGTTCACATATGGTGAGTTCTCAAGTTTTTGCAGGAAGCATGGCGTCCGGAGAGAGCTCACTTGTGCCCATACTCCACAACAAAATGGCGTTGCAGAACGGAAGATCCGTCATCTGGCGGAAACTTGCAAATGCTGGCTTCATGCCAAGAATATCCCAAAGTCCTTTTGGGCAGAGGGAATGTCTTGTGCGGCTTATGTCATCAACAGATTGCCTCTGAGTCCTATCAACATGAAGACCCCTCATGAACTGATGTTCAAGGAGAATCCGAGTGTTTCACACCTTCGGGTGTTCGGATCAACATGCTATATGCACATCCCTGATGCTCTTCGGACAAAGCTAGATGCAAAAGCAAGGAAGCTAGTCTTTGTTGGGTATGATGAGCGGAAGAAGGGATGGAGGTGCATGGATCCTGAGACACGCAAAACGATAGTATCTCTGGATGTGGTATTCGATGAAGTAACTTCCTACAAGGGGAGTTCAGGAGTTGAACAACCGGAGAGCAGGGTTGATGACAGAGGGAAGGCTGCTGAAAATCTTCAAGTGGAGTTGCCTCTTTCACCAGGAGCTCCAACTGTGTCTAGCTCAGAGGCGGAGGCTTCAGGTTCTGGAAGCAGGGGGAGCGGTGCTCCAAGTTTGCCTGGAAGAGGAGCTAGTACTGAAGAAGCAGCTAAAGAGGTGTGAAAGTGCACAGTTAACCTCACTAGAATTCTCTAGAGGGGGGTGAATAGAGATTTAAAATATTTTGTGCAAAGTTAATATATATATATATATATATATGATCACAGATTAGAGCTTCCCACACACACCAACAAGAATTAAACAAATACAGAAAGTAAATACAAGAAGAAAAATTCACAGCACAACACAAAGAAGTATAGTGGTTCCCCAAACTTTGGGTACTCCACTCTTCTACCCCCTTGGTAGGAATTCACCTACTTGCACCGAGTCTTTTGATAAGGAGACTCTTAGAACCACCCTGAGTCTTTTGATAAGGAGACTCTTAGAACCAACCGAGTCTTTTGAAAAGGAGACTCTTAGAACTAGTACAACTGAATTTTTGAAGAGAGATTCTAAAAACTCTTTTACAATGTTTAGATAAGAATAAGAAAGAAGAATGAAATAAATAGTTTAGAAGACAAGAAAGAATCTTCTTCCTAGCAAGAAGATTGGAAGCACAAGAAGTAGTGAATGAAATCTCTCTTCTATAATGACAAGGAGATTTGTAAGCTTTTCTCTCTTTTGTGAGAGCTATCAGAACTTGCAGCAGAATGGCTTCAGAGAGAGAAGATGAAGGCTTGATCTTTGCTGCAGGATTATATCTCAATTCTCTATTTTTCACTTGGGAGCTTATCCTCCTTTTTCAATATGTAGACTGGTGGATCACTTGTTGTATGATCTCTGACAACCTCCTTCATATATATAGCTCTGTTCATTCAAATGATACTCATAGGAGGATAATTAATTAACAGGCAGAGAATTAGAAAGATAAAGATTTCCATAACAAATATATTCATAGAAGGAAAGTATTCATTCAGATTTCAAATAATGTCCATAATGGATTTAATCAAATTAGCCAAGAATCTAATAGAAGAAAAGAATGATTCAGAACGGCTATAAAACATAAATTGATTCCATATAAATCAGATCTATAAAAGAAGGAAAGAGATCTGACGATTTTGAATTCTGTCATGGAAATCGACGTGCGTCGATTACTATTCGACGTAAGCGTCGAATACATCCTGTCTGGACGTCGAGAGGAGAATAAGGAAGGTGCGTCGACTAAGGTGCGTCGACTTCACTAGATGCGTCGATTAAAAATCAGAGTAGCGTCGAGAACAATTACGTCGAAATCTTCCTAGAGTTACTTCGACTCATTCTGAAAGAAACGTCTACTACATTTCGACGCATATTTACTTAGCCTTGTTTTTCATTCTTAGAATTCTTCTCTAACTCATTTCTAGGGGTTAAGAGAAATCATTTCCCCAACAATCTCCCCCTATTTTTCTTAACCCTACTTAGAGAGAAATTGTATTAGCATATAATTAACACAGCATAGTATTTGTATAGTTAAGGAATATATTGAGCAACCAGAATAAGAGATTATATATAAACAAATTTCATGTTCAGACCAATCAATATTTGAGCTTGAGCATAAAAATTATCAGCATTGTTTTAAAAACGCGATCATCACTCAGGAGGGGTAGGAGGAGTCTTTCTTTTTCTTTTGAAAACTTTGGTGGGTTGCTCTTTCTCAATAGCAGATAGTACCCTCAGCTCCCCCTGAGTCACAGCTTCAGCATCTGGCTCTTTCTCTTTTCCAGCATCAGCTTCAAGCATCTGAGTCATCACATCATCTGGTTCATTCCCAGCTTGATTTATAGCAGTATTCAGCTCCCCCTGAGCTCTATCTTTCTCACCCTCTGCCACATCTTCCTTTTCAGCTTCATGTTCTGCTCTGCTTGCCTCCCCTTGTAGTAGTACTACTTGATTTGCAGCCTCTCTTGCTATGTTGAGTACCTCTATTGTTTGTCCATCACTATGTAGCTTGGGTACTATCTCATTCCCAAGGGTTTTGAGCAGTGCAAGACTGTCAGATTTTGAAGAAGGAGGGGATTTGTGTGAGGGAGATTTAGGATTAGAGAGCTGCTCTTCATCTAGATTCTCCCCCTTCTTGACCTTCTTGGCTAGGTAGGTTAAGAAAGACCTAGTCACTCTAGAGGAAGAGAGAGAGGTCTTCAGACCTTGCACAGAGGCACT
Organism: Dactylorhiza incarnata; assembly: GCA_033032865.1. Classification (NCBI taxonomy): domain Eukaryota; kingdom Viridiplantae; phylum Streptophyta; class Magnoliopsida; order Asparagales; family Orchidaceae; genus Dactylorhiza; species Dactylorhiza incarnata. The sequence goes on along the minus strand of JAWHQI010000124.1, from coordinate 3,024,709 downwards.
GACCCCATCTATTTGGGTGTGCGTGTGAAGGATGGAGGAATGAATCTGGGAGCAATGCTCATCCAGCATTGCTTGAAATTTTTGAGCTGTGGATATGATGCACTGAGTGATGAGAGCCTCAGTGGATTCAGATGGTTCATGGTGTGAGGGTTGAGGAGGTGATAGTGGTGGAGGAGGAGAAAGAGGAGGAGGAGGAGATAATGGAGGAGGTGTATGTGATGGAGGTGGAGAGGGGATTCTATCTTCTTGATTAGGTGTATTTGAAGGAGGAGTTGGAGGAATAGAGGAGGGTTGAGCAAAAGATTGAGGTAGTATTTGTGAAGGTGTGGTTGTGAGATTGGTAGAGGCTAGAGGAGTAGATGATGGTGGTAGAGAAGGAGTTTCTCTTTGAGGAGGAGGAGGAGGAGAAGATGGATGACTAGGAGAGATAGGAGGAGAGGGAGTTCTTTCAGGGATGGAACCAGGCTTGGGGATTTGCCTGGTCCATTTGGAGAAGAGGGCAATGGACATCCTCTTTCCAGGAGGGATAGGAATTCCTTTTGACCTATATAGGTCAGGGAAGGAATGGAAGAGCACCTGACTCATCATTCTCATATATGCATTTTCTTTGTGTGAGTATTTAGAGCCTATCAGCTTAAGCATGCATGTGGCCCAGTCCACATTTATCTTCAGCACAAGGACCCCCATGATGTTCAGTTGCTGCTTGGGCACTGCATCATGGGCTGAAGTCTTGCATAGTAGGACTTTTCCTACTATATCTGACAGCAGTCTATATTCATCAGAAAAGTCTATTTTCTTTAGATGGATTGGTCTATCTTTTGAAAACTTCATGGTGGTTAGCAAATGCTTGATTTCATCAGGTGTGAGGTCAATAGATTCATCACCTAATAAGGGAATGATGAAGACTTATTTGGTCACTCTTTAGAAACTCATTTTCTTTCCCTATTTCATTTGAACAAAGATAATATTAGGATATACCTGATGGAAGATCAAAGGTGGTCCTAATATGTTCTGCAGAGATTGAGACTGGTGTCTCATGGATTGTTCCCTGGATTTCTCCTTGTTCAGATATCTGAACATGAGTTATCAGCTCTTTGAGCTCTATTTCCAGGAGCTTGCATCTTGTGGAGATGAGCTTGTTCAGGCCAGCTTCAGTAAAGAGAGCAATGATGTTCTTGTAGTTTTCTGCGACAGCTTGGAAGGACTCAAGGTCAATGTCGAAGCCTGAGTTGGTCTTGGGAGCCATTTTAGGTCAGTGAAAGAGAGAGGAAGAAATCTGCTGGTCTGAGGAGCAAGAAGGATGAAAGATGCAGAGTCGTGAAGGTTTCTAACTGAAGAGTCTATTTAAGGCAGGTGAGGCATCGAAACTGGACTCAATTCGAGGCTTATTTGGTACTTTAGTGGATGTGACCGAAAATATTTTAGCATTGCCGCTCGATTTTAGGAAGTCGACATTACGTCGAGTGGAATTCGACGTGAGCGTCGATATAGTCTGTCTTGGGATGAAAGGGTTTCTTATCGACGTATGCGTCGATAGAAGTCGATAGGAGTCGACACATGCGTCGATTGCACTTATTGATCTGAGTCACCGATGGTGCGTCGATTAGAAGTCGACGTGACTTTTAATTTTCCTGAAAACTTCTAGGTGTTTATTTCTTTTTATCTCTTCCTAGTCCTAAAGGTTTCTAAGTCAGTCTAGGACAACTTTTTACAGATAGTTTGATTGATTGTGCCAACATTGTTTGGCAAGGTGGCCGGTTTTATTACATATGTAGCACTTGATTATCATAGTATTGTGAGAATTTGAGTTTAGAGAGGGATGGAAGTGTTGATTAGGATAGAAGGTTTGCTTAAGATGGGAATTTAGGTTAGGATAGACATTTTGGTTAGGATAGAGGTGTTGATCATGATTAGGATGAATGGGTCCTGAATAGGGGTTAAGATGAGAGGTGTTTGAAGGAAAGGCATTTAAGTTCCTCTGAACTTTTGTGCGTCGATATCTATTCGACGCATGTTGATAGTCGCGTCGATTTGTATTCGGCGCTTTCTCCAGATGGCGTCAATCTGGTTTCGACGCATAGAAAAAGTTGCGTCGATTGGAAGTCGACGTACTTTTGTTCAAGCGTCGAGAAGAGGTCGAGGCATCTGAGAGGTTGCGTTGAGTAGAAGTCGACGCACTATCATGCATGCGTCGATATGAAGTCGACGCAACTGTATCTTCATAAATTTTCATTTTACCTTTTTCTATTTTTACTCCTTTATGTGTTGTTTCTTTTGGATTAGTTGTCTCTTCAGATGAAGTTTGTGAGTCATCAGCTGAATAATATGATGTTTCATCAAATTCCTTTATTTCCTTGAAGGAGTTTTCTTTCTCATGTTGTGATTCTTTTTCATGGTTTGCTGATTTGATGGGTTTAGTGAATTTTACAGGGTTCATCCAAGCAGGCTTGTTGGATGGAATTAGACTGGTTGATGGATCAGCCCCTAGCCCAAGATTTTTGTGTCTTATTGTTTGTTTTTCAGTGATTTCCTTAAGAGTTTGGCTTCTCATTTTTATTGATTCTTCAAAGGCCTTTGCCTGGGATACCTTATCCTTAAGGAGCTGATTTTTTATTCTAGCCCTTTCTATTTCCTTTTCTCTTATGTTGTCCCTTAATACATAATCTTTTAAGCATATATCCTCTTTATTTCTTTGGTTCTTAACCATATTAATTTGTTCTTTTAGGTCTTTGATTTCTTGTTTAACTTTTAATTGATCTAGACACATTCCCATAAAATCATTTCTGAAATTATCACTTTCAAAATCTATTTCATCAAAGATGCTTACCTCATCCTTATCCTCAGATTCCTCTACGAGAATAAGGTTATTTTCTTTTTCATCTTCAGAAGATATGCTTTCTTCTGATCCTGTCTCACTCCATGATTTAGCACCATCATCTTTGTTTGAGCCTACAAGGGCCACTAAGAATAGGTCTTCTTGCTTAGACTCTTCATTGTCACTCTTAGAAGAGGAGCTGTCCTCAGAGTCGGTTTCACTCCAGGCTTCTGCAATAAAGTTTCTTTCTTTCTTCTTCCCCTTTTTCTTGAGATCTTTCTTTGTCTCAGCATTCTCTGGACATTCTGGGGCAATATGTCCAGGTTTCCTGCAAGAATAACACACAATTTCTTTAGTAGGAGTTTTGTCATACCTTGGTTTTGACTCTCTCCTTCTTGATCCATCTGTCCTGACCCATTTCTTAAATCTTCTGGCCAGGAAATTGAATAGTTCTTCTTCAGTGACAGGGGTTCCTTCTTCTGTTGCCTTTAAAGCAATGTTCCTGTCTTTTGAGGAGGTTGGAGTGTTTTCTCTTCTTTTCTTCTCTTCTCTAGTTTTCAGCAGTTGCTCATAGGATTTGAGTTTTCCAAAGAGAGCATCTGTTGAGATTTCCTTTTGTCCTATTGTGTCTCTTATTGCCCATGTTCTTGAGTCCCATGAACTTGGAAGACTCATTAGTAATGTAACACCCCCATCCGTTCAGGAACATATAGCAGAAAGTCCGGTCGGGCCCCACGCCATATACTACTAAACAAACGGGAACGTCACTTAATTGAAATCGAACAACACTATACACGAAGCCTAACTCAGAGCATTCTATGCGGAAGTAAAAGAGACAAGAAGAAAACCCCAAAACCCAAACCCGGGTATGTCCACTTATATTAATTTGGAATAAAATGTTTACAACTCAAAATGAGGCACGACGGCCTTACAGTTTACCAACATCGGCGCGCAGGCCGGCCATACATGAAAAGCAAAAAGGGAACATAAAAAGGCCTTCGAGGGCCGCAGCAGCAGCAGGGCTTCAGCCCGCTAATAGCCCGCTATGCTCCGCTCGGTCCAGCACCTGTACATCAAGCCCACCAAAAATGGTGGCAAAACAGGCAACGGTCAGCTAAAGCTGACCAATTATAACGACCCCACCCCTTCGAGGAGGTGGCGGTTCTAAGCATCCCTGCAAGACAACTCAGCAGCATATATATATAAGAGTGCGACTAGCAAAGCCCACAACAAAACATACATATGCAATCAACACAAACGTGGGAATGGCCTCCACGTCTCGTGCTCTCAGGCACTCTTTGGTGTACTCCGCCTTCCACCACCACCCTCCCCGGATGGTTTTGCCCTTCGAGGCTAAAGTCGGTGGCCCGAATACCAGGGCGCCCCCGTGCTTTAAATTGTGAACATAGCGTAGTCCGAAGACTCTCTCCCAATTCCTCCCTACAACTCCCAGAGACTTACTGTTCGGGTGCTGCGATGGTGCGGTTTCAGGTTCGCCAATGCTCGTTGTTCACACTCTCGTGGTACAACCCGAAGAGCGGGAATGGCGTTCCCTCAGCCCAGGTATTCTCATTCAGCCGGCTCCACAGGCCGCTAAGTCATCCACCAGGACACCCTTATGGGTCGGGCACACAAGCCTCGGGTCCTCTCAACAGGTGGGCACAACAATCCACCAGAACTCAGTCTGGGAAGCTGTCGCCTGGGCGACAGTCAGTGTCGCCTGCGACAGTGAACCTAAATACCATTTTGGCTCCTAGCTGTGGGTGTTTCCCGGGGCACACCCCCAGGCATTGCTGCACATGCAATAACATCCCACGGCCTCAGAAAGCACAAAAATCACCAGACCCAAGTTTGAGAGCTGTCGCCCGGGCGACATCCAATGTCGCCTGGCGGCAGTGAGCAGAACTCCACTTCTGCTTCTAATCTTCGGGTGCTCCCCGGGGCACACCCCCGGGCGTTGCTGCGCATGCAGTAGCACTCTCTAGTCCTATGTAGCAGGATATCAACACGGGGTTTCTCCCCGGCACGCACAACATTAAAAAGCAACACCAATCCGGACGAACCGTCTTGGACGGGCTTCACACAGCGCGCCTACGTCCATTCCACGCATGGACTCTATATGAATGCAAGTTTTGACGGGGATAGCACGAATCGACCCGTCGGAGGCCACGACCTCACCCTTTTGGGTAGGGGCCTCAAGAATGCAAAGGATGGACTAGAACATGTCCGATTAGGTTAGAGAAGATCGTTACCCTATGGCGTCGCTTCTGGACCATGGCTCGACTTTTGGCACGGATGGAAAGGAGCGCCTTGCCCTCCTCTACGCGTAGCCACGAACGTTGAAGGGATCCGAGGAGAGTAGCTCCACCAAACCCAAGCTCCAAGCTAGGGTTTCCTATTCCTCCTTCTTCTCCAAGCTCCTCTCTCTCTCTCTCTCTAAATAAAGCCTTAAAGAATAAATGAAAAGAGAAGGATTTTCGGCCTTTCAAGCCCCCACTGATCCTCCCTGTCCAATTCCAGCCCCCAAAGTCAAAGTGCCATCAATGCCCAGCATTTCGGCCACAAAGTCTAATTTGGAGCTGTCGCCCGGCGACAGCCACTGTCGCCTGGCGACAGCGGTAAGGAACCGACTATGAACAGTCAACGCCACCCGACAGCTTGGCCGAAACCTTCTCAACAGGACGCTGTCGCCTGGGCGACAGTCAGTGTCGCCGGCGACAGCACATAATTCCAGAAATGCGATTTTCTGAATTGGGGTCTTACAACCCTCCCCTCCTTATAAAAATTTCGACCCAAAATTTGTAACAACATGCACATATATATATATCCACAAAATGTCTTTACACAAGGGGGGGAAAAGATAAAGAGGTAAACGTCACCGAAACAGCTCGGGGAACTCCTCCATCATGGTCTGCTCGCGCTCCCAAGAGAGCTCCTCGCGACCGCAGTTGTCCCAACGGACCTTTACCATACGGATCGCCCTGTTCCGCAACTGACGTACCTCAGCATCCTCGATGCTAACGGGCCTGACCGCCGTCTTAAGCCCACTATCCACGGGCTCCTGATCCGCCGCGACCACCTGCGTAGGCTCTTGCACTGCCTTCCGCAGTACGGAGATGTGGAATACATCGTGTAGCCCGCTCAATTCCGCCGATAAAGCAAGCCTATAAGTCGCCTCGTCGACGCTCTCGATGATCTCAAACAGTCCAAGGTATCGCGGACTCAGCTTTTTCAAGCGCCGAATCCTGGACACGCCCTTGAACGGCCTGATCTTCAAGTAGACCCAATCGCCAACGGCGAACTGGACGTCGCGGTGCTTCGCATTATAGTACTTCGCCTGCCTATCCTGCGCAACTAATAGCCTCTCCCGGATCATACGTACCATCGAAGTCGCCTCTTCGACGTCTTTCCTCTTGAAGAGCTTCGTCTCGCCCGTTTCTGCCCAAGCCAAGGGAGTGCGGCACTTCCTGCCATAGAGGGCCTCGAAAGGCGCCATCTAAATACTCGCCTGAAAGCTGTTGTTGTACGCGAACTCAACAAGGAAGAGGTGATCTTCCCACCCCTTGCCAAAATCCAGGACGCACATCCGAAGCATGTCTTCCATCGTCCTGTTGGTACGCTCAGTTTGGCCATCCGTCTGAGGATGAAAGGCCGTGCTAAACTGCAGCTTCGTACCCAATAGACGGTTGACTAGCCTCCAGTCGCTCGAAGTAAAGCGCCCATCACGATCACTAACGATGCTACGGGGCACACCGTGCAATCGTACTATAGTATCAACGTACAGCTTTGCCAACTTCTCCACCGAGTCATCCCTCCGGTTGGGGATAAAGTGCGCCACCTTCGTCAGCCGGTCTACAACTACCCAGATGGCATCGTTCCCGCGCTACGATCTCGGCAGCCCATGCACGAAATCCATGGAAATGTCGTCGAATTTCCACTCCGGAACCGGTAAAGACTTCAAAAACCCACCGGGCTTCTGACATTCCGCCTTCACGAGGGCACAAGTGTGGCACTTGGCCACGTAGTGAGCGATGTCCCTCTTCATACCCGGCCACCAGAAAAGGACCTTCATGTCCTTATACATCTTCGTGCTCCCCGGATGAACTGAATACCTGGTACGATGCGCCTCGTACATCAACTCATCTCGCAGCTCACCCACCTTGGTGACGCACAAACGGTCGCCTCTCCACAGCAACCCGTCAAGCATCTGAAACTGGGCATCCGGCCCAGCACCAGCATCCTCCGCGTAGCGCTTTAAACTCGGATCGAGTTCTAAAGCCTGGCGGACTCTATCTGCAAGGTCGTACTGCACCTCAGTCCAGCTCAAACAAGCATCGGCACTGCCCCGCTTCTCCACGCAAGAAATATTCAAGGCCTCCAGGTCACGTATCAGGTGCTCATCATGCATCTGAATCCAGTTGGCCTGCGCTGGGGCCCTGCGACTGAGTGTGTCTGCGACAACATTCCCCTTCCCAGGAGTGTAGTGGATCTCGAATGTGTAGTCCCCCAGGAACTCCATCCACCTTTGCTGCCGCATATTCAGCTCCTTCTGAGACATAAGGTACTTCAAGCTCTTATGGTCCGTGAAGATGTCGATCTTCAGGCCATACACATAATGCCGCCAAAGCTTCAGGGCAAAAATCACGGCCGCCAACTCCAAGTCGTGGACCGGATAATTCCGCTCGTGCACCTTCAGCTGGCGAGAGCCATACGCTATCACCTGGCCATGCTGCTGCAGAACGCAGCCAAGGCCGCTCCCCGAAGCGTCGGTGTAGATCTCGTAACCCTCCGTGCCGGAAGGCAAACATAAGATCGGAGCCGTGGTAAGCCGCCGCTTCAACTCCTCGAAAGCCTGCGCACACGCGGGCGTCCAGATAAACTTCAGCATCTTCCGTGTCAGTGTCGTAAAGGGCAGCGCGATCCGTGAGAAGTTCTCCACGAAGCGCCTGTAGTAGCCGGCCAGCCCGAGGAAGCTACGGACCTCCGCTACTGAAGAAAGAACAGGCCACTCCCTGATAGCCGCAACCTTCACCGGATCAACCGCCACACCCTCTCCGCTGACCACATGGCCCAAGAATGCCACGGAAGGTAGCCAGAACTCGCACTTCGAGAACTTGGCATACAGCTGGTTCCTCCTCAGAACCTCCAGGACTACTCGCAGGTGATCACCGTGCTCCTCCTCGGACTGAGAGTAGACTAGTATGTCATCAAGCAAGACGACTACAAACCGGTCGAGGTACTCTCGGAAGGTCCGGTGCATCAAGTCCATAAACACCGAAGGCGCATTGGACAGCCCAAACGGCATCACGGTGAACTCATACTGCCCGTACCTGGTACTAAAGGCAGTCTTCGGGATATCGCACTCCCTGATCCGCACCTGATAATAGCCGGACTTCAAGTCCAGCTTCGAGTACACTGTCGAACCAACGAGCTGGTCGAACAAGTCATCTATCCTCGGAAGAGGATACTTGTTCTTCTCTATCAGCTGATTAAGCTCCCGATAGTCGATACAAAGCCGCAGGCTACCGTCCTTCTTTTTGACAAAGAGGACCGGTGCACTCCAAGGTGAAGAACTCGGACGCACGTAGCCCTGCTCAAGCAGCTCCTGCAGCTGCAGCTTCAACTCCGCTAACTCCTTCGGAGCCATACGATACGGCGAGCGGGCCACAGGCTTAGCGCCTGGCACCAACTCAATCGTGAAATCTATCTCCCGCTGCGGGGGAGCACCGGGGAGCTCGCTCGGGAACACATCAGGAAACTCTGACACTATCGGAACATCCACAAGGTTGGGCCTCGGCGCTGAAGCCTCCACCAGAGCAAAGAATAACTCTGCTCCCTGACGCACCGCCTTGGACACCTGGAGAGCAGACATCAGCATCTTGCTCGACCCACGCATGCCCGCGAAGACCGTCTCACAATCGGCACTCCGCCCAAACCTCACCTCCTTGGTGGTGCAATCGATGCACGCACGCTGTTCCGACAGCCAATCCATACCGAAGATCACATCGAACTCAACCAGGGGGAGTAGCGATGCTCTCAGGTCATACTCTTGACTTCCAACTAGAACCTTCACGCAGCAGCTCCTCTCCACGCGCATCGAATATCCATTCGGCAGTAGGACATCCAGTCCATCTGCAGAAGCAATCGACGGCGCACCAATACGTTGGACAAAGTCCGACGATAAGAAGGAGTGCGAAGCTCCAGTATCGAAAAGCGCCCTTGCAGGAACGCCTAAAACATGCACGTAGCCTACGCCGCCAAACATGATTAGCATGAATATTAAAACAGGTATATAAAACAGTAAGAACTGAATCTTAAATGTACCTGTCACAACGTCCTTGGCTTTGATAGCCTCTTGCTGTCCAAGGTTGAAGACCCTGGGCTGCGGGGGAGCCATACGGAAGGCAGTAGACTCATCTGCCTTCCCCTTTTCAGAATAAGATGGCCCAGGCTTCTTCTCTGGCCTTGGAAGCCCGTTGCGGCATTCCCGAGCGTAATGGATAGGCTTGCCACAAGTGAAGCAAGTAAGAGGGCCACGTCCAGACGATGCGCCCGAAGCAGAAGGAGCTGGCCCAGACAACCGAGCCTTCTTCCAACGACTCAACTTCCGCAGCTTTGTCCCACTCGGCGACTTGCCCTCCGGCACTGCCTCGACCACAACCGCTTTGCCCTTCTCGCTGAGCATGTCCCGCTCAAGCGCTCGGGCTGAACCAACAAGGGTCATGAAACCCTGCGTCAGCGGCCCTGTCAGAAGGTGTCGCAACTCAGCACGCAAGCCCCCGTAAAGCCTGCTCACCCTCCTCTCCTCATCATCGAAAGAGCTTCCAGCATAACGCCTGAGGCGGGTGAACTCATATAGATAGTCATCAACCAGTCTATCTCCCTGCGTAAGAGCCAGAAACTGGTTCTCCATTGCGATCTGCTGCGCCTGGGGCACATACCTTGCCAGGAAGATTCCTGAGAACTCTTCCATCGGCACATCAACCAGCCGCCTTCCCGCGAACTGGCGCTTCTCAACCTGATCCCACCATCGCCTGGCTTCATTCGCCAACATGAACGTAGCAAATGTCACCTTCTGTGCCTCATCCGACTGTGTCGCTGTCAAAATTCGCTCGATATGCGACAACCAGTCCTCGGCCTCAGCTGGGGATTCAACCCCGGTAAACGGAGGAGGTCGGAATCCCATAAAATGCTTCAGCTGTTGCTCAGGAGCACGCCTCACGAGGACTTGCTCCACTCTTAGTGGCTCTGGGGCCACTTCCTGCACCGGCTGTTGGCCTTGCCTTCCAGGCTGGGCATTTAACGCAGCTAGGACGGCTTCTGTGACTTGCCGAACCAACTCAGCAAATGGAGGTGTAGGAGCCTCAGCAGACCCACTACTCTCAACCACGTCACGGGGACGCGACGGTCCCGCAGCACTTCGAGTGCCCTGCACAAGTGCATCACACAGTTAGGCGACAGCACAGTCGCAACTAACAACAAAAGGAACACTCAGGTTCCAAAATCATGCAATTTTTGTTGGTTTGTTGTTACATTTTATTCCTAAGTGGACATTTTTGGGTTTATAGTACGTCTCAACGGTGACGCACACACGTGCACACCACCCCTTAAAAGAATTCTCCCGCGAATTCATTAGAAGGATACGGAACCCTAGAAGCTGATACCAATTTGTAACACCCCCATCCGTTCAGGAACATATAGCAGAAGGTCCGGCCGGGCCCCACGCCATATACTACTAAACAAACGGGAATGTCACTTAATTGAAATCGAACAACACTATACACGAAGCCTAACTCAGAGCATTCTATGCGGAAGTAAAAGAGACAAGAAGAAAACCCCAAAACCCGAACACGGGTATGTCCACTTAAATTAATTTGGAATAAAATGTTTACAACTCAAAATGAGGCACGACGGCCTTACAGTTTACCAACATCGGCGCGCAGGCCGGCCATACATGAAAAGCAAAAAGGGAACATAAAAAGGCCTTCGAGGGCCGCAGCAGCACCAGGGCTTCAGCCCGCTAATAGCCCGCTATGCTCCGCTCGGTCCAGCACCTGTACATCAAGCCCACCAAAAATGGTGGCAAAACAGGCAACGGTCAGCTAAAGCTGACCAATTATAACGACCCCACCCCTTCAAGGAGGTGGCGGTTCTAAGCATCCCTACAAGACAACTCAGCAGCATATATATATATATATAAGAGTGCGACTAGCAAAGCCCACAACAAAACATACATATGCAATCAACACAAACGTGGGAATGGCCTCCACATCTCGTGCTCTCAGGCACTCTTTGGTGTACTCCGCCTTCCACCACCACCCTCCCCGGATGGTTTTGCCCTTCGAGGCTAAAGTCGGTGGCCCGAATACCAGGGCGCCCCCGTGCTTTAAATTGTGAACATAGCGTAGTCCAAAGACTCTCTCCCAACGCCTCCCTACAACTCCCAGAGACTTACTGTTCGGGTGCTGCGATGGTGCGGTTTCAGGTTCGCCAATGCCCGTTGTTCACACTCTTGTGGTACAACCCGAAGAGCGTGTATGGCGTTCCCTCAGCCCAGGTATTCTCATTCAGTCGGCTCCACAGGCCGCTAAGTCATCCACCAGGACACCCTTATGGGTCGGGCACACAAGCCTCGGGTCCTCTCAACAGGTGGGCACAACAATCCACCAGAACTCAGTCTGGGAAGCTGTCTCCTGGGCGACAGTCAGTGTCGCCTGCGACAGTGAACCTAAATACCATTTTGGCTCCTAGCTGTGGGTGTTTCCCGGGGCACACCCCCAGGCATTGCTGCACATGCAGTAACATCCCACGGCCTCAGAAAGGACAAAAATCACCAGACCCAAGTCTGAGAGCTGTCGCCCGGGCGACATCCAATGTCGCCTGGCGACAGTGAGCAGAACTCCACTTCTGCTTCTAATCTTCGGGTGCTCCCCGGGGCACACCCCCGGGCGTTGCTGCGCATGCAGTAGCACTCTCTAGTCCTACGTAGCAGGATATCAACACGGGGTTTCTCCCCGGCACGCACAACATTAAAAAGCAACACCAATCCGGACGAACCGTCTCGGATGGGCTTCACACAGCGCGCCTACGTCCATTCCACGCATGGACTCTATATGAATGCAAGTTTTGACAGGGATAGCACGAATCGACCCGTCGGAGGCCACGACCTCACCCTTTTGGGTAGGGGCCTCAAGAATGCAAAGGATGGACTAGAACATGTCCGATTAGGTTAGAGAAGATCGTTACCCTATGGCGTCGCTTCTGGACCATGGCTCGACTTTTGGCACGGATGGAAAGGAGCGCCTTGCCCTCCTCTACGCGTAGCCACGAACGTTGAAGGGATCCGAGGAGTGTAGCTCCACCAAACCCAAGCTCCAAGCTAGGGTTTCCTATTCCTCCTTCTTCTCCAAGCTCCTCTCTCTCTCTCTCACCAAATAAAGCCTTAAAGAATAAATGAAAAGAGAAGGATTTTCGGCCTTTCAAGCCCCCACTGATCCTCCCTGTCCAATTCCAGCCCCCAAAGTCAAAGTGCCATCAATGCCCAGCATTTCGGCCACAAAGTCTAATTTGGAGCTGTCGCCCGGTGACAGCCACTGTCGCCTGGCGACAGCGGTAAGGAACCGACTATGAACAGTCAACGCCACCCGACAGCTTGGCTGGAACCTTCTCAACAGGACGCTGTCGCCTGGGCGACAGACAGTGTCGCCGGCGACAGCACATAATTCCAGAAATGCGATTTTCTGAATTGGGGTCTTACAAGTAATTTGTCATTGATCTCTGTGAGAGAGAGATCTCAATCCAAGTTTTTCAATTGATTGATGATCAGACTGAATCTGTCATACATCTCAGAGATGCTTTCTTCACTCTTCTTTTGGAAGTTCTCATATTGGGAGATCGATAGAGCCTTTTTATCTTTCTTTTCATCAGCACTTCCTTCTACCATCTTTGTAAGAGCATCCCAGATTTCTTTGGCTGATTCACAGTCAACAACCCTTTGAAAGATGTCATCTGAGAGGGTTGAGACAAGAATGTTCATGGCCTTTAGATCATATGCTCTTTCCTTCTTCTCATCATCTGTCCACTCAGGTCTTTGAACAAGTGTTTGTGTGACATTGCCACTTGCATCCCTTCTATAAGGCTTTGGGGGACCTATCAAAGTAATATTAAACAAGTCATCATCAATAGAGTTCATATAAATTCTAATTCTTGTTTTCCAAACTGCAAACTTTTCAAGATTGCACATTGGTGGTCTGGTGGAAGCATAATCTTTGATTTGTGCCATAAAAGAAATAGTTTTGAAAAATATATTTGAGGTAGGATCTTTGATCAAGGAGTTATCCTTTTTAGATCAACCTAGCTCTGATACCAATTGAAAGTGCACAGTTAACCTCACTAGAATTCTCTAGTGGGGGGGGGGGGGTGAATAGATATTTAAAATATTTTGTGCAAAGTTAATATATATGTGTGTATGATCACATATTAGAGCTTCCCACACACACCAACAAGAATTAAACAAATACAGAAAGTAAATACAAGAAGAAAAATTCACAGCACAACACAAAGAAATATAGTGGTTCCCCAAACTTTGGGTACTCCACTCTTCTACCCCCTTGGTAGGAATTCACTAACTTGCACAGAGTCTTTTGATAAGGAGACTCTTAGAACCACCCTGAGTCTTTTGATAAGGAGACTCTTAGAACCAACTGAGTCTTTTGAAAAGGAGACTTTTAGAACCAGTACAACTGAATTTTTTGAAGAGAAATTCTAAAAACTCTTTTACAATGTTTAGATAAGAATAAGAAAGAAGAATGAAATAAATAGTTTAGAAGACAAGAAAGAATCTTCTTCCTAGCAAGAAGATTGGAAGCACAAGAAGTAGTGAATGAAATCTCTCTTCTATAATGAGAAGGAGATTTGTTAGCTTTTCTCTCTTTTGTGAGAGCTATCAGAACTTGCAGCAGAATGGCTTCAGAGAGAGAAGATGAAGGCTTGATCTTTGCTGCAGGATTATATCTCAATTCTCTATTTTTCACTTGGGAGCTTTTCCTCCTTTTCAATATGTAGAATGGTGGATCACTTGTTGTATGATCTCTGCCGATCTCCTTCATATATATAGCTCTGTTCATTCAAATAATACTCATAGGAGGATAATTAATTAACAGGCAGAGAATTAGAAAGATAAAGATTTCCATAACAAATATATTCATAGAAGGAAATATTCATTCAGATTTCAAATAATGTCCATAATGGATTTAATCAAATTAGCCAAGAATCTAATAGAGGAAAAGAATGATTCAGAACGACTATAAAACATAAATTGATTCCATATAAATCAGATCTATAAAAGAAGGAAAGAGATCTGACGATTTTGAATTCTGTCATGGAAATCGACGTGCGTCGATTACTATTCGACGTAAGCATCGAATACATCCTGTCTGGACGTCGAGAGGAGAATAAGGAAGGTGCGTCGACTAAGGTGTGTCGACTTCACTAGATGCGTCGATTAGAAATCAGAGTAGCGTCGACAACAATTACGTCAAAATCTTCCTAGAGTTACTTCGACTCATTCTGAAAGAAACGTCGACTACATTTCGACGTTGCGTCGAATACTATTCGACGCATATTTACTTAGCCTTGTTTTTCATTCTTTGAACTCTTCTCTAACTCATTTCTAGGGGTTAAGAGAAATCATTTCCCCAACAAGGTGGTTAGTCAGGTGCAACCTCTTAGGAGGTCGAAGAGGACTATTCAACCACCGGATCGATACACAGGAGGAAACATGGTGAACTTTGTTTCATGTTTATTTGCTTGTCCCTTGGATGAAAGGGATCCGTCGAGCTTTGAGAAGGCCACGGGCGTGAAGCAATGGGACATTGCAATGCAGGAGGAGATGGATGCTCTCAAGAAGAATGAGACTTGGACTCTGGTGCCCAGGCCCAAGGACATCACCCATATGACATGCAAGTGGGTCTATAAACTCAAGAAGAAAGCTGACGGCACGATCGAGCGTTACAAGGCTCGCCTTGTGGCTCGTGGGTTCTCACAGCAGTACGGAGAAGATTATGATGAGACGTTCAGTCCAGTGGCAAAAATGACTTCGGTTCAATTTGTTATTGCCTTGGAGGCTTCGAGTGGTTGGGAGATTTGACAGCTCGATGTGAAGAATGCTTTCTTATACGGCGAGATTGACAAGGATATCTTCATGATCCAACAGCAGGGCTTCATTTCGGAGGAGTGTCCGTACTACGTCTGTAAGCTGAAGAAGGCCCTGTATGGGTTGAAGCAAGCGCCTCGGGCGTGGTACGGGAAGATTGCAGAGTATCTCTTATTCTGCGGATTCTTTGCTTCAGACTCTGATTCTAGCTTGTTCATCAAGAAGGAGGGGGTGCTTCGGGTGATCGTTCTGTTATATGTGGATGACATGATTGTCACCGGGAACTCAAAGGAAGCTGTAGCAAGGCTCAGGGCCGAGCTTGCTATCAGGTTTGAGATGAAGGATCTGGGGGAGCTCCACCATTTCCTTGGACTCGAGGTGCAGAGGTGGGAGAGCGGAGTGCTCATTTCTCAGGCTGGCTATGCGGAACGAATCGTTTCTCGATTCGGCATGGAAGAAGGGAAGAGCAGCTCTATACCTCTGGAGCAACATCATAAACTTCGGAAGGATGAGGGGAGAGTTCTATCTGAACCGTTGGTGTTCCGAGCTCTGGTTGGGAGCTTGATCTACTTGACGATCACAAGGCCTAATATTGCTTATGCAGTTGGAAAGGTGAGTCGGTTCATGGTGGAACCACGGAAGCCTCATCTTCTGGTGGCAAAAGGGATTTTGAAGTATGTGAAGTCGACCTCTGATCTGGGTCTCCTATATAGGAGAGGGTCAAGCTTGGAGTTGCATGGATAAATGGATGCTGATTATGGGTGAGACGTGGACGATCAGAGATCAACGTCTGGTTATTTCTTTATGACGGGCCCCACAACTATCTCTTGGTGCAGCAAAGAAGCAAGACTCGGTGTATGTATCTACCACATAAGCGGAGTACAAGGCTTTGGCCTTGGCAGCTGTAACACCCTGCCAGTACGAAAAGTATAACAGTAGGTCCGGCCGGGACCCCACGCCATACAAACCACACTAGCTAGGAGTTAAAAGGTGATAACCAGAAAAGTAACAACTAAACGAGAGTACATAACGTAAGCGGAAGCATTAATTAAACCATTCAAAATAGAACTGTCCACTATCATAGGAATGTATCCAGAATAAGAGTTACGGCCTTAAGGCCTTACATCAAACCAATGTACAAAACTCCAAAAAGCATACATCGGCACGCAGGCCGGCAATACATGAGAAAACAGGAAAAAGGCTGGCCTTCGAGGGACAACTCAGCAAAAGGGTCAACGCCCGCTATTTCCCGCTAGGCTCACCTGCACCTGCATAAAAACATTCCACCAAGCGGTGGCAAACAAAGTAACGGTCAGCACAGCTGACCAAATTATAACGACCTCACCCCTTTCCCGGGGTGGCGGAGCTTCTACCCTGCAAGCAAACCATACTAGCACAAGTACTAATATAAAGAAAGTGCAACTACACAAGGTGAGGTTTCAAGCACAATCAATCTTCTAGGTTGAGCATCAAAAAGAAGGGAACCTAGGTATGCACATGATGTTGGTTGGGTTCACCCGAAGGTTCCCCACAACCGCCTAAGCAATCGCATGAGGCTAATCATAATATCAATTCACAACACACTCCACCGAAAGGGCCACAACCTTAGGTGGGAACAAGAGCTTTTGGTCGGTCTAGGTATGACACCTTCCACGACCTCTCCCATGATCACACGGTTTTCATGAGGAAGGGACCTCTCACCGATCTGCATGGAAACGGGTTCGGTTTAGCTTTGCCCGTGCTCTAATCGTCGCGATCTATCGCACGACGCGGGTACGGCTTCGCCTCGGCCCGTAAGGGTTTAGCACTTTCGAGTGCTACAGTAATTATGCGCTACGCACCTAACCCCTTCACAAGGATCTAGGTTTCACGAATACTCAACAAGGGAGGTGCAATACACTGCGCATCAATTTCGTGGTGAAGGTTTGCCTTCATCCAAATCTGAAAGCATGGGGCTTTCGTTAGGATCTTCACAAGACGCCTACACTTAATTCCCGCAATAGTATAGGTGAGTTCACGGAGTCATTCTCCGGCACGCATTCTAGGCCTAACCTAAATGCAACGTCGCAAATCAAGCATCACCGATTCGGGCTCACGGCCACGAATAGGCTTCACACAAAATGCCTAAATCCGCACGACTACCGGATTTTCTACATGCAATAATGCCGGGGACGGACACAATCTACCCGGAGTTCCGAAGAACTTGAGGAAATCCTACACTTCACCCATTTGGTGAAAGAGATACCTCATGCAAACATAGGAAGAGGAATGAATGGACAAATACAAGTCCAAAGTTCGGGAGGAAGAATCGTTACCCTAGACGCGTTCTTCTTAGCCATGGATCCGAGATTTCACACAGAGGGAAAGAACCGCACCGGGCTGCACTCTCCGGATCTGGAAACGGCTCGCGAAACGGAGCTCCGGAGCTCCGTCAATGGCGGAATCTCCTCTTCTTCTTCCTTGCCTCCTTCTTCTTCCTCTAGCCTAGGAGAGAGAAACACTATGAAATAATGAGGGTTTAATCCCTCTCCAAAGCCCTAAGACCCCCCAGCAACAAATCCCAGCCGTTGGATCGATTTCTAAGAAATTTGATCGGTCGGATCTTCTTCTCCGCTCAAAGTCGCGGAGCAGAATAAACAGGGCGCACGATCACAGGCGCACGGTCAGTGGTCGTGCGCGACGAGGGAAATGGTCGTGCGCACTATCCGGGACAGAACTCTGAATTCTTGCGAATAAGCGCACGATCGCTGGCGCACGATCACTGGTCGTGCGCGAAGAGGGAAATGGTCGTGCGCACTGTCCGAGACAGAACTCGATTCTCTTCTGAATTAACGCACGATCGCTGGCGCACGATCACCGGTCGTGCGCGATGAGGCCACTGATCGTGCGCTAAGAGCAGAAAGGGAAAATTCTAGCCTGCTTCAAGTGTCGCACTACCACTCCGCCTACTTCGCTGAACCACGATTTTTGGGGTGTTACAACTCCACCCTCCTTAAAAGAATTTTGTCCCGAAATTTATAAAACAGAAATAACAAGAATTTCAGCTATATATTACCTGAGAGAAATAGCTCGGGGTACTCCGCAAGCATCGTTTGCTCTCTCTCCCAAGAGAGCTCCTCTCGGCCGCAATTATCTCACCGGACTTTTACCATCCGAATGGACTTGTTCCGCAGCTGCTTTACTTCGGTATCTTCGATGCGTAAGGGCTTGACTTTCGTCGACAACCCACTATCAACCGGAACTTTGTCGACCGCAACGATATGAGTAGGCTCTTGCACTGCCTTCCTCAACACTGAAATGTGGAACACGTCGTGCAGACCGCTCAGCTCTGCAGATAGTGCAAGCCGATAAGCCGCATCACCAACACGCTCCACGATCTCAAACGGTCCTAAGTACCTTGGACTGAGCTTTTTCAAGCGTCGGATCCTTGATACCCCTTTGAACGGTTTGATCTTCAAGTAAACCCGGTCACCGACGGCAAACTCTATGTTTCTATGCTTGGCGTTGAAATACTTTGCTTTCCTATCCTGGGCAACCAATAGTCTTTCGCGTATAGTCCGGATCGTCGAAGTTGCTTCTTCAACATCCTTTCGCTTCAATAGCTTAGTATCGCCCGTTTCCGCCCAAGACAACGGCGTACGACACTTCTTACCATAGAGGGCCTCGAAAGGAGCCATCTTTATGCTGGCTTGGTAGCTATTATTGTAGGCGAACTCGATCATATAGAGATGATCCTCCCACTTCTTTCCAAAGTCTAGAGCGCACATTCTGAGCATATCCTCCATAGTCATGTTGGTTCTCTCGGTCTGTCCATCCGTTTGCGGGTGGAAGGCCGTGCTGAACTTCAATTTCGTGCCCAACAGTTCATGGATAAGCCTCCAATCTTTCGATGTGAAACGCCCGTCACGATCGCTGACGATGCTACGAGGGACACCGTGCAGTCTCACAATACTATCAACATAGAGCTTTGCTAGCTT
This sequence comes from Dactylorhiza incarnata, assembly GCA_033032865.1. Classification (NCBI taxonomy): domain Eukaryota; kingdom Viridiplantae; phylum Streptophyta; class Magnoliopsida; order Asparagales; family Orchidaceae; genus Dactylorhiza; species Dactylorhiza incarnata. The sequence goes on along the minus strand of JAWHQI010000124.1, from coordinate 3,005,763 downwards.
CTCTACTGAATCATCCTTCCGGTTCGGAATGAAGTGTGATACCTTTGTCAAACGGTCCACGATCACCCAGATGGCGTCGTTTCCATGTTGCGATCTCGGCAATCCGTGCACGAAATCCATCGAAATATCATCAAACTTCCATTCCGGAATCGGCAAGGACTTCAAAAACCCACCGGACGTTGACATTCCGCTTTCACCAATGCGCAAGTATGACACTTGGCCACGTAAAGGGCAATGTCTTTCTTCATGCCCGGCCACCAGAACAGTTTCTTCATATCCATATACATTTTAGTGCTCCCCGGGTGGATCGAGTACTTGGTATGATGAGCCTCGTACATCAACTCCGCCCGTAGAGTACCAACGTTTGGGATGCATAACCTTTCCTGCTTCCACATAAGGTCATCTTCGAAGGAGAAATCAGCGTTTAACCCCTCAACGGTTTCCGCTTTATATCGTTTCATGCTCTCGTCCAACTCCAATGCTTGTCGAACTCGGTCGGCAAGGTCGTAATGAACTTCCGTCCAGTTCAAGCATGCTGAAGTAGACGTTCTCCTATCAATGCAAACGATCTCCATTTCTTCTAGCTCACGGATTAGACGCTCATCGCGCATCAAAATCCAATTTGCTTGCGCGGGAGCCCGACGACTCAACGCGTCCGCAACTACGTTTCCTTTGGCCGGGAGTATATTTGATGTCGAAGGTGTAGTCCCCAAGGAACTCCATCCACCTCCTTTGGCGCGTGTTCAACTCCCTTTGATCTAGTAAGTACTTGAAGCTCTTGTGGTCGGTAAATATATCGATCTTCACGCCATATAGATAGTGCCTCCAAAGTTTGAGGGCAAAAACCACGGCCGCTAGCTCCAAATCATGGACCGGGTAATTCCTCTCGTGAACCTTCAGTTGCCGGGAGCCGTAGGCAATTACCTTCCCGAACTGCACTAGGACACAACCCAAACCACTTCCTGAGGCGTCGCTATATATTTCGTAGCCTTCCGTACCCTGTGGCGAGCATAGAATGGGTGCCGTGGTCAGACGACTTTTCAGCTCTTCAAAAGCTCGTGCGCACTCGGGCGACCAAACAAACTTATGATCCTTCCTAGTCAGTTTTGTGAGAGGAAGTGCGATCCTCGAGAAGTTTTCCACAAAGCGCCTATAATAGCCGGCAAGTCCTAAGAAACTTCGGACTTCCGCTACGTTTTTCAACAAAGGCCATGCTCGGATCGCTTCTATCTTCGACGGATCGACTGCAATTCCTTCGCCACTAACGACATGACCAAGGAATGCCACTGACGGTAGCCAAAACTCGCACTTGTAGAATTTGGCATATAGCTGACTCCTCCTCAAGGTGCTCAGGACTGCGTGCAGATGCCCTACATGCTCCTCTTCCGACTGAGAGTATACCAAAATGTCGTCGATGAAGACGATCACAAATTGATCCAAATACTCTCGGAACGTCCTGTTCATTAAGTCCATGAATACCGACGGTGCATTGGACAGACCGAACGGCATCACCGTGAACTCATAGTGCCCAAAACGGGTACTGAACGCTGTTTTTGGAATGTCACATTCCCTTATCCGCAGTTGATAATAACCGGACCTTAGGTCTAGCTTGGAGTAAACCGTCGACCCAACCAGTTGGTCGAATAAATCGTCGATTCTAGGAATCGGATATCGGTTTTTCTCGGTCAACTTGTTTAGCTCTCTATAATCAATACATAGACGCAAGCTCCCATCCTTCTTTTTCACAAAGAGGACCGGTGCACTCCAAGGCGAAGAACTTGGACGTACGTAGCCTTGCTCTAGCAGCTCTTGCAATTGGACCTTCAACTCTGCCAATTCCTTTGGCGCTATTCGGTACGGTGAGCGGGCCACAGGTTTGGCACCTGGCACCAACTCGATACAGAAATCAATCTCCCGATGAGGCGGAGCCCCATGGAGTTCGTTAGGAAACACGTCGGCGTATTCCGCTACAACTGGGACATCACATAACCTGGGCTTTGGCTCTGAAGCCTCCAACAAGGTGAAGAACAACTCGGCGCCTTTTCTCACCGCCTTAGCCACTTGGAGAGCAGACATCAGCGTCTTGCTCGCTCCTCGCATACCGGCGAATGTGCTTTCGTCGTCGGTGTTCGTTCCCAGAGTGATCTCCTTTGTATTGCAATCTATGCATGCTCGCTGCTCCGAGAGCCAGTCCATGCCGAAGATCACATCGAGTTCAGCTAACGGTAGTAACGACGCTTCCAAGTCAAAATCTTGACTTCCGATCCGCACCTTCACACGGCTCTTCCTATCCGCACTCATTCGGGATCCATTGGGTAGCACTACTTCCAATCTATCCTCTACGAAGGTAGACGGCACTCCGATTCGCACCACGAAGTCCTCGGACAGAAAAGAGTGCGATGCACCCGTATCGAATAGAGCTCTCGCCGGATAGTTGAAAATTAGGACGAAACCTAATTGTACACAAATAACACATATAGTCGTACAACAGTATGAATTATATATATAGCTGTAAAAGCTAACTTCTAATTCGTACCTGTGACGACATCGGTTTGTCGTATAGCTTCTTGTTGGCCAAGCGAATAGACTCTCGGCTGAGTCGGAATGTGTTGGGAAGCCGAAGACTCTGCCGCTTTACCCTTTTCCGCAGCACGAGCATAATCCACCGCTCGATTTGCAGCCTTTGGGGGACCACTTCGACACACCGCAGCTTTGTGTCCAACCTTCCCGCAGGTGAAACACGTAATAGGAGTCCGCGCGGTCGTGGCTCCCGAAACATTCGAAGAAGTTGGTTTCGCTTGTTTGAACTTCCGTTTGTTCCTTCTGAAGTCCGACTTGGACTGAGAGGCCGGCGCATGAAACTCGGGTTTCTTTACAACACTCTTTGCTTGTACCCTCTTCAAGTCCAACTCCAAAGATCTGGCGGTTTGCACCATCACTTGGAAGCCAAACGTCATAGGGCCTGCAAGGAGCAGCCTCAACTCGTCCCGAAGCCCTTCATAGAACTTATTCGTCTTTGTCTCCTCATCCTCCACCAAGGACCCCGCATAGCGACTCAGTCTGGTAAACTCATGCAAGTAATCGTCAACGGAGCGATCACCTTGAGTTAACCTCAAGAACTGGTTTTGTAACGCAATGCGTTGGGCGGAGGGAATAAACCGTTGGAGGAACGACTTTGAAAACTCAGCCATTGTTATTTCAGTAATGTCTCTACCGCCGAACTTGTGCAGTTCCTGCTCTTCCCACCACAGCACAGCCTCTCCGTCAAGAAGGAAAGTGGCTAAGGTGACCATCATGGCTTCGTCCGTAGCTGTCTCCCTCAGCGTTCTTCTAACTCTTGACAACCAGTCTTCTGCCTCCGTTGGGGACTCAGATCCCGAGAAGGTAGGAGGATTAAAGCTCAGGAAATGCTTTAATTGTTGGTCGCGCGCTCGCCCCGCAACTACTTGCGCCACTTGACGTTCCACCCTCGGCGCTACCGTAGGTTCCACTGCAGTTAAAGGCACAGGGGCCTCCACTCTTGGTTCCACCGCAGGTTCTACTGCAGCAACAGCCTCCGGGGCCGCGTCCGGAGTAGGAGTAGCAGGCTGAACCAGCCTTTGGGGTTAAGAATTGATCATCGCGAAGACAGCTTCCGCGACTAATCTGATCATTTCAGCAGAAGGAGTGGTCGCTGGCACTTTAGCCGACCCACTGCTTTCAGCGGTGTTACGGGGTCAAGACTGCCCCGCAGCACTTCTAGTCACCTATAATCATGCAAGGCACAATTCAGTGACCCAAAACATATCAAATATCAATCATGGAACGCTCAGGTTCCGCAAACAAGTATGTTTTTTCATTCCTAAGTGGACATTCTTATTAGTTTTTGTCGTTTTAGGTGAATGCACAACCCGTGCGCACCACCCCTTAAAAGGAATTCGTCCCGAATTCGCTAAACTACGGATCGACGCCTTAAGTCCGATACCAAATTGTAACACCCAGCCAGTACGAAAAGTATAACAGCAGGTCCGGCCGGGACCCCACGCCATACAAACCACACTAGCTAGGAGTTAAAAGGTGATAACCAGAAAAGTAACAACTAAACGAGAGTACATAACGTAAGCGGAAGCATTAATTAAACCATTCAAAATAGAACTGTCCACTATCATAGGAATGTATCCAGAATAAGAGTTACGGCCTTAAGGCCTTACATCAAACCAATGTACAAAACTCCAAAAAGCATACATCGGCACGCAGGCCGGCAATACATGAGAAAACAGGAAAAAGGCTGGCCTTCGAGGGCCAACTCAGCAAAAGGGCCAACGCCCGCTATTTCCCGCTAGGCTCACCTGCACCTGCATAAGAACATTCCACCAAGCGGTGACAAACAAAGTAACGGTCAGCACAGCTGACCAAATTATAACGACCCCACCCCTTTCCCGGGGTGGCGGAGCTTCTACCCTGCAAGCAAGCCATACTAGCACAAGTACTAATATAAAGAAAGTGCAACTACACAAGGTGAGGTTTCAAGCACAATCAATCTTCTAGGTTGAGCATCAAAAAGAAGGGAACCTAGGTATGCACATGATGTTGGTTGGGTTCACCCGAAGGTTCCCCACAACCGCCTAAGCAATCGCATGAGGCTAATCATAATATCAATTCACAACACACTCCACCGTAAGGGCCACAACCTTAGGTGGGAACAAGAGCTTTTGGTCGGTCTAGGTATGACACCTTCCACGACCTCTCCATGATCACACGGTTTTCATGAGGAAGGGACCTCTCACCGATCTGCATGGAAACGGGTTCGGTTTAGCTTTGCCCGTGCTCTAATCGTCGCGATCTATCGCACGACGCGGGTACGGCTTCGCCTCGGCCCGTAAGGGTTTAGCACTTTCGAGTGCTACACTAATTATGCGCTACGCACCTAACCCCTTCACAAGGATCTAGGTTTCACGAATACTCAACAAGGGAGGTGCAATACACTCCGCATCAATTTCGTGGTGAAGGTTTGCCTTCATCCAAATCTCAAAGCATGGGGCTTTCGTTAGGATCTTCACAAGACGCCTACACTTAATTCCCGCAATACTATAGGTGAGTTCACGGAGTCATTCTCCGGCACGCATTCTAGGCCTAACCTAAATGCAACGTCGCAAACCAAGCATCACCGATTCGGGCTCATGGCCACGAATAGGCTTCACACAAAATGCCTAAATCCGCACGACTACCGGATTTTCTACATGCAATAATGCCGGGGACGGACACAATCTACCCGGAGTTCCGAAGAACTTGAGGAAATCCTACACTTCACCCATTTGGTGAAAGAGATACCTCATGCAAACATAGGAAGAGGAATGAATGGACAAATACAAGTCCAAAGTTCGGGAGGAAGAATCGTTACCCTAGACGCGTTCTTCTTAGCCATGGATCCGAGATTTCACACGGAGGGAAAGAACCGCACCGGGCTGCACTCTCCGGATCTGGAAACGGCTCGCGAAACGGAGCTCCGGAGCTCCGTCAATGGCGGAATCTCCTCTTCTTCTTCCTTGCCTCCTTCTTCTTCCTCTAGACTAGGAGAGAGAAACACTATGAAATAATGAGGGTTTAATCCCTCTCCAAAGCCCTAAGACCCCCCAGCAACAAATCCCAGCCGTTGGATCGATTTCCAAGAAATTTGATCGGTCGGATCTTCTTCTCCGCTCAAAGTCGCGGAGCAGAATAAACAGGGCGCACGATCACAGGCGCACGGTCAGTGGTCGTGCGCGACGAGGGAAATGGTCGTGCGCACTATCCGGGATAGAACTCTGAATTCTTGCGAATAAGCGCACGATCGCTGGCGCACGATCACTGGTCGTGCGCGAAGAGGGAAATGGTCGTGCGCACTATCCGAGACAGAACTCGATTCTCTTCTGAATTAACGCACGATCGCTGGCGCACGATCACCAGTCGTGCGCGATGAGGCCACTGATCGTGCGCTAAGAGCAGAAAGAGAAAATTCTAGCCTGCTTCAAGTGCCGCACTACCACTCCGCCTACTTCGCTGAACCACAATTTTTGGGGTGTTACAGCAGCTCAGGAAGCTGTTTGGCTCAGGAGGTTAGTAGAAGACGTTCATCAGAAGGTTCGAGGTCCCACTATGCTACGCGGGGACAATGAGAGTGCTCTCAAGCTGGTTAACAATCCAGTCTGTCACGCGAGGACCAAGCACATAGAGATTGAGCACCATTTCATTCGTGAAAAGGTGTTGGGAGGATCTCTTATGGTCGAGCATGTTCGTAGTGTGGACAATGTCGCTGACATCTTCACAAAGCCGCTGGCGAAGGGACCTTTTACACGGTTAAGGAGTTTGCTCGGGCTAGTTTCCACTTCCCACTTCAAGGGGGAGTGTTGAAATTGTTGAAGTGAAGTGGAAGGGTGACCGGCCGGTCTGAAGTCCAGAGACCGCGCGGTCTGCGTTGGTGCTCTGCCGGTCTGGTTCTAGCGATCTGCTGTGATCAGCCAGTTTGTTCCGTGGTTTGGTCGGTCTGTTTCTAGCGACCTACTGCGGTCTCTTGCGTTCTTGCTCTGGGCGGTCTATCTTTGAGTGACCGCTGTGACCGGGCGACTTGTTCAGTTTCATTTGGAGACTTGTCTCAAGTCGGCCAGATGTTCTGTGCTTTGCCTTAGCGATCAAAGGAAGGAGTGTTCATGTCCGCGCGGCTTGTGCGCGGTCTGCTGCTGATCTGTGGTCTTGGACAGGAGCTTGTCCAAGTGTGTGATCATGTGGTCTGCTCTGTGAGACCGTTCACAATCTGATGGGCGGTTATTGTATCCCGTTTTGTGCGGTGACGACATCCGTCTCTCCGTCTATAAATAGGGGTGCAGGGCCCGTCATTCCTAACGAGAACTGTAAGAACTAGAGCCTGGGTTAATTGTGTCGGTCTCAACTTTGAGGTCGTGCGGTCTGGAAGTGAGTTAACCGTTTATTGTGTTCGCAGGTTTGCGGTCAGTAGGTTGCGGTCTCCTTCCTTGGTGATTCCCAGTGGCTTGAATAAACAGTTCGGCAGCGGTCTTGTCTGCGAACTGGTTTATTCTATTCTTGTGCTGTTCGCAGCGAACTCAGCGATCAGGCGACCTTCTATGGTTAGGCGATCAGAGTTGCGGTATGGCGACAGTTTTCTGTTCTCTGTTCAAGTTCAATAAGCTTCAGTTCGTGCGGTCTGGGATTGCGGTCTGGCAGTGCAGGTCATCATACATGTGTTTCTGTTCGCGCGTTCTCAAGGTGTTCCTTGCGGTCTGACTGTGCAAGCGGTCTGCTGGTACACAGGACAAGCCGGGCGATCTGTGAAGTTTGCGGTCTGTGCGGTCTCTGCTTTGGCAGACCGCCAGTTTTGTTTTTGGTGTGTTTTGTTCCTCTCTTCTCCGTGATTCTTATGAATCATGTTTCGCCATGTATACCTCGAAGTGTAAAGAAGTATTATTTCAATATAGATTTTTGTGTTGCTGATTTTAGCATTGTGGTTGTTTGGCTATAACTCTTGTTGATGCAACTCCTGCTTACTCCTAAACGGTCATTCAAAAATTCTAACAAGATCTTAAATTAACTCTAGAGGGGGTGAATAGAGTATTAAAACTTTTTATTAGTTTTTATAGCGGAATTAAAATACTGATATATATGTGTATAGCAGAGTGAATAATAAAAACTAAAAGATAAAAATCAGCACAACACAATCACAGAGAAATAAACAAGATCACAGAAGACACAAGGAGCTATAGTGGTTCCCCTCTCAATAGGGTACATCCACTCTTCTACCACCCTTGGTAGGAATCCACTAGGATTTTTGATCAGGTGTCCTAACACCAATGAGCTTTTGATAAGGTGCCCAAAAACCATAAAAGATTTTTTGATAAGGTGCCTTGCCACCAATGGGGTAAACTTTTGAAGAGAGTTTTAACCCTGTACAAGATGGAATAAGGAAGGTTAAGAAATTCTTCTATGTTCAACAATCTGAGAGATGACTAATGAAAAATGGATGTAGTAAAGCCCCCCCCCCCCCCCCCCCCCCCCCCCCCCGTCTGATTGAAATGGTAGAAAGTTTGTGGAGAAGCTTTCACTTGAAAGAAATAAATCTTCTTGATAGCTGATTAGTCTAAGAGAATGTATTCCTCAGATTTTTGTTGCTCTTTGAAGATTTTAACTTGCAGCAGAGATTCTGAGAGGGAGAGTTGATGTTCTCAGAAGAATGTAGGTGCTGCTTGAGAAAGAAGATGACTGAGTAATATTTCTTGATTGTACTTCTTCTTTTTATAAAATCGTGTGTAAAATGTCTGTGTCTCTCTTGTCTCTAAAAACTTCCTTCTTTGATAATATCTTATTTTTTGAATTTCAAATCTTCTGATTTAAGGAATAGAATAATCTGACTTGAAATCCTTCTTGGAACTGCACAGCCACCAAAACGATTTTGGCAGGTCCTTTAATTCCTTTGCCGTATAATATTCCTTTTGCATTAAATGTCAACGTCTATAATATCTTGGGATAAGAGAATAGAAGGAATATAATAAAGAGAGAGAGATAAAATCTTTGTCTTATATGAAAGATCCATTGCTGATTTGATTTGAGAGAGGGGTTAGTCGATCTGAGCTTCTGATGCTGATTCGTCGAACGCAGAGATGAGTTCGTCGACCGCTAAGACTAGAAAATCGTCGAGCGCTGAGACTGGCTGGTTCGTCGACCGCTGAGATGGGTTCGACGACCGCTGAGACGAGTTCATCAACCGCTGAGACAAGCTTTCTTCGACCACTGATAGCATTTCGCAGAGCGCCATTCGACGAACTCAGAGAGTCGTTTGACGAACGCAGAGAACATCACTTTTCTTTAAATCTATCAGCCTAAAACTATGACCCTTAAGACTATACAAGGTGGTCAACTTAGTCCTAGTCAACACATAATGATCCTAGCCCAAATTAGTAATAGGGTTGTTCCAACATGGTATTTTCTATGTTATAGATTGGATGATTTATGTTCAAAACATACAAACCATTAAACATTTGAGCAACACCATAACAAACATCATTCTTATAGATAGAACAATAATTGTTCTTAATAATAAAAGTAAAACCAATCATGTCCAAACGTGAAATAGAAATGATGTTTCTAGTTATAACAGGAACAAAATAACAATTATTAAGTTCAATAATAAGCCCAGTGGGCAAGGAAAGACGGTACAATCCTACGGCAACGACATCAACTCTTGCTCCATTTCCAACTCGCAGGTCCACTTCTCCTTTACCCAGCAGTCTTCTCCTTGTTAGTTCCTGCGAACTACATCTGGTATCCAATACCCAAGATGAAGGAGCAGACATGTTTATTTCTATAACATAAATACCTGAAGTGGAATTCACACTTCCCTTCTTCTTCAGATCCTCGATGTAGAGGGGACAGTTCCTCCTCCAATGCCCTGCCTTACCGCAGTGGTGGCAATTTCCTTCTTTAGCTAATCCCTTCTTTTTCAGTGTAGAAGACTTGGGATCTAGGCAAGACTTAGGTCCCACCTTAGACTTCCTGAATCCCTTGGCCTTGCCCTTGCTTTCATGCACCATCAATATGGGGTTAGCAGGCTTGGTCTTCTTCATGTTGTTCTCGGCAGTTCTTAACATACCTAGGAGCTCGGGCAGTGTCTTATCTATCTCATTCATGTTATAGTTCAAGACAAAATGCTCGTAAATGTCCGGCAACGATTGCAGGATCAGATCAGTAGCCAAGTCTTGGCTTAAAGAAAACCCCAGTCTCTGAAGGTTCTCAATGTACCCAATCGTTTTAAGTACATGAGTTCCCACTGGGTCTCTTGCTCCCATTTTACACTTAAATAAAGCCTTAGTGATGTCGAACCTCTCTTGTCGAGCCTGCCCTTGAAACATTTTCTTCAGGTGCTCGATAATCTCAAAGCCATACATGGTCTCGTGTTGCTTCTGAAGCTCAGAGGTCATGGTAGCGAGCATGAGGCATTCGACATCCAGGGATTCATCTTGATACTTCTTATAAGCATCTCTGTAGGCACGGGACGGGTTCCCGGTCGGCTCTGGTGGGGGATCCTCTTCCAAGATATAGAGCTTACGCTCTTGCTTGAGAACAATTCTCAAGTTTCTATACCAGTCGAGGAAGTTCGTCCCATTGAGCTTGTCCTTCTCAAGGATGGCTCTCAGGGACAACGTGGAGTGCGATGTATTTGCCATGAATTTCTACAATGAATTTGCAAAACATTTTAGTACTATATTTCAAAATACAACTTTTATTTAATAAGGACTTTTATTAAACACTCCCACTATTTTATTCAAATTGATAACCCTTAATATCAATTCAGAGAGTTTATGCGAGCTACTCTCTTAGTGTACAAGATCCGTATTTCACCAACACAACGAGTCCGCTTTGGCGTTCCTCTCATAATGTGGTTATTTAGGTAGACAACACTTGTTAATTGCATCACTATGCAACTCTTGTATGGTTGGTGAATAACTCTTTATTCGCATCCATCATATGGTGCATGCCAACCCAATGCATCTAGGCACTCAACTTTTGAGGTCACCTAATTAAGTTGGACCCGATGTTGACAGTGGGATATCACAATTATCCGCTCGCACCCTTACCAAGATAGATTAATGCACCTTGCTTTGGCAAGCCCACACTTCATCGATCGAGGCAGGAAGAGTGTCATCCATCGGAAGGCATCCGTATACTTAATATTGGATAATGGATTTTATATAAAATTGATTAATAATTAATCAAAGTGCACATTTACATAAATACAATATTCACAAACCAAATACATCCCAGATGTACAAAAAATAAAATTATCAACGCTTTGATAGAAGGGGCTAAATCTGAGCATTTAGAACACTTCTAAATCTCCAAATTTACATGCATTTGACACAGGCACAAACAACTCCACTTATGCAGTAGACAAGCTCGTCTCTCAATGAGATTCAAAATCTAAGACATTTGGTTTCACAAACCAATTAGAGGGACGGTTACTGCAAAGGAGAAACAATTTCTGAAACAATGAAATCGCAATTTCTGAAACAATTTCTGAAAACAAATTTCTGATATAGTTTCTGAAAACTATTTCTGAAATAATTTCTGAAACCAACTTCAGAAATAATTTCTGAAAACTGAACCTAACTATGATACCACTGTTGGGTTTTCTACATATCATTCATAAATGATAACAGCATATCAAATATGCGCAGCGGAATAAGATGTCAAAACTAGAACAACCCAAAAGAGTTTCGGATCTTGCGATTTCATGATTCAAGAAATTAATAAAAGCGTCACAATGCAATATATAAATATATACCTGAGAGGGATTGAGTAGATACTCAACCAAGATGCTCCAATGGCAGATTTGAAATCATGCGGCTGAGTTCCTAGCACAGAAAATGTATATGTGCCTCTATAGCAGTCCACACGAGCGAAGGAGAACCCCAAACTTTTTGTCCAACAAGGTTTGGGTCGGAGAAGGAGAAAGCCCTCAGCGTCTTCCACGGATTGCTAGATCCGACTAATACAGGAAGAGGCGGCGGAGGCGGTCGGACGAGACTCTTCCGTCAAACACCTTTTGGAGAAACTCTTCCGCCGCTCTCAGTCTCTCTTGCAAAAATAGATCACCTACTTAGGTCGAAGAGAATCACATTCTTTTATACCCAGGAGAGAAAGAGAGGCTATCTGCACAGCCACGATTTAATTGAAGTTGAATACTGTGTTCGACGAACTGGCTAGCGTTCGTCGAACGCGCTAGCCGTTCGTCGAACTGGCTACAATAGTCGTTCGACGAACTGGCTACAATAGTCGTTCGACGAACTGGCTACAATAGCCGTTCGACGAACACACTACAATAGCCGTTCGACGAACACGCTACAATAATCGTTCGACTTACGCGCTACAAATAGCCGTTCGACGAATTGGCTACAATAACCGTTCGAAGAACGCGCTACAAAAGTCGTTCGATGAACTGGCTACAATAGTTGTACGACGAATTGGCTACAATAGCCATTCGACGAATTGGCTACAATAGCCGTTCGACGAACGCGATACAAATAGTCGTTCGACGAACGCGCTACAAATAGTCGTTCGACGAACTGGCTACAATAGTCGTTCGACGAATTGGCTTTGAATTCGTCGAACGCATTTGGAATTCGTCGAACGCATTTGGAATTCGTCGAACGAATTTTTATTCTAACATTTGTCAACACGATTCTTCCTCCAATTTCTCCAAACACTCTTATGTGTGACCCCATAGACTCATATCGCGTTGGCAGTGAGACTAGATATTTGACCACTTCCAGATCACCATGGAAACACCAACACCTCTTATATACTTAACTATTAAATTACTGTCAAGAAAATCCTCTATTTTTACTCGAAAATTTCGTTTTTTGCTTCTTCTCGAGAAAACTAGAGTTCTTCTCGAGAAATCCAGAGTTCTTCTCGAGAAATCCAGAGTTCTTCTCGAGAAATTCAGAGTTTTTCTCAGGAAATCCAGAGTTCTTCTCGAGAAATCCTTACTGCTTCTCGAGAAATCCTTAGTGCTTCTCGAGAAATCTAGAGTTCTTCTCGAGAAATCCAGAGTTCTTCTCGAGAAATTCAGAGTTCTTCTCGAGAAGTCCAGGGTTCTTCTCGAGAAATCCTTACTGCTTCTCGAGAAATCATTACTGCTTCTCGAGAAATCCTTACTTCTTCTCAGGAAATACAGACTTCTTCTCAGGAAATATAGACTTCTTCTCAGGAAATACAGACTTCTTCTCGGGAAATACAGACTTCTTCACAGGAAATACAGACTTCTTCTCAGGAAATACAGACTTCTTCTCAGAAAATACAGACTTCTTCTCAGGAAATACAGATTTCTTCTCGAGAAATCCAGACTTTTACTCGAGAAATCCCTTGAACCTTCTAATCAAAGTCTTTGGCCGTTTTCTTCATTTGTGATCATGTTCTTAGGGTTTTTTAGTGTTGTTTCTCGGGCTAAGTCTCGTGTGATAATTAAAATTAATTAATGAGATCTACTGCACTTAGCCTTGCACGGTGGCCATGATAAAGGACATGAACATCAGACATGGCCTGTGGTCCTGTGGGCCGTGTTTGGGGGGCAGTGGGGAATTATTTGAGCCTTGCACGGTGGCCATTTTAAGGGACATGAACAGTAGGCTTGGCCTGTGGTCCCGTGGGCCATGTTTGGGTGGCAGTGGATAAAGGACCACCACCCGATTTTGGTTTTTGGGTAGGCAGAGGATAAAGGACCGCCACCCGTTTAATTTCAGCTGATCAGTCTCTTTAATGGAATTAACAAGATTAATGAATTTTCTTGTTTTTCTAAAGGTAACTGTGCACGTCGGTGCGTTGTTTAGCTCTATGTTTTGGGGCTTCTTTTCTGTAAGTTTGGCTTGGGTTGGTACCCTTTTTGCCTCATTATTACCTTGTTTCACAGGACATCTATGTTTTTCTGACACTTGTACTTTCCTTGCTGATGTGTTCTTGTTTTATTGAATGCCTCGGGTTCAGAACCGTAGCGGTTAGACGTGTAGCTTAGAGACCTTGGGAGTTGTAGCTGCAGTCTTACCCCGCTGCTCCGAGGTAGTGGTAGTTATTTTTCTTCTTGTGTTCAGACATGCTAGTTTGAAGCTAATGGGTTGGTGTCAGGTTGTTTACGCCCATTGTGCCTCTTTTTGTTGCATTGTAGCTTACTTGCTAGTTATTGCCACTATTTTTTGATCTCGTTTGTCTTGCTCTCTGGGAATGATTTATGCATATGTGCATTATAGTTATAAAATGAATTTTCCTTTCATCCTCATTGGATCGTTTATAAATGAAATCCTCATCTTTAAAGACACCTAAAGGTATTTTCTATACTTATACTGAGCCTAGATAATTGCATATCATCTCTTTATTCCAATCTTGTTCACGTACATATAGGACATTAATTGAACTCAACTAAGTATTTTCCCGCTGCAAATACATATATACTTTCTTCTGTGGACTAGCTGATCCACCAACTGAGAGACACAGTTCTTACCCCAAACTTAATAAGTGATTTCAAGTAATGAATCATCATGTAAACATGTTTTGTATTAAATAAGAGATAGCTTCCCGCCTGAGCGTCTGTAGTTGTCTCCTGCATGACGTGGTATCATGACGCGTATTTTCTCTTACTCGGATATACCTAATTGCTGAGAAAATGCGGGTTGTGACAGTCGGTGCCGGCCGTGCGGGCACACGGCCTACACGCGCATTGCCTGCATGCGCGACTGCTCTGTGGCCAGTGCCGGTCGTGGGGGCGCTCGGCCTGCGCACGCGCGGCCCCACGCGAGAGACCGGCGCTTGGTCGGTGTCGACCGTGCTGGCGCCCGGCCTGTGCGCATGCTGCCGGCGCGCGCGCACCTGATGCAGGACGCCCAGGGCCGCCCCACCCTGGCTCAGCAAGAAGGAACACGTTTCGGTCGCACCGCCGGGCTGCAGCCCAAACACCCCAACCCTTCTCTGTGCATGTTCTCAGCTCAGCGGGTTATTGAGGCTGGGGCTCGATCCCCAGACCTCCTTGATAAGAACCTCTCCTAACAGGCCTTATCACTAACTGAGATGCAGCTCAGTTAGTGATAAGGCCTGTTAGGAGAGGTTATTATTAAGGAGGTCTGGGGATCGAGCCCCAGCCTCAACAACCCGCTGCGCTGAGAACATGCACAGAGAAGGGTTGGTGTGTTTGGGCTGCAGCCCGGCGGTGCGACCAGAACGTGTTCCTTTTGGCTGAGCCAGGGTGGCGCGGCCCTGGGCGTCCTGCATCAGCACCCCTGCGTGAACGCCCGACGCTTGGTCGATGTCGGCCATGAGGGAGCACGGCCTGCGCGCGCGACCTATGCGTGTGTGTCCCCCGCGCATGTGGTCGGCGCTTGGTCGGTGTCGGGCGTGCGGGCGCGCGGCCTGCGCGTGAGCGGCCGGCACACTTGCGTCCGGTTCGATTGGTGGTCGTGCGGGTTACGCGCATATGTTTGGTGCTTGCATGGTTCAAATGTGTGCGTCGATGGGCGGAATTTGGATAATGTGTGCACGTTTAGGCTCTTTGCTCTTTGAGATATGCGCGTTCATGTAGCGGTTTGCGGCTCTTGATTAAGCGCGCTTACATATATATTTTGTTTATTTCAGGTTTCAAAGCGGAGTGGCCAGTCGAGGTCGATGCGTCCGCGTTCTACTCTTGACAGCGTGTGGATTGACATGTCGCACAAGCGCTTATGGTTGCCCTCGGATATTGAGGTGAAAGTTCCTAGGGCGAAAGAGTGTGCCCAGAATTCACCTATCGGTTTTATGACTCTCTTAGAGAGTTGCTTGAAGTCTGGGTTTCATTTTCCTCCCTCGGAGGAGGCTATTAAGGTGTTTCGGTTCTGCGGTGTTCCAATTACCCAGTTTGCCACAGTCGGGATGGCGAGGATTATGGGGATGATAGTGTTCTTCCGAAAACACAGCGCGCGGTTTTCTCTGAAGGTGTTCAAAGACTGGTGTGGAGTTTGTACTGACTCAGGTGGCCGTATTGAAGTTCAAAGTAACAAGAGTTGGTTTCATTTCGGGGAAAAGAACGATTACTGGCATGAGAATACCCTTTACGGGTATGACCGGAACCATTGGGATTTGTCAGAGCAATGGAGAGCGCTTCCCGGACGCTGTCGTCGGCAGACAGGGCGGGAGGATGAGTTTCTTCCTATCCCTGGTTTTCCTGGTCGAGAGGGGTTGTCGAAGGCCCTGTATTGCATTTTCAGTTGTGTGGAGGAGAGAAGACTGCTCTCGGTGGGGCTTTCCTGGGATGCCGAGCGTGCGGTCGCCGTTCTCCTGGTTCGTGGGAAGAAGAGGAAGATTGTCTTCAAGAACGGAGATTCCAGTTCATGGCTTATTCCTCCAGTGCCTAGGATCCATGATCATGAGGCTAGTCCGAGCAGCTGCAGGGTGGAGCCGATTCCAGTCGATCCAGATATTGAGATTTTGGCATCTCCTATCGCTGGCCAGGTCCCACAGGGACACCTGCCGCCGCCACCTTCTTTGCCACCAGCAAGACGAGTTTCCTCCTCTCTTCAGGCGATGACTTCTGCGGTGTGTGGAATTCTTCTTTTCTAGTTTTGTCCCTTCTTCTCCATTGTTGTTTATGTATGCTAACTGCTTACTTTTTCCACAGGTCGATGTTCTGACCAGCGTTGTCGTCACGTGGAACGATTGTTATTTGGGCCTTAAGGACGGTTACTTCACTCTTCAGGAGGAACTGCGCGTGGCGAGAGCGATTTATCCGCCCTGAAGAAGAAGAGGGATCGCGATCTTGCCCACATTAGACAGCTGGAGGCCGACATCTATTCTTCCCAGTCGGAAGTTGAGAAATTGCGAGCGAAGTGCGGCGGTGATAAGGCGCTTGCTCAGGTTGCCCTTTGCCATTTGTCGGAGGCTCAGGGGGGTATATTCCGCCAGGAGGGAGAGCTGGGCTTCCTGAGGAGCGAGGTGGACCGATTGTCATCCGCCGAGCAGAGCATCGAAGAGACCAAGGCGGCGGGGGGGGGGGGGGGGGGGGGGGGGGGGGGGGGGGGGGGGGGGGGGGGGGGGGGGGGGGGGGGGGGGGGGGGGGGGGGGGGGGGGGGGGGGGGGGGGGGGGGGGGGGGGGGGGGGGGGGGGGGGGGGGGGGTGGGCCGAGTATAGAGACTTTATGGCTTTTGTGGAGGAGCCGGTTTCAGATGTCGGAGGAGCTTCAACGCCGAGATTATGTCGGAGGTGGAGCCGGTACTACAAGACGTGTGTGAAGTTGCCTTCCAGAGGGGCGTTCAGAAGACTCTCCGTATGATGGAGAGGAAGTTCGGGTGTGGCATCGCCGGTCTTGGAGCTGGGGACCTTTCAGAGGATGATCGCTCGGATGTAGCCGAGGATTGATGTTCATATTTATTATTTTTCATCTTACTGTTTTCATTTTGTTGCTTGTCATTGTTTATACTTGTGTGCATCGTTGATCTGATGTGGTTGTATTCCCCTATTATATATATATTGCATTCGTTTTCCCGTGTCATTGGCGACTTGAGTGTCCTACTTATTTTCGAAGTAGTAATTAGGGGGACAGGCCCCAGGGTGGTCGGTGAAGAGTGTATGCTTTCAAACCGTGACGACCGTAAGAGAGGCAGGCCCTTATGACGCCGGGACCTTACTGTGGGGAGAAGGGCGGGCCTTCGATCGGCGGCAGTGTGAAGTTCTAGGGGCAGGGCCCCAGAGTGGACGGTGAAGAGCGTATGCATTCAAACTGTGACGACCGTAAGAGGGGCAAGCCCTTACGACGTCGGGCCCTTACGACGTCGGGACCTTACTGCGGGGAGAAGGGCAGACCTTCGATCGGCGGCAGTGTGAAGTCCCGGAGGCAGGGCCCCAGAGTGTTCCTGCAGTAGTAGGGTTAAGAACAAGTAAAGCATGTTAGGCTAAAAACGGACATAGATAGATGCGCAAGTGTAATCTTGCGGCTTTTGGGTTAGCGATTGTTTTTAGTACAAACTAGACGAGAGTAAAGGTAATGACGGACTCCCTTGCCCGGTCCCGGTCCTTTTGAGTAGTGCTTGCACGAGCTCTCCTGATCGTTCAGCGTGAAAGTAGTAGTGATCTAGGTGCTGATCATTCCGATGACCGACCCTTGGTTGCCTCCTTTTGAGCTTCTTTGCGGAAAACCTTAAGGTGTCCTAACTGGACAAGGCTCAATTTCTTCTTTCAATCTGATACATCGTCCCGTACGGTGCCCTAGGCCCTTGAGAAGATCGCAAAACTGGGATTGATCTCCCCTATGTTGGGAGAGTGCCCTAGGCCAGTTGACGATCTTGTTGTTGTAGATTATGGACATGATATGCTCGCAGGAGGCGTTTAACATGGTGTAGACCCGGGTTTCTTGGTTTGCCGACCCTCGGGAGCGGGCTGTTTGGCTTTGGTTAGGCCGTCCGGCCTTCACGAACTGTTATATAACTTACTTGAGGAGAGCATGAGCCTGCATATGGACATTATAATACACCATCAAACTTGAGTTAGATCCCAATATCCTAACAAGTTGACTTACTAAGCATATGGACATTATAATTCCCAGA
Source organism: Dactylorhiza incarnata (assembly GCA_033032865.1). NCBI lineage: Eukaryota > Viridiplantae > Streptophyta > Magnoliopsida > Asparagales > Orchidaceae > Dactylorhiza > Dactylorhiza incarnata. Next base: position 2,987,680 of record JAWHQI010000124.1, on the reverse strand, counting down.
CCTGGCATAATATTGTATAGGCAAGTAACAAGAATTTCACAAGCTAATTTGTTCAATAATTTAGCTAAACAGAAATCTAAACAAAATCAAACATTCACATCTCTGTGAACACCAAACAGAGGAAAAATCCAAACCACACAAAAGCATCCTCTCGCTCTCCCTCTCAAACTATAACAAATGCATTTGATCAGATAATATGAAATAGGCAAGCCTAATCGTCCTTGACATGCACACATAAATACAGATGTGGAACAAACACATCCCTTATTAAAGAGTTGTCAAAAATGAGAAATAGGCAAGCCTTAATCACCTGGAATTAAGGATGAAGTGGTTGTGGTGGCGCCAGTGGCTGTAGCCACGAGATACGGCACTGCTTTATCATCATCAAACTCCTGCAAAGACATCGAGCAAAACGAATTCAACTTCTGCTTGGAGGAGAGCATGAGCCTGCTCAAGCTCTCGTCCAAATTGGCTAACTCCCACGAATCTGGGGCTCCGAGATCCTCCACGGAGCCCTCCATAGCTGGATAGAGAGAAAGAGGCGATGGTATCACCTGTAGATCGAGAGCGAGTGACAATCCCTAACCCAAAACCGATGGTAGATCCACCGGGGGAAGATGAGGAGAGATTTAGGGATTCATATCAGATAGCATCAAAGAAGAGAAGGTTTGGATTTAGTGGGGAGAGATTGCGGATTCGCGTTGCCCTAGAGATGGTAGTTGACTACTTCAAGAATGCTCCGACGCCTAGGGGTGTCGTTCACGGCCTGGAGGAAGGCGGTCGAGGACGTCGAGTCGGCGATTTACATCGGCTCCGGCAATAGGTTTCCCTTCAGCACTCCTTTCATGATTTCAAGCAAGGAAAATCGGGAAAGGAGGAAGAGGTTGCTCGGGTTAGTGGAGTAGGTTTATAGAAATTTAATTTTAAGACTTAATTTTGGTGTGCGAGTAGTTGTTTTGGCTGAGGTTAGATATGGGTAGGAACATTTTTAGCATGTTGCAAAACATAATTTTAATAGACAACATATTATAATTGTTGCTTAAAGGGAATTAGCAAATGCAACAATTTGAAAATGTTCTCGGTGATGAATAAGGGAACATTTATTGAATGTTGGATCGAATGTGTTGCCTAAAACTGCTACTCTATTGCAACAATTAAAAACTGTTGTCTATTCTATGTTTAGACAACATTTTATAAATGTTGCAAAATGAAGTGTTGCTAAAGACCAAAAATGTTGTAGTGTATTGTTGTCCCTTTCTCTTCCGACATGTAGCTTCACGTTGCTGCAGATTTGCTGATGCCGGGAGATTAGTTTTTTCTGCCAATGTTGGCGCTGCGCGGCTCTCCTTAGCGCAGCCTTTCTCAGAATTCAGATTCGGCGACGGGTCGTAATATATCCAAGGAAGCCCGGCTGTGGCAGCGTTGAGACCACAAATCGAATCTCTGAGGATTTTCCCTTTGTTAGCCATGCCGACGGCCATGGAAGCGTCATGATGTAGGGCGTCGAGTAGGAGGCTCCCAAATATCGCACCGTAGGGCGAGTCTGCTTCTGCAATGATGAACTGGACGTCGTACTGGATCGGTTCCGGGAGAATTCCTACTTGGACGGGGAGGACGATGACTCCTATGGTGGGTATTACTGTTCCGTCTGGGAGTTCTGCGTTGCTGGCTCTGAGCTTGAGGTTCCTGCCGAGGAGTTTGAGCCGCACCACGGCTGCCATGAACAGGATGTTGAACGAGATGCGGTGGCTTATCAACGCCCTTCTTAGTTCACATGTTGGGGTGTCGATGCTTGCGTGCAAGGCGAAATGCAACCCTCTATGAAGATGCCTTTGGTGGGAGCTTGTGACGACTTCTTCTTGCTGCTTGCCAGGCTCTGCTTATCTCGGGTGGGGAGATCCATCCAACTCGAGCTCAACCCACATTCGTCCATCTTCTCGAATTCTCTGCGTGCGGGCTTCGAACCATCCGGTGAATAACTGGGATAGCTCGGTGAAGTTGTGGATCACCCCCTCAGGCAGGGGCCGATACCAGCAGAGAGCGCCTCCGCGTAGTGTTTCTGCGAAGATTTTGCAGTTGATTTAGTTTGGAAGCCCAAATGTCTCCATCGCGATCAGGAAGCGATTGACGTGTTCGTACGGGTTTTCTTCTTCGTGGAACTCTTTATAGTGTGGGAGCTTTAGCCATGACGGGATTGGATAAGTCAAGATTGGTCTTGACAGGGGGGGTCGTCTTTGTTGTAACGCAACATCATTCGAGCCCTCCTCCACCGCGGGATGAGCCGGCTTGCTGGCTATGTCAAGCCACTGGGGCAGGATATGGACATCGATGAGCGCTTTCTTCGCCGAGCTTGCAGGGATGGAGGAACTGCATGGGTCAGATAGTTCCCGGTGGGTGTCCATTCCTGTCGGATCCGTGAATTGGGGCAAAGTGAATGCTATCTTTGGAAGTCCTTTGTACAGTATATGGGAATCTATTCCCACAGACAGCGTCAAACTGATGTGGATCGCTCGGGTGCTCTGGTAGAACGGTCGAATTGAACCACCATAGCTCGGAAGCGAACCGAGCACGCAATCAGTCAATGAATGAATCGATGAGTGACACGAAAGTTTTTAACATGGAAACCCCGGAAAGGGTGAAAACCAAGCGTCCGGAGTTGTGTCGGCCAACTTCCACTATCTTTTGGGGGGTTACAATTAGAGACTTAGAGTTCAAGCGCGACAGGCCGTTGCTCGTTACAGTAGTGGAGAGAAAGAGAGAACTCTGAGGGTGACCGGTCACCTCTCGGAAAGCTAAGTACTTCTTCTTCTGAGAACAACAGTGAGAACAAAAGTGAGAATGCTTAGTCGCCTTTTGGGGGAAAGGAAATCTCCAAGTCCACGAAGGAGATCTTCGAAAGCCAAAGTAGATCTTCAAGCACCGAAGGAAAGCTCAGAGGAAATCTTCGCAGAGCTCTCTCGGGTGCCGAAAGCAAGGTGTCTTGAATGAAGGCTTTGGGCTCCTTTTATAGCCTTGGGCAGGGGTAGCCTGCCCATTTTGTCGTTGTAACCACCGTAACCACCTGCGGCGAATCACGTTTGCCGATTCAGAGCACACGGATCACCATTTTTCATAAATGACCGTCTCGCCCTTCGAGCAGTTCGGGAAAGCTGGGCAGCTTGGGCAACTTCGTTGAAGGTGATAAAGGCGACGAACGGGTCCTACAATTTGAGAATTAGGAAATGTTAACTGCGCGCGGTGTTCGGAACGTGGAAACGTTCAGAGCGCGCGGGGAAGCGTTCTGAGCGCGCAACGAACTCGGAAGCGTTCTGAGCGCGCAACGAACACGGGAGCTTTCTGAGCGCGCGCAACAAACTCGAGAGCGTTCTGAGAGTGCGATGAACATGAGAGCGCTATGGGCGCGCAACGAACTCGAAAAATGAGGAGTCGTGGCCCCAAGGGGGAATTGGGCTCCGGCCGCACCCCGGTAAGGGGGGGCTTGGCTTGGCCGCACCCCTTGGGGGTGCGGCTTGGCCGCCCCCTCATGGGGTGCGGCTACCTGGACGCACCCCTATGGTGTGCGGCTTGGCTTGGACGCACCCCCATGGGGGTTGCGTTTGGCCGCACCCCAAAGGGGGTGGGGTTAGGCCGCACCCCCCCCCCCCCCTATGGGGGTGCAGCTATCCGCACCCCACTAGTGGGGTGCGGACTATCCGCACCGCAATAGTGGGGTGCGGTCATGACTGCGCATGGCGCCGGTGAAGCGTAAATTGCGCAGTGGATTCCTCCACTCCAGTGATCATGGGTTGGACTCTTGACCCCACTAACTCCACTTTTCTTTAGTGGAGCTTTATCTAAACGCACCCTCTGAGCTCTTATAAATCCATGGATGGACATCATCTCTACAAATGTGCATCAAGAATTATTCGGAATTTTGATATAATTAATAGGTTTAGAATTATTCGAAAAAAAAATTCCGAACATGAGAATCATTTTCATATTAGAGAAGCTAGAGCCATGAGTCTACCGGGTCAAAATACTCCAGAAAATCACGGCAACTTTCCCCTAGCCCCCGACATCTTATTTTTAGGCGATTGTTAACTGCAAGTCGTATTTAACTATTTGCACCCCAAAATTGCAAAAGACTCCTATTTTTTTGTGGTTAACAACTCAAAATTGAAAACCCCATAATTTCTCGTGTTCTTTCATCGCTGCTGCCGCTGCGAAGAAGTACTCCTTCCCTCCGCGTCTCCTGCAGCTCCACCGGCTCCCTAAGTCGTCTCCACAATCGCCATTCACTCACCCGTGGTTTTCCCTTTTCTCCCCCGGCGTCTCCGCTTTGCAAGCACCGCAGCTCCATCCCCACTACGGCGTCACCACCATCATCGCTGACTCGCGGTTTTCATTTCAATCCCGCTCGGCATTCTTAATAAACCTTCAAAAGATTCTGTTTTGAAGAGTATAGCAGTTGAAGGCAGAAGAGACAATGTTCTATTCCCACACTTTTCCCGACCGGAAAAGTCATTTAGGAACAATATGGCTAACAGCACATCTTGAGACCAAGATCAAGAGACCACAGATTGAAAGCAATCAACGTTCATAATTTCGCTGGTTTGTTTTCCTTCCTTTTGCCCTTTTTGATTATCTTCTCTACGCTCAAAAGTGCAAATTCTGCTTCCATGAGGCCACCATTTTTTTGTTTTCTCCAAAATCATGCTGCTTTCTTTAAGTCTGTTTGGGTATATGCCCCCTCCAACAGCGTGTTGGTACTCCGTGCTGGAGCTCAGGTCTCCAGCCCCTACCGTTGTTGTCGTGCCTGAACTCCGGTGGATGGCATGAGCGCCAAGCAGGACAATAATCTTTCTCATCTAAGCGGGCAAGCCAAAACAGATCCTGGCACGGCCCACTGAGCGGATATGATGCGGCCCAACTGGGCACTGGGCTGCTCGCAGGGCTATCTCACCCAGGATTCATAGCCAGCCCCAGCCGACCCGCACCAGGTCCGCGGCCCATACACCCAACCCTTCTCCCAAGGCTGCACAGGCTGCTCACAGGGCCACGGCCCAGAATCCATAGCTGTCAGCGTAAGGCGGGATGTTGAGGCTGGGGCATGATACCCAGACCTCCTAGATGAGGATAAGGGACACTCCCTGAACTCCTCATCACCAACTGAGCCGGAGTTCAGGGAGTGTCCCTTATCCTCATCTAGGAGGTCTGGGTATCATGCCCCAGCCTCAACATCCCGCCTTACGCTGGAAGCTATGGATTCTGGGCCGTGGCCCTCTGTGAGCAGCCGGTGCAGCCTTGGGAGAAGGTTTGGGGTGTATGGGCCGCGGCCCTGGTTGCGGTCGGCTGGGGCTAGCTATGAATCCTGGGTGAGATAGCCTGCGAGTAGCCAGGTGCCCAGTGGACCGTATCAGGATGCGAGCGCCGAAGTTGCCGTGGAGGAAGCGGGGGGTGGGGGGGAGGGGGGGGACTCCACCGGGGTGTGGCAAGTCAAATATCAGGTTGCGGATAAATTTTGGGTTATGTTACGCGGTAACAATCGCCTATTTTAAAGGGCTTTAAGGTCGGCATTCACCAAATGCACCGTCTAAAGTTTAATTGCTAGTCCGGCAGGGACGGTACGCTCGAATTGGACTACACATCGATGGCCAGAGCCTGGAGGGAAGTATCATTTTTCTTTGGATGATAATGAAGGAAAAGAGTGATGATATTCGTTTTTTTTCGAAGGAGAAGAAAAAGGAAACAAAAAAGTGCTCTCCCAAGGCCAAGAAGCATGATTGATGAGAAATATAAGGTTATCAGGATTCTACAATTGCGATGAAGATGAAATTCATTTGTTTTTTGTTCCACCGCTGTTTCGAAGCAGAATAATCCAGAAAGCGTGATGAGAATATAATCTCACATAAATTAATAATTCAGATGCATAGGTTCGATCGGCACCTGCTCCTCACATACGCGAACAGAGATGCCAATAAAACCTCGAGGGCTGGGAGAATTTCGCTTCCTCAGCTGGAAGCTGCTGATTTCATCATGGGATTCTCCCTTGAAGTTGTCGAGGAATTCTCTGAGCATGATGGTTGCAGCTCCATGAAGCTTCTCCATCAGGAATATAGGCTCTCTCCTGTAGATCTCCAAAATCAGGGCCAGATCATGCAGATCAGAACTCCGGCGGCCGTCGACTTCGAAAATAAACTTGGCTTTAGGGTTTGGGCCTTGGTTTCCGGACGGGATCTTCGTGCAGTACTTGCTGCTAGGATCGATCCAGCAAACAGCAAACCACTGGGGCTTCAGAAGAGAAGGGGAGTGACGGAGGCCTCGGGCGGAGATGATCCGGACCTCTATGCTGAGTTTAGCAGTCATCTTCAAGGAGCAGAGTGACCGTGGGGATGAAATGGGTGTTGTGTTGTCTCTCTAAGTTTATAGTTTGGTCTCTGTTTTATTTGGAGCCAAATTTTCTTATTATATTATTTTAGTCCGTAGAATTATTACCTTCTCGATTTTAGTTTCTATATTTTTTAGGCAAAATATTTTCTATAGTTTACTTATAAGTTGAAATTGGTCTCTTAAATTTCAAATGGTTAAAATTGGTCTATATGATTTCAAGTCCTAAGTCACTTTCCATTCATATATTTAACATTTTCTATAAATTTGAGTGATGAGTAGGATGATGACTAAGAATATTTGCAGACTATATTTTATATACTAATTATTTATTTTTTTAGGCGTTATTATGTGGTCAAATGATGTACTTTTTTTTTCCGATTGAAGCATTTTTCCTTGTTAAGACGTTGCAGAACTCAAAACCATGAAAATACAACTCGTTGGTGGGATTCAAATTGAAGCATTTTTATGATTAAAAATTTCGGAACTCAAAATGATGAAAAATACAACTCACTGGTGCGATTCAAATTGAAATATTTTTCTGATTAAGAAATTGTGGAACTCAAAAAAACACTAATAGTGTTTTAAATTCCAGCATTTTACTGATTACAAAACTTAAAAAAACAAAACAAAACAATTGTTTACGCCATCAACTGCTACCTCTTGATCACATGCTTATGTGAATGCCTAATAGTGCTTCAGGATTCCTCCTTCATCTTCATGATGCCTCCTTCATCTTCATGATGCGGATGAATTTATAATTAAATGGTAAAAAAATAGTCATCATGTATTACTTAAAAATTAAATTCAAGTAAAGATAAATGAACTTACCGACAACTCCTTTTATTATGTCCGGTGATACCACATCTCGCGCATGTAACTGTACCATGTTTATGAATCATCTTAGATTTAGTTTTCTCTTCGTTAGCATCTATGTTTTGTTTCTTCTTTAGTCTACCTGATGCTCGCCAGCGAATGGGTGGAAGAATCTCAGCTTGTTGTAATCTTGGCCAAAAATTTGAACCGTTGGTAGCAAATACTTTGCTTGTAACATTCAATATAAATATATATTTTTGAAACAATCCGGGACAACTTATGGAATGTCTACATGACAATCCGCTAACCCTCCAAATTCCACAAGAACAGAACCATTTATCCAAGTCAACTATAAATTTGGCAGGTAGATGTACGAACTCAAACACTTTATTTGACAACCATAGAGGCATCCACATTCCACTATTGTTTTCCTCTTCTGTAATTTTTTTGGCAATTTTTGGATTGACATCATTAAGTTGTTTCTCAACTCTCTCTCTAATAGTTGCCCAACGTTGCTCCGACGAAGGCCGCACGATGAGGACGTGGAAGAGTGATGGTGGTTTCCAGCGCTCCGACGAAGGCAGGAGAGAGGAATCGAGGAGAAATGTCGTGAGGCGGCACTGTGCGAGAAAAAAAGTAGCGGGGCTGCTGTGGTGAAGGTAGGCCGGTAGGGTTTCAGTATTAATAAAATAAAGGCAAATAAATCTATTCATCAAATATTTAGCTAAGCTTACACAGAAATAAAATAAAATCAAGTAAATATATAATCTAGTCATCAAATGGCCTACTGAGCAGTCACTTCATCAAACAGAACGTTTAAAATGTAGACGGAAAAATGACTTAGGACTGATTTCAAAAAGGTTTGAAACTATAGGGACCAATTTCAATCATTTGAAACTTAAGGGATCAATTTCAACTTCTACATAAACTATAGGGACTGATTTAGGCATTTTGCCTATTTTTTTATCATAGAATTTTAAGGCAATTAATATAAGCACCCCTTAATTGGATATACGCAGCCCTTTGATATACGCAGCCTCTATATTCGTAGCCCAAAATAAATAAAAATGCATTTAGATTTCTAAATGTCAACTACACATTCATGTAAAGTAAAACGTTCATGAGAATTATAATCTATGACATCTCAACATTACAAGTCTCGAGGCAATCACAATTTAGATTGTGCAGATGTCATTAGACATAATAATAGCATCAAATCTAATACATAATATTTAGCATACAACACAGACATAATAAAACTCTACAGAATAGACGGGCCTCAGTTTTAGCATGGATTGTGCTTTTCTCTGCATCACTACGAGATGATTCTCTTCCCCAATAATTGTTTTCAGTATATCCAAATGCAAATTCCAAATTTGGGACCTCTTTAGTATGCCTGGGAAAAGCAAAACAGTAATCTTGTAATATCAGCTAAATATGATCAATTTATGTCCACTTTTTTCTGGTTTAATAAAAAATTAACTAATGAGTTATGGAGCGCAAATGTACTATGTTTTAGTTGTCTTGCGTACCATTTCTTGAGGCTCAAGACTGCTTGGCATAAGGGTTGGAACATTAATGTTCTTTAATACATTGTTGAGATCATTTACCTCCATGTATTAGAAGAAAGCGAGTAATACACAGTAACACAATTAGGAAATTTAGGAAAGCATTATGGCAGTTGTAATCAAAACCATGAATTACCCGGTAAGTTTAGTATTAATTTCCAAGCATGATATAGTAGGCTGCCCTTGTAGTCATCTAACTCAGACGACACCCTCTTTAACTAAAATTTTTAAGAAATATAAGATCAGTAAGTGCCAAATCTAACTCAGATGTCTTCCTTTTCAATAAGAATTCGATACATTATTGAACCAACCACAAAAATGAATATGATGATACCAACTACTCCACCAGAAGGACTAATGAGTTAAGAAGAATGCACCAACTCAGACGTCTCATGGACTATCGCTACTCCATGAGATGTTGCCAATCCTAAGATATAGTCAATTAGTCACAATCTATTAAGTTGAAATAGATGATTAGTCACAATGTAATAATGCATTAGATATAAACTTACATTCCTCCATGTAATACCTCTATAACATGCAGCAAACTGCAGAAGAAGAACAAGGAAAATGATGTTGGGATTTTCGGTCGCGGAAGCGCAATCCCCAGGAACAACTAAATACATAGTCACAAGAAAATACGTACTTCGCACAATTTTATTAGTACAACAAAATTAATAAGTACTCAAATTAAGATATACAAATCCGAAAATATACTGCAGTATAACAGACTAAGAAAATCCACATGAGTAATATGAACTTGACTGCAATCCGTAAAACAGACGCACAAGATTCATACCAGAACGAACCTTTGTTGGGTTTTCTATACATCAAGATGAACAACATATCATATATGCGCAGCGGAATAAGAAAACAAGAACAACCCAAAAGAGATTAAGGATCTTGCGATTTCAGGAATCAAGAAATAGAAAAGGGGACAAATGCGATGTACCTTTCGGGGATGAGTCAATACTCAACCAAAATGCTCAAAGAAGAAATCTCGAAGACAAACTCTGATTCCCAAGCGCGAAATTGATCGGCGCCTCTACGGAAGTCCACATGAGTGTTGAAGAACCCTAGCTTCTTGTTGCACAAGAACTAGGTAAGAGAAGAAGAGTCCTCTACGTCTCCCACGGACTGCTAGGTCCGATGACACAGAGAGGCGGCGACGGCGGGATCGAAAAAGTCGGAACTCTTCCGTCGGTTCCTTTTTGGAACTCTTCCGTCGCTCTCAGAATCGCAAAAGGGATAATCTCATTTAGGGCATAAAATCGTGATCTATTTATACCTCAGGGAGAGAGAGAAAGGCTATTCGCACACCCACGACCAGAATTGGAACAAAAGGAATTCGTCGAGTAAAGTTAATTCGTCGAGACCATTCGACGATTTCGTCGAGACCATTCGACGAATTCGTCGAGACCATTCGACGAATTCCGTCGAGACCATTCGACGGATTCGTCGAGACCATTCGATGAATTCGTCGAGATAATTCACTGAATTGATTTCGTCGAGAAGATCTATTTCGTCGAAACCATTCGACGAATTGACTCTACGAAAATATCCACTTCGTTGAGACATTTCGACGAATTGACATATTTCGCCGAGGACCATTCGAAGAACTATTTCGTCAATTAGATCTAATTCGTCGAGACCATTCGACGAACTCTTTCGACGACATGAGATAAGTTTCATCGAGACAATCTCGAAAACTCACCAACATACTCCATACAATATCCACAGTACCTACCTGTGGAGCATTCAGTCAACTCGACCCAACTCCAATAAGTCGTAGTATTGGTCCTTCACTCATATCCTATATGAGTAAGACCAACACAATTCTTCCTCCAACTTCTCCAAACACTCTTGTGTGTGACCTCATATGCTCATATCGCGTTGGCAGTGAGAATAAATGCTTGATCACTTCCAGTTCACCTTGAAAACACCAACAGTCTCCCACTTGATCTTGAACGTATCAAACAAAAGTCTCACAAACAATTAGCAGCATCTAGTAATACAGCATTGCTACCCAAGCAATAAGAGTTCATAACTTAACAAGTCTGTCTTTTCCAATGTATCAGTGTTGCCATGTACCTTTGTCCCTTACATCTGGATAGAACTAGAGGCATGGATCGTGTCACCCTCATAATTGTTCAATCCTAGTTTCTTGATCTAGAATAGATTGTCTGAAATTGGTGAGCTCAATATCATATATTGACTCAATCAAGCATGACCATGCATTTCTCAGTCTCATTCCATCAAGGGGCCCATAGATGTAACTCCTGTCATATAGGAGGAAAAATTTCATTTCTGTCCACACACAAACACACAAATGATTTGTAACATACCCAATAACCACCATTATCATCAATCTTTCTCAAGGAAGACTTTAGATGGCATCAAAGTACGCTCTTCCTCACTTGATGAATGTTGTGACTTCAGGTCAAAGGACCACAAACACCATTGCCAGTTGAGACCTACTTGTGACACGTTCATATAACAATCCACAAAGTAGTCTCACGGTGGGTCTGTCCAGTATAACTTGTTCACTAACAAGTACCCATGTGATGACTTGATATCACAATATCATGACCTGTGAGAACCAGTCATCAGTCAACGCACATGCTAGTCTTAATGTACCATCATCGCTCTTTAACTTCTAAGATGATACTCCGACTAGGGACCATTTAAGAATGAAGCTTCTAATTAAACATAGGCCCTCACATTCAAGTCACGCACTTGAATTTCGATGAAAGCAAACATTCTAAGGGCATCTATCATGCTTATTAATCTATCATATAGAAACAATTGACATAATAATAAGAACTTGCCATAAATGTAAAATAAAATATAAAGTACTTTATTCATCACATGATTAAACATCAACCGATATATATATATATGTATATATATATATATAATATTAATCCACCAGACTCCCACTAGAGATGATCATTCAGGTATCTAATACCCATTGATCTAGTATGACCATCATGCTCTCTTTGTGCAAGAAGCTTCATCAGTGGATCCTCAATATTATCTTCAATCGGTACTCTGCATATGCTCACATCACCTCGATCGACAATCTCTCGAATAAGATGGAATCGCCGAAGTATGTGCTTGGAGAGCTGATGAGATCTAGGTTCCTTAGCTTGTGCAATAGCACCGTTGTTGTCACAGTAGAGAACTACGGGTTCAACAATGCTAGGAACTACACCAAGCTCGTTGATGAATTTCCTAATCCACACAGCCTCCTTCGCCGCATTTGCAGCAGCGATATACTCGGCCTCTGTTGTAGAATCGGCAACAGTCTCTTGCTTGGAACTCTTCCAACTTACAGCTCCTCCATTAAGGCAAAATACAAAACTTGATTGGGACTTTGAATCATCCTTATCAGTCTGGAAGCTAGTATCCGTGTAACCCTTTATAACGAGCTCTTCCTCTCCACCAAACAACAAGAATACATCCTGAGTCCTTCTCAAGTACTTTAGGATATTCTTGACAGCTATCCAGTGACCACCACCGGAATCAGACTGATACCTGCTTGTCATGCTCAAAGCATATGAGACAACGGGTTCGAGTACACAACATTGCATACATGATTGATCCAATTGCCGAAGCATATGGAATCAACTTCATGCGGTCATTATCTTCCAAAGATTTAGGACACTGGTCCTTAGGGAGACTCACACCATGTGACATGGGTAAGAATCCCTTCTTGGACTCAAGCATGTTGAACTGTTTCAACACCTTCTCAATGTATGTACTTTGGGTCAAACCCAGCAACTTCTTCGATCTATCTCTATAGGTCTTATTCCAAGTATATAAGTAGTTTAACCCAAGTCCTTCATAGAAAAGTAGTCCCCTAGCCTGTTCTTAATAGCTTGCAGGGTCGGAATGTCATTCCCGATTAACAGTATGTCATCTATATACAATATCAGGAAGACAACTATGCTCCCATTAATCCTCTTATAAACACAAGGCTCATCTTCGTTCTTGATGAAACTGAAGTATTTAGTTGCCTACTTAAATCACTTAGAGAGGGGTGAATAGGTGATATCTGCGTCTTTTGCGGAATTAAAACTTGATCAAATAGAATGCACAGAAAAAAAATCACAATCACAGACGACACAAGGAATTTTATAGTGGTTCCCCGATCTTAGGTACTCCACTTTCCTGCCTCACCAATCTAGCACCATGGCTAGCCTCGACTACTTCACTATATCTCGGATCAAGAACGATCCTACAAACTCAGAGATAACCCTCCTACAACTCGGAGATAACCCTCCTACAACTCAGAGATAACTCTCCTACAACGAATAGAGATTGTGCACAATAAAATACTTAACAAAACATGTACAGATCTGAAATTCTGAGATCTTCTTCCTTCTTGTGGCTTGGAAAACTTTGCCTTGATGAAGAGAAAGAAATGATGAAATCTCAGATCTGAACTTCTAGGATTCGACATGATCCAATAGAATTCTGAAGATGAATAGACCAATGATCTATCGAATCTCTTCTTTCAAAGGAATCGATTGATTGAGAGAGAGAGAGAACGATCCTTCAACGATGGCAAGAGATGGCGGCTCTTTCACGATGATTCTGAATGAATGGAAGATTAGGTTTAGATAAACGCTGATAAGAGCCTTATATAGCAATCAATCATAACGGCAAAATAGTCTTTGATTTAAGGTAAAGTTAACCTTAAAACATGACACATGCGCTGTTGACTCCGTCAGAAGAAACTGTTGGAGCCTATGTTCCGCATCTCTTGGTTTGCAAATAACAAATATCGTGTTGTATTTGATCTTGTATTTTGTGTGTTTATAGTGTGCAGGTTGTACAGGAACTATAGCTACACATCTCTATGAGTAGTATACTGAATGGAGATGACTCTCTAGAAAGAGAGATAATGCCCCGCGTTAGTTGTTAACGCCACGCGTTAACTTCCATCAAGAAGGAATCAGTCGAGAAGAAATGTCGTCGAAAAACTACGGTCGACGAAAATGTCGTTCGACGAAATGAGAAGGTCGACAACGCCAAGCATTAGGTCTTAACGTTGGGCGCTAGCCGTTCAATGAAATGTGATGCCGGACGACAAAACTGCGTTCGACGAAATGAAAATCCGTTCGACGAAATTTCGTTCGACAAAATTTGAAGGCGTTCGACGAATTTGATTCCGTTCGACGAAATTGCGCTTGACGGAATTGCGTTCGACGAATTTGATGTCGTTCGACGAAATGACCTTGCGTTCGACGAAGTTGCGTTCGACGACATTGCGTTCGACGAAATTTGATGTCGTTCGACGAAACTAGAGACAACGCTAGCGTTGACTCATAACGCTCGCGTTGAGTCACAATCTGCCACGATCCCGACTGTTTGCACGATCTCAGCAACTGCCGTACACGTGGAGCTAACGCTGGCGTTAACCCTTAACGTCGGGCGTTAACTCCCGTGTCTATTTAAAGGCAGCTCCTCTCATTCTATCTGTGATGATTCCAAAATTCTAATAATTTCAAAAGAGGCTCGTCTACAGCAATTAAAAGATCTCCCTTGGGCTAACATGAAGATCTAAAGAAGATTTTGAAGGAGAAGGTCTACAACGCATATTCCATACGAAGGACGATCGCTTCAAGAACACCAACGTCTACATCGCCTTCGCCTTCACCTTCAGAATTTCTTGGGGGAGTTTCTCTTACTTTATTTTGTAATCTTTTATTTTATCCTTTTTGTAATTGGTGTGGAGAAATCGTTCGGGGAGAACGTCGGATTCTGGAAGGATTCCGTGGGTAATCGCCTTGTTTTGGCGACTAAGTCCTTGTGCGGCTTATGGGGTAATTCTCCCCCTTGTGCGTGGCGACTAGGTCTAGGTTAGATCTAGGGGGTGGCTAGAGGCCTTATCTGGGGTATGATAGGCTATAGCCAACTGGTCCTTGGGAGAAGGACCGGTGAAAAGCAAAAAAGTGTTTTTTATTCTCGCCTTGATTTCTGGCGTTATAGAAATTAAACATTTGTGAATTCAATTTATTATGAAATAAAATCATGTCTTTTAATGTTCTATTCAATTGATTTTATTTCCTCTTCAAGAATGTTTTAATTTAGATTTCATTAAAGTATTAAAATTAACATTTGTGTAATTATCTTTGAAATACAATAATCGTTTTCATTATCTCTGATTTTCTGGAATTGTATTTCATTTAAGATTTCATAAGTAAATTCATTCTGGACATTTCTGTGAAGATTCTTTTCTGGAGAGCTAACGCCCAGCGTTAACTCTTAACGCCCGGCGTTAGCAACATAACCAAAAAGTGAATTTCATCTTCTTTGAAAAGGAATCATCAATATAATCTTATCTGAGACATTTAAATATATTTTCTTATAAGATATTCCAAAACTTCGGTCATAAACTCTGATAAATTTAATTAAGATTTAAATTCCATAAAACCCTTATTTACCCCCCCCCCCCCCCCCCTCTAAGGGCGTCGTAAGATCCAACAGAAACAAACGACCCGTCAGAAACGGATTTCAAAGCAGGGGAAGAAGAAACTTCTTTCTTGAGACAACAGGAATTTCTCGAGAAATGAATTAACTTCTCGAGAAATGGCTGCAATGATTTGAGAAATAGCTTGGAATAGCTTTCAAGACTTGAAGAAAACTTCTCGAGAACAATAGGACTTCTCGAGAAAAAGCTTTGATTTTTCGAGAGAATATTTGACTTCTCGAGAAACAGCTTAGAAAACACTTCAGAGGACAAGAGAGGAGAATTCTCGAGAACAAAGACGACTTCTCGAGAAAAAGAATTGATTTCTCGAGAAACAAGAGACTTGTCAAGAAATACTTTAGAAACCTTGGACTTGAAGTCTGAGAAGGATTTCTCGAGAGATAAAAAGACTTCTCGAGAAATAACTAGGATTTCTCGAGAGATGACTTTGATTTCTCGAGAAATGCACTTAGAAAAATTCTGAACCTTTTCCTTCTTTCTTCTCTTGGACACCAGCAACTCTTCCAACTTATCCTCCCCAGCTTCAAGGGTCTTGAAAATGAAATGTATCCCAATAGAGAGACCATGCATGAGGCAACACCATGTTCCATATAATGAGAGATTACATTGCATGATACTGTGTTTAATGACCCATTGTGATCTGACATTGGTCTACACTTGGCAATAATAATCTGCAAATATATAACTAGGAAATAACATCAAATACACTAACAATTCACCTTGGTTCAAGGGTGACTTCTTACAAATCTAGGCTATTGTGGATACAATACCCAACAATCTCCCCCTATTTATAGAAGTCAGAACTCTATGCACTTAGATGAATTGCATCAAGATAAGACATATTAAATGCACAACACGGAAGAAAAATGAAAAGCAGCAGAGACCATCAAAATCAAAAATTATATACATAATTAAGATTGTCTAAAATGAATTAAAGTTCACACAATCTCTCTAACAAAAGATTTGATAGGTCTCAGGTTCCTTCCTTCAGTAATTGCTCCTCTTCTTCATTTCCTGTCTTTTGAAATAAGCTTCAGGCTTGGGATAGTACTTTGGAGGAGGAGGTGGAGCTTCTGGATTATCCTTTCCATGAGTTCTGAAATGGATCCTTCTCTTGGTCATGGTCATCTCATACATATGTCATTCTTCCTGACTGTAATAATCTCTAATTTTCATCCCACCTTCATTTACTAGCTTGAAGGTGTCTAAAATGATTATCCTTGAATCAGGACTCCAAGCTTCTACAGCCTCTCCTGCAACTCCCTTTCCTGTTCCCTCAGAGATTCTCCCTGGACTTGATTTACTTGCAGAGGGGCCTTCTCCATATATTCTTTTCCTTGACCCTGGCCCCTTAGACTGAACTTCAGACTGAGCTGCTGGCCACACTTGATTATAGTCCACTAGAGGATCATATTCATGTTGCACTGCAGGTCTAGGTGAGAACTGAGGTTGATCAGGATTAATTGCCAGCTTAAGAAATATCTCATTATGAAGCCACACTGCAGTCTTGGAAGTATAAGCATTCACATCTGCTATTTGTTGTTGAACACCAGCATTCAACTGCTCAAACTGATTAGCCCAATGTCTTTGAAGCTCAGACACCTGATAATCCAACAACTCTGCCATCTTATCCTCCCCCTTTTTGACTTCTATAGTTAGGGTTTGGATTACAGATTCCTTGAAATTGCCAACTTCATCTATGATCTGAAAAGTGTTTGCCGCTGCCTTTGTTTCAATTGAATCTTGAATTTTCCTTACCTGCACAGTTTCCTCCATAACTTTTCCCATACTATGAACTTTGTGATCTATTGCTTTGCCTCCTTGATTAACATGCTTCTTAAGCTCATCAGTGTTTGCTTGAATTTCTGCAAGTCCTCTGCTCATTTCTTTTTCAACAGCAGTGATCCTTACATTCACTTCTTTGAGAGAATTCTCAAACTTCTCTCTTTGCTTGACCAGCATAAGTTCAATCTTACCAAGAAGAGAGTATTCATCATGCATTAGTGGAGAAGGAGGTGGAGGAGGTAGAAAAGAAGTCTTCCAGCTTTCTGGGATTTCTTCAATTATAACTGAGCTGACTTTCTTTGGGGCAGAGGCTGGAACCACATCCTCTCCATCACTTACTTGCTCTGATTGAGTAGCCTTTCCTTCTTCCATAACAGACTCCTTCTCCCCCCTCAATATCTGTTGGGGGAGGAGAGTTCCCTTGCACTGAGTCAACATCATCTGCATCAGCAAACTCAAGGTCAGCCACTGACCCTGCTATATGAACATTTGGATTGTGCTCTGCATGAACATCTATTTCTAAATCAGCAATTGTATCTTCCTGCACAACTTCAGGATTAAAATCTAGAGGAGGAGTAATAACAATATCATCAACAGGTATTTCTGGAACAACTGAGGTTTGAGCTGTAATCTGGGGTGGAACTGATTCTTGTGGTTGAACAGATTCTTGGGGTTGAACTGATAGCTAGGGTGGAACTGAAGGAGCAACTGTAGGAGCAACTGAAGGAGCAACTGTAGGAGCAACTGAAGGAGCAACTGAAGGAGCAACTGAAGACTGAGAAGCAGGGAGGGGAGCTGGTGAAACATGCTGATCATCTCCAGAAGGATCAGGCTCCCCCTGGGAACTTGCACCTGCATCCCCTGGCTTCTGAATCTTGATATCCCATCTCTGAATAGTGGAGACATCTAACTTTTTCAGATTGTGAATAACAACACCTTTGGACATATCAAACACTTCAGGATTAACTTGGTTCAAAAATAGAGAAAGAATCCTTGCATAATTAGGAGCAAGGAGACTTTCTTTTATTTTCACAAACATAATTGAAGCCCAGTCACATTGCTTCCTGCAAACTATAGCTGACATGAGGCTAAATATGTCTTCTGAAACATATCCCATACTCCCAGTCTTGCACAGCAAAACCTTTGCAATGATGTCCACCAGCAGTTTCCCTACATCATTCATCTGAATTCTTCAAATTGATTTGGTAGATTTGCCCAATCTACAAAACAATAAGGTTCTTGCCCAATCTCTGTCTTCAAGATCATCTTCAGATACAACTATGGGTAGTTTCAGATACTTGGAGATTGACCTTAGGTAATCTTTACCTTTAGATTATTCACAGTAGATTTCATCATCTTTTCGTCCTTTAGAACCTTGACATTCAAGTAGAATTCTTCTACCTCTCTGAATAGGATTCGGCAAGGGTGTTCCATAACAAATGACAGTCCTGCAGCATCTAGGAGATGAAAGAGATTGAGAAAATTGTCTGAGATGGAGCTTAGACCTGATCTCACGAGCTCACTACCGACATCGATCTTTGGTCTTGGAAGAGGAGCCATTGAATCGAGAGGGAGGATCGACTGAACTGCTGAGAGAAATCGCGAGAAGAACTGTGCGGTCAGGAATGTCGCGAGAAGATGAACAGGCGCTAGCTCTCTCGGAGAAGGTCTGTGTGAACTTGAATTCTTTCGAGAGATCTTATTTATATATATGTTTTGATTTGACAGCTTAAAAGAAATGAAATAAGAAGTTAAATGTCGAGCGTCGTACCTGACCTTTCTAATTCCCGATGGTGAACAGTACATAAGTCTGGAAAAGTAGATGATATTTCGCGAGAGGCAAAAGTATTTCTCGAGAAATCACAAGTCATTTCTCGAGATAATTTAGATTTCTCGAGAAGTTGAATCATTTCTCGAGAACTTTGCTAAAATATCTCTTCAAGGTTATTTCTCGAGGGACTTACCCATTTCTCGAGAAATAAAGGTCATTTCTCGAGATAATTTTGATTTCTCGAGAAATACAGTTCATTTTTCAAAAAGTTGCAGAATTCTCTTGATAATTCCTTTTCTCGAGAGAAACATCATTTCTCGAGAGAAACATCATTTCTCGAGAAATATAGATTGTTTCTCGAGAAATCTCAAATATGACTTGAACTTTTCTTGAAAATTACAGATCTTTGCTTCCTTGAGGGTTTGAAGAGATGAAGATCTTCCTGACTTCATTCAACTTGATTAGGGCTCCATGTTGAGAATTCCAAGTTCTGTCTTAAAGAAAGAGAACTTGGTCTTATCCAGCGGCTTTGTGAAAATATCCGCAACTTGCTTATCCGTTGGGACATAACATAGACTGATGTCCCTATTCTCCACATGCTCACGGATGAAGTGATATCTTAATTCAATATGCTTTGTCTGGTTGTGAGAGACAGGATTATTTGCAATTGCAATTGCACTGGAGGAGTCGCAAAACATTGGGATGTCCTTGAACTTCATAGTATAATCTTCAAGCTGATTCCTTATCCAGAGAAGTTGTGTGCAACAACTGCCTACAGAAATGTATTCTGACTAGGGTTGAAATTGCAACACAATTCTGCTTCTTTCTACTCCAGGAAATAAGTCTTCTTCCAAGGAATTGACACGTCCTGGAAGTGCTTTTCCTGTCATCCTTACTACCTGCAAAATCTGCATCTAAAAAACCAATTAGCTCGGTGTCATTACTTCTCGGGTACCATAAGCCAAGATTTGGTGTACCCTTAAGGTATCTCAAAATCCTCTTTGCAGCAGTATAGTGAGATTCCTTAGAGTTCACCTGATATCTAGCACATACACATGTAGAAAACATTATGTCGGGCCTACTAGCAGTAAGGTAGAGAAAAGAGCCAATTATGATTATGTACTTGGTTTCATCAAAGGGTTTCCCTTTCTCATCCTTGTCCAGAGACATAATTGAACTCATTGGAGTCCTCATAAAGGATGCACTCTCCATTCCAAATTTCTTTACTAACTCCTTGGTGAACTTTGTCTGAGAGATGAAGATTCCATCTTTAGATTGCTTCACCTAAAGTCCTAAGAAATATTTCATCTCACCCATACTGCTTATTTCAAATTTCCCTTGCATAAGTTTGGAAAACTTCTTGCAAAGGTTTTCATCCGTAGAGCTAAAGATAATATCGTCAACATAGATTTGCACTATCAAGGTCTTGCCTTTTACTTCCCTAAGAAATAATGTCTTATCTATCTTTCCTCTTGTGAACTTGTTCTCAAGAAGAAAGCTAGACAATATCTCATGTTGGTGTTTCCATGGTGATCTGGAAGTGGTCAAATATCTAGTCTCACTGCCAACGCGATATGAGCCTATAGGGTCGCACATAAAAGTGCTTGGAGAAATTGGAGATTGAATTGAGTTGGCCTTGCTCATATTGGATATGAGTGGAGGACCAATCTTGTGACATTTTGATATTAAGTTGAGAATGTCTCAACGGGAAATCGTTTAAAGGGTTTAAACGGATAGATTTATACTTGACAAATTCGGCTAAAGTGTTTAACCGAATTGTGTCAAATTTGGCTAAAGGGTTTAGACGAATTCGACTAAAGGGTTAGACATATTCGTCTAAAGGGTTTAACCGAATTATGTTGATTCGACTGATCAAATTCGGCGATAAAGATTCAGTTAAAGTGTTTAACTGAAATGTAACAAATTTGATTAAAGAGTTTAGCCGAAATGTGTTACATCGACGAAATCATATAACTGAATTCATATAGTCGAATCTGTTAAAGGCTTCTTCAGTTCGTCGAACGCAACTTCTTTGATTTCGTCGAACGCTCTTTGAGTTCGTCGAACGCTCTTTGAGTTCGTCGAACGCAGGCTGTTAGAGTTCGTAGAGCGCAGGCTGTTTGAGTTCGTCGAACGCAGATCTCTTAGAGTTCGTCGAACGCAGATCTCTTGGAGTTCGTCGAACGCAGATCTCTTGGAGTTCGTCGAACGCAGATCTCTTGGAGTTCATCAAACGCAGATCTCGTGAGTTTGTCGAACGCAGATCTCTTGGAGTTCGTCGAACGCAGATCTCTTGAGTTCGTCGAACGCAGATCTCTTGGAGTTCGTCGAACGCAGATCTCTTGAGTTCGTCGAACGCAGATCTCTTGGAGTTCGTCGAACACAGATCTCTTGGAGTTCGTCGAACGCAGACCTCTTGGAGTTCGTCGAACGTAGATCTCTTGGAGTTCGTCGAACGCAGATCCCTTGGAGTTTGTCGAATGCAGATCTCTTGAGTTCGTCGAACGTAGATCTCTTGGAGTTCGTTGATGAGTCCCATTTATATACACTTTTTCGGATTCATCTGGGCTAGTTTTCAAGCGTTTGCATTTCATCTTTTGTTAATTATTGCTTATATTTCACTTGAACACATTTCTTCACAAAGTGCACTCTTTGGGCCCGTTTTGGTGTGCAATTGCATGCTTTATTGTTGGGGGCAAGCACAATGTGCTCCCCATTCTTTTTATGCTTTTATTCTTGTGCTGGAGGTGTGTTCCCAGCGTTTGGAGTTGTAAAGCAGGTGGGCAGATCGTCCATATTGCCCAGAATTCATCTTGTATGAATCGCATGGTCGTGCATTTACTTGATGCACGGTCGCCTGCGGTCGTGCACTATGATCGGCTGGTCAATATGGTGATCTGCCCCGCTCGTGCATTTTCTTCACGCACGGTTGGACTCAACCGTGCGCGAACAAAACGCACGATCTCTTGTTGTTTGATGGATTTCAAGCTCTTCTAATTTTACCCGTGCGTTTTTACGCACGAGCGGGATTGCCCGTGCGTGAGTAAAACGCACGGGCGCTGCTGGCCGTCTTCCTGCGCTTTCATTTTAATTAATATCGCACGGTCTACGCACGGTCGTGCATTCGACCGTGCGTGACCAATTTCTGGCAGTTTTCCTATTTAAGCTGTAGGTTTTTCCCTATTCTGGATCGATCTTCTCTCCAGCTCCCAGAGCTCCAGTTCTGTGCCATTTTCGCCGTCCATCGCCGCCCACCTTCAGGAGGTGCTCCGGGCTTATTCTTCACGCCAATATCGAGCCAGAGTATCCTCTCGGCCTCCTCCATTGTTTGTGCACCTCCAAAGCTCCACTTTGAGGGACTTACTGCTGCATTTATGAAGTTCTCCGGTGAGATCATTGCCAAAGAAGATTGACGGAGAAGGCGGGTACAATAGAAGAAGGTGACAGCTCTTCCAGACCCCGGACGACAGTTGGAGCCCGAGTCCGTACAAGGATTGACAACCCTTGATTCCGGCCGTGAACCTCCGATGAGTCTCCGTTCTTTGGTGGTAATCTCAACCCCCTTTACATTGTAGTGTTGTTTCCTTTTATCTTTTGGGTGTATGAATAATGTTTGCTAAACCTTGTTATGATATTTAGTATTTCATGTCTTTGTGAAATTGATATGTGTGGTTTATGCAAGTGAGGAGCGCCCCATTCCATCCTCCATCCCACCGTCACGTTCATGTGCTGCACTAGCAATTGCTAGTGGCGTGCTTGTCGACGAGGTGCTTGCGACCCTCACTCCGTAAAACTACTCGTCCATCCGCCTAGTGAAGCGAGGCATATCAGCACGTGTAATCCATTCGCATAACGAAGCAGTGCGCTCAAGGCCTATGTAGTTTCCATCCCGCCTAGCGAAGCAGTGCACTCAAGGCCTGTATAGGAGTAGTTGAGTAGTTGTTTTCTTTTATTTTCACAATCAAAATCCCCCCTTTTCCGCAATCCATCCGACCTAAAGTACTTCAATCTCAAGTCCTTCCTTAAAAGTAAACTCCACCTTACTGTGTTCCTTCGAGATTCGATACTCGGGGATTTATTCCTCATTTTATATTACTTGAACGATCGGTACACTGCCGTTTCGTGCCGCAGTCTTGCTACCGCCTATAGCTGTGTGCGAGATTTGCGCATCAAGTTTTTGGCGTCGTTGCCGGGGAACATAGACATGTGAGTTGCTGTAGAGGGAGACAAGAGATAGTAGTTCATCCAGTGTGTATAGCCGCTTTATTATTTTTGTTTGCTTTTTAATTATTTACTGTTTGTTATTATTTCTTTCTCTCCTATTTTAAAGTTTTAGGCAAGTTTAATCCAGGGAGTTTTATTAGTTTGTGTAGATTTCCTTGCAAAGAATTTCTGTTTCATTATATCTGCTTTTATTGTTGAAAATATCTTCATGGGATATTTCTCCTAGCACTTACAACAAGATGGTCTATTATATAGACCAAATGAAGGAGTTAAATGCTAGGCAGTGTTTGAACTTTGTTTGCTTGTTGTGTCGAGGAGAGGGTCATGAATTGAAGGACTGTCCTAGTCTTTTCAATCCTGACCACTGCTCCTTCACTCATGACAACATTGTCCCTACCGCTCATTCTTTACCCATGGAGGCAATCGATCCCTCAACCCCCGATCTTATTTCTTGCATGGACTCTTCTCTCCCTGTATATGGCTTTACTACTAGTGATGACGATGATTCATTTGATGGCCAACAAGGTGAGATTTGGGAGCTCCATGATGAACCAGAGTGGGATGAGGAGAGTGTTCTCTCTAGTGTGGAGGTGCTTGCAGATCTTTTTGCGGAGGAACCTGATATTTTACCTTCTGATTCTGATGTTCCTCCAGTTTCTTTGCATACTTTTTCTACACATGTTTTTGATGATCCTGTCAAAGATTGTTTGCAGGGTGATGTTCTAGACCTCCAAGTTGCACCAAAGTGGGATGATGAGGATGACCTTTCGGATGAGGAGTTGTGCACCTCTTCATTGGTGAAGGAGATCTGTCGCACCACTGATGCCTTTGAGTTTTCAGATGCGCCTCGTTATGACTCTTACGACACTGACAATGATCATGCTTGGGAACCTGCCAGGAGTGACATCGGGTCCACTTCTCCTTTATTTGAACCTTTTAGTTCTTCATCTATTTTATTTCCTAATCATCCTTCTTTTAATGCTAATATTGATAAATTCATCCTTCCTGCTTCCTCGCCTACTTTATTGTCTGATATTTTATTTATCCCTCTGCAAGTGCATGAATATCTAGACCCATTTTGGGCGATTCTATGTGGCAGTCTTGGAAGGAAAAGCAAACAGCAATGATGAAATCCATCGCCTATTCCGCCTCATCATCATTGCCTGCGTTTTCCTTGAAAGACTGGGTGCAGGGTGGAAAGCGTTACTTCATCCATGACCGCAGGTTGGAGGAGAGGAAGAGGATGAAGAAAGATGAAATATGGAGATGGAAAGCTCCTGATCTTCTTGACTGCTGCTGTTGGGTCTTCGGGCCCATCACTTTTATTCTCAGTTACCACTTCAAATCAACATACAGTTGATCTTTTTGGCATGCTTGTAATAATTAGGATATTTTAGTTTTCTCTTTTATGTTTAGAAAATATTATTAAAACTGCATAATACAGGTATTAAGTCCAGCTTAAGGACGGTAAACAAAAGCGCTACTGGGAGACAAACCAAGTTTTTGTTGCTAACCTGTTAATAGTTTAGTTTTATATATTTTTTTGCTTGGAGCCTTTTTGCCTGCAGCTGTGCGGAAATTTCTTTGGTGGCGGACTCTTGGAGTGAAGTTTTCAGAATTTAACGCAATCTTCTGGTATGCTCATTTCTGAGCACGAGTAACTTTTCTTCCTCTAGCCTTTTACTCAATTTTCATGGTTACATCATTTGCGTTTATTGCTTAGATTAAGTCTGGGGGAGAGACGCTATGTGTTACCCACTGCACGGGCACATCTCAGTGCATGCTAGAAGTATTTTATTTCAGTTGTATTATTTATTCATTTTCCCCGCACACCACTACACCCACTCAAGCGCGCACTCACTTGTTTGTGTTGTCCCGTTCACTCTTATTTTGGTTGGAATTTTGAAATAGGATGTTAGCTTAGGTATTGCAAGTCGGAGTGTGATGTTGACTCCAGTAGTGTTCTAGTCACATATTCGTGCGTGTATATAAATTTGAGTAGAATTAGATTGTCTCTATGCTTTTAATTTACAATTAATGTTTTTGCGTAGTTTTAAATTTAATTTACTCAATTGGTGAATGTGAATGAAATTGGCGGTAGCACGGTGTTGTGTGTAGGCAAGCGCTAGTTGTGTGTTGCTCGAGTCAGAAGGAAGGTTTACCTTTCTCGTGGGCTAAGAACTTGCCCCAAGCGACTCTTGAAGCATGGGCGAGAGCAACTCATATTGTTAAACGTGATGTAGGCCATTTTTTTTGCTAGTTTGAGCCTTGTTTTCCATGACCTATGCATTTACCTTTGCAAGCCAAGTTTGTGCCTACCCCTCCTTTGTTTCAGCTCTTCTTTCAATCACCAAAGCCTGAAGCTTATCCTATTATCGCAACCAAGTAGCGAGTTAACTAAAATCATATTTCGTGATTTGTTGTGATGTATGGAACCTTTGTGATGTGAAAGAAAAATCTATATTATTTGCTGAACTGATTATTGTGAACTAACCGGGGGATAAAAGAAAAAGAAAAAAAATGAAGTTAAAAGAAAATCTGAAAAGAATTGGAATGAAAAAAAATCCCTTTGAGCGTTATAAAAAATTCAGTTGGTATTTGTTGGAGTAGGCTGTGTGCACACCCAATTTTCAAGCTAAGTCTGGGGGTGTGTCACACTAGCATCATTCTTGGTCTTGTTTTGGTACATCGTTATCTCTTGACTCAATTGGGTTGCGTAGCCGTCTCGTTTATCATTGAATATCATACAGTAACCTAAGCCCCATTATAACCTGGAAGTCCTATTGATTTAACTTGTGAGTTTGCTAGCGCCGTGGAGAGAGTGTAACTGGGCAAGCTTATGGTTCTCGTCGTTGATGGATTTCAGCGGAGTTATCCTCGAATTCCGGTCTTTAGCAACACCCTCCTGAGTGGCTTGTGTACTTTCACACCAGGACCGACCGCACAAGTTCTTCATGATTCACCAGTTGAGTATCAATAAATCTTTATTTACGCTTTAACACTTTTGTAAATTAGTTAGCATAGTTTGAATCTCCTTTTACTGAATTTCTATTTGCATGCGAATGATACTTCACACCGTACTCCTATTTTGCAATTCCCTTCGCTAACTACCATTTTCCTACTCCGTTGGATTTGTTTGCTCGGGACGCGCAAACAGGTAAGTCTGGGGGTGTGATGAGTCCCATTTATATACACTTTTTCGGATTCATCTGGGTTAGTTTTCATGCGTTTGCACTTCATCTTTTGTTAATTATTGCTTATATTTCACTTGAACACATTTCTTCACAAAGTGCACTCTTTGGGCCCGTTTTGGTGTGCAATTGCACGCTTTATTGTTGGGGGCAAGCACAATGTGCTCACCATTCATTTTTTTGCTTTTATTCTTATGCTGGAGGTGTGTTCCCAGCGTTTGGAGTTGTAAAGCAGGTGGGCAGATCGTCCATATTGCCCAGAATTCATCCTGTATGAATGTGCGCGCACGGCCGTGCGTTTACTTGACGCACGGTCGGCTGCGGTCGTGCGCTATGATCGGCTGGTCAATATGGTGATCTGCCCCGCTCGTGCATTTTCTTCACGCACAGTTGGACTCAACCGTGCGCGAATAAAACGCACAACCTCTTGTTGTTTGACGGATTTCAAGCTCTTCTGATTTTACCCGTGCGTTTTTACGCACGAGCGGGATTGCCCGTGCTTGAGTAAAACGCACGGGCGCTGCTGGCCGTCTTCCTGCGCTTTCATTTTAATTAATATCGCACGGTCTACGCACGGTCGTGCGTTCGACCGTGCGTGACCAATTTCTGACAGTTTTTCCTATTTAAACCGCAGGTTTCGCCCTATTCTGGATCGATCTTCTCTCCCGCTCCCAGAGCTCCAGTTCCGCGCCATTTTCGCCGTCCATCGCCGCCCACCTTCGGGAGGTGCTTCGGGCTTATTCTT
Source organism: Dactylorhiza incarnata (assembly GCA_033032865.1). Taxonomy (NCBI): domain Eukaryota; kingdom Viridiplantae; phylum Streptophyta; class Magnoliopsida; order Asparagales; family Orchidaceae; genus Dactylorhiza; species Dactylorhiza incarnata. The sequence continues at coordinate 2,960,715 of JAWHQI010000124.1, read as the reverse complement.
CACGCCAATCTCGAGCCGGAGTATCCTCTCGGCCTCCTCCATTGTTCGTGCACCTCCAAGGCTCCACTTTGAGGGATTTCCTGCTGCATTTATGAAGTTCTCCGGTGAGATCGTGGCCAAAGAAGATTGACAGAGAAGACGGGTACAATAGAAGAAGGTGACAGCTCTTCTGGACCCCGGACGGCTGTTGGAGCCCGAATCCGGACAAGGATTGACAACCCTAGATTCCAGTCGTGAACCTCTGATGAGTCTCCGTGCTTTGGTTGTAATCTCAACCCCCTTTACATTGTAGTGTTGTTTCCCTTTATCTTTTGTGTGTATGAATAATGTTTGCTAAACCTTGTTATGATATTTAGTATTTCATGTCTTTGTGAAATTGATATGTGTGGTTTATGCAAGTGAGGAGCGCCCCATTCCATCCTCCATCCCGTCGTCATGTTCATATGCCGCACTAGCAATTGCTAGTGGCGTGCTTGTCGACGAGGTGCTTGCGACCCTCACTCCGTAAAACTACCCGTCCATCCGCCTAGTGAAGCATGGCATAGCGGCCCGTGTAATCCATTCTCCTAACGAAGCAGTGCGCTCAAGGCCTGCACAGTTCGATCCCGCACTTATCCACCTCATCCACTAGCCTTCTCGTCCATCCGCCCTTACGAAGTAGTGCGTTCAAGGCCTACGTAGTTTCCATCCCGCCTAGCGAAGCAGTGCGCTCAAGGCCTGCATAGGAGTAGTTGAGTAGTTGTTTTCTTTTATTTTCACAATCCAAATCCCCCCTTTTCCGCAATCCATTCGACCTAAAGGACTTCAATCTCAAGTCCTTCCTTAAAAGTAAACTCCACCTTACTGTGTTTCTTTGAGATTCGATACTCGGGGATTTACTCCTCGTTTTATATTACTTGAACGATCGGTACACTGCCATTTCGTGTTGTAGTCTTGCTACCGCCTATAGCGGTGTGCAAGATTTGCGCATCATTCGTCGAACGCAGATCTCTTGAGTTCGTCGAACACAGGCTTTGGTATATAACAGTTCCCGATCTTAGGGTTCTGTAGAGGTTTTACGGACCGACCCTTTTCTGCGATTTGTGAGAGCAGCGTCAGTAGTGTTCCGCTAGGGCTTCTCTCCTCTTCTGCCAGTTGCCGCCTCCCTTGTCTCGGATCTAGCAGTCCGTGGGGACGTTGAGAGCTATTCTTCTCCGACTCCTTCCTTGTTCGACAAGGAATTGAGGTTCTCCTTCACTTGTGTGGACTTCTATAGAGGTGTGGACATAATTCTACACTAACTCGTCCGACGTTGACGGAGCCGAAGAAAGCACAAAGCAATAACTTGGAATAGGATTCTGGATCCTAGAAGACTTTTCTTAGAGCTTTTGATTGAGTATCAACTCAATCCCTGTAAGGTAATTTTATTGTTGCCGCAGTTTCTTGATTCATGGTTTTAGCACGACCCACATGTCTCTTTGGGTTGTTCTTGATATATTCCGCTACGCACATCTGATGTGTATACCTTTAAGGAAAACCCAACAGTGGTATCCGAGCTAGGTTTCTGCTAATTCCATGTTTCAGAAATTGTTCTCTTCGCAGTAACCGTCTGTCTCTATGATAGTTTGTGAAACTAAAGACTAGAGATACGTGCTTGTATACAGCAATAAGGGTGTTTGCTTTTGCTAGCATCCGGTACATGTAAATCCAAAGGTTTAGAAATGTTCTAAATATTCAGATTTAATCCATATCATCAAGTGTTGATGGTTTTGTGCATCTTGAATGTATCCGGGTTATGCTTGGTATGTTTGTGAAGATGTGTGCACATTGATTAAATGTTAATCATGATTAAATGTTAATCGCTTATCTTAAAATCCCTTAACTAATATTAAGTATACAGATGTCTTCTGGTGGATGACACTCTTCCTACCTCGATCGATGAAGTGTGGGTTTGCCAAAGCAAGGTGCATTAATCTATCTTGGTAAGGGTGCGAGCGGATAATTGTGATATCTCACAGTCGACATCGGGTCCAACTTAACTAGGTGACCTCAAAGGTTGAGTGCCTAGAGGCATAGGGTTGGCATGCTCCATATGATGGAAGCAAATAAAGAGTTATTCACTAACCATACAAGAGTTGCATAGTGATGCAATTGACAAGTGTTGTCTACCTAAATAACTGCATCGTGAGAGAAATGCCAAAGCGGACTCATTGTGTTGGTGAAATATGGATCTTGTCCACTAAGAGAGTAGCTCGCATAAACTCTCCGAATCGATATTTAGGGTTATCGATTTGATTAAAATAGTGGGAGCCCTTTTAATAGAAGTCCTTATTAAAGTAAAATGTATTTTGAAATATAGTACTGAAAATCTTTTGCAAATTTATTGTAGAATTTCCATGGAAAATACATCTCACTCCACGTTTTCCCTGAGAACTATCCTTGAGAAGGACAAGCTCAATGGGACGAACTTCCTCGACTGGTATAGGAACCTGAGAATTGTTCTCAGGCAAGAGCGCAAGCTCTATGTCTTGGAAGGGGAAGCCCCCACAGAGCCGACCGGAAATGCTTCGCGAGCAGATAGAGATGGTTACAAGAAGTATCAGGATGATACCTTGGATGTGGAATGCCTCATGCTTGCTACCGTATCCACTGAGCTTCATAAGCAACACGAGATCATGTGTGGTTATGAGATAATCGGGCACCTCAAGAAAATGTTCGAGGGGCAAGCTCGGCAAGAGAGGTTTGACATATCCAAGGCATTATTTCAGTGCAAAATGGGAGCTCGAGACTCAGTAGGGACTCACGTACTCAAAATGATTGGGTATATAGAGAACCTTGAAAAACTGGGTTTTCCCTTGGGCCAAGAGTTGGCCACAGATCTGTTCCTGCAATCGTTGTCGGACAGTTATGAGCAGTTCGTCTTGAACTATAACATAAATGAAATACAAAAGACATTGCCCGAGCTCCTTAGCATATTGAGAACTGCCGAGAACAACATGAAGAAGGCCACGCCTGCCAGCCCCATACTGATGGTGCATAAGAGCAAGGACAAGGCCAGTGGATCTAAGAAGACGAAGATTGGATCTAAGTCTCATCTTGACCCCAAGTTTTCTGCACTAAAAAAGAAAGGTCTGGTGAAAGAAGAAAAGTGACACCACTGCGGTAAGGCAGGGCATTGGAGGAGAAACTGTCCCCTCTATATTGAGGATCTGCAGAAACAGAAGGGAAGTATGACTTCCGCTTCAGGTATTTTCGTTATAGAGATAAATCTTTCTGCTCCTTCATCTTGGGTATTGGATACCGGATGTGGTTCTCACATTTGTACAAATGTGCAGGAACAGAGAAGGAGAAGAATGCTGGGTAAAGGGGAGGTAGACCTGCGCGTTGCAAACCCCACCCAGCCACCTCCCCCTCCCCTGCCAACCAGCAACCCTGCCGGAGCAGCCTCTCCATGAGCCACCACCGCCTCTCCCCGCATGTCCAGCCGAAATCCTCCCTCCCGAGCCCCTCCTCCACAGGTGGACCACCCTACCCTCCCCCTTCCTACTCCCTTGAGGCAAGCCGTATACCCTCCCCGTCGTCGGAGCGCCGCCAACGCCACCCAAACCTTGCCAGAGCTCAGGTGGGGGCTGGTCGTGGAAGCCGCACCCACTGCGCCGGTGGTGGCCCTGGGGGAGCAGGTCCCCACCCGAGGACCTCGGCTCCGACGAGGGAAGGTGGCAGGTCCGCTGGAGGACGCACCTCCGGCGGCACCCGCGCTCCTCCCTCTCCTTGTTTTCTTGTACGGGATCAGCACCCACCCCCGGTGGCGGCCGGCGGTGCCTGGGCCCCGAACCACCACCGGAGCTAAGCCCCTCCCCCGGCGACCCAGCCGGGGGTAGGGGAAAGCCCTCCTAGTGGGGGAGGTGGTGTAGCGCTGGCCTGCATGGCCCATGCAGGCTGCCCCCGCCACTGCTTTCTCGTCAAATCCAGCGCTCCGGACCACTACCGGAGTGGTCGCCGACCCCCGACGAGCCGACCGGGGGCAGCGCTAGCAGGCCGCTGCCCGGCGGTGGAAGCGGCTGCCACTCGCGGCAACCCCATGAATTATGGGGGGTCGTCCAATCTCCACCAAGAGATCGGACGTCCCCTGTATCTGGTTCACCTCTCCCGCGTGGGTTTGAGTGCCCCCACAGCGGATCGACTGAAGATCCGATGTGGGGACCTCAGAATCGCGCACGTTCTGGCGCCCCTCTGCTCCCAGGATTTTCCCTATCCTCAGACCACCCTTCATTAAACCTTCCTAAATTTTTTTAGGCTAAATTAGATCCATGTGCCAAAAACTTCCAACATGAAAAATGTTCCCCACCCAGAGGGGTATCTCCAGTTATTGTAAGAACTTATATAAGATTCCCACGAGCAAAATAACGCCCTAAAATGGACGAGAATAGTTGGGACAATCTTGCGGGCCCTCGACGCGCCATCGTAACTATATAGTGAAATTAAGCGAGTCGGGCAAAGATAATCGATTAGTCCACCAATTACGGCAAGGAATCAACTAAATTAAAAGTATCAAAACACGCAATCAGGTCGCAATCGCGAGGCGACATTGCTAAATCAATAACAACATGAAAATTAAAAGGTGAACCCAAGGCACACTGAAATAAGGATCTCATAAAATATAAGTCGACCCCGATCGATAACCAAAATAAATAAGCTCCTATGAACGGAGAAGAGACCCCTATGAACGAGGATAGAACAGAATTTCCTCCTAAGAACGGAGACGACATTGAAGTCTTCTGATATAGAGTGATTGGACTACTAACATGTTTATTTATTCATTTTCTCCAGTCCCGTACTGGTCCTGCAATTACTGCTTTTTTCTCCTTTCTTTTAATACTCCAGTCCTGCACTGGTCGAGTACTTACTGCTTTCTGTTCATTTATTTTGTTACTCCAGTCCCGCACTGGTCAAGTATTTACTGCTTTCTGTTCATTTATTTTATTACTCTTGTCCCGCACTGGTCAAGTATTTACTACTTTCTGTTCGTTTCTTTCAATACTCCAGTCTCGTACTGGTCCAGTTATTTCGGCCCCTGCTTCCGTCCTTTCTTTCTGTTTATGTTGCACTTTAATATATTTACAGTGCTAACCCCGGTCCTATGCTTGCAAGCAGTTCGTCCCGCATTTCTGTGAGGCCTTAGTTGGGGTAAACTAGGAGTTGAGTTCCTCCTCCAGAGTTAGCCCCAAATAAGGTGCCCCACAACTGCTGTGTCTTCCGGTAAAAATTTGAGTAACCAGTCGAGGTAAGAATGTCGCGACGAACCTAAAGTGGTTATTCTTTACTTAAACTGGTTGAAGATTGTTTGTCATGAAAGTGGAGGGTTGGTCACGCCCGCAGACCATTCGTACCGGTGCGAGAGGGTTGGCGACTCATGGTAGCAGGGAGATGTGCACCACGGGTTATCACCACTTCGAACCCGCTGTTTTGCCTCGGCTGGTCTGCCTAAATCTCGGAATCGCTGGATGTCGCTCACATCCAAGTAGTACACCAAACTGTATGGGAGGTCCTGGGTGATATGGTATGACTACGCTCAGAAGTTGTAGGACTGGACACTGTCACCGAAGGTCACATCGGTGAGGCCTATGGGGTTCGCTACCCTGCTTGAAGAGAAGCGGTCCAAACTGTGTCTACACAGGGTTGTGTGTACAGGTTTGAATACCTGTGTGTGTGCATGTGCAAGATAGGGCTGTTATTATTACACACTGTGCCCCCCTTTACTTTATAGAAATTGTGGATGGTAGGCCCTATATATATATATATATATACTTGTCTGCTGCTAACCCCTTTTCCTTGCTTCGGCTATTTATTTTCGTACTTAAGCCCGCCCCCAGGATACGGATCCGGGGAGGGAATGTGTTTTCCACTTAGCTCTGTGTCTAACGGTTATTCTTATAACCATTCACAGGAGATGGGACAGCGTGAAGCCCCCGCACCGCAGGATGATTTACAAGCCCTAGAGATGGCCCGATCAGATACTCCAGCCTCGCCCCTGTCTTCCGTGACGTGAGTCCTAGAGTATAGGGCTAGTTTAGGAATGTTTTGTTAAAGTTATATGTATCCCACGAGGCAGTCAATGTGAACATTAGGCCACGACCTTTTCCTTATGTATATATAAGTTGCTTGCTTTGTTTTCATATTCAATTGCTTCCGCTATGTGATTCTGATGTGATGTTGTGATTCTTGTGCCTAACAAGGAGACCACTCAGTGCTTGAGAGGGTGGGTCGTTGCTATCCGGGAAGTGCTAAGTGGTCGTCCTTGGGTAGTAAGACCCCCTCTCCCTGAACCGGGTTCAGTTTTTTTTGGGAGGGGGGTGTCTTACAAATGGATCAGAGCTACCACGATCCGACCACATGGGCAGTCTTTAGATCCTCTATTCTCAGTTTCCGTTACTTGGTTCGGGACGAACCACGCAGCGGAAGCCTGGTGGACCCTTAGGTTTAAGGTTTAAGGATCCTAGACTGCACATTAGTACACTCACACGCTTTTCGCTTCCATTTCAGTCAATTCTGCAAAATTTTCTTACTTTTGCAAGTACTGATGTTCGTCTGTTACTTCTCAAGATACCAGAGTCCAGTAACGGAAGGTCTTCCTCTAGGGATCAGTACCATCCTACCACTCCACCACCAGCCCCGGCCGCTCCAGCTGCGGCCCCTTTTGCTGATACCGACCTGGGACAGACACTGACAACTTTGCTGGCCACCATTCAGACGGCCATCCTACGGTCACCCCAGCAGACCACCGTGCCCACTGACCTTCTGACGACCTTCCGGGGTCTAAGGCCCCCTATCTTCCGAGGCACCGAGTCCGCCAATCTGGCGGAGGAGTGGGAAAAGAAAGTCGAGGAGCTCCTAGTCGGGTTGATGTGCCCCGCTGTGGCCGCAGTATCCTTAGTAGTGACCCTACTGGAGGGCTATGCCCGAGACTGGTGGAGGGAAGCCAACCGCTCCACGTTCATAGGATGACCACTCGGTACGATCCTCTGGGGAGAGTTTTCAGAGGCCTTCCTAGAGCACATCATCTCAGATGTTGATAGAGTTGCACTCTAGGAGCAGTTCCTGCATATCCGGCAAGGAGAAAGGACTGTGTCGGAGTATCAACAAGAGTTCATCCACTTGGCCCGTTTCGCTAGGACTTTGACGATTACAGATAAAGACAGAGCTGCTAGATTCTATCGAGGACTACAAGACGACCTCCGACAGGCATTGATCATGATCTCACTGTCGACCTTCCACACAATCGCTAAACACGTTGCAGCCTTAGAGATGGACCAGAGGATGGTAGCCTAGCAGCAAAGGGGACATATGGATGTTCCCCGGACTCAGGGTCGATAGAGAGGAGTAGGCCCTCGTAGGCAGGACCGGGATAGGAGACAGCGTCAGCGCCATCAGCCATATAGACAGGCACCCCAGCCCCGACAGGCACCTCCAGCCCCAGCACCTTGACCAGCCCCAGCACCTCAGCCCTCCCCGGCCGCACAATGAGATGTTCCCTTTGTAGGGAACTGCTTCCCGTGCCAGTAGTCGGGACACATGAGAGCCTTTCCCCCCCAAGCTATAGGTAGGCCCAGCTTAAGAGCAGTACAGGGATCCACATAGAGAGGACGAGGAGGTTGCAGAGGACAACCTGCAGGCAGGAAGGACCAGGCCAGACAGGGCAGAGCAGCACCGCTTGAGGCGTACGCATTATATCTTCAGCATGGACCTACACCGGATGTAGTGATAGGTATATGTTTTCATTAGCAATGATATACTAGGATGATATGATCTAGTAGAGATATGTGATATAGCCTTCTGTTTAGACTATGCGGTTACTCCGCCTGTATATCTGTAAAGGGCATATGATCATAGTATATATATTACCAGGTTTACTTTTGGTAGAAGGTCATCCCGCTAAAACGCTATTCGATACCGGTGCCACGCATTCCTTCGCCTCTCAGAATTTCATCGCAGACAAAGGAAACATTGTATGATCATCTGGAATCTCAATACGAATACGACTCCCAGATGGATCAGACATGACATCCACAGAGAAGTGTTCTTTCCAGGCTACATTGGGAGACGTGGAATTCGAAATCATCGCAACCATTTTAGCAATAACCGGATTCGACATCATTTTAGGAATGGACTTGTGGGCCGAGCACAACGCCCAAATCAATTGTTTGACCCAAGACATCCACCTCCAGAACTCAAATGGGCAATCTATCACTCTAGCAGGTATACCATCTGTCACCCGCATCATTTTAACGTCTGCTCAAATAGTCAAAGCAGTTCGGAGAAAGGATGAGATGTACCTAATCAACTTCGAGATGGAGGACAGGACGCAAGTACTCACTAAAGTACCCGTAATCCGATACTTCCCAGACGTCTTTCTAGAATCCCTTCCCGGGTTGCCCCTCAATGAGAAGTGGACTTCCAGATTGAACTTACTCATGGAGCTCGACCAGTGTCCCGATCACCTTACCGGATGGCCCCAAGGGAACTAGCCGATCTCAAAATACAATTACAAGAGTTAATTGATGCAGGTTTCGTTCGTCTGAGTACCTCACCCTGGGGAGCCCCGGTATTGTTCGTCAAGAAGAAGGATGGATCATTACGTCTGTGCATCGATTATAAGGAACTAAACAAACTCACCATCCGAAATACCTATCCACTACCTAGGATAGACGAATTATTCGATCAATTGCAAGGCGCGTCCATCTTCTCCAAAATGTATTTAAGGTCTGGTTATTATCAGCTTCGAGTGCGAGAATAGGACATTCCCAAAATAGCCTTCAGCTCCCGCTATGGGATTTACAAATTTATGGTAATGCCGTTTGGGCTGACCAATGCCCCGTCCGCCTTCATGTCTCTAATTAATAAGGTGTTTGAACCCTTCTTAGACCACTTTGTGATCGTTTTTATAGACGACATACTCATCTACTCAAAGAACAAGACAGATCATTCCAGGCACCTTCAAATGGTATTACTCAAGTTACGGGAACACTCGCTCTTCACAAAATTCAGTAAGTGTGAGTTCTGGATGGAGGAAGTCGGTTTCCTTGGGCAATACGATCAACAAGAACGGGGTAGCAGTAGACCAAGCCAAGGTACAAGCAGCGAGACTGGCCACCACTCAAGTCAACAGCAAATATCGGGAGCTTCCTTGGTCTCGCCGGCTACTACCGCAAGTTCGTGGAAGGCTTTTGTAAAATTGCCTTACCCCTCACCTCTGATGCGCAAATCCTGCACGCCGCTATAGGAGGTAGCTAGACTGCGGCACGAAACGACAGTGTACCGATCGTTCAAGTAATATAAAATGAGGAGTAATCCCCGAGTATCGAATATCGAAGGAACACAGTAAGGTGGAGCTAACTATTGAGAAAGGACTTGAGATCGAAGTCTTTTTATCGGATGGGATGCGGAAACGTGGGTTTTGGTTGGCGGAAATAAAGAGAAAATATTACAACTACTCCTATGCAATGCCGCTATGCAAAGCTTCGCTTGGCGGGATGGAAACTACGTAGGCCTTGAGCGCGCTACTTCGTAAGGGCGGATGGACGAGTAGGCAAACGGAATGAGGGTCGCAAGCACCTCGTCGACAAGCACGCCACTAGCAATTGCTAGTGCGGCACATGATCATGACGGCAGAATGGAAAAAAATGGTGACGGCGCACCTCATACACACATATGAACAAAATATAATCTCATAAACATGAAATTAACACTACAAAGCAAGATTCATAGTGCACATCATCAATACATAAGAGATTTAGTTACATTCATCACAACAAAAGGGAAGAGTGCAAGGAATCGACCGAATCCGAAGTCTTGTTGAAGATTCACGGTTGGAATCGTTGGTTTGTCAGTCCGCGTCCAAGCTCATTTCTCAACTGCGTTCGGGGTAGAGAAGGCTGTCACTACCCTCCAATGGCCCGTCTTCTTCGTCTCACGATCCGGAAATGACCTAGCTCTCTTCTCCTTGGATCTTGATGGATGTAGGGTTGAATCCCTCTCCTTAGAGCTTGAGGATGATGGAGGAGGCCCAAGGGGACGAAACCTCAGTGAAAGTGGTGAAAACGGCGCAGCTGTACGGCGTGTACGGACTTCCCCCGGTTTAGGTCGAAAGCTTTAGCTTTTATAGAAAAAGATCAGAAAATTGGTCACGCACGGTCGAACGCACGACCGTGCGTGAACCGTGCGAAACTTAAGCGCAGCAGGCGTGCCTGAGAAGGAGGAACGTGCCCGTGCGTTTTACTCACGCACGGGCGAACCCGCCCGTGCGTCAAAACGCACGAGTAAACTCCGAGGGTCCATTTTGCCGGCCATCATGAGTGCACGATCGCAGTCGTCCGTGCGTCAAGAAAACACACGATCGTGTGATTCATGCAAATATGAATTCTAGCAAAATGGAGATCAGCCCCCATTCACAGCCCAAGCACGCGTTGGGAAAACACTTCCAGCAGCACCAGAATAAGGAAAATACAATGGAGAGCACAAAGTGATTACCCCCAACAATAAAGTGCGCACTTGCACACAAAACAGGCATAAATATGTACTTCAAATAAAAGCAAGAATAAAGAGAATATGGACAAAAACTGAAGTACAGATGCAGGAAAACTAACCTAGATGAGTCTGAAAATGTGTATATAATTTGGACTCATCACACCCCCAGAATTACCTGTTTGCACATCCCGAGCAAACAACTCCTACGCAAGCGGGAATATGAAATAGCTAACTAAAAATTACAAAATGGAATACCATGCGAAGTCGCATGCTCATGTGCGTATAAGAATACTAGAGAAGATTCCTAATTATACACAAAGTTAATGAATTTCTAAAAGAATAAATAAATGTTACTTCTACTCAAAATGAGAATCACGGTCAATCATCCGGTCACACATATGGAGAAAGTGAAATAATTGATGCGATAAGCATTGCCTAAGTTGAGATTCTGGACAAACTCCACCGAAATCCATCGGTGTCGGAGACCATAAGCTCACCCGGTCACATTCTCTCCACGACACTAGATTGGTTCATAGCGCGAGTCGGTAGGACTTTAGGTTTTAAATGGGGCTTGAGTTAAGCTGAGGTAAACAAAGATAAAAACGACGGCTCAAACACTAAACCCAAATGAGATTTTAAAACAATTCCTCGCACACCAACATCAAATGCAAGTACACCACACCCCCAGACTTAGATTTTTGCAACATGGGTGTGTGCACCGCCTACTCTTATTCATAAATATACACAGATTTTCAATTAAGCTCATCTTTTTCTTTTTCTTTTCCCCCTTTTTTTATTTTTCTTTTCTTTTCTTTAATTGCAGCACATTTTGGCAAGTAAGCATAGCCACCTTTTCTCAAAATAAAACACCACAACACCCCAATTATGATAAACAACTAAAACTCACATTTGGGAGTGTGACTAGGATTGGCTTTTAGGATTTGGTGAGATAGAAGTGGGGCTGAATCAAAGAACGGGTAGGCACAACTGGGCTAACGAGGATAAGATGACAGGAATGGCACAAAAGCTCAAACAGTCCAAAATGATGGCCTACGTCATTCTCACATACTAGAACTATCTTATGTCAATGCTTCAAAAATCGCTTGGTGCAAGTTCTTAGCCACCGAGAAAGATTATCTTTCCTCCCGGCTTGAGCAATACATATCTAACAATCATTTACACACATTCCTATGCTACCGTTTGATTCACACCGGATTCATCATTTGAGTAGAGTAAGCAATATCTATACTAATAGAAATGCATAAAGCTAATAGTATAAAAAGAAATCTAATCTACATGAATCCCTATACTCAAATGAGTACTTGACTAGAATCACCGGAGTCAACATTTTATTCCACTACATAATTAAAAAGCTAGCACAATCATTTTCCACATGCAAAAAGGAATGAGTTATACTCGTGACGCACTAAAGGTTAAGTACGCGCTCAAGTGGGTGCTTTGTGTGCAGACAAAATGAGCAAAATGATTCTTAGATAAAAACTCCTAGCATGTTAAATAACTGTGCACGTGAGTGGGTACACAAACAGGTCTCCCCCAGACTTAAACTATGCATTAAGATAATCTAAAACAAAGTTAAGGGAAGAGGGTACCCAATGCTCAGCAAGTAAGCATACCGGAAGCCTGGAGTGAAGCTCTACGAAGAATCACGACCACCGCCTTCACAAATTGAAAATACCTGCAAAGGGTGGTCTCCGCACAAGAAAACTAAAATAACATAAAACTAACTAGTTTTTGCAGGTGATAAATTAAAAGACAAGAAAAGGTAAGATAACTACTGGGGTTTCTGTCTTCCCAGCACGACTTATTTAAAAACATAACAGTTCTAGCTAATGGGTGTATGAAAAAGGAAATGAACAGGTAACTGTCCTAATATGCCTGTCGGTAGCGGGTACCGATACGCAGATAGAACAGTTACCCCTCTACCTAAATAATAATATCTGCTTAACACAGGTAGAGGAAATAGGAAGTAAGGAGAGGAGGAATGCTGGTCCTCACTCACCTCACCACAAAATAAATCCTTGCCCAGCAAGGTGTCATCAACAGGGAGGCAGCGGATGGGGAATACAATATATGGCATGTCCCCTGTGGAGGGGGGATTAACCTCCTCACACAAAGAGACGTGCACACGATTGGCTTGGGCAAATTGCACCAAGTCCACCAGCATGACCTGTGCTGACTCAACCTGCATAGGCTCAGAAGACGAAGAAGGTGGGTCAAGAAATAAAGAAGACGAATGAAAGTGGAGGTTTAGATCTTAAGTTACTCTAGAGGGGGGGTGAATAGAGTATTAAAACTTTTTGATTAGTTTTTATAGCGGAATTAAAAATATTGTTAAGTATATGTGTAAACAGTGTGATATAAAAAGGAAAACAGAAAGATGAATAAGTAAGAGCAAAATCACACAGCACAGCACAGAGAATAATAATCAAGCACAGAAGACACAAGAAGCTATAGTGGTTCCCCAATAAATCTGGGTAGTCCACTCTTCTACCACCCTTGGTAGGAATTCACTAGGAGGGTTGATCAAGTGCCCTAGCACCAAGGTGATTTTGATAAGGTGTCCACACACCAATAAGCTTTTGATAAGGTGCTTAAAAACCACTCAAAGATTTTTTGATAAGGTGTCTTGCCACCACTGGATAAACTTTTGAAGGGAGAATTAACCCTGTACAAGATGAGGTAAGAAAAGGTTAGAGTGTTCTTCTCTGTCAATATTCAGAGAGAAGACAAATGGTGTTGATGATGAAAGCTCCTCCTGTCTGATTGAAGTTGTTGACAACTTGAGGATGAGGCTTTCTCTAACACAGTAGTCCTCTTTTAGCAGATTTGTTGTTGCTCTTTGGAGAACTTTGAACTTGCAGCAGATCTAAGAAAGTGAAATGTTGTTCTCAGAAAGATGAAGTTGATGCAGTGAGGAAGTAGAAGACTGGATGTATGATCTCTGAATAAATATTCTTCTTCCTCTCCTTTTTCTAATCCTTTTCTGTTCTTCTCTTCTTCTTTGATAACAGAGAGACTAACCAAGAATGATGAAAGTTTCTCTTGATATATATGAAGAAAAGAATCGACTTCTTAATAATAATCTTTCTTCTTCAGATGACTTCACACTTTCAAAATTCAAACCTTTTTTTTAAGAAATATATGATTCTGACTTAAATCCTTCTTGGAACTGCAACAGCCACCAAAAACGATTTTGGCATGTCCTTTCAATTCCTTTTGCCGTGAAAGATGCCTTGGCATTAAATGTCAACGGCTATTCTCTTTCTTGGAAAGGAGAAATAATCAGATATTATAAATGAATAAGATATCCTTGTATAACTGACTGAATACGCCCAAAAGATTTGAATAGATCCGTTAAGGTAATCTATCTGTGTCAGAGAGTTGACAAATAACTTAACCTTAAGAAATAAATACTCTGGAATTGAATTTGTCTTCAGAAGAGTATTTGTCGAGCACTGGCTGGAATTCGTCGAACGCTGGTCGACATTTGTCGAGCATTGATAAGAGAAAGTCGAACACTGGCTGGCTGAAATTCTTCAGTCTGTCAAACGGAATTCGTCGAACGCCACATGCCATTTGTCGAGCACTGAAAACTTAACTTTTTCTTAAGTTCTAACAATTCTAACAGCCTAAAATCTTGACCCTTAGACTATACAATTGGGTCAACTTGATCCTAGTTAATACAATAGTGATCCTAGCCCAAATTAGTAATAGGGTTGTTCCAACAATCTCCCCCTATTTGGGTTAGGATACTTTTTGACAAACAATCAATTAATATATGACAGAAGTAAACAGCAGAGCATAAGCAATATATATCTGACAGAAATTTTAAAAACTTCAGCAGATAAGAATAAATAAGAGTGCTCTGAGTTTAGGAATATTACAGTTAAAGCAAAAATAATGTTTAAGACTTCTTGTTAGTTGAAGGAGGCTTGAAAATGATTTGTCTTTTAGGATCCTCTGAATCCTTTTTGCTGATGTAGAGATTGTGACCTCCTATTATTGTTTGAGCTTTTCCTTCTATAACTACAGCTGTTGGATGCTTCTTCAAGTATTCTTCAGCACTGAAAAATGTGTTGGATCCATACCTTTCAAATTCCATTTGTCTGAATTCTGACATAGTTGTTATATGAGAGAAGTCCTTGCCTTCAGCTTTGGCTCTTTTGATTTGTGCTCTTGCCATGAATTCTTTGAATCTGGCCCTTTGAGCTATCTCTTCAGCAGTAAGAGAAGGAGGCCTCTCATCAGAACCAGTAGAGATTATTTCAGAGGGAATATTCTTAGAAGAGCCTGATGGAGTAGGATTTGAGGGTTTGGAGCTTTGAGAACCACTGGAGCTAGCTGGTCTCCAGGATTGCTGAGAACTGACATTCTGAGCAGAGGATAATCCTGCTGAGCCTGCAGATCCTGCTGGACGAGGAGGTGGAGGAGGATTATGCCTGACTGACTTATCAAAATAATAGCCAGTCTTCCTGAATTTCTTTCTCCTATTATTCTTATTTCTAGAATATCTCATCCAGTCTGGGGTATTTTTGTCAATAGTTATATTGTGAAGGATGTAATAGGGAACATCATTGTCTGGATTTGGAGGCTTGGGGACAGCCTTTGATTTACTCTTTCTTTTCTTTCTCTTCTTGGATGATGTATCCTCAGAATCACTATCATCATCATCTTCATCTGAATCTTCTGAAGAGAGAGCTGGTCTGTCAAATAGGCCATCTATTTGTTTAAAGGCTTCCCTAAGAGCTTTAGCTTTTTCTTCTTCAGCATCAAAAGCTGCATCTTCTTTCTCCCATAAGTCTTCAAAGCTTGACATTGGTTCCTCATTCCATAAAAAGGTTGGAGGAGAGGAAGCAATCTTTGAGACTGTTGCATCTGATGGAGTAGGGGGATCTTATGTATCATCTAGAAATTCTGCAAGATCAAATTCATATTCTGCAGAAGTATCCTTCATCTGAATGTCTTGATCAGTTATTGAGGGAATGGATGAGATGTACTTTTCTATGATGGAAGAATGAGTCTTCTGAGCAAGTCATATCAAGGCCTTTGAAAGATCCTCTGTATACACTCTTGATGAAATCCTTGATGTATATTTAATATCAAATTTTGATAGTAAACTATACAAATCACAAGATGAATGAATGAAGATATTTTTTACTTCTTCTATAACTTGTATATCTGATACTACGAAAGAATCAGTCATATCTGTATCATAAGCTATAATTGAATTAATTGAATCTTCTTGACTAGGTATTATTTCAGAACTTGCTGCTTGGACTTATGCTGCTTCTGGAGCTTCTACTGCTTCTGCTTCTAGAGCTTCTTCATTAGACAACTCCCCCTGCCTAGCTTCAGGGAAACCTGAATCTAGGCCCCTAGAAGAAGGGACAGCAAAAGAAGATGGAAGAGAAGATAGTTTAGAAGATAGGTCAACAATGGCTGAGAGAACTGGAGCAAGTTTTGCATCCAGGAGAGACTCTATTTTTGGAAGAATGTGATCAAGAATTTGATCAGCAATAGAGGAGAAATTTAGATATAGAAAGTCTGGTGTAGAGGATGAAGATGGTTGAGAGGAGGATGGAATGGAAGTTGGTATAGAGATATTGGTGACATTGGCAGTATGTGAGTGAATGTCTTGATGGATTGGACAAGAGGGATGAGTGGGTGATTGATATTCATCATGGATAGGTGATTGATGTGGAGATGGAGGAGGGGAAGGCAAGAGTTCAAATGATGGAGGTGGAATACTATTTGAGGGTGTAGGAGAGTGTGGAGTTGGAGTTGGAGTTTGTTCAGGGGACAGATGCTGAGCAGGTGGAGATAGGTGAGGAGGATAAGGAGAGGGAACTTCTGGTAGGGTGGAGGGAGTGACTGAGTCAGTCCTTGTGTCCTCAGAAGTTTCCTTTTCCCTGGGAGCAGCAGCTCTTGGAGTCTTCTTTGGGATCACCCTATCCCATCTAGCAAAGAGGGCTGAGGTCAGCCTCTTGCTGGCATTTATTGTCACCTTAGGTGAGACCAGGAGGTTGGGATGACTTTCCTGCAGGAAGATGCCTATAATTCTTCCAAAACTGACACTCTCTTTAGAGGTTTTCTTTTTAATCAGTTCAAATAAAATTGATCCCCAGTTGAGTTTCTTTTTCTCCATCAAGGCCACCATCAGCTCAAATTGGTGCCTGCTGATGTAGTCATGACCTGTGGTTGTTTCCAGCAAAATCTTCCCAACAAGATCAGACAAAAACTTGTATTCCAAGGACAAGTTTTTCTTAAGCAGATGACTAGGGTTTCCAGAAAAACCCATTCTAGTCAATGCTTCAGCAAAATCATCAGAACTCAGTTCTAAGTCATCATCCCCATTAATGAACCCGAAAACTTCAGACAGAATAGATGGGGTAAGGAAGGCCTGATGTCCTGAGATGGTCCCTGTTAAACTTTCATCTTCAGCCTTGGCTGTGAAAGCCCATTCTTTAATCTCTGCAGTATTTAACTTAATCCTGGTTGACATGAACTTCTTCAACTGCTGGTTCTCAAAAAGTTGAAGAATGTCTTGGAAAATATGGTCGGACTGAGCAAATGATTCCAAGTCGATATCAAATCCTGCATCGAACTTCATGGGGTAGAGAGCAGCCTGAGAAATCGCCATTGAAACCTGCAAGAGAAAAAGATCAAGTGCAGAAGGGAACTGGAGGGAAAATGATTTCTGTAGGCGCAAAACTTAGAATGAAATAAAATAGATATTATTTAGTCGAAGAAGAAGAGCGGCGCATTCGAGGAGCGTTGTTCGGCAAAACCTAATTAAAAACAGAAGTCGAAAATACTTTTAGATTTTTGTCAGACAGCGTTCGACAACAATATCTTTTTCGTCGACCACCGTTCGACAAAGGAAATTGTCTTCATCGATTCTGCAGTTAAGAGGTTTCGTCGATCATCGTTCGACAAATGTTTCAAATTTGTCGTTCTTCGTTCGACAAATTTAGGAGATAAATAGAAAATATAGTTTTCAACAGATTGAGTCTCCATCTATCATTCCCAATTGATTTATAAAGAAGATATGCTTCTTTTCATCCAAGGGCTTAGTGAAAATATCAGCTCTTTATAAATCAGTAGAAATGAACTGTAGGCAAATTTTATTTTTGTCCACATTATCCCTAAGAAAGTGGTGCCTAATTTCTATGTGTTTACTCCTACTATGGAGAACTGGATTTTGTGCTATAGATATTGCACTTGTGTTGTCACAAAATATAATTGAATTATTTAGGTTGACAACATAGTCTAGAAGCTGATTTTGTATCCACAGCATCTGTGAGCAACAACTGCCTGCACCTATATATTCAGCTTCAGCTGTTGATGTGGACACAAATGTCTAATTCTTACAAAACCAAGACACATGCCTATCACCAAGAAACTGACAAGTTCCTGATCTGCTTTTTTTGTCTACTCTGCATCCAGCATAATCTGAATCTGAGAATCCAGTTAATTCAAATTCAGATGTTGTTGGATACCAGAGACCTAGATTAGGGAAACCCTTTATATATCTTAAAATCCTTTTTAATAAAGTTAGATAAGATTCTTTAGGGTTAACTTGAAACCTAGCACAAATACAATTAGCAAACATTATGTTTGGTCTACTAGCTGTTAAGTAAAGTAATGAGCCAACAATTGCTCTATATTCTTTCTGATCAACAGGTTTCCCTGATACATCAGTATCAACAACAGCATTAGAGGGCATGGGTGTTTTCATGGTGGAAGAATCAGCCATACCAAATCTTTTCACTAATTCCTTAGCATACTTAGATTGAGATATGAAGATTCCATTTGGAGTTTGCTTCACTTGAAGACCAAGGAAGTATGATAATTCACCCATACTACTCATTTCAAATTTAGATTGCATTAGTTTAGAGAACTTTTTGCATAAATTTGAATCAGTAGAGCCAAAGATAATATCATCTACATATATTTGAACTAGCAAGGTTTGATTTTTATGTATCCTGAAAAATAGAGTTTTATCTACTATGCCTCTACAGAACTTGTTTTCTAAAAGAAAATTAGCTAAAGTCTCATACCATGCTCTGGGAGCTTGTTTGAGACCATAGAGAGCTTTATTAAGCTTAAATACATAGGATGAGTGAGTTGGAGAGATGAAACCTGGTTGTTGTTCCACATAGACTTCTTCTTTGATGTCTCCATTAAGAAATGCACTCTTTACATCCATTTGATATACCTTGAATTTCTTGTATGCAGCAAAGGCCAAAAATATCCTTATAGCTTCAAGTCTTGCAACAGGAGCAAATGTCTGATCATAATCTATGCCTTCTTCCAGTGAATATCCTTGAGCTACCAGCCTAGCTTTGTTTCTCACAATATTGCCTTGATCATCAAGCTTGTTCCTGAAGACCCACTTGGTGCCAATAACTGGATGGCTTTTTGGTCTTGGAACCAAATCCCAAACCTTGTTCCTTTCAAACTGGTTGAGTTCCTCTTGCATTGCAAGAATCCAATTTGGATCTTGTTCTACATCTTTTATGGTTTAAGGTTCAACTTGTGATAGGAAACAAGTATGCATCTGATTTTGATGTAGTTGATGCCTTGTTTGAACACCTGCTGAAATATCACCAATCACTTGTGAAATTGGATGATCTCTAACTGTGATGTGGTCAACAGTTGGAGTTGGTTCATCAGCAGTATCCATATAGGGAATTTGCTCAGCTGATATATCCTGTGGTGGATGTTCTGTTGTTGTCTGATTTTGACTTTCAACAAAGATCTGGATGATCTTCCTCTACACTTTCTTCAGCATTCTGTTGTACAGAATTTGGAAGTCCTTCTTTATGTAGAGCTAATTGATCTAGCTGCTCACATAGTATAGGTACCTGTAGATTTTCTATGGTAGAAGAATTCTACTCCTTGTAAAATATGTTATGTTGGGGAAATGATTTCTCTTAACCCCTAGAAATGAGTTAAAGATATGTTCTAAGAATGAAAAACAAGGTTAAGTGAATATGCGTCGAATAGTATTTGACGCAACGTCGAAATATAGTCGACGTTTCTTTCTGAATGAGTCGAAGTAACTCTAAGAAGAATTTGACGTAATTGTTATCGACGCTACTCTGATTTCTAGTCGACGCATCTGGAGAAGTCGACGCTTCCGTTGAATAGTTATCGACGCTACCTTCCTTATTCTCCTCTCGACGTCCAGCCAGGTTGAATTCGACGCTTACGTCGAATAGTAATCGACGCACGTCGATTTCTATAACAGAATTCAAAATCGCCAGATCTCTTTCCTTCTTTTATGGATCTGATCTATATGGAATCAATTTATGCTTTATAGCCGTTCTGAATCATTCTTTTCCTCTATTAGATTCTTGGCTAATTTGATTAAATCCATTATGGACATTATTTGAAATTGGAATGAATTCTTTCCTTCTATTGATATAATTATTATGGAAATATTTCTATCTTTCCAACACTCTGTCTGCTAATTGATTACTCTCCTATAGTGTTATTTTAATACACAGAGATATAAAAATGGAGAAGGTCGACAGAGAATGTAGAGAAGTGATCCACCATTTTTACATTTGAAAAAGAGGAAGAGCTCCCAAGTGAAAAGGAGAGAATTGAGAAATAGCCCTGCACAACCATCTAGCTTCCATCTTCTCCTGCTTCTGAAGCCACATTGCTGCAAAATTCTGAAAAGCTTACAATCTCCTTCTCACTATAGAAGAGAGATTTAATTCACTACTTCATGTGCTTCCAATCTTCTTGCTAGGAAGAAGATTCATTCTTGTCTTTATTTCTTTCTTCTTATTATTCTTATTTAAACATTGTAAAAGAGTTTTTAGAATCTCTCTTCAAAAAATTCAGTTGTACTGGTTCTAAGAGTCTCCTTTTCAAAAGACTCAGTTGGTTCTAAGAGTCTCCTTATCAAAAGACTTAGGGTGGTTCTAAGAGTCTCCTTATCAAAAGACTCAGTGCAAGTTAGTGAATTCCTACCAAGGGGGTAGAAGAGTGGACTACCCAAAGTTTGGGGAACCACTATATTTCTTTGTGTTGTGCTGTGATTTTTCTTCTTATTTACTTTCTGTATTTGTTTAATTCTTGTTGGTGTGCGGAAAGCTCTAATCTGTGATCACAACACACACACACACACACACACACACACATATATATATATATATATAAATATTAACTTTGCACAAAAATATCTTAAATCTCTATTCACCCCCCTCTAGAGAATTCTAGTGAGATTAACTGTGCACTTTCAATTGGTATCAAAGCGAGGTTGATCTAAAAAGGATAACTCCTTGATCAAAAAGATCCTACCTCATATATATATATATACTTTTCTACAAAACTATTTTCACATGGCACAAATCAAAGATTATGCTTCCACCAAACCACCAATGTGCAATCTTGAAAAGTTTGCACTTTGGAAAACAAGAATTAGAATTTATTTAAACTCTATTGATGATGAATTATTTAATGTTGTCATGACAGGTCCCCCTAAGCCATTCAGAAAGGATTCAAGTGGAAAAGTAACTGAAACACCTGCTCCAAAGGCTGGATGGACAGATGAGGAAAAGAAGGCCCAAGCATATGATGCCAAGGCTATGAATATCTTAGTCTCAATCCTCTCAGATGAAATCTTCCAAAAGATTGCTGAATGTGAGTCAGCAAAGGAAGTATGGGAAGCTCTCACCAAAATGGTAGAGGGAAGTGCTGATGAGAAAAAGGATAGAAAGGCACTACTCATCTCTCAATATGAAAACTTCCAGAAGAAAGAAAGTGAGAATGTTGCTGACATGTATACCAGATTCAGCCTCATAGTAAATAAGTTGAGGACACTTGAGAAGGACATATCTCTCACTGAGATAAATGATAAATTACTAACTTGCTTCCCTAGCTCTTGGGATTCAAGAATCTGGCCAATCAAAGATTCCAGAAGTCAAAAAGAAATCTCAACAGATGTCCTGTTGGGTAAATTAAAATCTTATGAACAACTATTGAAAACAAGGGCTGAGAAAGTAGAGAAAGAAAAGGCTCCTCCACTCTCAAAAGGAAAGAGTATTGCTTTGAAGGCTGTTGAAGGTGAACCCTCTACAGGTGATGAGGAGCTGATCAGTCTACTGGCCAGAAAGTTCAAGAAGTGGATCAAAACAGAAGGATCCAGAGGAAAAGACTCAAAAATCAGGTACAATAAAACACCTACTAAAGAGATTATATGCTACTCTTACAATAAACCTGGACACATTGCACCTGAATGTCCTAAAGAGATCAACAATAAGAAAGAACAGATTTAAAGAAGAAGAAGAAGAAAGAAAAAGGATTCATTGCTCAATCATGGAGTGACTCAGAATCTGAAGGAAGTACCTCATCAGATAATGATAAGGAAGAGGTCAAGCAAGAGGAAACCTGTTTGATGGCCATTGAGAAGCCTGATGTACATCTATGGTAAATATACTTGATAATATAGATTTTTCTTCCACTGATTTCAAAAACAATTTCAAAGAATTCTGTTTAAATCTAATCAAATCTGAAAAAGAAATAAAAGAACTAAGAAATGAATTAAAAAACTCAAACAACTGAATACACAGTATAAAATCTATGAGCTCAGTCTAGGACTCTCAGAGGATGAATTAGACAAAATCTACACAGAAAATCTAACACTGAGAAATGAGTTGGCAAAGGCAAAGGCCTTTGAAGACTCTCTAAATGGGAGAAGTCAGAAGCTCCAGAACTTCTCTAGAAATCTCACTGATAGATTTAGACAACTAGAAGGTAATACTGAACCCAAATCTCAATCGCCTAGCAAATCTGTTTGAAAACATCCCATTCACTTCACTAGGGAAAATCATTTGACAGGAAAAAGGTCACAAGAAAGTCCAGAAATAACCATTGTTTTTAATAAAACTAATCTCATTACATATGAAGGAATCCTAGGAAAATATCCTCAGAAAAAATTTGAACATGCGTCGAATTCTTATCAACGTGCGTCGACTTCTAATCGACGCATACACCAAAGTGCGTCGACTCCTACCCGATGCAACCTCTCTCATGCTTCGACTGAAAGTAAACGCAGAATGAAGAAAGCGTCGACTTCATATCGACGCAACCAGAAACCTACGTCGTATTCATATCGACGCAACCACAAGCCTACGTCGAATCCCTATCGACGCATTCAATCAGACAGAAAATTCTCCTCTTCCAAACAGCTCTCTCAATCCATTTCCTTTTATTATGACCATTATTTTTACAACATTACCAAAGAAAATTGGTATGATAAACCAGTACCCCTAAAGGAGGAATGATATTCTGAGAAACCCACTTATTCTTTCATTAAATCTTTCACTGATGGAAGGAAGGGACCCCAGCTCAGCAGGGTCCAAACTAATGTTTAAAATTTTATGTGCAGATGTATCACATCTCCAGGCTGGTGTGGTACTTGGACAGTGGATGCTCCATGCACATGACAGGATGCAAAAACCTATTAGTCAACTTTGAGGATAGACTTGGACCATCAGTAACTTTTGGAGATTCTAGCTGTGGCCAAACTAGGGGCTTTGGAGATTTCAAAGAAGGGAAAGTCACCTGCAAGAATGTGGCAGTAGTCAAAGGACTGAAGCACAATCTGATAAGTATAAGTCAGATATGTGACAATGGTAAGTATGAGGTAAAGTTCACCACACTATTCTGCCATATTATTGATATCAAGACTGGTGCCACAGTACTCAATGGAATTAGAAAAGGAAAAGTATATGTAGTAGACTTTAGCTCCTCACCCACAGAAGTTTGTTTATTCAACAATATCATAGATAAAAGTGAATTATGTCATAGGAGACTAGGTCATCTAAACTACAAAACCATTAGTAAACTAGCAAAGAATAACCTAGTCAGAGGCTTACCAAAGGGTAGGTACTCTAAGGATTCTCCATGCAGACCTTGCCAACTAGGAAAACAGACCAAATCATCTTTCAAACCAATTGGTAAGGATGAGCTTAGGTGGAAAATCCTTAGAGTACCTACCCACATGGATCTTTTTGGTCCCATATCCACTCAGAGCTTAGGTGGAAAATCTTATACCTTGGTCATTGTAGATGACTATTCTAGGTTCAGCTGGGTATTCTTTCTAAGGGTTAAATCTGAAACCCATAAAATTCTCTCAAAATTCATAAGACAGATTCAATCTGAGTTCAACACTAATGTTTCAATTATAAGAAGTGATCATGGGACTGAATTTGAGAATCAGATGATTTGTAGTTTCTGTGAGGAAGAAGGTATTAAACAAAGTTTCTCAACCCCTAGAACTCCTCAACAAAATGAAGTTGCTGAAAGAAAGAATAGAACTCTAATTGAATCAGGAAGGACCTTACTTGCAGAATCAGGTTTACCAAAAACCTTCTGGGCTGAAGCAGTCAACACTGCAAACTATGTTCTAAATAGAAGCCTCATACACAAAACTAAATCAAAGACTCCATATGAGCTTCTAAAAAGTAAAACACCCACTGTTAAATATTTTAAAATTTTTGGATGTGCAAAATAATGGGAAAGATCATCTTGCCAAATTTGACAAGAAGTCTGATGATGGAATATTTCTGGGATACTCATCATCTAGTAAAGCCTATAGGTGCTACAACAAGAGAACTCTTAAAATTGAAGAATCCATGCATATTATATTTGATGAAACTAATATGATGTTTAAGGGGGAGGAAACTCCCACCAGTTCTTTTCAACAGGAAAACAGAAGCATAGAAACTCAGCTTGAGCAACTGGTTCTAGAAAACACAGATAATGGAAAAGAAATCCAGCTAGAAGACCCAAGTGAGGAGTCTGAACAAGAACATGAAGAAGAATATGAAGAAGGTTTAGAAAAGAGCATTCAAGACCCACTTCCACAAGAGAACATGGTTCAGGAAGAACAATTGGACAATGATCCCATTGAGAATGAAGAAGAAGAACAACTGACAAATCCAAGCAGAACAGGGATCAATTTGAAAGATCATCCACAATCTCAAGTAATTGGAGATCCCAATACTGGAGTAAGAACAAGACATCAAGTCTCCAATGAGATGATGCTCCAATGCTTCTTATCACAAGTTGAACCAAAGAAGTTTGAGGAAGCAAATTGTGATCCTCATAGGATTATGGCCATGCAAGAAGAACTAGGCCAATTTGAGAGAAACAAAGTGTGGGACTTAGTTGAAAGACCAAGAAACTACCCAGTGATTAGTACAAAGTGGGTATACAGAAACAAACTAGATTCCACTGGAGTAATTGTCAGGAACAAGGCAAGACTTGTAGCACAAGGATATAGACAAGAAGAAGGGATAGACAACAACCAAACCTTTGCTCCAGTAGCCAGATTGGAGGCAATCAGGCTCTTGATGGCACAAATCTCGCACACCGCTATAGGCGGTAGCTAGACTGCAGCACGAAACGGCAGTGTACCGATCGTTCAAGTAATATAAAATGGGAATGAATCCCCAAGTATCGATCTCAGAGGAACACAGTAAGGTGGAGTTAACGTTCGAGGAAGGACTTGAGATTGAAGTCCTTTACGTCGGATGGAATGCGGGGGAGTTGGGTTGGCTTTTGGAAAATGAAAGAAAACAACTACAACTACTCCTATGCAATGCTTCGCTTGGCAGGATGGAGACTAGGCAGGCCTTGAGCGCACTGCGTCGCAAGGGCGGATGGACAAGTAGGCAAACAGAATCGAACTATGCAGGCCTTGAGCGCGCTGCTTCGTAGGGCGAGTGGATTACACGGGCCGCTATGCCACGCTTCGCTAGGCGGATGGACGAGTAGGCAAACGGAGTGAGGGTAGTAAGCACCTCTTCAACAAGCACGCCACTAGCAATTGCTAGTGCGGCACACGAACATGAAGGCGGGATGGAGGATGGAATGGGGCGCACCTCATACACATATGAACAAAATATAACTTCATATAGACATGAAATTAATATTGCGAGCAAGATTCATAGTGTTCATCATCAATACATGAGAGATCTAACTACAAACACATCAATAAGAGAAGAATAAGGCAAGAAATCGACCGAATCTGAAGGCTCGTTGTAGATTCACGGTTGGAATTGCCGGGTTGTCAATCCGCGTCCAAGCTCGGTCCGCAATTACGTCTGGGGTAGAGAGAGCTGTCACTACTCTCCAATGAACCTGTCTTCTTCGTCTCACGATACGGTAGAGGTTGCAAACTTCCTCTTGCTTGATGGAGATGGCGGCTAGATCTCCTCTTTAAGCTTTAGGATGAAGGAGGAGGCCGAGAGGAAGCTCCGGCCAAGATTGGCGTGAAGAACAAGCCCGGAGCACCTCCTGGTGGTGGAAGATGATGCAGGGGGTGGAAGAGGCGAAGAGAGATCGAAAACGGCAGAGCCGAATGGTCGTCCGACCTAATTTTGCGGGCTGTATATTTATAGAAAACAGGGCGCACGATCAGTATCGCACGACCGGTGGTCGTGCGCACCTAAAGTTGGTGATCGTGCGCGCTCTGCCCGAAAACCTGCAAAAAAAACTGCAAAAATATAAAGCGCACGACCGTGCGCACGATCGTGCGTAACAAACGCACGACCAAAATCCTAGAGCAACTTCTGGCTACAAGCAAATGCGCACGATCGGTGGCACACGACCAGTGGTCGTGCGCAATAGAGCCAGTGATCGTGCGTAGTGTTCCTGTACAGATTTGTACCGGGAACGCCTGCACGACCACTGGTCGTGTGCCTAGAAGTGCACTTAACGTGGAATAATAGACGCCTATCAAATATGAACGAAAACATTCCTAAAGTGTAGTGCAAAGACTAGACAATCGTCCCAAATGAGTCCGAAAATATGTATATAATTGGGACTCATCACACCCCCAGACTTACCTGTTTGCGCGTCCCGAGCAAACAAATCCGGTGGAGTAGGAAAAGCATAGCTAGCCAAAAAATTGCAAACATGGAATAGAATGCGAAGTTGCATACTTGTGTGCATAGTAGTTCATTAGAAGAAGTTTCTACATATGATAGCTAATTTATAAAGGTGTAAATGCGTAAAAAGAAATTTATTTTTACTCAAAAATGGAATGTTGGTGAATCGCGAGGTCACGCGCAGTACGAAAGTAAGCAAGTCGCGAAGGTGAATGTTACCCAAGACCGGAACTCGGAATTATCTCCGTTGAAATCCATCAACGTCAAGAACCATAAGCTCGCCCGGTCACACTCTCTCCACGGCGCTAGTGAACTTACAAGACGAATTGATAGGACTTTAGGTTTACATGAGGCTTGGGTTACGGTTTGGAATGTAAAGATAAACGTGAAGGCTAATCGCAACCCAATTGAGCACACAAAAATGCTAAATCATAGCAGCCTCAATAATACACGTGTAACACACCCCCACACATGACTTTGAAACCGGGTGTGCACACGGCCTACAACAATCAATACCATTTAGATGTTTCAATTAAAACGCTGGGGGTATACATCTATTTTTTTCTTTGCTTTTCGTTTTCTTTTCTTTTCATCCCCTGATCTAATAGCACAATTTTCAGCACATAGACATTTTTAAAACTTCCACATCAACACTGAAGTTTCGCATCACCGCACCGCATTGGAAAATTACAATTCGTAAATGCTTTTAGCTTAATTTTTGTTGCGATAATAGGATTAGCTTTTAGGCCTTGGTGAAGTATGGTGGAGCTTAACCAAAAGATCGGGCAGGCACAAAATAGGCTAGCAATGGTTAGTGTATGGGAAAGGTAGAACAAAGCTCAAGCTTGCCAAAAACATGGCCTACGTCACGCTCAACTTGCAAATCGTTCGCACCCATGCTTCGAGAGTCGCTTGAGGCAAGTTCTTAGCCCCCGAGAAAGGTAATCCTTCCTCCCAACTCGAGCAACACGAACCTCGCATTCGCTTACACACAATACCACGCTACCACTAGATTCAACCACATTCACCATTTTGAGTAAAATAAACTAAAATCTACGCAAATCTACTAATTATAAATTAGAAGCATAAATGGAAACTAATTCTACTCAAATCCCTATGCAAGACACGAATACTCAACTAGAGCACTACAAGAGTCAACATGCCACTCCATCTAGCAATTTTTAGGCTAATACAGCAATTTCTACATCACAACCAAGAATTGAATATACAGGAGCATACAAACAAGCGAGTGCGCGCTAAAGTGGGTGTAGCGGTGTGTGAAGCATATGAACAAATTTACTATATAGATAAAATAAAATTACTTCTAGTATGCAATGCAACATGTGCGTGCACAGTGGGTAACAAACAACTCTCCCCCAGACTTAATCTACACAATAAGGTAAGTTGAAATATCAACATGAGTGTAAGAGAATGAAAAGAGGAGAGGTTACCCCATGCTCAGAAATGAGCATACAAGAAGATTTGGCGTTAAATTCTGAAAACTTCACTCCAAGAGTCCGCCACCAAAGAAATTGCTGCACACCTGCATGCAAAAGACTCCACGCAAAAATATATATATAACTAAACTATTAGCGTATTAGAGAAATAAAAACAAAAGAGACTTGGGTTGTCTCCCAGCAACGCTTTTGTTTACCGTCCTTAAGCTGGACTTAATACCTGTATTATGCAGTTTTAATAAAAGTCTAGGCATAAAGCAAAAGCTAGTAAATCCTAAATATTACATGCCTCAAAATGATCAACTATAAGTTGATTTAAAATAGTAACTGAAAATGAACGAAATGGGTCCGAAGACCCAACAATAGCAGTCAAGAGGATCAGGAGCTTTCCATCTCCATATTTCATCTTTCTTCATCCTCTTCCTCTCCTCCAACCTGCGGTCATGGATGAAGTAACGCTTTCCACCCTGCACCCAGTTTTTCATGGAAAAAGCAGGCAATGATGATGAGGTGGAATAGGCGATGGATTTCAACATTGCCGTTTGCTTTCCCTTCCATGACTGCCTCTCAAAATTACCCAAGAATGGGTCTAAAAATTCATGCACCTGCAAAGGAATATGTGCAATATTAGAAATTAAAGCAGGAGGGGAAGCAGGAAGGATGAATTCATTAAGATCAGCATTAAAAGAAGTGGGATTAGGAAATAAACTGGATGAAGAATTGAAAAGATCAAATAATTGGAGAGTGGCCCCCGTGTCACTCCTGGCAGGTTCCCAAGCGTGATCACTGTCAGTGTCGTAAGAGTCATAGCGAGGCGCATCTGAAAACTCGCAGGCATCAGTGGTGCGACAGATCTCCTTCACCAATGAAGAGGTGCAAAACTCCTCATCAGAAAGGTCATCCTCATCATCCCACTTTGGTGCAACTTGGAGGTCAAGAACATCACCCTGAAAATAATCTTCGACAGGATCATAAAAGATATGCGTAGAAAAAGTTTGCAAAGAAACTGGAGGGACATCAGAATTAGAAAGTAAAATATCAGGTTCCTCCGCAAAAAGATCTGCTAACGCCTCCCCGATGGAAAGAATACTTTCCTCATCCCACTCTAGTTCATCTTGGAGCTCCCAAATCTCACCTTGTTGGCCATCAAATGAATCATCGTCATCGCTAGCAGTAAAGCCATAAACAGGGAGTGAAGAGTCCATGCACGAAATAGTCTCAGGGGTAGAGGGAACGATTGCCTCCGTGGGTAAAGAATGAGCGGTAGGGGTAATGTTGTCATGAGTAAAGGAGCAGCGGTCAGGATTGAAAAGACTCGGACAGTCCTTCAATTCATGACCCATATTTCGACAAAGCAAACAACACAAAGTCCTACGTATCTCCTCAGTCCTAATATTTAGGGCGTCAATAGCCTGGCAGATAGCGTCATAGCAGCTAAGCTTAGACACAGAATCCATAGCGCAAGAATTACAGATAAAACAAAATTCAAAGTTCTTTACACAGAAAAGCTACACAATTAATTATAACAAAACTTGGAAAACTTGCTTAAAATCTAGAACAGGGTAGGGAAAAAAATAATGCTAGAAATATATAATCACAAACAAAAAGAGCAAATAACAACAACAAAGTGTTATACACAAATGGAAGGGCTTCTCTCTCCGATTCTCCCTCTCCAGAAAACTCACACTTTTGTGTTCCCCAACAATGGCGCCAAAAACTTGATGGCGCAAATCTCGCACACCACTATAGGCAGTAGCTAGACTGCGGCATGAAACGGCGGTGTACCGATCGTTCAAGTAATATAAAATGGGAATAAATCCCCAAGTATCGATATCAGAGGAACACAGTAAGGTGGAGTTAACGTTCGAGGAAGGACTTGAGATTGAAGTCCTTTACGTCGGATGGAATGCGGGGGAGTTGGGTTGGCTTTTGGAAAATGAAAGAAAACAACTACAACTACTCCTATGCAATGCCGCTATGCAATGCTTCGCTTGGCGGGATGGAGACTAGGCAGGCCTAGAGCACGCTGGGTCGCAAGGGCGGATGGATGAGTAGGAAAACGGAATCGAACTATGCAGGCCTTGAGCGCGCTGCTTCGTAGGGCGAGTGGATTACACGGGTCGATATGCCATGCTTCGCTAGGCGGATGGACGAGTAGGCAAATGGAGTGAGGGTCGTAAGCACCTCTTCGACAAGCACGCCACTAGCAATTGCTAGTGCGACACACGAACGTGAAGGCGGGATGGAGGATGGAATGGGGCGCACATCATACACATATGAACAAAATATAACTTCACATAGACATGAAATTAAGATTACAAGCAAGATTCATAGTGTTCATCATCAATACATGAGAGATCTAACTACAAACACATCAATAAGAGAAGAATAAGGCAAGAAATCGACCGAATCCGAAGGCTCGTTGTAGATTCACGGTTGGAATCGTCGGGTTGTTAATCCGCGTCCATGCTCGGTCCGCAACTACGTCCGGGGTAGAGAGAGTTGTCACTACTCTCCAATGAACCCGTCTTCTCCATCTCACGATACGGTAGAGGTTGCAAAATTCCTCTTGCTTGATGGAGATGGCGGATAGATCTCCTCTTTAAGCTTTAGGATGAAGAAGGAGGCCGAGAGGAAGCTCCAGCTCAAGATTGGCGTGAAGAACAAACCTGGAGCACCTCCTGGTGGTGGAAGATGATGCAGGGGGCGGAAGAGGCGAAGAGAGCTCGAAAACGGCGGAGCCGAATGGTCGTCCGACCTAATTTCGCGGGCTGTATATTTATAGAAAACAGGGCGCACGATCAGTGGCGCACGACCGGTGGTCGTGCACACTGAAAGTTTGTGATCGTGCGCGCTGTGCCCGAAAACCTGCAAAACAAAACTGCAGAAAAATATAAAGCGCACGACCGTGCGCACGATCGTGCGTAGCAAACGCACGACCAAAATCCGAGAGCAACTTCTGGCTACAAGCAAATGCGCACGATCGGCGGCGCACGACCAGTGGTCGTGCGTAATAGAGCCAGTGATCATGCGCAGTGTTCCTGTACAGATTTGTACCGGGAACACCTGCACGACCCCTGTTCCAGCATCACACTAATCAAAACCACTAAAAGTGGAACAAAACACCGCATGAAAGACAGTAAAGAATGATAAACAGGAAAATACCACAAATGGGCCTAGAAGTGCACTTAGCGTGGAATAATAGACGCCTATCAAATATGAATGAAAACATGCCTAAAGTGTAGTGCAAAGACTAGATAATTGGCCCAAATGAGTCCGAAAATATGTATATAATTGGGACTCATCAGCTCTTTCTTGCCTATGCAGCCTTCATGAAGATGAAAGTATACCAGATGGATGTCAAGAGTGCTTTTCTGAATGGTGACCTTCAAGAAGAAGTATATGTGGAGCAACCACCAGGTTTTGTCAATCCCTCCTCTCCTAACTTTGTTTATAGACTTAACAAAGCACTATATGGTCTTAAGCAAGCACCTAGAGCTTGGTATGAAACTCTCTCTAACTTCCGTTTAGAAAATTCTTTTGAAAATTCATTTCAAGTACCAACATTATAAATCAAGGCTTGATAAGCTCATTCTCTTCCAACCTAAGAGATATTATGAAAGACCCTTCTACTCTTTCCTAGAACCATATAATGGTAAAAGCAAAGAGCCCAAGGTAACCCGGGTTCCTTCTAATGTTTGAGCTATTTGTGCAAGACTAGGTAGGATCTCTCCTAAGAGAAAATGGAGAGGGAAGAAAGATTTAGGACATAAATGAAGAACTAAACATCCAACCAATGGTGTGATCTCTTCTTTAAATTCCCTTGTTATCCTTCTAGTTCATAAAAATAATAGTATAAACACTATTTTCAATAAACATCATTGTTGGGAAAAACAACAAGAACTTTCTAAGAAAATTGAACTATTTATTTAGAGTTGCGTCGAATAGAATTCAACGTACCATCGGATTCTACTCAACGCTAGCATCGAGAGGCACTCAGAGTGGATAATTCGAATTGCATTTGACGCAACATCAAGTTCATATCGACGCATGCATCGACTTAATAGTCGCTGATCAAATTTGAGGTCGCGTCGATTACAAATCGACGTAACGTCGACATTACTACATCGACTTAAGAGTTGCTGAACATTCTCGAAGTTGTGTCAAATATTAATCGACGCAATGTCGATTTTACAGCGCACGCAGAGTTACTTCTAGAAGTGGTCTCGACATGTTTTGGCGCGCTAAATATTAATTCTTATCGACGGTGCTTCGATTGCAACCGTAAGCTGCGACGAATCACCTTCTTTTAAGAATTTTGACATCGAATAATTTACGCTTTCAAATTTTCTTCTCCTTGCTCTCTTGCTCTCTTCCTCTCCAGTTCTCTCGCGCTATTGTTTCTCTCTCTCTCTCTCTCTCTCTCTCTCTCTCTCTCTCTCTCTCTCTCTCTCTCTATTTTCTCATCTGTTTGCATGTACCTCAGTTATGATGGCTCCACCTAAGGTGAACTCAGGATTTGATTTGGATGTGGACTCGTTTAATGCAGCTTCAGATAATTGCAAAGCCATTCTCGGCCAATTTTAGTCAGCTCGATTAACAAAATTGATCTCTACCATTTGTAAGATTTTTTATGTGGACCTGACAGAGCTCAAGGAAACTATCCACCTTGTAGAAGATGGAACTCTCAATGGGAAAATTGCTGAAACTGACATTAACATTGCATAGGAATTTCTATCTCTCACCTATGATCTATAAACAGGTGATGAGTCTGATGACTTAACAGGAGAAGAGATAAAGAAAGTATTAGAAATCATGCAGTTTAAGAAAGAAAAGGCCATCAATCTAAAGAAGACAGATCTGGCAGAAGAATACAGGTTTTTGGCAAATATAGTGGGAAAGTTGCTGCTATGTAAAATATCAGCACATGATGCTATCCCAAAGCAGCAGCTACTGATCATCGGGGATTTGGTTCTTACGAAGAAAATAAATTGGGGGAGATGCTCACAAAGAAATTGATTGGCCACAAATATGCTCACAAAGAATCTGCATACATGAGGATCATGAGCCAGATGCTGTTCCACCATTATTGTAACGCCCCTGATTTTCGACTATTATTTTAATTATTTTAATTGTCGTAATAATGACGTAAGGGCGTTACGCTAGTGCAGAGTTAACGACGCATCGCTGTTAGTGCGTTCTCGTGTCCGTTTGGTCAAGCCGGCAAAATTTTGAAAGTTAACGAAATTGGAAAATTTTACGATAGGAAATTAAGTTGTTTAATTTTAGAAATCCCCGTCAAGTTTCGTCGCGATCTGATCGTTTTTGAAGCCTCGGCGCATTTTCACAAAGATTTATACAATTATCCATCGTCGCAAACTTCAGAAATTTATATCTCGAGATCGGTACGTTGGATTTTGATTCCGGCTTCGCCGTTGGATTCGTAGCGCCGCCGTTCACCTACGGTGCGAGTTTCGTCGATTTCGGCATTCGTTTAGTTTTTGTAATAATATGAAATTTTTATAATAATTATTATTATTATATTATAATAGTTATATATATCACGATCATATATAAATATGTATTGGATGAATCAAATTCGGCTATAGCTATTGATATTCGGTTATATGCATAGGGAAATTCGGCTATAGCTATTGATATTCGGTTATATGCATAGAGAAATTCGGCAATAGCTATTGATATTCGGTTATATGCATAGGGAAATTCGGCTATAGCTATTTATGTATTCTGCTATAGGTATTAGGCGAATTGGATAGCTGCGAATTAACAGCAAGTCCTCTTATTTCTTATAACATTAATATTATTATTACTATTATTAGTAGTAGTATATTAGGTATATAAATATATATATAAGACTTATATTCATCTTCTTCACCGTAAAACCGAACCAGAGGAAAGTTCGAGCGACGGAGGCGGCGTTTTTGTGAAATTTTCGGTCGCCGCCGACGGATCGGAGCTCCGGTGGTCGGAATCGCGAACCGAGCATAGATCCGGAAAGCTCTCGACGAGAGCTTCGCACTCATGGTAATTTCCTCCCGTTTCGTGAAACCTTTTCGTTAGGATTTTTCGGCCCTAACCTCGTTTCGCCCGATTTCTTGTAGATCTTGACTTCTCCCGTCTTCTTTTGCCCCGATCTACAACGTGGTGCATTTTGGAAGACGTCTCCGGCGAAACCAAGGCAAGTGGTGGTTTTCCCCTCCTTTCTTCCTCGTCCGATCATGGTAAAATCCTTTATTATTCGTTTATAAATGCGTATTTGATGGACCGATATGCCCGATCTGCGATCTTGAACTATCGTAGTATTATTGCCTCCAATTGTTATCATAATCTCGTAACATTGCAAAATTATTGTCGCGTCGCGTCAAGCGAATCCCTTCGTCAAAGTTAGTGTTTTAGAGTTTATTTAGGCCGTGTTTGAGCCAATCCGTGGTGTGGAGGGCTTGTGAGGCCGTTCTTCGGCGTTTCGAGTAAAGGCAGGTGGTGGTTTGCTCTCCCCTCCCCTGGCTTGTATGTTTCTGCAGATTTATTAACCTCCTGCTTCAATGTTTATGCATATAAATATGCATGTGCTCTTTTTGTATACATATGTATATATATACATATTTATATATATATATATGTATTTCTTTTGGTGTTGAGTGTTGTTATAGGTTTCGAGTTGATGATTGCTCTGCTGATTTGGTTGTCTTAGAAATTTCTTTCTCTTGTCTTAGATATATATCCAAGTAAAAATCGACGGGATAGCCAGCCGATCTTAGCTATATTTTTTTTCCCATCGACTTTCTTCTACTCCTCGTCAATTAATTTATTTTCTAGTCGATTATTATCAAGTTGTCTAGTCGATTTTCTTGCGTTGTCCCGTCGACTTCATTATGAAGTCTCCCCGTCGATTTTATCGACCTTTCCGTCGACTTTGACATAAAGTCTCCCAGTCAATTTTGATTAAGTGTTCTCGTCGACCTTTTGTTAAGTTTTTCTCATCGAATTCTTGTTAAGTCCTTTTCGTCGACCTTTTTGTTAAGTCTTCCTCGTTGACCGTAATATAAGTCTATTCCCGTCAGTTTTTGTTGAGTTTACAGTCGACTTTTGATGAGTCTTTCAGTCGATTCCAACGCTGATTCTGATTGGTCTTTAACATATCCTTATGTTTTTCTACCGGGTGTTCCCGGGTATCTTAAGCGATGTTATCAAGCCTTTTATGTCCTTTCTGCTGAACCTTTTAGTGGTGGCTATGCCTTATTCCTTGAGTGTCCTGGATTTGTTTTAGTGATCATTTATTGTGCCCTTTTGTGCTTCATTCGTCGTATTATTACGAGAGTTGTTGGGGGGTCAAGTTTGGACTCACCAAGTGTTCTCTTTGACCTGTTGAGTTTTTATCTGGTGCTTGTCATTCGGGTTAAGCTTATCCTTGTCAGGTATCTTGAATTGTTGCACCAATGTTGTGTGCCATTTTTGTCGTATGGGCCCGAGTATCTAAAATCATTGTTGTCAAGGGTTCTAAGCTCTTTGGTTGAGCCTTTTGGCGAAGTCATGTCTTGTTTTGTCCCGCGGTGTTAAGTGTTCCTTCATCGGGTTATTTCTTCAATACCCCGAAATAGATCGTTGAGTAGTTCCCGAACTTTATGATCTGTGCTAGCTAGGTTCCAAGTGTTTTCTTATGAACCCACTAGTATTGTTCTGGTGTTTGGCCTTCGTGTTAAGATTCTCTCCGTCTCGTTCCGACACCAAGCCTTGTATGGTGTCGGGTTGCTGAAATCTTCAACTCTGTTGTAAGTTAAATATTTATCTATTGATTTATTGCTGAATCCGGTGTTTCCTGATTCTCTCGTTTTGAATTATGGTTAAAACCATTCGTTATCCTGTTTTCCCGGTCTGACACTCCTCCTCGTGTTCTGTTGGATTTATGAGCTAAGTATGCTTTGTTGCCTAATTCCCGGGGATGGTTTCGGTGAGTGGTTCTTGATCTCCATGATCTTCGTAGTCTATTGTTCTGAGTGTTCTCAGGTGTCCTGCACTGAGGTTTGTTTATTTACTTATATATATATGATTGTGCACCCCTGCTATGGGTGCTAAGTGTGAGTCTGTTGAGCGTGTGAGCTTAAAGTCACCACCACAGTGCCGGTTTTGGACTGTTGGTTTGGGTGGATTGGAGTCACCGCAGTAGCACTTTGGGTTGTTTGTGGGGCTGCGAGCGTTAGTGGGGTACCACCGTCGCAGTGCCTTCTTTTGGGGGACACTCTTCCCTCGAGTTGATCAGTCTCAAGTTTTATTAAGCTTATATGCTTATGTATGATATTATGATATATTATATGTTTAATCACCTCTGAGCCGCAGGGACGGACACGTGGATGGATATTACCTTTCAGTGCAGGCTTTTCTCTTCCTCTTACCGAGTGCACTCGTTTGAGCTGGCTCGGGTTGTTGTAAGATTAAATGTTATTTTGTTTAGCCCTCTTTTCTGAAATCTTTTACTGATGATTGTTGTTAACCTTGATTTTTCTTGCTACCACTTGCACATTCTTGCTGAGGCGTTCTTTTCTTTTGAATGCCTCAGGTTCAGAGCAGTAGCATGTTTGTCTGGTAGAGCTCGAGGTTTTTGTGTTGCAGGTAGTGGCAGCGTTTGTTTCACCTCCTACTGTGAGGTAGTTTTGTCCTTTCGGACTAGATTTGCTCCTATGGGTTTGTGTCTGTTTGTAGGCACCCGTAGTGTTTTGTCGTGGATGTTAGACTACTTGCTAGTGTTTACTATTGTTACCTACTGTTATTTCTTACACTTGCTCTCTGAGAAGTATTTATGTTAGGATGCATGTTAGTTACTTTAAATATAAAAAGCTGCATTTAACTTGGATTCATCGCATATCTTTAACTGAAAGCCACCATATTTTGGACGTTATAAAACCTTTTTATTACTTATAATAAATCTAGAGTCCTGCATAACATTAGCTGTATGTTAGGTCTTTGTGCTCATATAGGACCATAAAAGAATTGAATCAAGTATTTTTCCGCTGCGACTACATATACTTTTTACTAGTGGACTAGTTGATCCACTGAACCGAGGGACACAGTTCTCAACTTAAACTTGAATATTGTTTTATCATAATAACATGTGTTTTCATAAAAGAGCATTAGATTTAGGAGCTTGCATGAGCGTCTGCAGTTGTCCCCTACACGGCGTGGCATCACGGCGCGTATTTTCTCTCACTCTGATATATTTTAAATATTGAGAAAATGCGGGTTGTGACAATTGGTATCAGAGGGAGGTTGGTTTGGCAAGTTGGTCGAACCAGCCAATCTGATAAGTGTTATTTCCTCCATTCATTTGCATACACACACCGATGTGTCATCAGTACGTCTTAACCAAAGCATAGTCACGACACTCATAGCATGATAAGAAGTATACGGGGCATATTATGTAGTATGGGATGCATAATATGTGTTTGTATATGGATCCACCATAGGTGGCAACATGTGACGGTTATGTAGTATGGGATGCATAATCACCATTACATGGATTCCCATTAGCACGTTTTCTTTTTTCGTTACATGTAATGTTATGTAGTATGGGATGCATAACGTTACATGTGTACGCCGCTCATGACATGCATGAAGGCCTTTTTAGAATGCATATCACTACATGCATAACATATCATCGCATAAGAATGCGTGCTAAGTTAAGGTTTACATGATGACACACGTACACACATGATTTCAAAAGAGAATAAAGAATACATGCATTCATATCATAGGCACAAGAGTCAAAAAGGGATGACAGGGCATCATCCCAAGTATTAGAGCATAACATCATTTATGAAATCTTAGAGCAAGGTAACAGCAAGTGCAAGTGTCTATACATTTCTGATCTATTTGAGTTAGATGATTCTAGTTTCCTAGTTGAGGTAGTAAGCTAGATAACTAGGTATGTATGAGATGTTCGTTCGTAATCGCAGGAGATGACTTCAGAGCGTTCTTCCCGATTCAGTTTCATGGCCGATCATCGTTAGATTTTTGATCGTTTAGTTGATCCCCTTAGTGCTATATTCCCTTCTAAGTGATTTTTATCGCTTAGGTTGATTTGAAAGTGTTGGATTTAGAAGACCTTGTCGTGAATTTTGATCATGGTTTGGGTGTTCTGTTCTGACGTAGATAGGGATTGTGCTTGCGAATGGTTCATGGAATTTGAAATTTTATAGGAAGAATTACCCTACACTCATCATTAGTGTTCTAGTGTAGTAGCTGGCAGAGAGAATTTCATTGGCAACTGTTGGGAGCAATATTATTGTTGACCAGCTTAGTGTTGGGAGAGCCTTTTATAAATTGGAATTGCGTTTCATTCGAGGTTAAGTCTAATGCAAGAATTTTCTGGATTTTCTTTGAGAAAGATATGATCACGTAGAAATTTAGAAGTAAATATTATATTCCTACTATTGAGGATATTCGGGCAACGATTTGTGGTGAAACATGAAGTTCTAGCGTTGCCTACCATTTTGATTTCAAAAGAAATGTATCGTGATCTGAAGAAAATGGTTTGGTGTTAGGAAGTTCAAGTTGACTTAGTAAGGCTTATATCTAAATGTTGTGCCTGTCAGCAATTTGAGACAGATTTTGGAAGCTTTGGTGGATTTGAGTGTCGCGGTTTCGCTTATCCGTGAGGAGCTACCGTTGGATCAGATGCGTTATGAGAAATTTGCAATTGGCAGAGTGCTAATTTAGAGCTCGTAGTTGGGGGCATGGGTTTCTTGATGGTTTCTGTGATGCCAGAGTGAGTGCATCAGAGTGTCTGCTGTTAGACTGTGTTTGCCTGTTTTTTTTCCTGGTTTTCACGATGTGTTTCACGTGAGCCAGTGGTGAAAGATTGTGCTTTTGTTTGTCATGCCCCTAGCTCAGTGTCTCTATTGCAGCCTAATCCTTCCTTTGTCGAGACGTTTGTCTGTATTCTGGGAACGTAAGAGTCAATGACGAGTGAGGATCTTATCCTCAGCTGTGCTCCTAGGCCTCTTCGGGTAGCGTTCCTATCCATCGAATCTTAGTCTATCTTTCCTAGCCTCTAGATTCGTTTTGCGTTCTAAGTTTCGGGACGAAACTTCTTTTTAGGGGGAGTGACTGAAACGCCCCTGATTTTTGACTATTATTTTAATTGTTTTAATTGTCGTAATAATGACGTAAGGGCGTTACGCTAGTGCAGAGTTAACGATGCATCGCTGTTAGTGCATTCTCATGTCCGTTTGGTCAAGCCGGCAAAATTTTGAAAGTTGCCGAAATTGAAAAATTTTATGATAGGAAATTAAGTTGTTTAATTTTAGAAATCCCTGTCAAGCTTCGTCGCGATCTGATCGTTTTTGAAGCCTCGACGCATTTTTAAAGATTTATACAATTATCCATCGTCGCAAACTTCAGAAATTTATATCTCGAGATCGGTACGTCGGATTTTGATTCCGGCTTCGCCGTTGGATTCGTAGCGCCGCCGTTCACCTACGGTGCGAGTTTCGTCGATTTCGGCATTCGTTTAGTTTTTGTAATAATATGAAATTTTTATAATGATTATTATTATTATATTATATTAGTTATATATATCACGATCATATATAAATATGTATTGGATGAATCAAATTCGGCTATAGCTATTGATATTCGGTTATATGCATAGGGAAATTCGGCTATAGCTATTGATATTCGGTTATATGCATAGGGAAATTCGGCAATAGCTATTGATATTCGGTTATATGCATAGGGAAATTCGGCTATAGCTATTTATGGATTCTGCTATAGGTATTAGGCGAATTGGATAGCTGCGAATTAACAGCAAGTCCTCTTATTTCTTATAACATTAATATTATTATTATTATTATTAGTAGTAGTATATTAGGTATATATATATATTTATATATATATATAAGACTTATATTCATCTTCTTCACCGTAAAACCGAACCAGAGGAAAGTTCGAGCGACGGAGGCGGCGTTTTCGTGAAACTTTCGGTCGCCGCCGACGGAGCTCCGGTGGTCGGAATCGCGAACCGAGCATAGATCCGGAAAGCTCTCGACGAGAGCTTCACACTCATGGTAATTTCCTCCCGTTTCGTGGAACCTTTTCGTTAGGATTTTTCGGCCCTAACCTCGTTTCGCCCGATTTCTTGTAGATCTTCACTTCTCCCGTCCTCTTTTGCCCCGATCTACGACGTGGTGCATTTCGGAAGACGTCTCCGGCGAAAACAAGGCAAGTGGTGGTTTTCCCCTCCTTTCTTCCTCGTCCGATCATGGTAAAATTCTTTATTATTCGTTTATAAATGCGTATTTGATGCACCGATATGTCCGATCTGCGATCTTGAACGTTTTATTTTGTCACTCGATTCCGTAGGGCGTTCGTTTCGACTCGTCTCGTTAGGGTATATGATGTGAATTTTTTCACTTGCAATCTATCGTAGTATTATTGCCTCCAATTGTTATCATAATCTCGTAACATTGCAAAATTATTGTCGCGTCGCGTCAAGCGAATCCCTTCGTCAAAGTTAATGTTTTAGAGTTTATTTAGGCCGTGTTTGAGCTGATCCATGGTGTGGAGGGCTTGTGAGGCCGTTCTTCGGCGTTTCGAGTAAAGGCGAGTGGTGGTTTGCTCTCCCCTCCCCTGGCTTGTATGTTTCTGCAGATTTATTAACCTCCTGCTTCAATGTCATCAAATTTCCATTCGGGGATGGGGAGAGGCTTCAAGAACCCGCCGGGCCTTTGGCACTCAGCCTTCACCAAGGCACAAGTCTGACATCGGCTCACGTACTCGGCTACATCCCGCTTCATCCCAGGCCACCAAAAAGATTTCTTCAAATCCGCGTACATCTTTGTACTTCCTGGATGAACGGAGTACTTCGTAAAGTGAGCTTCAAACATCAACTCCTCGCGAAGCTTGCCGAAGCGCGGAACACAGATCCTTCCGTCTCTCCTCAGAATTCCACCAACCATCTCCAAAGCAGTGCCTTCGCTTTGTTGAGCCTCCAACACCAACTGTTGGCACTCCTCGTCCGCACTGGTCGCCTCTCGGATTCGATCCGTTATATCACACTGCATTTCAATCCAGTTCAAACGGGCTAGGCTAGACTCACCTCTAGCCACACAAGAAATGTCAAGAGACTCCAAGTCTCGAATCAAACGCTCGTTATGCGCCTCCATCCAATTACCTTGCCCGAAGTACTTCCTACTCAAAGCATCCGCCACCACATTGGCTTTACCCGGCGTATACTGAATCTCCACGTCGTAGTCCCCAAGGAACTCGACCCACCTACGCTGCCGCATATTCAGATCCTTTTGGTCTAGGAGATACCTCAGGCTTTTGTGATCCGTGAAGATCTCCACCTTCGCACCATAAACATAGTGCCGCCACAACTTTAGCGCAAAGATTACCGCCGCCAACTCCAGATCGTGGACGGGGTAATTCTTCTCATGAGTCTTTAACTGCCTTGACCCATAAGCGATCACCTTGCCGTGCTGCACCAGCACGCAACCCAACCCGCAACCTGACGCGTCGCTGAAAATCTGAAATCCTTCCGTCCCACTGGGAAGACTGAGGATTGGAGCAGACATCAATCTTTCCTTCAAATTCTCGAATGCCCGGGCACACTCCGGTGTCCAAACAAACCTCTGGTCCTTGCGAGTGAGTGTGGTGAGGGGCAACGCCATCCGCGAAAAGTTCTCCACGAATCTTCTGTAATAACCGGCTAGTCCAAGGAAGCTCCGGACTTCCGCCACGGTTCTCAATACAGGCCAACCCTTAATGGCTTCAATCTTCGCTGGATCTACCGCCACCCCATCTCCACTAATTATGTGCCCTAAGAAAGCCACCTTCTCGATCCAAAACTCACATTTTGAGAACTTAGCATAAAGCTGATTCTCCCTTAGAGTCTGCAATACTTGCCTCAAGTGAGACTCATGCTCTGCCTCCGATTTCGAATACACCAAGATATCATCTATAAACACCACCACGAACGAATCTAAGAACGGGCGAAAGACCCTGTTCATCAAATCCATGAACACAGATGGCGCGTTCGTCAAACCGAACGGCATCACCGAAAACTCGTAGTGGCCATACCGAGTTCCAAACGCTGTCTTGGCAACGTCCTCTTCTCGAATCTTCAACTGGTAGTACCCCGATTTCAAATCCAACTTGGAGTACACCACCGACCCCACTAACTGGTCGAACAAATCATCGATTCGGGGAATCGGATATTTATTCTTAACGGTCAATTTATTCAATTCACGGTAATCGATACACAACCGCATACTTCCGTCTTTCTTCTTCACAAACAAAACCGGCGCGCTCCACGGCGAAGAGCTGGGCCTAATGTACCCTTGCTCTAACAACTCCTGCAACTGAACCTTTAACTCGGCCAGTTCCTTCGGTGCCATCCTAAACGGAGGACGCGACACTGGCCTCGCACCCGGTACCAACTCTATTGAGAAATCAATTTCACGCTGAGGAGGTGCTCCCGGAAGCTCCTCGGGGAATACATCCTCAAATTCTTCCACCACCGGAACTTCTCTAATAGCCAACTTTGTGGAGTGAGTCTCCAACAAAGCTAAGAACGCCTCGCCTCCTTGGTTTACCGCACGCCTCATTTGCATAGCGGAAATCAGGGAGTACGCCACTCCGCTTAGGCCTTCGAACTTGACCTCTGCTCTACCTTCACCTCTCAGGGTTACCACCTTCAACTGGCAGTCGATACTAGCTCGCTGCTCCGCAAGCCAGTCCATCCCCAAGATAACATCGAATTCGGCTAGTGGCAGAATCGCTGCTACCAACACGAAATCACAATCGCCAATTTGCATCACGATGCGTCCCTTCCTCATGGTAGTCATGAAAGACCCATTCGGCATACGCACACTCAGCTCCACTCCTGCCACTACGGGCTCAGCACCAATCTTTCGGATAAAACTTTCCGCAAGAAAAGAGTGTGACGCCCCCGTGTCGAACAACACTCGAGAGGGGTAGCCCGAAACTAGCACGAAACCTAACCACGTGCAAAACAAACATGAAAGGCCGCAAACTACATTATAGTAACAAACGGAACTTAAACCTTTCGTACCTGTCACCACATCGGGTTGACGTATCGCTTCCTGTTGCCCAAGATTATAGGCCCTAGGCTGCACTGGAGGGAACCGCGAAGCACTCGACTCCGCCGCTTTCCCCTTCTCTGCAACACCGGGACCCGAACGCACCGATTGTTCTTGTCTCGGCTCTGGCCCAGCTCCGCCCTCGGTACAAAAACGACTAATGTGACCCACCCTGCCACACTGGTAACAAGTAACCGGACCCTTGGAACGGAAATCTCCCGAAGGTGCGCCACTTCTCTCCCCAGGCCAATTAGGACGTGGCTTCTTCTTCCATCGGCTGCCCTCAGACTTCCACTGGGACCGAGACTTAGAAGGCTTTCCTTCTCCCTGCCTTGCCGCAACACCCTTTTGCCGTTGAGTTCGCTCCAAGTCGCTCTCCAGCGTGCGAGCGGCTTCGACCAACTCATTGAATCCCGCATTCTTCAAGGCTATGAGTGGTTGCCTTAAATTTTCCCTCAACCCTTGATAAAAGAGGTTATCTCTCTCTTCATCATCTGCCATTGTCGTGCCCGCATACCGACCCAACCGAGTGAACTCTTGCAGATATTCATCCACCGTCTTCTCCCGCTGCACCAAATGCAGAAACTGCCGCTGCAGTGCTAACCTTGTTGAAGCCGGAATGTAACGCTTTAGGAAAGCGTTTCCGAACTCCTCCATGGACGGAACACGCCCAACAAAAAGTCGACCGTTATGGTTCACCCACCACAACTTCGCATCGCCCTCTAACATGAAGCTCACAAAGTGAGACTGCCTCTCAGCCGGGGTCTCAGCTGCCTTCAAGAGCTCCTGGATCCTCGAAAGCCAATCCTCGGCATCCGTTGGAGTTCCCACTCCCTTGAATGTCGGAGGGTGGAAACTCAAGAAATACTTCATGAATCGATCACCCATCGGAATAGCTCTCTCCGCTAGAGGCTCTGCTTGCCTTATTTCGACATCCGGTGTATCCGGCGTAGCCGCCGGAGTGACAGGGGTCGCAACTTGCACCACTGGCGTAGGACCCCGTGGCATCGCTCCAGCTTGAGCCGCCACCAT
The DNA here is from genome assembly GCA_033032865.1 of Dactylorhiza incarnata. NCBI lineage: Eukaryota > Viridiplantae > Streptophyta > Magnoliopsida > Asparagales > Orchidaceae > Dactylorhiza > Dactylorhiza incarnata. The sequence continues at coordinate 2,916,672 of JAWHQI010000124.1, read as the reverse complement.
TGCCTCCGCTAGCATGCGACAGAAATCAGCTGGGGACATGCCCACATTCATGAGGCCTGGAGCAGTAGCACTACTCCCCGAAGGCTCCTCTTGCCTCCTCGATGTCCCCGCATTGTCGCCAACATCCTAGCATAAGCATGGAAAAAGACTCATCAGTCTCTATTCGCAAGACTCAAACACAGGGATACTCATAATCCCGCACAATACTCCTATGTGGACAATCTCTTACGCGATCCAAATACACTAGACCTCGCAAGAATACTAAACCTAGCTCTGATACCAAAATTGTAACACCTCCCCTGTAATGACCATATAATATGGGTCCGGCCGGGACCCCACAGCATATAACCGCCACAGCTTTAGTATTAAAAGATGATATTAACTACCCAATCTCATAACTCAGACAACACAGCGGAAACAAACTAAGCCACAGAGATTGTCCATACTACAAAGGAGTCCAACTGGCCTTAAGGCCTTACAAAACAATGTCCAAAACATCAAACATTCCAATATAAAAGACATCCCAACAAAAGGGGAAAGATAATTTTTCCCTAGACTACCTCGGCATGCAAGCCGGATATAACAAAGTACGAAGAAAGTAATGCAGGAAATCAACTAGGCACTTCGTGAGGCTTTAGGCCTTTTTGGCCGGCGCGCTGGGTCCAGCCTGCGATTCTTGCCGTGCAACCAAATCACAAAGAGCGGTAAACGAGGGTCAGCTATGGCTGACCACAAGCGGTGTAACAACATCCCTCCTCCCGGCCGTCCTAGCGGACCCCGGGGAACTACTTCACCCTGCAAGTCAGCACTTCGTATGCAAATGTACATAAAGGAAAGCAACATAAATACTGGCATGAGTGTCACAAGCATCATCCACGTTTCTATGTTGAGCAGGTAATAAAAGGGGCCTAACAATGCAAAATGAGTGCAAGCCCGGGTTTCACCCAAGGCGCCCTAAAGCGTATGAATCTAACACATCATCATACATCACCAACACAAGGGTACTCAAAACTTCCCCACAAGGGCATCAAAACCCAAGGCCAAGCGCTCTCGCTGAGACCCACCTCGCCTGGCCCACCATGCCATCGGGCTTGTCTGACAGCTCACACGCTCGGGCCGCCAACAACGCACCAAGACCGATTCTAAGAATTCTGGCCAACCAAAACGTCCCAAGGCCCTGGGCTTACTTTCGGGACAACGTCCACCGATTGCCTCGCCTGGCGACCGTCAACGGACTCAACCGTAGCACAGACATTCTCGTCAGTCAACAATCGAAGGGACTAATCTTGCCGGGACACTCTCCACACGTGAATCTCAGTCTTCACGGGATAGCCAGCCGACCACAAAGACCAATCGCGCCTTCGCACAACACTAGGCATCACAAGCCCCATAACCCGCACATTAATTCTCCGCCCTAAACCCAACATTCGTTACCACACGAAGCTACAAGGGCATCACAACGACGAGTTCGCCGTAATCGGATTTCTAACAAAACCCCTAAAATGTGCGCAAATCAACATCACCGGATCGGACCAACGGCCACAAATCCGGCTTCACCCACAATGCCTAATCCGCTAGCGGAGCGGATCTCTAGTGCAAAACATGCCGGGGACGGACACAATCAACCCGGTGGTTTCTCTTGAACCAAGGCGACCCGGATCCCTCTCACTCGACGGATCCGGTGCCAAGATGCAGAAAAAGAAGAGATGCCAAACACGCATCCTAAGGACCGGGAGGAGAAATGTCGTTACCTTTTGAGATCTCCTCCTAGCCATGAGAAGCTTGCAACCACACGGTGGAGAAGAAGCGCCTTGATGCCCTCTACGCACTGCCGGTCTCGGATCGGCGAACGGAGCTCCGAAGCTCCGGCAATGGCGGATTCCCCTTCTTCTTCCTCCTTGCCTCCTCCTCCTTTCTCCAACCTAAGAGAGAGAAAGCCTTGGAAATAATGAGGGTTTAACTCCTCTACCAAGCCCTAAAACCCCCCAGCCAACCATCGCAGCCGTTGGATCAAAATCCAATAGATTTGGACGGACCGATCTCCTTCTCCGCTCAAAATCGCGGAGCAGAATAAACAGGGCGCACGATCACATGCGCACGGTCACTGGTCGTGCGCAAAGAGGACACTGGTCGTGCGCACTGTTCGAGACAGAACTCTGAATCCTTGCGAATTAACGCACGATCACATGCGCACGGTCACTGGTCGTGCGCGAAGAGGACACTGGTCGTGCGCACTGTTCGAGACAGAACTCCGAATCCTTGCGAATTAACGCACGATCACATGCGCACGGTCACTGGTCGTGCGCGAAGAGGACACTGGTCGTGCGCACTGTTCGAGACAGAACTCCGAATCCTTGCGAATTAACGCACGATCACATGCGCACGGTCACTGGTCGTGCGCGAAGAGGACACTGGTCGTGCGCACTGAACAGCTATGGAATTTTAGCCTATCCCGAACGCAGCACTACCACTCCGCCTACCTCGCAGAACTACGATTTTTGGGGTGTTACAATTTTCCTGACATATATTATGCGGATTGTTTAGTTTAAGTCTGGGGGAGAGTAGTTTTGTTTACCCGCTCACGTGCACTATTGCACTGCATACTAGAAGATTTCATTTAAAAATATTTTGTTTATTTTCATTGCACACCACAGCACCCACTCGAGCGCGCGCTTAGCCGTTGGCACGTCGCGAGTTGAATTTGTCTTTTTGTGTGATTTGGAAAATTATTGTGCTGGCTTAGGATTATGAGGCGGAGTAAAATATTGACTCCTGTAGTGCTCGTAGTCGAGTGCTCATGTCTCGTAGGAATTCGTGTAGATTCAATTTCTTTTTATGCTTTTAGTTTATATTTTTCTATTAACGTAAATATTGTTTACTTTACTCAAAAATTTGGTGAATCCGGTGTGAATCAAACGGTAACATAGGAATGTGTGTAGACGTTCGTTAGTCTTGTATTGCTCGAGTCGGGAGGAAGGACTATCTTTCTCGGTGGCTAGAACTTGCCCCAAGCGATTCTTGAAGCATGGGTATACGGTTAGTCAATTGCGTGAATGTGATATAGGCCATCATTTTGGCCCGGTTGAGCCTTTGTGCCTGTTCCTACCGCTATCATCCTCGCTAGCCCAGTTGTGCCTACCCGTTCTTTGATTCAGCCCCACTATTGTCTCACCAAAGCCTAAATGCCAATCCTAGTCGCACACCCAAATCTGAGCTTTAGTTGTTTATAATTTTCATGAGTTGGGTTGTTGATTTGGTGATATGTTTGTGAAGATGTGGATGTGTTTTATTGTTTAGTTGCTGAAAATTTGTGAAAAGAAAAAGAAAATAAGAAAAAAAAGAGAAGTGAGAAGAAAAGAAGAAGATATGAGCTTTATTGAAAAATTTGTGTATAAAGGTATGTTTGGGAGTAGGCGGTGCACACATCCATGTAGTCAAATCCAAGTCTGGGGGTGTGGTGTACCCGCGTGTTTGTGTGGTGAATGAGGAGAATTTCTGCACTAGCTCATTTGGGTTTAGTTTTTGAGCCATCATCTTTATCATTGTATACCTCACCTAAACCCAAGCCCCGTTTAAAACCTAAAGTCCTATTGATTCACGCATTTGAGTCAAACCAGTGCCGTGGAGAGAGTGCGAACGGGCAAGCTTATGATCACCGACATTGATGGATTTCAATGGAGTTGTCTCGAGCCCCGATCTTTGGCAATGCTCGCCTCAGCGTTCAGTTTACTTTCTTCTTATGTACGACCTTATGATTCACCGTGATTCACTTTTTGAGTAAACGTAATATATAAATACGCTCCTAGAAAATTATAAACTATTATGTATAATTAGAAATTTTGTCTACTGTTTTTCTACGCATTTGAGCATGCGACTTCGCATGGTTCTCCACTTTTTAATTTCTTTTTCAGCTTATGTTTTTCTTGTCCGCGAGAGATGGTTTGCTCGGGACGCGCAAACAGTTAAGTCTGGGGGTGTGATGAGTCCTGATCATATACACTTTTATGGACTCATCCGGGCTATTATTTAGACATTTCACCGCACTTTAGCCCTGTTTTAGCTTATATTTGATAATCCATGCTAGGTGCACTTCTGGGCCCACTTTGGTGTGATTTCATGTTTATTTTCATTAGTAGTTTTCATGCACTGTTAGGTGCCACTTTCAGTGGCTAGATTCGTGGTTGTGCTGGAATAGGAGTCGTGCAGGTGTTCCCGGTGCAATTCTGCACAGGAACACTGCGCACGATCACTGGTTCTATTGTGCACGACCACTGGTCGTGTGTCACTGATCGTGTGCACTTAACCCTTTTTTCACGAGTTCTGTTTGGTGTTGTGCGCACGATCACTTGTTCTATTGCGCACGACCACCGGTCGTGCGCCACTGTCCGTGCGCACTTACCATTAAATTTCTGAGTTCTGTTTGCTATAGTGCGCACGACCATCAACGCTAGTGCGCACGACCACCGGTCGTGCGCCACTGGTCGTGCGAACTTTATATTTTATAAATTACTTTTCTTGCAGGCTCCGTCCAGACAGGCGCACGATCACAGGATTCTAGTGCGCACGACCACTGGTCGTGCGCCAATGACCGTGCGCACTGTTTAATTCCAGCGCCTACAAATTCCCTGCTCGCGATTTAGGTCAGATCGCTCTCCGTAGTCCGCCGTTTTCTGCTCCCGTTCTCCTAGTTTCGCCCCTCCATCGCCGCCCACCTTAGGGAGGATCTCCGGGCAAGCTTTCAACGCCAAATCTTCGCCGGAGTTTCCTCTCGGCCTCCTCCTTCATCCAAGAGCTCCGAAGGAAGACCTAGCCGCCATTACCATCAAGCAAGAGAAAGTTTGCAACCTCTACCGGATCGTGACACGAAGAAGACGGGTCCATTGGAGAGTAGTGACAGCTCTCTCTACCCCGGACGTAGTTGCGGACCGAGCTTGGACGCGGATTGACAACCCGGCGATTCCAACCGTGAATCTACAACGAGCCTTTGGATTCGGTCGATTTCTTGCCTTATTCTTCTCTTATTGATTGTTGTAATAGCTAGATCTATGTATGTTGATGAAGTTGCACTTAAACTTGCTTCCATTTGTATATATTTCATGTTTGTGTGAAATGATTTTGTGGTTTATGTGTTTATGAGGAGCGCCACCATCCATTTTCCACTCCACCACCGTGTCCGGTGCCGTACTAGCAATTGCTAGTGGCGTGCTTGTCGAAGAGGTGCTTGCGACCCTCAATCCGTAAGCCTACTCGCCCATCCGCCTACCGAAGCGTGGCATCGCGGCCCGTATTCCATCTTGCCTAACGAAGCAGCGCTCTCAAGGCCTGCATAGTTCGTTTCCGCTTGCCTACTCGTCCATCCGCCCTTGCGACGCAGCGCGCTCAAGGCCTGCCTAGTATCCATCCCGCCAAGCAAAGCATTGCATTGCGGCATTGCATAGGAGTAGTTGTAGTGTTTTCTTTTATTTTCCAAAAGCCAACCCAACTCTCCCGCAATCCATTCGACCTAAAGGACTTCGATCTCAAGTCCTTCCTCGACATTTAACTCCACCTTACTGTGTTCCTCAAGAGACCGACACTCGGGGATCTTCCCCATTATTATTACTTGCGCGACCGGTGCACTTGCCGAAATTATCGCATCACAGCCTCCTTCTAGTCCGCACACCATCTGAGGGCCGAGCCCGGAGAGAGCCCGACAACCTCTCATTCCGGCCGAGAACCCAGAATACGGTGGCATCTTCTTTTTGGTCCTTTCTAAACTTTGAGCTTGTGCTTCTTTTAGTGTTGTTGTAATGAACTCATGGTAGATTTATGTTATAAATCTTTTGTTGTTGTTCATGTGCAATGATGTCGTGGTTGTGAGAATAGCCGTCCTTTTTGTTGTGATATTCTAAGTTGCTTGTGTGTGAAGACATCTAGCAATTGCTATTGGTGATGTTAGAGAAGAGGTGAATACGACCCTCACAAAACCCCGCACTGTGGCCATTTCATCCGCCTACCGAAGCACGACATCGCGACCGCTGCATTCACCCCCACTTTGTGAAGCAGTGCTTTTCGACCCGCATTTCTCTTATTTCCGCAATAGCTTAGGGCACCAATCACAATGCCCTTGTTCGTACTTTCTTCGCTCGTTTAACAATCGACTCACACCACATTTCGTTCACCAGAACCTGCATTCCTCAAGAGATCGACATTCGGGGGAAGCGATTCCCATATTTATTACTTGACAGCGACCGGTGCACTTGCCGAACACGCATCAAGTTTTTGACGCCGCTGCCAGGGAATGCAAGCGTGTAACGTCTTGTGTTATGAATCATTGTTATAGGAGTAGTTGTTTTTTATTTTTGTTTTTCTTTTTGTCTTCTTTTTGTGCATGTAGAGACAAGCCGGAAGGGAAGTTGTACCCTTCGATCCTGAAATTGAATGGACTGCTCACGCACTAAGGCGTGCTGCAGCTGTGCAAGCGGCAATGGGGGATAACCTGAACCCCGGAGGTGAACCGAGAGCACCTAATGATAGAGAGGATGCGAATCCTAGAGTGCCCCATGTGGGACAAAATCATCTGGGGGATGAGCAGGAGGTGGTTAGACCGAGGCCCTGAACCATGAGAGATTATACCACTCCAACAGCTGGGAGTGTGTATCCAGGGTTCGGACGTAACATCATGAACAACCAGTTTGAGATCAAACCGGCCATCCTGAACATCATTCGCAACAATACTCAATTCTCTGGGATGCTTAGTGAAGACCCACATCTTCACTTGGCGGAGTTCGCCGATATTTGCGGAACCTTCCGTTATGCAGGAATTCCAGATGATACAGTCAAGCTTAGACTGTTCCCTTTCTCGCTGCGCGATAAAGCCATGGTCTGGCTCCACACTATTCCGCCAGGGACTGCTGCAACATGGGATGCGGAAGCGGAGGAACGCTGGAGGAAGCTCTTAGGATTCTCCAAGACACTGCCTCTCACAGCACCTTCTGGACTGCGGGGAGAAATACACCGAGAAGCGCTCGGGGACTGTTCTTGGTAGATTTAGTGCTTCCTGCAGATGCACCCGCTGCTAGCATTACTTGCGAAGGATGCGGAAGCGGTGGTCACCACGCTTACGAATGCCCAGGTAGCGAGCTGGTAGGTGAGTATTCGCACTATAATTTAAATGAATCTGTGAATTTGGTTGGAAATCAAACTAGGGGGGAACGCTACGGGAATGCTTATAATCCGGGTGTGAGAAACACCACCGGCGATGCGGTATTGATTATCCTAAAGAACCTAATTTTCCTGGAATCAAAACACTGCAGGCCAACGATGGAAATCGAGCCAGCATCAATATGATGCTCAAGCGTCCGGAAGCCAACCGAGGTTGCCTCATCCGGGTTATAATCAAGGCGCCCCGGCCCCCAAGAAAAGTAATTTGGAAGAAATGATGGAGAGGTTTATGGAAGCTGCCAACTCTAATATGGCTAATCAAACCGCGTCCATGCGAAACTTGGAGACGCAATTGGGCCAATTGGCTCAAGTGCTGACCGAGTGTTCGCTTGGGACCCTTCCCAACAACACTGAAAAGAATCCTATCAATCAAGGGAAGAGTCTCACCGATGCGGCAGTGAGTGACCCAAATGAGTTGGTAATCTCGTGCTCCATTAATAATATTGAAACTGCTGCCCTATGTGATTCCAGTTCATCCAGCAACGTCCTGGCATTACATGATGTTTCTAAATTGTAACTTGAAATGAACACGGATGACCGGAAGTCCGTAGTGCTTGCTAACAGGACTGTCATTCAGGCAGAGGGAGAAGTGAGAAATGTTGAAGTCACAGTCGAAGGGACGGTGGTGGTTGCCGATTTTCAAGTATTGGGACCCCATGAAAACCAATTTATTCCCATCTTGGGAGTACCGTTCTTGAAAGAGAGCGCTGCCACCTTGGTTTTTTATAAGGGGTATGTTATCTTACCTAGTAAGATAACACCCCCTACTTGACCCAAGATTGCAACAGAAGCATTAATTCACTCTCCCCTTTTTATTATTGATGAGTCATCTAGTAATGCAGAAGCCGGGAAAGAAAAAGGATTGTTAGATGGAGAGATGAAAGAAAAAGCGAAGCAGGTCGTGAATGAAGAGGTGAAGAAGGCAAGTGAAAACAGCAAGACTGAAGTTTGGAACGATAAGGGAGAAGGCGGAGCGATGCGCCTTACAAACAATTTTCTTAGTATAATGGGATATGTAAACAATTTAAACAGGTCCATTGGGTTGATCCAGTTGCCACGACGGCAACGGAAGTGATGCCACCCACCCCAAGGTGGGAAATTCTGTCGATTATCAATGTTGGCGCTCTCCAACTGTGGAGAAGCTTAAGCAAGATAGATTGTTGCGTGGAGCATGCTCTGCTGCCCTCCGGCACGAGAAGGAGGAGGTTAGGGGCAAGGGGGAGACATCCTCCTTGGGCCCGAAAGCCTTCACCTCCCTTCCATCTCATGTGGCTGGGGAGAACCACCACAAATCAGCATATAGTTGATGCGTGATGGGGTCTCTGGGTTTTGGTTGTGCTGGTCGTCTGCTTTGATTTTTGTGCTTCGTTAATCTGCCGTGCTGTGTTTTGTTTTTACTTAGTTTGGAACAATTTGTCATAACTGCTACTATCAAACTTTAATACAGGTATTTGGTCCACCTTTAAGGACGTTAAACAAAAGGAATTTTTGGGTGACAACCCATGGGAACCACCCGGTTCCGGTTGCTTAGTCAATTTCTTTTATGTTCTGTTATTTCCTTTATGCTAACATCGCAGGTTTAAGCTCTCGCGTGGTGGTTGAGGAAGGAGAAAATTTAAAGAAGGAATTACCGCACTTCTGGCATGCTCATTCGTGAGCATAAGTTCACTCTGCCCCTATCCATCTTATGACTGAATTCTTTATTTTATTTGATTTCGATCAAGTCCGGGGGAGAGATTGAGTTATGTACGTGCACACACTTTGCATAGCATGTCAGAATGTGCTGAGTTAGGATTTTCAAGTGTCTTTTGCACACTTTGCATCCATTTGCACCTACTTCACGCGCACTTGATCACGCGTGCTTATTGGGACTTGCTGCGAGGTTCCCCGCTTGTAAGAATTGGATTGTTAGTAAAGGAGTGAGTGGTGGAGAAAAATGTTGACTTGAGTAGTGCTCTAGTCGAGTGCTCCCGTCACGCCTAGAAATTCAATTAGAGTAGAATATAATTCAATGTAATAATTTAATTATTTTTATTATAGTAGCTGCAATTTATTTTACTCTAGTGGTGAATGCGGCAAATCAAATGGTAGCATAGGGATGTGTGTAAACGATTGCTAGACTCGTATTGCTTGAGTCGGGAGAAAGGAGAATCTTTCTCAGTGGCTAGAACTCACCCCAAGCGATTCTTGAAGCATTGGCATTGGATAGTTCTACTGCGTGAGAATGACGTAGGCCATCATTTTGGCCCGGTTGAACTTTTTATTTCATACCTATCATCTACCCATGCTAGCCCCTTTGTGCATTCCCTTTCATTGATTCCACTCCACCTATTTCTCACCACAGCCTAAAAGCCTAACCTAGTCGTACACCCAAATCTGAGCTGTGGTTATAGTATATTTACAATTTGGGGGGTGTTGATTGTAGTGTTAATTGTGTTAATTTGTGGATGCGCTTCTTTGCTCGATCTGCTGAAGATGTTTTGAAAAAAAGGAAAAGAAAAGAAAAATAAGAAAAGAGAAGAAGAGAAAAGAAAAAGAAAAGATGAGCGTCATTGAAAAAATTTCGTATAAATTTATAATTGGGAGTAGGCGGTGCACACACCCATGTTGCAAAAGTCTAAGTCTGGGGGTGTTGGTGTGCGAGGAGTAGTATTAAAGCTCATTTGGGTTAGGGTGTATTAAGACTTCATATTTATCTTTGTTTACTTCACCGTGACCCAATCCCCATTTAAAACCTAAAGCCCTACCGACCCACACCATGAACTAATCTAGTGCCGTGGAGAGAATGTGACAGGGCGAGCCTATGGTCACCGGCACCGATGGATTTCGGTGGAGTTTGTCCTGCACCCCAATCTTGAGCAATGCTCATCTCAGCGCTTAGTTTACTTTCTCCATATGAGTGACCGATTGATTCACCAGGATTCACCATCCGAGTAAAATAGATTTCAAATTACTGTTTTAGAAATAATTAAATATAATCTTGAGTTAAATTCTATTCTAACGTATTTCTACGCACGTGAGCATGCGACTTCGCATGGGTCTCTACAGCTCAAACTCACTCTACCACCCAATTGTTACTACAGGAGAGCTGAGTAGTTTGCTCGAGACGTGCAAATGGTTAAGTCTGGGGGTGTGATGAGTCCCATTTATATACATATTTATGGGCTCATCGGGGCCGATTTTCTAGTTTATGCACTACACTTTAGGCATGTTTTTATTCATATTTGTTATTCCATGCTAAGTGCACTCTTAGGCCCGTTTTGGTGTGCATTTGCGCTCCTTGTTATTGGGGGTAAGCACATGGTGCTACCTAATCATTTTTCTGTGTTTGATTGATGCTGGAGGTGTATTCCTAGCTAGTTTGCCTTGCTTGCAGGTGGCCGAATCACCCCCTTCTCCAGAAATCATGATTGTGCATAACGCACGGTCGTGCATTTTCTTAGCCCACGGTCAGCTGCGATCGTGCGCTCTCATCTGGGGAGGAATTCAGTGATCTGAATTTAGTCGTGCATTTTTACGCACGTGTGGATTTGCCCGTGCGTGAGTAAAACACACGTTCGCCTGTTTCTTCTTGATTTTAGCCTTTCTGAATTTTGTCATGCGTTTTTATGCACGAGCGGGTTTTCCCGTGCGTGAGTAAAATGCACGGGCACTGCGTCTTCTTCCTCACGCTTGTTTTTATCATTAAATAACGTGCGGGCAGTGCACGATCGTGCGTTCGCCCGTGCATGACCAAATTTCTGCCTGTTTAGTATTTAAAGCAGGAAAAGTCGCAGTCAGAAAGAGGCCCCCATTCCCCTCGCAGGAAAAGCCAGGAATCCCGCCATTTTCATCCCTTCCACCATAGGAGACCGGAGGAGACCATTTCCGGTGATCTTCTTCACCACACTTCCATCCGGGAGCATTTGCAAGCATTCTCCGCCACTAGCTCAAGCATCCTTCGTCTTGGAGACCATAGAAGTGTTATAGATCACTAGAGAAGTGATAGCCTCCTTCGAGTCCGCACACCATCTGAGGGCCGAGCCCGGAGAGAGCCCGACAACCTCTCATTCTGGCCGAGAACCCAGGAAACGGTGGCATCTTCTTTTTGGTCCTTTCTAGACTTTGAGCTTGTGCTTCATTTAGTATTGTTGTAATGAACTCTTGCTAGATTTATGTTATAAATCTTTTGTTGTTGTTCATGTGCAATGATGCCGTGGTTGTGAGAATAGCCGTCCTTTTTGTTGTGATTTTCTAAGTTGCTTGTGTGTGAATCCATCTAGCAATTGCTAGTGGTGATGTTAGAGAAGAGGTGAATACGACCCTCACAAAACCCTGCACTGTGGCCATTTCATCCGCCTACTGAAGCGCGGCATCGCGGCCGCTGCACTCACCCCCACTTTGTGAAGTGGTGCTTTTCGAACCACCTTTCTCTAATTTCCGCAATAGCTTAGGACACCAATCACAATGCCCTTGTTCATACTTTCTTCGCTCGTTTAACAATCGATTCACACCACGTTTCATTCACCAGAACCTGCATTCCTCAACAGATCGACATTCGGGGAAGCGATTCCCATATTTATTACTTGACAGCGACCGGTGCACTTGCCGAACATGCATCAATAACCTCAATAAAAATTCACTTGTCTTTGTGTGTATGATTTTCTGTGATGTGCATACTTTAGATTCTCTGTTTTTATTTCAGCAAACAACATTAAATTTATTCTGTCTTTGGTTTTGCTGAAGCATAATACTTAGTGTTTTATTGTATATACACAGTTAGGGTAAAAATCTTTAAAACTTTATTCACCCCCTCTAGAGAATACTCAGAGGCACATTGTGCACTTTCAAATGAGACAAATGAATAAACACAGGCAATATCGTTGTGTATTCAAAACAATATCATTGAAATATTAGTGTATGGTGATGACATAGCAATGTATGTCGCCGAAACGATGGTTTGTATCGTCGAAATGACTCCACGACTTCGTTGTAAAGTCACAACGATTACGAAATGTCTGATCGAGAATTCAGAATTTTTAATCAAATCGATCATGGCCATTCAATCTGATTTAACCTAAGCATTTTACAAATGGCACTTTGCCTCTCACTTCGCAAGTTATAACTAGGGTTATTTGTCTTGAATCCCAAACACTTGTTACATTTGCCCTAAAAAGTCATCGTGTGCTCCCTAACTTCGAAGAGTAAACAAGTCAACTATGCTAAAACCTCCTCTGATAGACGACAAAATGGCACCCAAGAAGGAAGGATATCTGTACGCAGGAAGTGAAGTGGTAAGGAATGGGTTTGCAAAGGCTTCAGAAGAGATTCAGAACACAATAAGGATGTTTGAACCCATCGGCATAGATTTTATTCTTTCAGAACCAACTGTAATACTGAAGAGAGAGGTTTTGGAGTTCTACTTAAACGCCAAGGGTGGCTCAAAAGGAACTTCCATAAAAAGCCTAATCAATGGGATAAAGGTTAAGATAACTCCTAAGAGACTGGCCAGGGTCCTGCAGCTGTCGACCTTTGCCAATATAGAAGAAAATGAAGAGGTCACTCAAGGGGACCTAAACAAAGGTCTTGGATGGTGTGAGCATTCCAGGAAGACCAATGGGTCTCTAGAAAGAAAGAACTTCAATCAACAAGGAAAGTTACTTGCATATATAGTAGGAAAGACCCTCCTCAACAAGGAAGGGTCTCATGTCAGGATATCCAAACAAATATTTGAGATAATGACAAGGATCATCCTGGGCAAGACGACTAATTGGGCTCAGATCATTTTCAAAAGAATACAGGAGAGCTTTCAAGTGCCCAATTTGGGAAGAGTCCAGTCTCTCTATCTGCAGCTGTCTGATCCCGAGAACTTCAACAAGAAGTTTGGAATGATGATACATCGATGAGAAGGATGGATGTAAAGGTGCTGGAAAGGTGGGAGAAAGTCTTGACAAAATCTCCCAAGAGGCCAAAGGCTGCAAAAGATGCGGTGAGTGAAAAAGAAGAAAGCTCTTCAAAAGAGAGTGAGCCAATTCACAACCCTAAATTGTCCAGCTCTGAAGAGAATATGGAGCAGAGAGATGTCTGCCTCCAAACCTCAGAACTAAGTCTGGGGTCCAGAACCACAAATCAAGGGGAAGTTGTGACGGAGGTGGAGCAATACACTAAGCTCCATGCTCATGAAGAAGAGGAGATCCCTTTTGGACAAACTATCCAAGATGGTCCATGCAAGGCTCCAATTGAAGAAATTCAGGAGACTCCTAATGATGAGATTAGCATAGACTTGCCAATTCCTAAAGAGCCAGGTGTGCCTGAAGAGTAGCCAAGACAGTCTCCCATTAGAAGGTCTCCATCTCCCATCTTTGAAGAAGCTGAAGGAATGGACTTCTAATAGTACAATATTTATAGTTATTTTTGTATAATATTTTTGTAGTAATTAATTAGTTTTTATATAATTTTAGTTTAATATTTATCTAATTTACTTTGTTTTGTGTTTTCAAGTAACATGGGGCTGCTAATAGCAAATTCAAGCCCACAGCTGTATTCAGGGGAATCTACAAAACAAATCTGTAAAAATCCTCAGTACATGCCCTAGGTCACGAGCGTGGCCTATGGGCATGACCAATGTCATGTACATGACTTGATTCCATCTCCCAGAAGCCTCTGTCACGTCAGTTTAAAATTACACGACCTAGGTCACGGGCATTGATAGAGAAATTTGTGTTCTCCAATCTATACTCGATTAAGGAAAGTGTACCTATCGAAATATAGCATAGGATATAAAATATATCAAGGTCGTATAAAAACTCGATGCAGGAAACTACTATTACTCACGCATCAACTATTATCCTACCGAACGATTAATTGGGTTTTTGGAAAATAAAAATAAACTAACTTAATTAAAAGAGAAATAAACTATAAAAAAAGAGTGCTCGATCGACGATTCACTTTGAAATAAAATAACGGTGAAATTTATTTTAACATTTGCAAAATTTATAAAGACCGTGACGAATCCGAAACTAAGAAATATTCTCGCTAGAGTAATAAGTCTCCTAACTTCTGGACGTTTTGACCGAAATCTCTTTGCAAATCAAAAAGGCCTAAAGTCGCATTATCGAAGTGACCCGCACTATTGGATTTGACTCCAATCCGGAGGATTTACGTCATACTATCTCTAGGGTTGCGTGCAACTCCTTCCTTCCTTGAGTGATCTTTCACATTCACGAGCCTCTCGGCTACTCGAATATGAGATCAGAATCTACTACCGTATACTAGCAATACGTAGTCGATACGAAATAAATCAATGTCGGATCGAAATAAAAAGTACAAATGCCAACATAAAATAAAGATATTATTTCATTGCAAAGTTCATCGCGATCGAACACAAAAAGAAATTAGCTACACATTATAGAAATTGAGACAACGATGGAAAATAAAGCTTGCATTTTCATTGATTGATAAAAGAGGAGTGCAATAAAACTTGAACAAAACTTAAAGCAAAGATGAAATTATCTAGAAAAAAAGTTCAAACTTGAAAAAGAAAGAACATAAAATTACAACATAGAAAGGAAAAACATGAAACTAGAACTCTCTTGCTCTCTTCCAAATCTTCCTCCCAAAGGATGAGATATGGGATCTATTTATAGGTGAAGGGGAAGGTTCTAGAGCATTGAAGAAATGGGGGGCAAGGGGTGGCCGACCATCATGGTGGAGAGGGGAGTTGAATGTATTAAATGGAGGGAGAGAGGAGAAGAAAGAGAATGGCCAATTCCAATGTATGTTCTTTAGGAGGAAATAAAGAGGAGAAGGGGGGAATGTATGGGGAATAGAAGAGTGAGAGATGTGAATAAAAGAGAGAGAGGAAGGAATAAAATTCATTAAAGAGAGAGAGGAGAAAAGAGGGGTTCGCCATGCATGGTCCATGCAAAGGTGGCGGGTAAATGCATGGGGGCTGCTCGGATTTGACCATGTATTGAGGCTGGCGGGCTGCAGCTTGAAGAGCTCGGGCTAGTCCAATAGAGGGGAGAGGAGCTGCTCGGGTTTGACCATGTAGAGGGCTGCATGTGACACGCTATTTCCACACCGCTAATTAGCGGGCACGAAATGCGGTACGACGGCAGTGCACCGGTCGTTGTCAAGTAATAAAAGTAGGGAGTAGCTCCCCGAATATCGTTCTCAAAGGACCGCAAGTTGGGTAGTACGATTTGCTTGTTAGGAGATTAATTATAAGGGTTTCTAAGTTTAACAAAAACAGGGGGATGTTGATTGGTTTTATAGAACAGGAATGAGAAAACTAAACCAACTATGCGGGTCGCAATCACCGTGTCGCTTGGTTGATGGATTTAGTGCAGGCCGCGATGCCGTGCTTCGCTTAGCGGATGGCCGGTGAGCAAATGCATGAGGTGAGTGCAAATGCAAGAGTTGAGGGTCGAAGGCACCTCTTCGCTATCGCTTCCAGCTTTTGCTAGAGCGAGTGCTAGAACGTGTGGGTGTAAGTGGAGCGGGGGCGGAACGCATCACAACACAGCATCAAGTAAAGAACAAGATCATAAACAAACTCCCATTCATAGACAAATAGAGGTTCACTTAGTTCATTACAACACTGAAGAGTACATATCAAAAAAGGAGAAGGGATAGAAGGAACCACGAGATGAGAAGCCTCGCCGTGGATCTTGGTCGGAATGGGGGGTCGTCACGCCTCCTCCGAGCTCAGTCCTTGGTTGCTTCCGGGGTTTAGAGGCTGTCACTACCTCCAACCGTTGCCCGTCTTCTTCTCAGAGCTGGGTCACTTCTACTTCGCCCAATGGAGATGTCCTCCTCATGGAATACTGGCTGTAGATGGCAGAGAATGCTTCCGGGATCCTAGATGGACCTTAGGATCAATGGATGAAGCCTTCCCCAAGGGGGAAATGGATGGGAGGCACTTGGAGAGGTGAAACGCCGGACTGGCGCGGAGAAATCGCGCCCAAAAATAGTGCTGAATGCCCTAATTTTACGGAGCAGCGGTTTAAATAAGGAGCAGAATAAACACTGCGCACGGTCAGTGGCGCACGACCAATGGTCGTGCGCGAAGGAATGCCTGTGATCGTGCGCAGTCAACCTGTAGCAAAGAAAAAGATGGAAAATAACGCACGGTCAGGGGCGCACGACCAGTGGTCGTGCGCGAAGAAATGCCTGTGATCGTGCGCCGATTCCTGTCTGGGACGGGAATTAACGCACGACCAATAGTCGTGCTCCTGATCGTGCGCGAAGGAATGCGCACGATCAGAGGCTTTTTAGGCCAAAAATTGCCCTGCACCATCCCGAACGTGCACGCGATCCCAGGACCTGCAGGAAAAATACAAATGACCCCGATCCGTGCACACCACCAGATCCATAACACAGGCATACAGTAATATATAAGAAAAACATGCCACAAAGGGGGGAAGGATTGCACAAAAGGCGCAGATACGCCATGCTATCAATATAAGCGTATATGAACAGCAATTGAAGTGCAATGACACTGAAACAAACCCAAATGAGGCCGAAAATCACTGTATAAACCAGACTCATCACACCCCCAGACTTACCTGTTTGCGCGTCCCGAGCAAACAAATCCTGCGGTGCGAGAAAAGACATAGCTGGGTTAGAAATTGCACGGACGGAGTAATATGCGAAGTCTCATACACATGTGCATAGAAATATAGTAAAAAGAATTTTTAGCTATGCAAAATAGTTTACATAATTCTAACAACGTAACTATATATTATTCCTACTCAAAAGTTGAATCATAGGGAATCACTCGGTCATGCGTAGGAAGAAAGTAGAAAGGCTGCTGAGGCGAACATTACTCAACACCGGAGTTCGGAACAACCTCCACTGAAATCCATCAGTGTCGATGACCATAAGCTCACCCGTTCGCACTCTCTCCACGACATTCGTACGATTCGATGCGCAAATCAGTAGGACTTTAGGTTATGATTTAGGCTTAGGCTACGATGCGGTAAACAATGATAAATGCTGGGGCTTAGCACACATAGCCCAAATGAGCTTGCAAAAGAAACACTATCCCAGCAATGATAAAAATGTGAACACCACTTATTCCCCAAATATATCTCTTTATACATTTTTTCTTCCTCTTTTTTTTTTTACTTTCTTTTCTTTTCTCATTTTTTTCAAATTTCATAACTTTGCACAATTAGATACAAAACAGCTATATCTTCAATAACGCATTTCCACCACAATCACAAATATACACCGCATCAACACCCAATTTTTTAAATGCACAAATTTCTTGAGCTCAGAATTTGGTGTGCGATTAGGATAGTCATTTTGTCTTTGGTGAATTGAAGGTGGAGCTGAATCAACGGGATCGGCTAGGCACAAGGGGCTAGCAAGGATAAGATGTTAGGACCGGAATACAAAGCTCAAACTGGTCAACATGATGGCCTACGTCACGCTCACGCACTGAACTAACTCATACCCATGCTTCGAGAGTCGCTTGGGACAAGTTCTTAGCCACCGAGAAAGATGATTCTTCTTCCCGACTCGAGCAATACGAGCCTAGAACCCCTCTACACACATCCCTACACTACCGATTGAGTCGCACCGGATTCACCGCTTTTGAGTAGAATAAACTAGAATTACGCTGACAGAATAAAATGTAAAACTAAAAGCATAAAGACAAGTTTAATCTACACCAATTTCTATGCGAGACATGAATAAATGACTAGAGCACTCCACGAGTCAACAAATTACTTTGTCTCGCAATCCTAACCCAGCACCGTGATTTCCCATTCACACAACCGAGACGAGTTAGACTCGTCGCGCGCCTACAGTTAAGTGCGCTCACGTGGGTGTCGTGGTGTGCCATGAGATGAACAATGCTACAATATAACACATATTGTAAATCCTAGTATGCTGTGCACTGTGCATGTAGTAACGATAACTCTCACTCCCCCAGACTTAGACTAAGCAAAAAGCATGTTTGAGACATAAGCTTAAGATGGCTAGGATGAGAGATTACCCCATGCTCAGAAATGAGCATACCATAAGATATGGCGTTTTGTTCAGAATGCAGTGATCCCGCCGCGCTCCAATAGATGCGGACCTGCGATTAAAGAGATCCCAAACACAACAAAAATATAGCAAAGAAGATAACAAGAAAGAACAGAACCAAATGGTCCCCAATGGGTTGTCTCCCAAGAGCCCTTTTGTTTAACGTCCTTGAAGGTGGACCAAATACCTGTATTAGAGTTTGATTGCAATAGTGTAAGCATAGAGCAAAAGATAGTAAATCCTAAATATTACATGCCTCAAAATGATCAACTATATGTTGATTTAAAATAGTAACTAGAAATAAAAGAAATGGGTCCGAAGACCCAACAACAACAATCAAGCGGATCAGGAGCTTTCCATCTCCATATTTCGTCTTTCTTCATCCTCTTCCTCTCCTCCAATCGGCGGTCATGGATGAAGTAGCGCTTTCCACCCTGCACCCAGTCTTTCAAGGAAAAAGCAGGCAATGATGATGAAGTGGAATAGACGATTGAATTTATAATTGCCATTTGATCTTCCTTCAAAGACTGCCTCTCAAAATTACCCAAGAATGGGTCTATAAATTCAAGCGCCTGCAGAGGGATAAATGAAATATCAGGCATTAATGCAAGAGGGGAAGCAGGAAGGATGAACTTATCAGCATAATCACTAAAAGAAAGAGGATTAGGAAATAAACTAGATGAAGAAATAAAAGAATCAAACAAAGGAGGAGTGATCCCAGTTTCACTCCTGATGGGTTGAGGTGGCAAGGAATTGTCGGCATCGTCAAATACGCTGCAAGATCTAGCAGAATCGTTAGTAGCCACTTCCACGACTTGGACCTCCTCAAATGATGCTGAAGTCTCCACCTCCGCACCTTGAAGGACATCCTCCTCTCTCAGAGTGGGCACAACGCTGCAACTCGCTGCCTCTTCCTGCAAGACATTCTCATCGATACTGTCAAAAACAATTGTAGTAGCACGCACAAGACTAGAAGAATTAGTGCTTGAAGAGAAATCAAGCACCGCATCCTCAGAAAGAATTGAATCAACATGTGGTGATAAATGAACGGGAGAGACATGCGCAACCATGTCGGGGCATAGATCACCAATAACTTTGATCTGCGTATCCGCATCAAACCCTTCAAAACATGAAGGTGATATGGATATGAAACCAGAGGATGGGAGGGTGCTGCCAGAGATAGGAATTGGGACAATCCGGATGTCCGGCTCGTCGTCCTCATCCAATTCGCGCAGATACTCAGCACAATCCCTTAAAGCATGATTCGTGCTTCGACAAAACAAGCACTGTTTTGCATTCGTCTTTGGTCCAAGTGGGGCCGTAGATGAATTCAAAAATGGTACATGCGGTGTGGCAGAGTAACCATAAGCCTTAGGCACAATGTATGTGGTACCGTATGATGTCAATGCCTGATACCATGGGACTTGGGGACTAGAGCTACTCTCTCCCGATGGGCATCTATCACTAGCATGGGATGTATCCCCACACCAACGGCAGCGGATATTAAATCCAGCCCTAATTGCATGAAGATAACCAT
This sequence comes from Dactylorhiza incarnata, assembly GCA_033032865.1. NCBI lineage: Eukaryota > Viridiplantae > Streptophyta > Magnoliopsida > Asparagales > Orchidaceae > Dactylorhiza > Dactylorhiza incarnata. Next base: position 2,896,916 of record JAWHQI010000124.1, on the reverse strand, counting down.
ATTCAACAGAAAAACACCCTTGTGCGCGACACTATGCTTGACAATGAATGAATAAAACAACCCATCATTTAGACAAGAGAAAGGATGAAGGAACAAATTAAGAAACTAAAAATCCTCACAATTAATTTTCCTAACAACAATTTCATATAACGCTTGCAATACCCGGCAACGGCGCCAAAAACTTGACACGCTATTTCCACACCGCTAATTAGCGGGCACGAAATGCGGTATGACGGCAGTGCACCGGTCGTTGTCAAGTAATAAAAGTAGGGAGTAGCTCCCCGAATATCATTCTCAAAGGACCGCAAGTTGGGTAGTACGATTTGCTTGTTAGGAGATTAATTATAAGGGTTTCTAAGTTTAACAAAAACAGGGGGATGTTGATTGGTTTTATAGAACAGGAATGAGAAAACTAAACAAACTATGCGGGTCGCAATCACCGCGTCGCTTGGTGGATGGATTTAGTGCAGGCCGTGATGCCGTGCTTCGCTTAGCGGATGGCCGGTGAGCAAATGGATGAGGTGAGTGCAAATGCGAGAGTTGAGGGTCGAAGGCACCTCTTCGCTATCGCTTCCAGCTTTTGCTAGAGCGAGTTCTAGAACGTGTGGGTGTAAGTGGAGTGGGGGCGGAGCGCATCACAACACAACATCAAGTAAAGAACAAGATCATAAACAAACTCCCATTCATAGACAAATAGAGGTTCACTTAGTTCATTACAACAATGAAGAGTACATATCAAAAAAGGAGAAGGGGTAGAAGGAACCACGAGATGAGAAGCCTCACCGTGGATCTTGGTTGGAATGGGGGGTCGTCACGCCTCCTCTGAGCTCAGTCCTTGGTTGCTTCCGGGGCTTAGAGGCTGTCACTACCTCCAACCGTTGTCCGTCTTCTTCTCAGAGCTGGGTCACTTCTGCTTCGCCCAATGGAGATGTCCTCCTCATGGAATGCTGGCTGTAGATGGCGGAGAATGCTTCCAGGATCAATGGATGGGAGGCACTTGGAGAGGTCAAACGGCGGACTGGCGCGGAGAAATTGCGCCCAAAAACAGTGCTGAATGCCCTAATTTCGCGGAGCAGCGGTTTAAATAAGGAGCAGAATAAACATTGCGCATGGTCAGTGGCGCACGACCAATGGTCGTGCACGAAGGAATGCCTGTGATCGTGCGCAGTCAACCTGTAGCAAAGAAAAAGATGGAAAATAACGCACGGTCAGGGGTGCACGACTAGTGGTCGTGCGCGAAGAAATGCCTGTGATCGTGCGCCGATTCCTATCTGGGACGGGAATTAACGCACGACCAATGGTCGTGCGCCTGATCATGCGCGAAGGAATGCACACGATCAGAGGCTTTTTAGGCCAAAAATTGCCCCGCACCATCCCGAATGTGCACGCGATCCCAGGACCTGCAGGAAAAATACAAATGACCCCGATCCGTGCACACCACCGGATCCATAACACAGGCATACAGTAATATATAAGAAAAATATGCCACAAAGGGGGAAGGATTGCACAAAAGGCGCAGATACGCCATGCTATCAATATAAGCGTATATGAATAACAATTGAAGTGCAATGACACTGGAACAAACCCAAATGAGACCGAAAATCACTGTATAAACCAGACTCATCAGCATGCACCATGTTTTGGGCTCGGTTTTGATGATAGTAAGGGCTGCAACATGTGCTCATTTGATCTTCCTTTAAACCCCATTTTGAGCTTGAACTTGTACATCTTTGGTGGCCGGGCTGCAGCAAATTTAACTTCAAAAATATGTCACGACGATACATGACAGCGGACACCAATAATCCCCCCCAGGCCTGTCAGATTAATACAATAGAACAAAAATATAAATTAGTTATGCGAAAATCAAAACTAAGCAAATTATATATTAAGTGCATGAAATTAAATGTGGACTAAGGAAAATTTTCTACTAATTTAACCTAAAATATGATGAATAAAAACTACTTATCAAACTCCCCCATGCTTAGGCTTTTGCTATTCCAGAGCAAAAGATGAGAAATATTTATAAGACAATTATAAAATTTTCAATTAAACTAAAAATTTACTTACACCAAAATCTAGCCAAAAATAAAATTCAGGAATTTACGAATTAAGTCCTAAATTATGAAATTAAAATGAAAAGAGAGAAATATTTAGCCAAACATTCTCTAATAAATTAACTAACACTCAAGATTGAGTAAATTGCAAACAAGGTTAGATTGAAATTATGAAAACCATAACTTAAAAGAAACTTAAGGAAAAATGCAACCTACTACTTATGCTCTCCCAATATTTTAATTTAAAATCTAAGACAATATTATTGGCTAAGGGATTTGGGGAGGAAGTCAACATGAAGAGGTCTTTGATTGGAGGTGATCATCAATATTTTTTTCACACCCCACTAATTTTTTTTAAATAAAATATATATGTAATACTAGAAAATGATAGACTAACATCCTATCACTTCCCACGACATATATGAACTTTTAATTCCTCTCTTCATTTTTGGGTTGCATATGTTTACCAGAGAATAAGAAACTAACATCTCCTTATTCCCATGACATATGATCTAACAATAAAAAGAAAAAGGAGAATTGAGGTAAGGATAAGAGGTTAAACAAAACTTTTTAGAAAATAAACTAAAATACTAGAGAGCAACACTAGTAGATTAAAATTTCCTAAGAATCTAAAAGCATGCGGTAGAAATAATTAGAAATCAAAATTGTTAAGCAAAATTACTACAAAATTGAAACTATTTTAAATAAAAGAGAAAAAGATGCTAAATAAGTTACTCTAAGCAAATTAAAACCATAAGATAATTCTTAAAACTAAATCACTAAATATTAGATTTAACTAAATATGATGAAATAAAAAATTAGCAAATCAAAAATAATAGAAATAATTATAAACAAACTCAAACTAAATTTCTAAAAATAACAAAAAGACTAAGCAAGGAGTTTATTATATTTTGGATTTTTCAAAAAAAAATTTTTGGATTTTGAAATATGATCTTTTTTTTTTGGGAATTTTCTAATTTTTTGATTTTTTTGGGTTTTGCATTTTTCAATTTTTTTTGGATTTTTGATAAGGCTAAAGAAACAAAAGCTAAAGAAACAAAATAGTACTATAATAATTTTTTTGATTTTGTTTTGTTTTCAAAATTTTTTTGTGTTTTTTTTTAAAGACTTAGAAAGAAAGGGAAAACACTCCCCCATGCTTAAAGTTCAACATTGACCTCAGTGTTGAATAGTAAGTATGAGGAAAAAAAGAAAAGAAGAGGGTGGGGGGGGGGGTGGGGGGGGGGGGGGTGCAATAAAGTAAATAAAAAAACGACTTCCCCGGATTTGTGAGGCCGAATGCTGATGTCGCTCCCCCATGCTTGAGCTGGAAACCGACTCATGCCTAAGGAAGAGAAGATGGAGCGAATCGAACCGCCGAAGGTTTTATTCCTGCAAAAAAAAAGAACAAAAATGGTAAGCAAGGGCTGCCTCCCAAGAGCGCTCTTTGTTTAACGTCGTCTAAGCCCGACGTTATTGGTTAGCTAAATGGAAAATAAAAACTAAGATGAAGAGGTAACTCCCTAAGTATGCGCTTAGGAGAGTAAATAATAAAAAAGAAGAAATGAAGAATCGCACCGACATGCGGTGGAATCTTCAAAGGAATGACGCCCAAAAATGTACGGACGGAGTTATAGAAGAACTCCGCCGCATGTAAAAGGGGAAAAATTGGGTCGTCAAAAGAAGAAGAAATAAAAGAGGAAGAAATAGAAAGAGAAATAAAAGAAGTAGAAAAAGAAATTTCATTAACGGAAATTTCACAAGGAGAAAGTGAATCTTGTGAAATTTCGGGAGAAGAAGGGGAGAAAGAACTAAAGAGGAATTATCTAAAATAAAAGAAGAAGAAGAAAGAGACTCTCTAAAACTAGAAATAGTTGGAACAATTGAAATTAAACTTGACATGGAATCACAAACGTCTTCAGAAAAAGAATGAAAATTTTGAGACGGCTCGCCATCCTCAAAGGGTAAGTAGCACGCCGGAGTATCCATATGTGTGTCATCCAAAGGAGGAAGGAAACAATCCGGAACATCCGAATAGTTATCTTCCTCGAGAGGAATAAGACAAGCCGGGATATCCGGTGACTCATTACATAAAGAAATTGGAGGAGGCGGAGAAGAAAATGAAGAAAAAGACGCGGCATCACAAGAAAAATAATCAGTAATGGTCTTAAAATATGAATTAATATTATATAAAGAAGTTTGCAATTCAAGATACCAATTATCGATAGGATTAAAAATTGTAGGCGCGACGCTTTGCGGGGCAAAATCATGCGAAAAATAAGACGGGTTCCCCACCTCCCATGTAGGATAAAAATTGGAGTAAGGGTCAAATTGGCCACTTTGACCTACTCCAAAAAATTGAAATCATATGAGGGAGGGGTTCCCGAAAAACATGCAAAATTAAAATGGTCGGGCGACCCGCAAAGAGTGCAAAAAGAAGATGATTCGATGATAAAAAAACTGTTACCAAAAAAAGAAAGAGAAAATTTAATTTTTTGATTTTTTTAGTCCTGGACTTCCCGAAATCTACCCTGTGAGGGGTTTGCAGCGGTACTAGAAGCTGTGATGGGAATTCAAGCCCAAAGCGTCATTTCTAAGAATTTAGGTGGGGTAGAAAAATGATGATGTGGGTTGATTATAATATAATAATTTTTTTGGATTTTTGTAGAAGTAATAGCGACGACGTTTTCTTAATATTGACAAATGTCCCCAGCAACGACGCCAAAAACTTGATAGAGAAATTTGTGTTCTCCAATCTATACTCGATTAAGGCAAGTGTACGTATCGAAATATAACATAGCATATAAAATATATCAAGGTCCTATAAAAACTCGGGGCAGGCAACTACTATTACTCACGCATCAACTATTATCCTACCGAATGATTAATTGGGTTTTTGAAAAATAAAAATAAACTAACTTAATTAAAAGAGAAATAAACTATAAAAAAAGAGTGCTCGATCGACGATTCACTTTGAAATAAAATAACGGAGAAATTTAGTTTAACATTTGCAAATTTATAAAGACCGTGACGGATCCGAAGCTAAGAAATATTCTCGCTAGAGCAATAAGTCTCCTAACTTCTAGACGTTTTGACCAAAATCTCTTTGCAAATCAAAAAGGCCTAAAGTCGCATTATCGAAGTGACCCGCAATATTGGATTTGACTCCAATCCGGAGGATTTACGTGGTCCTATCTCTAGGGTTGCGTGCAACTCCTTCCTTCCTTGAGTGATCTTTCACATTCACGAGCCTCTCGGCTACTCGAATATGAGATCGGAATCTACTACCGTATACTAGCAATACGAAATCGATACGAAATAAATCAAGGTCGGATCGAAATAAAAAGTACAAATGCCAACATAAAATAAAGATATTATTTCATTGCTAAGTTCATCGCGATCGAACACAAAAAGAAATTAGCTACGCATTATAGAAATTGAGACAACGATGGAAAATAAAGATTGCATTTTCATTGATTGGTAAAAGAGGAGTACAATAAAACTTGAACAAAACTTAATGCAAAGATGAAATTATCTAGAAATAAAGTTCAAACTTGAAGGAGAAAGAAAATAAAATTATAACATAGAAAGGAAAAACATGAAACTAGAACTCTCTTGCTCTCTTGCTCTCTTCCAAATCTTCCTCCCAAAGCATGAGGTGTGGGATCTATTTATAGGTGAAGGGGAAGGTTCTAGAGCATTGAAGAAATGGGGGGAGACCAAGGGGTGGCCGACCATCATGGTGGAGAGGGGAGTTGAATGTATTAAATGGAGGGAGAGAGGAGAAGAAAAAGAATGGCCAATTCCAATGTATGTTCTTTAGGAGGAAATAAAGAGGAGAAGGGGGGAATGCATGGGGAATAGAAGAGTGAGAGATGAGAATAAAAGAGAGGGAGGAAGGAATAAAATTCATTAAAGAGAGAGAGAGGAGAAAGGAGGGGTTCAGCCATGCATGGTCCATGCAAAGGTGGCGGGTAAATGCATGGGGGCTGCTCGGGTTTGACCATGTATTGAGGCTGGCGGGCTGCAGCTTGAAGAGCTCGGGCTGGTCCAATAAAGGGGAGAGGAGCTGCTCGGGTTTGACCATGTAGAGGGCTGCATGCACCATGTTTTGGGCTCGGTTTTGATGGTAGTAAAGGCTGCAACATGTGCTCATTTGATCTTCCTTTAAACCCCATTTTGAGCTTGAACTTGTACATCTTTGGTGGCCGGGCTGCAACAAATTTAACTTCAAAATATGTCACGACGATACACGACAGCGGGCACCAATAATTCCCCCCAGGCCTGTCAGATTAATACAATAGAACAAAAATATAAATTAGTTATGCGAAAATCAAAACTAAGCAAATTATATATTAAGTGCATGAAATTAAACGTGGACTTAGGAAAATATTCTACTAATCTAACCTAAAATATGATGAATAAAAACTACTTATGAAACTTGACCTGGGGGCGTGACCTTTAGGTCACGAGCATGACTCACCCAACAAACATTCAATACAAGCAGTTTCCTCCGCAATATATTTCCAGCTTGCACGCCCTGAGTCACGGGCGTGACCCAGGGGCGTGACTTCTCCCACAACTACCAAAATTACTCCCGCTCCCGCCGTTTTCAGCCGTTCTCTATCTCGATCAAGACACGCCCCTAGTCACGGGTGTGACCAGGGGGCGTGTACTGCAAATTGATGAATTTTGGCGGTTTTCCACCAACATTCCTGGGCTTTCAAGACACGTGTTCCGTACCTTACACGCACGGGCGTGACCTAGGGGTGTGACTTCTGAACCTTTTCCCTATAAATTCCCAGCTGCTGCCATTGTCAACGAATCCAATCGATGGTTAGATTGGGTCATTTTTAGATTAGTTTTGCTTTATTTACTTGTATTTTTCCTTTATGCAATTTTACTTCATGCTTTACAATTTCAATTCGTAGTTTATACTTCCATTTCTTGCAATTGTAATTCTCTTTTCAAAGTTATTAAATCATCTTTTCTTCAATCATGTTTAGCTAATTTTATATCATTTGATCGGATGATTTTTAAGTAGTGTTATTTTGTAATCTCTTCTTCATAGCTTTGAATTTAGAAAACTAAGATTTTCCGTTGATTTGCAATGATTTGATTTCATATTTCTAGGGTATGATAATCATATTTTGATCCATATTTTAGTTAATCGAGAGATCCGTGAATACGTGAAGATCGCGCATCAGTAAAAGGAGTTGCATGCACTCCTCGAGAGAGGACGACACAAATCTTCCAGATTGGAGTCAAATCCAATAGTGGGGTTCACTACATAAAGCAAGCTTAGGGGTTTCGATTGGCCGAGGGATCTTAATCTATCAACCTAAGGTTAGGTGGTAGTTCTTTCGTGAAAGGCTCTATCATATTTTGGGAACCTCCACGGTCAAGTTTGTCTAAATCAATTTATTATGAATTCTAGATTACGAAATTTTTTAATTAAGAAAGATTCTCGATCAAATGTTTCCTTTCTTTTATTATTTCCTTCATAAAATCTTTTTTCTATTTTCTGATAAAATAATAATAATTTGCGTGAGTAGAAGTACTCAACAGACCCGTGGAATACGACACTTGATATTTATTTTCAAATATCCTATACTATGAATGATAGGTGCTCTTGCCAATAGTGCGTAGAATTTGGAGAAATATTTTATATCAGAAAAATTCTACGTATCAAGTTTTTGGCGCCGTTGCCGGGGAAATATTTTTGTTGATATTTTAAAATTGCGAATTTTATTACTTTTATCATTCTCTTTTCCCCTACCCCCCAATTCCCTTTTACTTTAATTTTTCAATTCCATTCAACTAGGAATCAGTTGTATTTATTTACAAAATGTTATCTGATTTGGCCGCTAAGGTTGCCAAGCTTACATACAAAGTTCAACTTTTGGAAGCCGCAACAATGCACCAAATTCACTGAAATCATTATCTAGTGGAGGAAACAATACAAAAAGGATAGATCATACAATAAGATCTATGTGAAAGTTGACATTCCTAAAAATAAGATGCAAAGTTATAATGATCCACTGCTTGAGTAAGCTCTGGAAGAATGCAGAGATAGAGACAAATAAGAATATGAGACAGCTCAAGACGAGATTGAAGATAAGAGAAACAAGTTTATTGATATTTTGAAGAGAGGAAAAGAGGTACGTGCACAAGAAGAACTGGCAAAAGCAATCCCAATCAAAACCACTTGGTTTGATCCCAAGAAGTATGCTTCCAAGAATCCCCAAGCTAAACTTCCAGAAAGTAGAGGCCAACTTCAAAGAGGGTGTTTGGGTGTAATCCAGATGAGGCAAAAAAGTCTCCTCAAAAGAGGAAGAGAATTGTATTCAAGAAAGCTTCAACATATGACGTCTTGTTCATTGTACCAGCCTAAGAAGCAAAAGAGCTTGATCTGGAAGAGATAAATTTATTGAATGCTAAGATTTTTGATCTTGGGTTTTAGCTAAAAGAGGTCTACCCTGATACAGAATCTGACCTGGAAAAGCTATTCAAAGGGCATGAAAAAATTTAGAAGAATCCAGAGAAGGTTATACCTCCAAATTTCAAATATGTTGAAAGGAAGTTCAAAAAGGTCTATGAGGCCTTATCCATGTTTCTCAAAAAGAAAAGGTAGACCTATCTTGGATAAACAACTCTATTAAGTACTCATCTATATCAATCAGATGCTTTACAATTTAATATATCTTTTTCAGTCTATTGTCTTGACATAACTATTTGTACTATGAGAGTATGTCACAACTACTTGAAATCACTTACTTTAATTTTGTAGAATTTGTTATCATAAATATGGGGAGATTGTTGGGAAAAACCATTTTAATATATCTAACAAATTAGTTAAAGTGATTTCAGCTTTTAGGTTATAATTACCGACATTGTATAGAAAGGGTAAATTGGTAATTGGATGTCTTAGGATGTCGCACTCACCTTAGAGTGTCAAGACTAGGTCAAGACAAACAAAACTTGAATTGAACTGATAATTCCGTCGAATAGAAGTTGGCGCAACTTTGACTTGATATCGACGCAGCTCAGACTAGAAGTCCAAGCAATTCAAATTGACTATCGAAGTACATCAAGTCGACGTAATGTCGAAAGGAAATCAACATAGATGAAGAAGCATGTGAAAGCTATCTTACAAGTCGACATAGTTTCGACTTCAACTCAATGCAGAAGGAAGAGTCTGTCGAAGCCATCTAAAGTCGACGCAAATTCGACTACAATTTGACGTAGATGATAGAATTCAAATTCAAGTCTTCAACTTGACAGTTATGTCGATAAGCAATCGACACAACATCTACATCTGAGTTCATCCAAGCTAAGGAGAAATTCGAAGCGACTTCTATAAGAACTCAGAGGTGCGTCGGTAGAAAGAAAGAAGAAGTCGACGCAGCGTCGAATACAGTCAGAAAAAGGAAGCTTTTCCTACTGTCCTTTTGGGACCTCTTCAAAAGGACCACCAAGATAGAAATAGTTCTCTAATGGCTCGATTATTACCAAGAATGAAATGCAGCTTTCCAGGACACAACAAATCATTTTTGAAGGTATTCCAAAATGGATTGACGGGTCGTGAACAAAAGCAAAAAGGAAAATATCTGGGAAAGATAAATTACTTTACATGACTGTCCAAAAGAAGAAAGGATTTTATTTCCCAATCATACTCAATAAGTATGTAGAAGAGAAGAAGAAAATATAGATATAATAACATAATTCTTTTCTGTCAAATAAGGTTTTCATCTTCTTCCTCCTCAAGCCCTAGAAGACAAAAAAATCATAAGTCTTTTCTGAGAACAGCAAACAGAAGACAGTTGTTTCATATTCTCCATTTCATAGCAACCAGTCTTCAAAAAGCATTTACAGAGAAGGATCAATTAAAATAATTCTTGAAATCACCACTACTATAAGCAAGGGTTCATCATTTCAGATCCTATGAAAGATAGAAGCAGCAGAAGTGCTTCTGAAGAATTCTGAGACACGGAATTCTAGTCTCTTTTTCTTTCTCTCTTCTTACTATACTCTACCACTGTAAAAGGGTTTTAAGAATCCCTCTTCCAAAAGATTTAGTGGTTCAAGATTTTCTTAACAAAAGATCTGTGGTTCTAAGAGTCTCTATAGCAAAAGACTCAGTGGTTCCAGATCTCCTTATCAAAAGATCTTTGCTTCTAAGAGTCTCCATATCAAAAGACTCCGGCATAGGTTGTGAAATCCTATCAGGGAGGTAGGAGAGTGGAGTACCCATATTTTGGCGAACCACTATAAAAATTACTGTGTCTTTGTGTGTGTGATTTTCCGTGCTGTCCATTTATTAGTTTTCTTTGTTTCTTTTATTTCAACAAGTAGCATTTAATTCATTTTGCACTTTCAAACATCCATTTTTCAATTTGGGCTAGATCAAATGGCTTCTAAATGGATAATAACAAACTAGCCATACAAAATGACACATAGAATTAAGCTTTAATATTAATAATATGATACAATTAATAGAAATAAAACAAACCATGAATAACACCCTAATTTACATCCCAACTTGAACTTAACATTGTCCCAATGCTGAAAAATAGTGAATAAAATGCGGGACAATGGAATTGAGGTTACCTAGGTAAGATGTCCAAATGAAGGGCGTTCAGAGTGCAGGTCCTCTATGGTCCATCAAAATATTATAAGCTCTTTAAGCTTGTAAAGGAATACAAACATAGACCACAAAGCAAAGACACCACATGATATAACATATTGGTAAGCATGAGAATAAATCAAAAAGACTTTGGGTGCCTCCCAAGAATCGCTTTGTTTAACGTCATTGAGTAGTCACAATACCTATAACAGGCATAGTATTGTTGCGGATCTCTCTAGGCCTCTGGTATATTGGGAAATTTGACCGCCTTAGCCTGCTAGCGCCCGAACGAGCAAATAGATAAAAATGGGGGTTCTCTGGGGAGACCGAGTCTAAGAGTTGATGACATGGAAAACTGACAATCGAGGTGAAAAATCACATGACCGGAGATGTGCCAGCCTAACTTCCACTATGCTTTGAGTTCTTCTATAGGTTTGTCCTTGAGAGATCGAGGACGACATGCCACACCTCGTTACAATGATATGGTATTAGAGAAAGAGTCGGTTGCCTTGCTCCAACATGGATTTTCCCCCCGGGTCCAAGCTTTGTATGTACCACTGTAGGCCTTCTACTCCTTGTTTGGTCTGCTAATAACGAGTTCCAAGCCTTCGAGAGGTCTGCAAACATCAAATTCCAAGCCTCCAATGTGGTCTATGAACAACAAACTCCAAGCCTCCAAAGCGGTCAACGAACAGTAAGCTCCAAGCCTCCAAAGCGGTCTACGAACAACACTCTCCAAGTCTCCAATCTCTAGAGAGAGAGAAAGAGAGAAAATAGAGAGAGTGCTCCCCGTTCAAAAATGAAGAAATGAATAGCCCAAGGTGTCTATTTATAGTTTCTTGGAGGGGCGGTCCGGTAAATTTACTCATTATTTATCGGACCGGCCAATAGGAAGGCTTCATTTGAGGCGCATGGATCACCAAAACTCCAGAAAAGACGAAACTGCCCCTAACATGTTTAGGGTTCCGAAGAGAGAGAGAGAGGCATTGGTGGGCGGCCACTCGAGGAAATGGCAGCAGTCGGAAGAGGCGTAGCGCCTGGGTTGGCCGACCCTTGCAAGGGCAGGCACGTGCAGCCAACCTTTGCTGGGGTTTGCATGAGCAGATGGCCCGAACGAGGGATGGTGCGGCGGCCAGCCATTGCGAGGGCCAGCGTGAGTGGTCAGCCCTATCATGGGACAACATGAAGACTGGACCTTCTGGGGGTCGATGCGGGCTACTGGCCCTAGCAGGGGCTGGTGCGGGTGGTCGGCCCTAGCGAGGGCCAGCACAGGCTGCCAACCATAGTGAGGGACTATGTGGAGGACGACAATTGCAGGGGCCGGTGCGGAGTCCGACCCTTGTGGGGGCTGGTGCGTCAGCCAGTGCGACAGTTGGCCCTTGTGGCGGACGACGTGGGTGGCTAGCCCTAGCAGGGCCCGATGCGGGAGGCCGACCCTAGCATGGACCGGTGTGGGCGGCCAACCCTAGCGTGGGCCAGTGCGGCGGCCGACCCTTGCGGAGGCCGGTGTGAGTGGCTGATGCGATAATTTCGGCAAGTGCACCGGTCGCGCAAGTAATAAAAATGGGGAAAATCCCTGAGTGTCGGTCTCTTGAGGAACACAGTAAGGTGGAGTTAGTTTTCGAGGAAGGACTTGAGATCGAAGTCCTTTAGGTCGAATGGTATGCGGGAGAGTTGGGTTGGCTTTTGGAAAATAAAAGAAAACAACTACAACTACTCCTATGCAATGCTGCTATGCAATGCTTCGCTTGGCGGAATGGAGACTAGGCATGCCTTGAGCGCGCTGTGTCATAAGGGCGGATGGACGAGTAGGCAAGCGGAATCGAACTATGCAGGCCTTGAGCGCGCTGCTTCGTTAGGCGAATGGAGTACGGGCCGCGATGCCACGCTTCGGTAGGCGGATGGACGAGTAGGCTAACAGAATGCGGGTCGAAAGCACCTCTTCGACAAGCACGCCACTAGCAATTGCTAGTGCGGCACACGAACACGAAGGTGGAATGGAAAATGGATGGGTGCGCACCTCATAAACACATATGAATATTATAATCTCAAATAAATGAAATAGACATTACATAACAAGATTCATTGTGCACATCATCAAAATATAGAGGAAACTAGCTTGTACAATCAACAACATAAGGAAGAAGAAGAGAGTGAAGGAATCGACCACATCCGAAGCCTCATCGAAGATTCATGGTTGGAATCGCAGGGTTGTCAGTCCGCGTCCAAGCTCGGTCTTCAACTGCGTCCGGGGTAGAGAAGGCTGTCACTACCTTCCAATGGACCCGTCTTATTCGTGTCACGATTCGGTCTCCTCCGATACACGATCTCCTTGCTTGATGTTGGTGATCTTTGGGCTAGAAACCTCTCCTTGGAGCTCAAGGATGATGGAGGAGGCCTAGGAGGGCGGAGAACCTGTGGAAGGGGCGAAAACGACGAAGCTGGGCGGAAGAAATGCGGAGTCCCGACCTAATTCGCGAGCAGGTCAATTTATAGGCGCCGAATAAACAGTGCGCACGGTCAGTGGCGCACGACCAGTGGTCGTGCGCACTAGAATCCTGTGATCGTGTGTGCTGCCTGGACGGAGGCTACAAGGTAAGAAATTTATAAAATACAATGTTCGCACGACCATTGGCGCACGGCCAGTGGTCGTGCGCACTATCGTAAGTGGTCATGCGATAAGCCAAACAGAACTCATAAAAATGGGCGTTAAGTGCGCACGATCAGTGGCGCACGACCAGTGGTCGTGCGCTATAGAACCAGTGATCATGCGCAGTGTCCTGTACAGAATTGCACCGGGAACACCTGCACGACTCCTGTTCCAGCACACAACACCAATCTAGCCACTGAAGGTGGCACTTAACGATGCATGAAATCTAATAACGAAGATAAACATGAAATTACACCAAAATGGGCCTAGAAGTGCACATAGCATGGAATAACAAATATGAGCTAAAACATGCCTAAAGTGTAGTGCAAAGACTAGAAAATCGGCCCAGATGAGTCCATATATGTGTATATAATTGGGACTCATCACAACCATAGACTTAACTGTTTGCGCGTCCGGAGCAAACCATCTCTCGCGGACAGGAAAAACATAAGCTGGCGAAGAAATTATCAAGCGGAGTACCATGTGAAGTCGCATGCTCATGTGCGTAGAAATACAACAGACAAAAATTCTAATTATACATATTAGTTTATAATTTTCCAGGAGCGTATTTATATATTACGTTTACTCAAAAAGTGAATCACGGTGAATCATAAGGTTGTACATAGGAAGAAAGTGAACTGAACGCTGAGGCAAGCATTGCCAAAGATCGGGGCTTGAGACAACTCCATTGAAATTCATCAATGTCGGTGACCATAAGCTTGCCCGTTCGCACTCTCTCCACGACACTGGTTTGACTCAAATGCGTGAATCAATAGGTCTTTAGGTTTTAAATGGGGCTTGGGTTTAGGTGAGGTATACAATGATAAAGACGATGGCTCAAATACTAAACCCAAATTAGCTTGCAAACAATACTATCCTTATTCACCACACAAACACGCGGGTACACAACACCCCCAGACTTGGACTTAACAACATGGGTGTGTGCACCGCCTACTCCCAAACATATATTTTTACACAAATTTTTTCATTAAAGCTCATATCTTTTTCTTTTCTTTTCACTTCTTTTCTTTCTCTCATTTTCTTCTTTTCTTTTCTTATCATTTTCAGCAACTAAACAATAAAACACATCCACATCTTCACATACATATCACCAAATCAACAACCCAACTCATGAAAATAATAAACAGCTAAAGCTCAGATTTGGGTGTGCGACTAGGATTGGCTTTTGGGCTTTGGTGCGAAAAAAAGTGGGGCTGAATCAAAGAACGGGTAGGCACAACTGGGCTAACGAGGATATATCGATAGGAAAGGGTGCAAAAGCTCAACCGGGCCAAAATGATGGCCTATATCACATTCACGCAATTGACTAACCGTATACCCATGCTTCAAGAGTCGCTTGGGGCAAGTTCTAGCCGCCGAGAAAGATAATCCTTCCTCCTGACTCGAGCAATATGCGTTTAGCGAACGTCTACACACATTCCTATGCTACCGTCTGATTCACACCGGATTCACCAATTTTGAGTAGAGTAAACAATATTTACGCTAGTAGAAAAATATAAACTGAAAGCATAAAAAGAAATTGAATCTACACGAATTCCTACGAGACATGAGCACTCGACTAGGGGCACTACAGGAGTCAACATTTTACTCCGCCTCATAATCCTAAGCCAGCACAATAATTTCCCAAATCACACAAAAAGATAAATTTGGCTCGCAACGTGCCAACGGCTAAGTGCGCGCTCATGTTGGTGCTGTGGTGTGCAATGAAGATAAACAAAACATTTTAAATGAAGTCTTCTAGTATGCAGTGCAATAGTGCACGTGAGCGGGTAAACAAAACTACTCTCCCCCAGACTTAAACTAAACAATCCGCATAATATATGATAGGAAAATCAAAATAGGGCTAGGGGAAGAGAGTACCCATTGCTCAACAAGTGAGCATACCAGAAGATTGGCGTGTAAGCTAAAATGAGCCACGACATCCGCCATCCAGAAAAGAAACCTGCAAGGGTCAGCTCCGCAGAAACAAAAGAAAATAGAAAACTGAAGAAAAATACTACAAACTAAACATGATTAGATGAAATAAAAATGCAGAAAAGAAAGATAACTACTGGGGTTATTGTCATCCCATCACGACTTATTCAGAAGCATAAAAGTTCTAACTAATGGGAGTATGAAAAAAGAAATGGACAGGTAATTGTTCTAATATGCGTGTCGGTAACGGTTACCGATACGGCGAAAGAACAGTTACCCCTCTACCTAAATAATAATACATGCTTAACACAGGTAGAGGAAATATGAAGTAAGATGAGGAGGAAGGCTGGTCCTCACTCGTCTCACCACAAAATAAATCCTTGCCCAGCAAGGTGTCATCTCCAGGGAGGCAGCAGGAGGAGAAGACAATGAGTGGAGCTTCCTCTACGGAGGGGGAATCAACCTCCTCACATGAGAGGATGCTCGCATCATTGACTTGATTATCGTGCTCCAAGTCCTCCTGAAGTACCTGTGAAGACTCAACCTGCACAGGCTCGGATAAAGAAGGGGGATCAAGAAATAAAGAAGAAGAATGACTTAAATAAAAATCAATCGGGGGAGTGGTCCCGGTCTCACTCCCAGCAGGATCCAAGGATGGATCACTATCATCATCGTAAGTATCATGGCGAGGGGAACCCAAGAACTCAAGGGCCTCAGTGGTGATTTGGACCTCCTCGTCCCATGAAGAAGTGCAAACCTCCTCATCAGAGAGAGTATCCTCCTCAACCCACTTTGGAGCATCCTCCGAGTCCGAAGCATCACCCCGCTCCTTTACTTCGATAGGATCATAAAGAATGTGTGTAGAAAAATCTTGCAAAGAAACTGGAGGAACAAAATGATTTGGTTCCTCCGCAAAAAGATCCTCTAACGCCTCCCCGATGGAAAGAATACTTTCCTCATCATACTCAAGTGCATCTAGGAGCTCCCATTCCTCTCCTTGTTGGCTAACATATGAGTGATCATCATCACTGGGAGTGAAGCCATACACAGGGAGTGAGGAGTCCGTGCACGAAAAAAGATCGGGGGTAGAGGGCACGATAGCCTCCATGGGTAAAGAATGAGTGATAGGGAAAATGTTGTCATGAGTGGAGGAGCGGCGGTCAGGATTGAAAAGACTAGGACAGTCCTTCAATTCATGATCCTCTCCTCGACACAATAAGCAAACAACGTTCCTACACTGCCTAGCATTTAACTCTTTCATTTGGTCCATATAATAAACAATCTCGTCATTAAATCTAGGCGAAATATCCCATGACGACATTTTCAAAAATAAAAGAAGATATAATGAAACTGAAATTCTTTGCAAGGAAATCTACACAAAACGAGTAAGACTCCTTGAATGAAACCTGCCTAAAACTTTAAAGCAGGAGAGAAAGAAATAATAACAAGCAGTAAACACGTAAAAAGCAAACAAAAATAATCAGGCGGCTATACACACTGGAAGAACTACTATCTCTCGGCTCTCCCTCTCAAGAAAACTCACACATCTGTGTTCCCCGGCAACGGCGCCAAAAACTTGATGCGATAATTTCGGCAAGTGCACCGGTCGCGCAAGTAATAAAAATGGGGAAAATCCCCGAGTGTCGGTCTCTTGAGGAACACAGTAAGGTGGAGTTAGGTTTTGAGGAAGGACTTGAGATCGAAGTCCTTTAGGTCGAATGGTATGCGGGAGAGTTGGGTTGGCTTTTGGAAAATAAAAGAAAACAACTACAACTACTTCTATGCAATGCCGCTATGCAATGCTTCGCTTGGCGGAATGGAGACTAGGCAGGCCTTGAGCGCGCTGCGTCGCAAGGGCGGATGGACGAGTAGGCAAGCGGAATCGAACTATGCAGGCCTTGAGCGCGCTGCTTCGTTAGGCGAATGGAGTACGGGCCGCAATGCCACGCTTCGGTAGGCGGATGGACGAGTAGGCTAACGGAATGAGGGTCGCAAGCACCTCTTCGACAAGCACGCCACTAGCAATTGCTAGTGCGGCACACGAACACGAAGGTGGAATGGAAAATGGATGGGGGCGCACCTCATAAACACATATGAATAATATAATCTCAAATAAATGAAATAGACATTACATAACAAGATTCATTATGCACATCACCAAAATATAGAGGAAACTAGCTTGTACAATCAAAAACTTAAGGAAGAAGAAAAGAGTGAAGGAATCGACCACATCCGAAGCCTCATCGAAGATTCACGGTTGGAATCGCAGGGTTGTCAGTCCGCGTCCAAGCTCGGTCTTCAACTGCGTCCGGGGTAGAGAAGGCTGTCACTTCCTTCCAATGGGCCCATCTTCTTCATGTCACGATCCGGTCTCCTCCGATACACGATCTCCTTGCTTGATGTTGGCGATCTTTGGGCTAGAAACCTCTCCTTGGAGCTCAAGGATGATGGAGGAGGCCTAGGAGGGCGGAGAACCTGCGGAAGGGGCGAAAACGGCGGAGCTGGGCTGAAGAAATGCGGAGTCCCGAACTAATTCGCGAGCAGGTCAATTTATAGGCGCTGGAATAAACAGTGCGCACGGTCAGTGGCGCACGACCAGTGGTCGTGCGCACTAGAATCTTGTGATCGTGCGTGCTGCCTGGACGGAGCCTACAAGGTAAGAAATTTATAAAATACAATGTTTGCACGACCATTGGCGCACGACTAGTGGTCGTGCGCACTATCGTAAGTGGTCGTGCGATAAGCCAAACAGAACTCATAAAAATGGGCGTTAAGTGCGCACGATCAGTGGCGCACGACCAGTGGTCGTGCGCTATAGAACCAGTGATCGTGCGTAGTGTTCCTGTACAGAATTGCACCGGGAACACCTGCACGACTCCTGTTCCAGCACACAACACCAATCTAGCCACTGAAGGTGGCACTTAACGATGCATGAAATCTAATAACGAAGATAAACATGAAATAACACCAAAACGGGCCTAGAAGTGCACATAGCATGGAATTACAAATATGAGCGAAAACATGCCTAAAGTGTAGTGCAAAGACTAGAAAATCGGCCCAGATGAGTCCATATATGTGTATATAATTGGGACTCATCAGTGGCCGGTCCTAGTAAGGGTCGGGGCCAGCGGTGCGCGGTTGTGTGCAGGAAGACCGATTCCATGCGTGGGCGATTCAACACGCCAATCATGCATTCAGCGCGGAGTTTGCTTGGGAGGATTTTTTCCTCTTTGGGAAGAATCCTCCAAATATTGCACTTCCTTCATTCTTGGTCCTTCCATATGTGGGGGAATTCCTAAATAATGGGCTTGACCCCATCATTTTCCCTCCCCCAAAGATTTCGGAGCCGAGCATCAGAATAAGAGGATCTCGAGAGCTTTCATCATTTTCTCTTGGGATGGCAAACGGTGCTGAAAGAGATCGAGGCAACGCGTCGGGACTCGGCTGGGTATGTGATTTGATCGAGGGCGCGCAAAAGGGACACAAGGGACACACGTGCGGATCACGTGCCGATGAGCATGTTGCATGTGCGAAGGGAACGTGCGAATGCTCGTATGGGGATGCATGCACTGCCCGCGCGTGGCATTTAAGCGCAGTGTGCATGCATGCGATTCTCGTGCATGGTGTGCGGTGTGCGCGAGTGCGCTGCTTATGCGCGCAGCATGTGCGCTGACTATGTGTGCTATGCATGTGCACTTTCCGCGCACGGAGCATGTGCGTGCGTGCTTGGCATGCACGCCTGGTATGCGCGTCTCACATGCACGTGTTTTTTGCCTACAGCTGCTACAAGTGCACGGGCCTTGTGCGTCCTTTGTGACTGCGGGCGCTTTGTTTGATCATTTTTGAAAGTGCACAGTGTTCCTCTCAGAATCCTCTAGACGGGGATGAATAGAGATTTATAAATATTTCAATCCTAACTATGATTAACAATAAATTTCTCTAACGGATTATGCTCAACAACACAAGTAGAATAATATAATGCAGGAAATAAAGTGCAGGATAAACGATTGGGATAGCACAAAAAATCACTGCATAGACACAAAGAATTTTATAGAGGTTGCCCAAACTATGGGTACTCCTCTCTTCTACCACCTTGTAGGAATGCGCCAGCAGTGCCTGAGTCTTTTGATAAGTAGACTCTTAGAACCACTGATCTTTTGATAAGGAGATCATGAACCACCAGATCTTTTGATAAGGAGATCATGAACCACCAGATCTTTTAATAAGGATATCTTGAACCACTGAATCCTTTGAAGAGGGATTAATAAAACTCTTTTACATAAATTAGAATGAGAGGAAGAAGAAAGAATGTTGAAGGAATTTTGTTTTCAGAATTCTTGAGATGGCTGTTTAAAGAACAACCAATATAAAGTTCCATAGAATCTGCTCTTGATTAGCCCCTGCTTTAGATGGTGATGAACTGCAGAGACTTTGTTTGTCAGATCCTTTTGAACTTCTGCTGATTCAGATCTGGCTGTTATGTGATGGCGATGATGAGCAGCTATCGGATCTTCTGTTCTATTAGATGAAGAACAATTGTATTCTCTTCTCTTTTCCGTTCATGGTTAGGGTCTCTGAGAGAGGAGGAAGAAGAAGAGAAACCCTAATCTGAAAGAAGACGACTGATAGTGATCAATGATGTCTTCTTCTCTTTCTTCTCTGTCCTTTTATAGACTATATCTACATTACTTAAAGAAACCCTTCACCCAACCACGTGTCACCTCTGAAATTTACTTTCCCCATTTTCCATATCATTCCAGCCTCCACGCTTCTACTCTCAAAAACGTTGGGAGTCCAATTTTTGAAATCCCACGAGATTTTATCCTCACGCCCTAACCTCTCCGCTTCGCGCGCACGTCTTCTCCGAATTAAATTCACTTCACGCCCGCCGAAAGCAAGCTGCTAAAGACCTAGCCTTTCCCGCTAGCTACTCTCCCATTCTCTCCACGCATCCCTCTCTCCACAGGTGGCGACAAGGCTCCCTACCATTCTCTCCAAGTTCTAGCGCTCAATCGGCAACATCCTCCAGCACCAACATCAGTGAGTGGCAAGACTCGCCTCTCCCCTCGATTTTTCACTCAGGCAAGCCCTCTTTCTTCTTCTTCTTTCTCGGATTTGAAATATTCCACCAGTTCAAGCATTCCTTCTCTCTCTCTCTCTCTCTCTCTCTCTCTCCCCCCCCTTCACCCTTCTTTGCCGCAAGAGTTCCTTCAGGGAATCAGTTTTATGCTCTATTTTCATTAGTTCTCTCTCTCTCTCTCTCTCTCTCTCTCTCTCTCTCTCTCTCTCTCTCTCTCTCTCTCTCTCTCTCTCTCTCTCTCCCTTTCACCCATCTTTGTCGCAAGAGTTCCTTTAGGGAAGAAGTTTTATATTCTATTTTGATTAGTTTTAACTAGAGTTGCGATGAGGACTATGGTCGGAATTTTTGGCTATTGTCAAAGTTGATCTTGAGTTGATTAATATTTTTGTGCTTCTGTCCAATTGCATTTCTTTAGAGCATTTGTTTTTTTAAAGAGCAATTTTTGTATCTTTTTTTTGTAGGTATGTGATTTTACTCCGGACATGCTCTCCGCGCCTCCACACCACGGGCTCTGCGTTCTTCCCTAAGGTCTGCGTTCCTCCCATTCTTCCTCTACTCATGGCATCATGCTGATTTGCAATCTTTCCAAGAAAAAAACTCGGCTAACATTTTTTAATTAGGCCCTAACCACACCAACCGCCTCTACTTCGCCGGAGTAAAATCAGGTTCCTCTTTTGTTTAATGTTTGTATTACATGTTTCTGTCATTCAAATTTAATTTTTGGCTTCAAATTTAACTACCGTAGTTTAGGTGAGTTAGATATTGGTCATGCAAATATTCATAGAAATGCTTTCAGGAGGAAACTGCTCCATCCACAATCTTCACTTCAAATCTTTGCTTCGCTCTTACCATAAACAAATCCCAAGGACAAACAATTAAAAATATTATAGGGATTTATCTATCAGAAAATGTATTTAGTCATGGTCAATTATATGTGGCTTTCTCACGAGGGGTTTCCGAGCAAAAAACTAAGATCTTGGTTAGAAGGGGGACAAGACAGGGCCGTGAGGGTGTTTATACGAAAATATTGTGTACAAAGAAATCTTTGCAAAACTAAACTACCAACCACAATCATAGTAAGTTTAACATCCTCTTCAAACAACATTATTGCTCTCTCAATATCTAAATGTTGAAATTACATGCAGGTCCACATCGATGGCTGCAAACAACAATGTAACAACTACTTTTTCATGGTTGAATTTTGCGAAATTACATGTAGGTCCACATCGGTGGCTGGCAATCATATATATTTTTAATCAAACTAAGTAATTGGAATTTTGTGATCATCAAGTTGGAGTTGCAACAGGTGCTTATAATTTTTTTGCTTTCTAAGAAATCACAAAAATGGACAAGGATGACCAAACCGGACTAAATCCGTTCGAAACTGATAGCACAACTGTTATTGTTATGTACTATGATATGTATTGACCATCTTTTTTATTTTCTGCTTCAAAATATATTATATGCTTCATGTTTTATATAGAAGAGTGAGTTTTACATAAAAAAGTGTTTTATTAATTTTTAATTTCTGCTCCAAAATGTATTATTTGCTTCATGTTTTATATAGAAGAGTGAGTTTTATATAGAAAAATGTTTTATTAAGCTTCATGTTTGCTTATTTTTTAAGACAGTTTTGAATATTAATTTTTAGCATTAATATTATTTGATGAATGAGAGGTTTGTCTGACAAATTATCTTGATGGCAAATATTTTCACTTTAAAGAGAATATGTTCAATGAGGAGTCATATGCATTGCATAGAAGAGTGTTTCTCTTGAAACCTTCACTCATGTTCTGGTAAGGGTACTCATGTTTTGGGATTGTATAGCATCAGGTAATAGGATCATTAGTGCTATCTGAAAAACCTCATTTCTGATTGTAGTGTTGCCCATGCAACCTCTACTCATGTTCTGACAAGGATGACATGTCAACTGAATGCTGTTGGTTGATTTGTTTCAGGAGTTGAAGAGAAGCAGATTTGATGATGTTTCCAACATTCTGAAGGTATCTAAAAACCTAATCCACGGCAAAGTACTTCACATATTCTGAACATAGCACATTTTGAAGGAATCTAATTACCTTATGTACGTCCTCTTATTTGGATTTTGCCGAAATATTTTATTTGTGCTCAGATGCGTGCACAACTTGCAATGCCGCATCGAGAACGAGAGGGGGGAAGCCCGCAGGGGTGGCGGCCGAAGCCCTCCTGAATGCGGCCGAAGGCCGCAGCGCCGCATTGAGAGCGGGCTAAGCCTGCTTAAATGTCAAGCGGGCGAAGCCCGCTTGCTTACGGGCGAAGCCCGCAACGACGCATCGAGAACGGGCGAAGCCCGTTCGAAGATGCTAGTCTTATTTGAATTAACTTCCTTTTCTGGTAAGACCTGAAAAGGCATATCCTACTCGACAATCTCTTTCCTTCTCTATTTAATTCTCGGCCTGTCCACCAAAATGGAATACACTTCCAAGAAACCCGTTGTCTCCTTCTTTAATGTTTCTTTCTACTTCAGGCAATTATTGGGCCGTTGGAGAATAGTCTTGAAGGATGTGAGCCATGAGAGATGCATCAGAGTGATGGCTGAAAAGATTGAACTTTTTCAGTCTGTATTCGACGTAGCGTAGAATTAACTTCCTCTCTTATCGACGCAGCTTCGAGTTCTTGTAGAAGTAGCTTCGATTTCATCTCTGCTCTGATTGAACCTTACTAGTCAACGCTGCGTCGATATCTTATCGACGCACCCGTCGAGTTGAACATCATCGCTCTAACTTTCATTATTTGTGTCGAGATGAAGTCGACGTTGCGTCAACTTTAGATGGCTTCGACAGATATCCCCTTCTGCGTCGAGTTAAAGTAGAAGCTGCGTTGACTTCTCAAGTTACTTCTACAAGTCCCTGACCTCTACGTCGATATCCATTCGACGTACCATCAACTAGAGTTACTTCGACTGAATGGTTAACTACTTGGACTTCTAGTCAGAGTAGCGTCGATATGATCTCAATGTTGCATCGAATTACATTCGACGCAAATGTTAACTTTGCCCAAATTTGCATCCCTTGAACTGGTCTTAATACTCTAGGTTGAGTGTGACATCCTAAGAAATCTAATGACCAGATTACCCTTACTATACAATGGGTAACTTAAATCCTAGGGGATAAAATCACTTTTAATTAATTTGTTAAGTTAAATCAAGGGTTTTCCCCATCAATTTTCTTCTTGTTTTGCACAGGCCCAGAGACGTGTGGAAAAGGGTAAGCTGATGAGAATGTGGTCGACCCTTACAGATGACCAGATTTCCTCCAGGAGAATGAGGTACCACATCCCTGCCAGTGTTTAGATTAGGATCCCTGCCGACCACCAGCGCGTGCAGAGTCCTCCAGTGGGGTGGATGACCTTGTGGCGATTGTTTGTTATTTTGGCCTTTCCTGTGGCCTTGTGGTTTGTTCTTCTTTTCTTTTGCATCTGAGCAGTGCGAGACAGCTTGTAGGCTTATGGGTCCTTGGATGGGACTCCGACATTCTTATGTGCCATCACCTGGGCGAGAGATGAGTCATCAAGCATGTTTGGGCCCCTAGGATACCGTTTTTTGTCTAGGCGAGACCCGTGCTAACTGAGGGATGTTGTTTAATGTATAGGCGAGACCCGGGCTAGCTGGGGGATGCCGTTGAATATATGGGTGAGACCCAGGCTAGCCGGGGGATGCCGTTGAATGTATGGGCAAGACCCAGGCTAGCCGGGGATGTCGTTGAATGTATGGGCGGTACCCATGCTAGACAGGGGATGCTATTAAATGTATGGGAGAGGCCATTGCTAGCCGGGGGATGCCATTGAATGTATGGGTGAGACCGAGGCTAGCCAGGGGATGTTGTTGATTGTATGGGCGAGACTCGGCTAGCCAGGGGATGTCGTTGTATGTATGTGCGAGACCCGGGTTAGTCGAGGGATGTCGTTGAATGTATGGGTGAGACCCGGGCTAGCCAAGGGATGTCATTGAATGTATGGAGGAGAACCGGGCTAGCCAAGGGATTCTGAAAGTGAGTTTAGTTCTTATTATTTTAAAGCTCTTGATTGAGTTTATTTTAAAATAAATGATATATATATATGTATGAGTGATGGGTGAGTAATAAACACAAATAGTAGGAGGGCATAAGTAATCACAGCTAGAAATAACAAATAAAACAAACAAGCAAAGCAACCATCCAGATGACACAAGATATATAGTAGTTCCCCAATCAACCTGGGTACATCTACTACTCTACCCACTGGTAGGAATCCACTAGGAGGTTGTTGATAAGGTGCCCTCACACCAAGGGGATTTTTATAAGGTGTCCACACACCAGGTGAGCTTTTGATAAGGTGCTCTAACCAAGATGTAGGTTTTCGCTAAGGTGCCCTGTCACCGGGAGTTAACTTTTGAAGGGAGTTATAACCCTGTACAAGGTGGGAAAGGATAAAAGAAAACAAATATTATGTTGTTCTTCTCTGTATGAGAAGACTCTTAATGATCCTGATGGGTTATTGAATGGATCTGATTTTGATGTTGAAGAAGGCTCCCCCTGTCTGATGTAGATTGATGTCAGTTCTGGATAGAACTTCTTCTCTAGAAAGTGATTCTCCTCTTGCAGTTTAGTTCCCTTGAGCAATTGATATAAATTCGTGTCTCAGGTTGTAGATGATCTGCAAAGAAAGAGTTAGACAAAAAGAAGATATGAATTTCGTAGGATCTGCTTCTATTTGTATCTGTGTCTCTACTTTCTTTCTCTGCTCTTCTCTAAATATATAATCTTTGAGAAGGCCTTTTTGAATTCTTGTCGGGAATAAGGAAAGAGATAAAGTCTCTTTAATTTGATTCCTTGGGAAGATAAGATGCCGTCTTTGACTCTTCTGCAACGGCTAAAATCATTATTGCCTGCAACGGCTATATCAGAAAAGTATGTATAATAATAATGTTAGTCGAGCTGTGTAATATAATATTGTTGACAACATTTTCATCGATCTCTCCTTGATTCATTGAGCGCCGTTCAGAGAATGCTGTATTTGACTGCTGAGATTATTTCGTTGACCACTGTTCTGGCTGATATTCGGCGACCGCTGTTCTGATTGGAATTTGTCGACCGCCGTCTGGATTTCGTCGAGCGCCGTTCGACGTTTGTCGAAGGCAGAGAGTATTTATAATTTTATTTCTTCTCTTTTATTTTTCTCAGCCTATATATATATTTGTTTTAGTATATTTTATTTATATATATCTATTATTTTCAGCTTTCTTGTCTTAATGAGATTAGGTCTAAGTTATTGGATGGATTATGATATAAACTTAGATATTCAATATGGAGCCTAACTCAATTTAACACTAAGGTTCCAACAATCTCCCCATATTTGAGTTGGGATCCTAATCCAAATCAAAACTAGTGGACTGGTAATCTCCCCCTATTTGATTTGAGTTTATAAGATGCGTTAAAAATCCTAATTCATATTTTTCTGGGGTTTTAATAAGTTATTGCCCCCTATTTGGTTTATGATGCCGACAGTCTTTATCTCTATGTTCTCCTTTTCTCTCTCACTTGGTTTTTCTAATTTTCTCCTTTTCTCTCTCACTTGGCTTAAAGAGATTAAATGTTTTACTTTTAATTTTTAATTGTTTAAGCTTATCTTCTTCTGGGAGCAATATTATTTGGATATTTTCCTCCAATTTCTTATTATTAAGAAACTATTTGAGCAACTCTGCTTTCCTATATTATGAGTTGCTACAGCTGTTGATGGATTCTGAGGAATTTTAAAATTATAAAAACATTGCCTGACATCTTCTTTCTCATAGAATCCCCTTATCAGAAGAGACTCACACTCAGTGCCATGATCAATTCTGATCAATGCAGCTACAGTAGAATGCTCAAACTAATTTTGGAGAAGCCTGTAAGAACTTGAATTTGTCTGACCTCATGTTTATGATAGTTCAAATAAGTTTTATAGTTGCTGTTTAATTATTATTTGAGTTAAAAGTTTAAAAAAAAGTTAATCTTTTGAAATATATTAGCCTTTTTTACTTCATTAAAATATAAATTTGAAAACTTTTTGTGATTTTGTTGAACATAAACTATTTCTTTATCTTTAATTAACTTATTTTTCAAAGAAATATTTTGTTCTTTTAATGTTTTCAAATCTTCTTGATTTTTATTGTTTTCAGAAGTTAAATTTTTTATTTCAATTTTAACTTCTTTGTATGAATTTATTAAATCTGTAATTGTTAATTTAAAATCTGATTTGAATGTTTTAGAGGTAGAGTTGGGAGATGAAATTACCTCATTTACCTTATCAGATTCAGCTTTTGCATCTGGATTTTGGTATGAACCATATATGGCCATTATGCAGAAAGCTCTAGCTCTGCGTTCTCCTTCTTCTTCTTCTTCTTCATTTAGATTTGTTAAAGGTTCTGCACCATAAACACAGTTAGTTGAAATAATGGAAGAAGGGTTATTTACCATCCTTGAGAGGGAGTTCCAAATGCTCCTTGCTGAAGTGCAGCCAGCCATTTTAAGAAGAATGTCATAGACATTGATTTAGCCAATAAGTTCATGGCCATGACATCAACACTGATCAACTTTTCTTGATCATCTGTTGAAGAAGTTGAAGATTAAGTTCCTGTCAAAACAGATTTGTAAATATTCTCATCTATGGCATTCATATATAACTTAATTCTAACTTTCCATAAAGAAAAATTATCCAAATTACATATAGGTGGATCTGAAAAAGAAAAATCTGCTAGTGCCATTTAGAAAAACCTTTTTAAAACAATTAAGAACTAAGTGATCTTTGTGATTTCAGGTGTTAGCCTGTGTGAAAAATCAACATCCTCTGATACCAATTGAAAGTGAGTTTAGTTCTTATTATTTTAAAGCTCTTGATTGAGTTTATTTTAAAATAAATGATATATATATGTATGAGTGCTGGGTGAGTAATAAAAACAAACAGTAGGAGTGCATAAGTAATCACAACAAGAAATATGAAATAAAACAAACAAGCAAAGCAACCATCCAGACGACAGAAGATATATAGTAGTTCCCCAATCAAACAGGGTACATCTACTCTTCTACCCAATGGTAGGAATCCACTAGGAGGTTGTTGATAAGGTGCCCTCACACCAAGGGTTTTTGATAAGGTGTCCACACACCAGGTGTGCTTTTGATAAGGTGCTCTAACCAAGATGTAGGTTTTTGCTAAGGTGCCCTGTCACCGGGAGTTAACTTTTGAAGGGAGTTATAACCCTGTACAAGGTGGGAAAGGATAAAAGAAAACAACGATTATGTTGTTCTTCTCTGTATGAGAAGACTCTTGAAGATCCTGATGGGTTGTTGAATGGATCTGATTTTGATGTTGAAGAAGGCTCCCCCTGTCTGATGTAGATTGATGACAGTTCTGGATTGAGCTTCTTCTCTAGAAAGTGATTCTCCTCTTGCAGTTTAGATCCCCTGAGCAATTGATATAAATTGGTGGCTCAGGTTGTAGATGATCTGCAAAGAAAGAGTTAGACAAAAAGAAGATTTGAATTTCGTAGGATCTGCTTCTTTTTGTATCTGTGTCTCTACTTTCTTTCTATGCTCTTCTCTAAATATATAATCTTTGAGAAGGCCTTTTTGAATTCTTGTCGGGAATAAGGAAAGAGATAATGTCTCTTTAATTTGATTCCTTGGGAAGATAAGATGCCGTCTTTGACTCTTCTACAACGGCTAAAATCTTTATTACCTGCACCGGCTATATCAGAAAAGTATTTATAATAATAATGTTAGTCGAGCTGTGTAATATAATATTGTTGACAACATTTTCGTCGATCTCTCCTTGATTCGTCGAGCGCCGTTCAAAGAATGCTGTATTTGACTGCTGAGATTATTTCGTCGACCGCTGTTTTGGCTGATATTCGTCGACCGCTGTTCTGATTGGAATTCGTCGACCGCCGTTTGGATTTCGTCGAGCGCCGTTCGACGTTTATCGAACGCAGAGAGTATTTATAATTTATTTCTTCTCTTTTATTTTTCTCAGCCAATATATATATTTGTTTTAGAATATTATATATATATATATATATAAATTATTTTCAGCTTTCTTGTCTTAATGAGATTTCGTCTAAGTTATTGGATGGATTATGATATAAACTTAGATATTCAATATGGAGCCTAACTCAAATTAACACTAAGGTTCCAACAGATTCCGTTGAATGTATGGGGATGAAGAGCGGATCTTTGAACTGAGGCGACCATTAGGGTGGCTTTCCCTGATGGTGCTGCGACTTGCTGTGCAGAGAAGGGCGGACCTTCAATCCCTAACAGTGAGAGGAAACAAAGGACGAGACCCGGATAGCTCCATGCTCGATCGCTGGGCTTGAGGGCACTTTGCCTGCCAGGGAGAGACTGATGGTGCTATCCTAGGGGATGTCGTTGATTGTTTGGACGAGACCCGGGTAAACCGGGGGATGTCGCTGATTTCTTGGGCGAGACCCGAGTAAATTAGGGGATACCTCTGGATTTGCGCTGGGCCCTCCTGCCCATACTGCTCTAATGATGTTGTAGTCCCAAAGAAATCATTGCATGCAATAGATGGTATGGCAAGATAAAGGGTGCACTGGTTCATATTTGCATCTTCATGGAGACAATCTTGCGTGCCGCCATGTAAAAGGGGCGATGTTACTAGTAGAAGCACCGTAAGTTCTGGGCCTTCCAACTGCAGGGCAGATTCTTCCCTTTTGCCGTACAAAGTCTGAATACCCCAGGCCTGATAACTGTTGTGACGATGTACGGGCCCTCCCAAGACGGGGAGAGCTTGTTCTTTTGTGGCCCCTTTTTGACGACCTCGACATTCCTTAGCGCCAATTCCCTGATATTTATTAGCGGGGGTCAAACCCTACGGTGGTAGTAGTGAGCCACTTGCCTTTGATAAGCGGCGCTTCGTCGCGTGGCCATGTCCCTTACTTTTGCGATCGAGTCTAGGTTCTCATGGAGCTGCTCTTCATTATTCTTCGGATCAAAGTTCTGAACTCGAGAGCTAGGGATACCGGCGTTGATCGGGATGATGACCTCAGACCTGTAGCACAGGTTGAACAACATCTCACCAGTCAGAGTTCTTTTTGTCATGCGGTATGCCCATAGTACGCTCGGTAGCTCATCCACCCATTGCCCCTACCTCCTGGAGGCGGGTCTTCAACCCTTTGAGGATGGTTGTGTTAGTCACCTCTATCTTCCCATTTGATTGGGGGTGCGCCATAGAGGTGTGCCTCAGCTTGATCTACATGTCTTCACCTATCTTCGTGAATGATTTCCCGATGAACTATGTCCCGTTGTCGGACACGATGACAGATGGTATCCCAAAGCGGCAAACAATGCTCTTCCAGACAAACTTTTTGTGTTGTCCTCGGTAATCTTGGCAAGAGGCTCTGCCTCGACCCAATTTGTGATGTAATCGATCTCCATGATGATGAACTTCCTCTGCCCGGTCGTGAACGAGAGTGGTCCTAAGATGTTGATCCCCTAGAGGGTGAAGGGACAGGACTTTGAATAGCTGTGAGGGAGGTCAGTGGTTGTCGCAGCGTGTTGGCATGGTGCTGGCACCCTGCACACCGGCGGACAAAGTCTTGTGCGTATTTCTGCAGCGTAGGCCAATAGAATCTTTGACAAAGTACCTTCCTTACTAGGCTCTTTCCTCCAAGGTTCTCACCACAAACTCCTCTGTGCACCTCCCAAAGGGAGTACTGCACTTCTGGATCGGGTAGACACTTTAGGAGAGGTCTTGAGAACGCCCTCTTGTATAAGTCCTCGTTGATGATGGTGAAGGACGCAGCTCGCAGGCGGACCAACCGTGCCTCTGCGCGATCACTGGGGAAATGTCCCTGCTTGAGGTAGTTTTTTATGGTTGCATCCAAAATGCCCCGGAGTCCTCAAGGGTGGTTATATCCCAGGGTCCTTGGATCCTCGATACCATAAGATCTTCCACCCTTCATCTTTGAGACTGGTAATGAACTAGGGAGGCTACGAGCTTGGAGAGTGTGATAGATATATAGGTGTGTGGCTAATTCACCTAGAGGCGGGGGGGGGGGGGGGGTGAATAGGTCTCTTTGATTTTTACTTAATTAATTTAACTAGTAAACTAAATAGCAAGCACACACAGAAAGCACAGAAGTGTTTATATTGGTTCCCCAAGACAGGGTGTCTATGGGTAGTCCACTTTTCCTCTACACCTTTCTAACAATGTGTTAGACAAGGATAACTCCTCCAAACTCAGCTCCTAGAGCTTACAACACAGATCCCTCAGGATCTCTCAGGCATGCTCCAAGCCCTACCTCAGGCCAACCAGCCCTACCACTCAGAGTGAACCCACTACTACAGCTCAGAGATCCCCTTGACCTCCTATCTCAAGCCTATCAAGAAGCCCTACAATCTCAGGCATGCTAGCCTTACAAACTCAGAATAATTCTGTTCCTATAGAGTATAAATGTTAAGCTTTCAACAATTGACAGCACTGGAATGATGTCTTCTGCCGTTCCTACACACCTGGTGCTATCTAGAAGCTTGGATGAATGTGAACTTTAGACTTAGCTTCTTACCGATCCTTTTCTTCAGTAGAGGAGAATGGATCACCTTGCTCCTTTGAGTAGAACTGACTTTTCTCATTGTCTTCTTGTTGGTTCAGTAAGCAAGAAGAGGAGATATCTTGAGTGTCATCAATGGAACAGTGAAATTATCTTTCTTTTAACTCAGCAGATTAACAACTCTTTTTGAAAGTGCCCTAACATGTTCTTTTATACTCCAAGTGTCTTCAACGGCTCTTAGAAAGGCCCCTGACACATTGGAAGAGGATATAATACTTTATTCTTCCTTTACAATTGTTTGCATCGAAAGCAGAATGCGCCATTATCTTCTTCTAGACTTAAATTTGTCTCAGCGGTTGGGCTGAGACACCCTTCGGTACTAGCGGGTGAGATGATTTCTTCTCAGCGGATCCGCTGAGACAGTTCCTCTTCTTAGCGGATTATGTCTATCCGCAGCTCAGCAGAGGCAGATTACTTCTCAGCGGCTCCTGGTCTCGTCTCATCAGTTCCGTAGGGATTGTGACTTCTTCTAAGTAGTTCTGACTGTAAACTTCTGAACTTACCCCAAGGTTTGGAATATCATAACCATGCACATTCCTGATGCAAAGTCGGGTTTATCAAATACAATATGCACTTAGCATTGTGAGTGATGCTTCTTCAAATCCAGGGAATATTGAGGGCAATATCCCCAACAATCTCCCCCTATTAGAAGAAGGCGGAGCATCCCAAATGCTAAGATACATCACAAATAAAAACTTAACATGTAACTACACCACATAAAATTCATGATATTATAACATCTATATGTTAACATTATTGTGGCATCACAGATGGTGTCATTACAGATTATAGTCATGACAAGCATAATAATCTTGTTTATCCAACCAATACTGTGGTTATTTGATTATGCCAAGGCATCACATAATATCTAATGCAATAATACTGAATAATATTTAAGCATTGACTAAGATTAGCTTATAACACAAACTGAGAGATTCAACAACTCATTCATTTTCATTTCTAACAGAATGATGAAACATTGTTTAAGTTACATTTTGATTTTCATAAGAAAACTAAATACATTAATTTAGGTTTTTCTCCACTTTGAAGATGTTGAGCATTCAACATTGTTGGCATTGTCAGCAACAACTTCTTTCCCTTTTTCTGATTCCTCCTTATCTTCAGCAGTAGCAACCTTATCTTAAGCATTAATAAACTTATCTGCAGTAGCAGTAGTAGCAGTGTCCTTTTCTGCATTTGCAGCTTCTATTTCAACCAGCTTTATACCTTGAAGGCATCCTCCTTGGGTTGTCCTTCCTCACCAGATTCTCCATGAAGATTCTCTCTCTTTTTGTGTTTCTTTCCAAATGCCTTATCCATTCTTCAGAAGAATAGATTCTATCAATGTCTTTGCAGATTTGACCATGTCTTAACCAAGCATTCAGAATTATGCTTTTGAAGTCCTCACTCCAATATTCAAAAATCAGGGTCATTTCCCTGCTCTTCCCTTTGCTTAACCATAAACTCTTCAGCTAGCAACACACCTTCTCTTTGTCTTCTTTTTGCAAGTCTAGTGTCTTGAGCAAATCTAGCTTATTCTTCAAAATCAAAGTCCTCTCTACTAAAGTTGTCCAGTAAGGGAAGATTCTGAGCTACCCTAGTCCCTTGTAATATTTGGAGAGCTAATTCAGAATTGGTGTTATCATTGAACATCTCCCCCTTTCTGGCTTTTTCATATATCTTCTGCTCCAATGATTGGGAGGCCCCAGCAATGGCTCCAAAGAGGGTCTGGAAGGCATTTTCCATATCAGCTTTGAAGCCATCTTTTATTTTCTCTATCTCACCAAGCATTGTTGTCCTAGTTGTCCAGACATACTCCTCAATATGCTGGGAGGCCTTTTCTATGATTTCATCTGTCTTGCTTACATTGTTCTTGACATAGGAGATGTCTTACTCAGACAAATGGAGGTGGTTGTCCATTGATCTTAGAATAGTATCCTGAGAAATGACTGTCTTTTCTGCCAGATAATACCACTTAGTCATTTGACTATTAAGGAGAGCAGTGTCTTCCTTAATCTCTTTGATCTCAGCCATGACTTCTTTCTTTAGGGACAATATTGAACTGACAATGTAAGTCTTTATTGAGAGCATTTGACCTTCAAGCAATGTGCTGAAGGAACTAAGCATCTTGTCATGGGATATAGCTGATGTGGAAGGGACATCAGAGAAAATATCCAGCTCCCTTACAGCCTGAACAGGGATTTTCTCCCCCTCAACTGGATCAGGTAAGTTGTCCTTTTTAGTAGGAGTGCCAGGTTGGTCTTCATCTAGATCCATGACAGCATTCTACTGAGCATCTTTAGCATTCTTCTGATGCTCCCCCTCACTTGGGGCATCAGTATCGGATAGATTAATATCATTATTAGCATTAGGGTAAATGTGAGTATCAGTAGGGTTAATGATAGGTTCATTACCTAATATATTTTCTGGTTCTTCCTCAGCAAGACTTTCTTGCTCCCCCTCACATGGAGCATCATTAATGTCCTTATCATCTCCCTTGTAATCTGCTGGTTCAGGAGGGACTAGTTTAATTCTTTTCTCTAGATTTAAGATAAATAAGTCAACCTCACCTTGAAGATCAACAAGTGTATTGACTTCACTCTCCTCATTGTCTTCTGAGGAGGAGTGAATGACTTGCATGCTCTTATCAGCAGTTGCAAGGATAGTGGATTCACAAGTAGTGTGATCTTGTGCATGTCCTTCTGTGTTGACTCCAGCAGCATTAATAGTGATCTCTACATCCATTTGAAGTTCTTTGATAGCTTCAGCTTCTGTGTGCTCTTCATGCTCTTTCTCAGAAACTTGATCTACTTGACCTTCAGTGACATGTTCACTATTCTGATCATCCTTTAGTAGACAGCTGGCTGGACCTTGATTGTCCACTGCTGGGATAGTGTTTTCTGCCTCTGACCCGGATTCAAGGTAGACAATTCTTGCTTTCCTTTGCCCTTTTACTAATCTTTTCTTCTTCATCTTGGATTCAGAGGGTTGGCTCATGGGGAGAACCCTTGTGAATCTGTCCAAGGTTTTGATGTCCATCCTTTTAAGATAATGTAGGTTTGTTCCTTTGGACTTCTGAAATTGCTCTGGATATGTGTTTAGAAGGAATAGGGAGAGAATTCTGCCTAGGTTGGGAGCCTGCAGACATTGTCTATGCCTTAGAAACATCACCTCAGCCCTAGAAGTCTTCTTCTACAGAATTACTCTTGACTTCAACTCAAACATTTGTTTTTAGATTGTGTCATGAGAGCCAGGCTTTCATAGGATGGCCTTTCCAACAATAACATAGGGCAATTTGCCTCTTTGATTAAAGAACTTCCTCTTTAGTGAGCTAATTTTGGCATCACTATATTCACATCATAGTAAGGCTTGATCTTTGCCTTGTTCAGAGATTCTATCTTCCTCCTCTTCACTGCAAGAGGTCAACTGCAGAGCTTTCTCCATCTTCTTGGGTGATTTCTTATCTTTATGCCTCCTATAGTTCCTTTGATAGAAGAATTTGAAGAGGACAACTTGGCATTGGAGAAGAATTTCAGAACTTCAGTTCTGAGAATCATTGAAGGTTCAGACAAAACATATGCATGTCCTTGGTCAGAAAGAAGTTGAATCACTTCTTTTATTTCTTCTAGAGCATGCATGAATCCATTCCGAACTATTTCATAGCCCTCATGCAGCTCTTTTGCCACCTTAGGTGCAATTTATTTGAAGGGTTAGGTCACTAAGACGGAAGGTAGAAGGTCTCGTCTCGTCGGCTAGGTTAATGAAAGTGTGCTGAATTAATCAACATTTTGATATTTATATGGTCTTTATTTTGGTTTTTAATTTTCCATGAGTGAGTATGTTGATTCGGCAAAAGTAATTTAAAATGATTTTTTATTGTTTGAAGAATTATGGCAACTTTTGATGTAACCTGCCCGTCTCAGCGGAACCACTGAGATGGTGTGGTTGTCCACTGGGACAATGAATTGTCAACCGCTGAGACAGTTTTAGTTGTCTCAACGACTTAGTTGTGACCTTCTCAGCTATCTCAGTAGTCTAGCTGAAACCTTCTAAGCCGATTCAGCTGATTTCACTGCTTATCAATGAGCTATATTATGAGTTTTGAGACAGGATGTAAACATGCTACTAAGTATTTAGAGAGTAACTTATCTTATGAAGACTTGTTGTACATGATTACTTGTTAAAGTTAAAGCTAGAGAATAACATCATGGGCAATACATATCCATTGGCAGAACAAGATCTATTCCATATTTAGCATGCCAAGTATAATTTTAAAAGCATTAAATTTTGCCTCATCCAATGGCTTTGTGAAGATATCAATAACTTGTTTGTCAGTGGGGACAAATTCAAGGCATATATCTTCACACTCAACATGTTCTCTATTAAAATGATATCTTATCTCTATATGCTTAGTCCTGCTATGTGAGACAGGATTTCTAGCAATAGAGATAGCACTGGATGAGTCACAATATAGGGGAGAGTTACTCACCTTGAGGTTATAATCCTTTAACTGATGTTGTATCCACAAGAGTTATGCAAAACAATTTTTTGCAAAAATGTACTCAGATTCAGCTGTGGATATTGCTACTTCATGAGATCAGCCTTCTTCCTACGAATTGACAAGTTCCACTTGTACTTTTCCTATCTTCTTTGCAACCTGCAAAATCTGCATCTGAAAAACCAATTAGTTCAAAATCATTGTTCTTAGGGTACCAAAGGCCAAGATGTTGGCGGACCTTAAGGTATCTAAGAATCCTCTTTGCAGTTGAGTAATGAGATTCCTTAGTGTAGGCTTGGTACCTAGCACAACCACATGTGGAATATATAATGTCTGGTCTAGTAGCAGTAAGATACAACAGGGATCCAATGATGTACATGGATTCATCAAAGGGCTTACCATTTTCATCCTTGTCTAGGGAAATGTTGGACCCCATTGGAGTTTTCATGGTTTAGGATGATTCCATCCCAAACTTCTTAATAAGCTCTCTAGTGTACTTGATCTGAGAGATGAAAATTCCGTCATCAAACTTTTTCACTTGGAGGCCTAAGAAGTACTTGAGCTCTCCTATACTGGTCATCTCAAACTCCCCCTACATAAGGTTGGCAAACCTTTTGCACAAGTTGTCATCTGTAGACCCAAAGATTATGTCATCAACATAAATTTGGACTAGAAGACACTTGCCCTTTGTTTCCCTAAGAAACAATGTGCTATCTATCTTTCCCCTCAAGAACTTGTTCTTGATGAGAAGCTAGATAAGGTCTCATACCAAGCCCTAGAGTCTTGCTTTAGACCATATTGAGCTTTCCTAAGCAAATAATCATGAGAGGAGAGAGTAGGATGAACAAAACCTGAGGGCTACTCCACATATACCTCTTCCTTTAGATTGCCATTTAGGAAAGCTGATTTGACATCCATCTAGTATACTTTGAATCTTTTGTGGGCAACTGATGAGTCCTGATCATATACACATTTATGGACTCATCCGGGCCGTTATTTAGTCTTTTCTCCTCACTTTAGCCTTGTTATAGCTTATATTTGATAATCCATGCTAGGTGCACATCTTGGCCCACTTTGGTGTGATTTTCGTGCTTATTGTCATTAGTAGTATTCTTGTGCCGTTAAGTGCCACTTTCAGTGGCTAGATCTGTGGTTGTGTTGGAATTGGAGTCGTGCAAGTGTTCCCGGTGCAATTCTGCACAGGAACACTGCGCACGATCACTGGTTCTATTGCGCACGACCATTGGTCGTGCGCCACTGATCGTGTGCACTTAACACTTTTTCACGAGTTCTGTTTGGTACAGTGCGCACGACCATCGACGCCATTCCGCACGACCACCGGTCGTGCGCCACTGCTCGTGCGCATTCACCATTAAAATTCTGAGTTTTGTTTGCTGTAGTGCGCACGACCATCAACTCCAGTGCGCACGACCCCCGGTCGTGCGCTACTGTCCGTGCGCACTTAACAGTAATTTTATGAGTTCGGTTTCACCTATTGCGTACGACCACCGACGATAGCGCGCACGACCACCGGTCGTGCGCCACTGGTCGTGCGAACATAATATTTCATAAATTGTTTTCTTGCAGGCTCCGCCCAGGCAGTGCGCACGATCGCAGAATTCCAGTGCGCACGACCACTGGTCGTGCACCAATGACCGTGCGCAGCATTTAATCCAGCGCCTATTTAAACGCCTGTTGCGATTTTAGGGCATTCATTCACTTCCGGGAGCGAGGTTCCTGTTCCGTACGCCGCCGACCACCACCTTGGGACGCCTCCACCTCATCTCCTACGCTAAGGGAAGCCTCCTCCATCCATCCCAAGTCTTCCTCCATTGTCTGTGAGTGTTCTCCATCGTCCGCAAGCTTCCAAGCAACCATTCTCTCCTTCCGCCCGGTGAGAAGAAGAAGGAACCGGAAGTCGAAGACGACGAAGCTACGTGGGGAGATCGTGACAGCTCTCTACGCCGGAAGCATAGTCCGCCCGAGTCCGGAGGTAGCCCGACAACCTACTATTCCGGCCGTGAACGGCCGCTAGTCTTCACCATCGGTTGTTTCTTGCCTCTTTCCTTCATTGTACTCGTTGAGCTTGTGAACTCGAATATTGTGATGTTTATTTTGATGGAAATGAATATTTCTTTGTTGCTCTTCATGGTTTGGTTGTGAATCAGTCCGTTCTCTCTCACTCACTCGTGCACGCACGCAAGGTGTTTGTTCCGTGTTAGCAAGAGCTAACGACGGTTGTGAAGAGGTGTTTACGACCCTCAATCTTCTCGCACTTGAGTACATTCCACCCGCCTAACGAAGCACGGCATCGCGGCTGTTGCATCCACCTCACTTTGCGAAGCGGTGTTTTCGACCCGCATCTCTTTTGTTGTTGATAAGATTAGGAAAACCAACCAAAAGCCCCCTCTTTATGTTTGTTGAACGCTTTTGTAACAATAATCACTGCGCGATTCGATCACCCATCCTGCATTCCTCAAGAGACCGACATCCGGGGAATTTATTCTCCACAATTATTACTTGACAGCGACCGGTGCACTTGCCGACACGCATCAAGTTTTTGGCGCCGTTGCCGGGGAATGCAGGCGTGTATCGTCTTGTGTTGTGACTCTCGTTACACGAGCAGTTGTTTTTGATCTTCTTTGTTTTCTTTGTTTTCTTTTTGTTTTTGACAGTGCATGCAGAGGAGACCGCAGGTGAACTCGCACCTTTTGATCCAGAAATCGAACGGACTGCTCGTGCGCGAAGGCGCGCTGCAGCCGTACAAGCGGCTATGGGTGATCAGGTAAACCCGAACGAGGCTGATGCGAGAGTGCCCAACGAGGGGCAACATCTGCCTGGAGATGAGCAGGAGGCGGTGAGGCCTCGGCCTCGTACGATGAGAGACTACACCACCCCAACTGCCGGGAGTGTGTATCCGGGTTTTGGGCCCAATATCATGAATAACCAGTTTGAGATCAAGCCAGCGATCTTAAACATCATCCGAAACAATGCTCAGTTTTCGGGGCTGGCTAGCGAAGACCCGCATCTGCATCTGGCAGAATTTTCTGATATTTGCGGAACCTTCCGCTATGCCGGGATTGCTGATGACACAGTCAAGCTGAGACTGTTCCCCTTCTCTCTCCGTGACAAAGCAAAAGTATGGCTCCACTCCATTCCGGCCGGGACTGCTGCTACTTGGGATGCCCTCGCATCCAAGTTCCTTGCTAAATTCCATCCTGTGGATAAGATTGTAAGCTTGCGGCGGGAGATCGCCACATTTCGCCAACTTGACCAAGAGACCCTTGCTGAAGCATGGGAGCGCCTCAACGATCTCCTTCGCCGTTGCCCTGGCAACGAGCTCCAACCATGGAGTGTGGTTGAATTGTTCTACTTCGCGATCGAGCCCAACTACAGGGCAATGATCGATGCCGCAGCGGGTGGCACCTTGATGAACCACACTCCTGACGAGGCCCTTCGGATTCTGCGCGACACTGCCTCCCACAGTACCTACTGGACTGCAGGGAGAAACGCTCCAAGAAGCGGCCGAGGACTCTTCATGGTTGACTCTCTCCCTTCTCCGTCCCCACCTGCTGCGATCATTACTTGTGAAGGATGTGGAGGCGGAGGACACCACGCGTATGAGTGTTCGGGGAACAACGTGGCAGGTGACTTCGCACACTTGAACTTGAACGAATCTATTAATTATGTAGGAAATCAGCGTAGGGGGGCGCCCTTCAATAATGCTTATAATCCGGGAGCGAGAAGTCATCCGAACTTCTCGTGGAATCCAAACACACCTGGCCAACGATGGTCACCGGGGCAGCATCAAAATGATGCTTGCGCCTCCGGGAGCCAACCGAGGCCGCCGCACCCGAATTATAACCAAGCACCCCCTCCCCAAAAGAAGAGTAATCTAGAAGAGATGATGGAGAAATTCATGCTAGCAGCTAATTCAAATATGGCAAATCAAACCGCATCTATGCGAAACTTGGAGACGCATTTGGGCCAATTGGCCCAAGCGCTAACCGAGCGTTCGCAGGGGACCCTTCCCAGCAACACGGAAAAGAACCCCATTGATCAAGGGAAAAGTCTGGGGGATGTGGTAGATGCTAACCCGAGTGAGCTGGTAATCTCTTGCTCCATCAATAAG
Source organism: Dactylorhiza incarnata (assembly GCA_033032865.1). NCBI lineage: Eukaryota > Viridiplantae > Streptophyta > Magnoliopsida > Asparagales > Orchidaceae > Dactylorhiza > Dactylorhiza incarnata. The sequence continues at coordinate 2,857,317 of JAWHQI010000124.1, read as the reverse complement.
GTTGAAACAAAAGCTTTATGCGATTCCGGTTCCTCCCGCAACGTTATTGCGCTGCAAGATGTTGCGAAATTACAACTTGAGATGAACACGGAGGAAAGGAAATCGCTGATACTCGCTAACGGCACTATTATCCAATCTGAGGGGGAAGTGAGAAATGTGGAAGTAATAGTTGAGGGGACGACTGTGGTCGCGAACTTTCAGGTGTTGGGCCCCCAGGAAAATCAATCCATTCCTATCTTGGGCGTACCGTTCTTGAAAGAGAGCGGCGCCACCCTTGACTTTGCTACGGGGTGTGTTATCCTACCTAACAAGGCGCTGCAGCCCACTCGTCTCGAAACTACAGCTGACACATCCACTCCTCCCCCTCTCGTTATTTTTGATGAATTTCTAAGCTGTGCAGGAAAGATACATGATCAAGAAACAAGTGAAGGAGGAAAGGAGGAGCTCCAATCAGATGAGGAAGAAGAGGTTGACTTCCGGAAAGAGTTCGACTCTGAGAAGGAGGAAGATTGCAGTTCGGGAAACGTTGACTTGGATTTAGTTAGGGATGCTGATTATTTATTTTCTTGTGGTGAATCTTGTAATAAACAATATAAGCGTTCCATCTCCTGGGCCGATCCGATAGTCACCACGATACCGGAAGTGACGCCACCCGCCACTAAGGCGAAAAATTCTGAAAACTCTCAACGGTGGCAGTCTCCGACTGTCGCCAAGCTTAAAAAGGAAAAAGTTCTGCGCGACGCTCGTGCTGCCGCTCTTCGTGGCAAGGTGGCGGAGGTTAGGGGAGCGTTGGGTAATACCAGTGCTGGCCCTAAAGCCTTCACCTCCTGCCTACGTGCTACGAGAGACGCGCACCATAAGAGCGCTTTCAGCTGATTTGTGTTTTATTTGCTATGGTGAACTGTTTCTGAGTATCTCTTTTAATTTCTGCACTTTATAAACAATGCTAATACAGGTATTTGGTCCAGCTTAAGGACGTTAAATGAAAGCGCTCCTGGGAGACAACCCAGATTTCCTATTTTCGTATTTCTTTTCATCTAACTTCTTTTAGTTCAGCTTTTGTTGTTTCGAGTTGGTACTTGCAGGTTTTGTGTTCGATGGTGCGGACGTTGCGGACTATCCTTGATCATAAACGCCAATCGTCTGGTATGCTCAATTCTGAGCATTGGGTAACACTTCCTCCCCTCTTTTAGCTTCAATTTTCTAGATACATCGTTTAGCTTAAGTCTGGGGGAGCTGTGTCGTTATCCACTGTGCACGAGTTGCATTGCATGTTAGAAGGTTATTTTTTTTATTTATCATTATCATCATCATTGTTGCATTCTTCACACACCACTTCACCCACTTGAGTGCGTGCTTTCTTTTTGTCGTTGTTCCGTTTAAACTATCTTGGTTGGAGTATGAAATAGGTTGTTAACTTAGGAATTATTATTTGGGGTGCTATGTTGACTCATGTAGTGTTCTAGTCACGTCGCATGTTATGGTAGAATTTGAGTAGAACTAGATTTTCTTTATGCATCTAATTTATGTTTAGTATTTCTGCGTAAATTTAGATTTATTTTACTCAAGTGGTGAATTTGAATGAAATTGACGATAACCCGGTGTTGTGTGTGTGCGGTTGCTAGTCGTTTGTTGCTCGAGTCGGGAGGAAGGTTTACCTTTCTCGTGGGCTAAGAACTTGCCCCAAGCGACTCTCGAAGCATGGGTGTGAGCTACTCGTTGAGTCAAGCATGATGTAGGCCACCCTTTGGCTAGTTTGAGCTTTGTTATTCCATGTCCATTTCATTCACCTTTGCAAGCCAAATTTGTGCCTACCAATCCTTTGTTCAGCTCCTCTTCATCCACCAAAGCCTGAAGCTTATCCTGCGCCCGCAACCAAATTGTTCTTAACTACGCTCATAATTCTCAACTTGTGTGGTGTGTGGAATCATTGTGTTATGAAGGGAAAATAAAGTTCATCTGCTGATTTTTAACCAACCGGAGGAAACATAAAAGAAGTAAAAATCTGTTAAAAGAAAAGAGTATATTGAAAAAAATCCTTCCAAGCTAAAAACAGAAAATCTGTTGGTATTTGTGAAGTAGGCCGTGTGCACACCTGGTTTTCATGATAAGTCTGGGGGTGTGTCACACGAGCATAGTTTGTGGTCTTGCGTGGTGCAGCTTTCCGTTAGCTCAATTGGGTTGCGTAGCCGTCTTGTTAAACTTTGAATATCATTCCGTAACCTAAGCCCCGTTCTGATCCTATAAGTCCTACTGATTTGACTTGCGAGTGTGCTAGCGCCGTGGAGAGAGTGTGACCGGGCAAGCATATGGCTTACGGCGTTGATGGATTTCAGCGGAGTTATTCCTAAGCCCCGATCTTTTGCAACACCCGCTTCAGTGTCTCGTCACTTTCATACCGGGCATGATCGTCCAATTCTTCATAATTCACCAACTGAGTATAACTAAATCTTTAATTACGCTTTAATACTTATGTAAATTAGTTAGCATAGTTAAACTCTCCTTCTACTAGAATCTCTACTCGCATGCGTTGTTACTTCGCACCGTACTCCCTTGTGTAATTCTCTATGTTAACTATCGTTTTCACATTCCGCCGGATTCGTTTGCTCGGGACGCGCAAACAGTTAAGTCTGGGGGTGTGATGAGTCCTGATCATATACACATTTATGGACTCATCCGGGCCGTTATTTAGTCTTTTCTCCGCACTTTAGCCTTGTTATAGCTTATATTTGATAATCCATGCTAGGTGCACATCTTGGCCCACTTTGGTGTGATTTTCGTGCTTATTGTCATTAGTAGTATTCTTGTGCCGTTAAGTGCCACTTTCAGTGGCTAGATCTGTGGTTGTGTTGGAATTGGAGTCGTGCAAGTGTTCCCGGTGCAATTCTGCACAGGAACACTGCGCACGATCACCGGTTCTATTGCGCACGACCATTGGTCGTGCGCCACTGATCGTGTGCACTTAACACTTTTTCACGAGTTCTGTTTGGTACAGTGCGCACGACCATCGACGCCATTGCGCACGACCACCAGTCGTGTGCCACTGCTCGTGCGCATTCACCATTAAAATTCTGAGTTCTATTTGCTGTAGTGCGCACGACCATCAACTCCAGTGCGCACGACCCCCGGTCGTGCGCTACTGTCCGTGCGCACTTAACAGTAATTTTATGAGTTCTGTTTCACCTATTGCGCACGACCACCGACGATAGCGCGCACGACCACCGGTCGTGCGCCACTGGTCGTGCGAACATAATATTTCATAAATTGTTTTCTTGCAGGCTCCGCCCAGGCAGTGCGCATGATCGCAGAATTCAAGTGCGCACGACCACTGGTCGTGCGCCAATGACCGTGCGCAGCATTTAATCCAGCGCCTATTTAAACGCCTGTTGCGATTTTAGGGCATTCATTCACTTCCGGGAGCGAGGTTCCTGTTCCGTACGCCGCCGACCACCACCTTGGGACGCCTCCACCTCATCTCCTACGCTAAGGGAAGCCTCCTCCATCCATCCCAAGTCTTCCTCCATTGTCTGTGAGTGTTCTCCATCGTCCGCAAGCTTCCAAGCAACCATTCTCTCCTTCCGCCCGGTGAGAAGAAGAAGGAACCGGAAGTCGAAGACGACGGAGCTACGTGGGGAGATCGTGACAGCTCTCTACGCCGGAAGCATAGTCCGCCCGAGTCCGGAGGTAGCCCGACAACCTACTATTCCGGCCGTGAACGGCCTCGTTGAGCTTGTGAACTCGAATATTGTGATGTTTATTTTGATGGAAATGAATATTTCTTTGTTGCTCTTCATGGTTTGGTTGTGAATCAGTCTGTTCTCTCTCACTCACTCGTGCACGCACGCAAGGTGTTTGTTCCGTGTTAGCAAGAGCTAACGACGGTTATGAAGAGGTGTTTACGACCCTCAATCTTCTCGCACTTGAGTACATTCCACCCGCCTAACGAAGCACGGCATCGCGGCCGTTGCATCCACCTCACTTTGCGAAGCGGTGTTTTCGACCCGCATCTCTTTTGTTGTTGATAAGATTAGGAAAACCAACCAAAAGCCCCCTCTTTATGTTTGTTGAACGCTTTTGTAACAATAATCACTGCGCGATTCGATCACCCATCCTGCATTCTTCAAGAGACCGACATCCGGGGAATTTATTCTCCACAATTATTACTTGACAGCGACCGGTGCACTTGCCGACACGCATCAGCAACATAGGCTAGGAATTGACTTATTGCTTCTAGCCTTGCAACTGGGGCAAAGGTTTGATCAAAGTAAATATCTTCTTCTTATCTGTACCCTTTAGCCACAAGTCTAGATTTATTTTTGATGATGATGTCATTGTCATCAAGTTTATTCCTATAGATCCATTTGGTGCCAATGACATTGTGTACTTGAGGTTTTGGCACCATTTTCCACACCTTGCACCTCTTGAACTGAAGCAGTTCCTCTTTCATTGCTTGAATCCAAGAGGTGTCTTCATTTGCTTCTTCAAATTTCTTGGGCTCCATTTGTGATAGAAAGCTCAAGAATAGGGCTTCATTGTGAGCCCCGCTCCTGGTGACCACTGCTTGGTTCACTTCTTCAATTATTTTGTTTCTAGGGTGACCCCTTAGATGCCTGTCTGCTTCAGGCAATCTATCAACAATGTGTATCTCTTCAACTTGAACAGAAGGATTATCAACATCTTGCTGAACTTCATCTTCAGGGATTGCAACATCTACATGGACCTTGCTTGTGCTGGGTATGTCTTGAAGAGACATGTCTTTTAGTTGTTGTATATTGCCTATTAAAATAGGAGAGCTGGACCAGACCTTATAGAGCAGGCTGGTCTGATCAAAAACATGCATAGACTCTTCTACAACATGAGTTTTCATGTTGAATACTCTATAGGCTTTGCTATGTGAGCTATATCCAACAAGAACCCATATATTGCATTTTTCAGCAAACTTAGTTAATTGAGGTTTTCCATTATTTAGAATGTAGCATTTACAACCAAAGATTCTAAAGTATGAAATTATAGGTCGTTTGCCTTTCAGAATTTCATATGGGGTAATTTCTAGGGCCTTATTGATAGATGCTCTATTTAGAACATAACATGCAGTATTGACTGCCTAAACCTAGAAATATTCTGGGAGTGAGGAGTCACTAAGCAGAGTTCTCCCAGCCTCTATCAAGGTCCTATTCCTCCTCTCAGCCATACCATTTTGCTGTGGAGTCCTTGGGGAGGAGAATTCTTGGGTGATACCAAATTCTTGACAAAACCTTGTCATTGCCCTAGATTGAAATTCTATGCCATGGTCAGTTCTTGTCTTGACCACATTACATTGTAGTTCATTCTGGATTGCCTTATCATGGTTTATAAAGACATCTAAAGTATCAGATTTCTTCTTAAGGAAGAATACCAATGTATACTTTGAGTGATCATCAACAATCACCAAGGTATACAATTTCCAACCTAAGCTCTAAATTGGCAAAGGACCAAACAAGTCCATGTGCAGTAGATAGAGACATCTCTCAGTGTCCTTGGAGGCAATGCATTTAAAGGTGGCCCTTGTTTGCTTGCTGATGAGTCCTATTAATATATATATTTCTGGACTCATTTGGGCTGTTATTCTAGTGTTTGCACCACGTTTTAGGAACGTTTCCATTCATATGTGCTATTCCATGCTAGGTGCACGTTTAAGCCCATTTCGGTGTGCAATTACATTCCTTGGTGTTGGTGGTAAGCACATTGTGCTCCCCTTCCTTTCTTTTAAGTATTTCTGTGCTGGACTTGTATTCCCAGCTGATATGCCATGTTTGCAGGTGACCCGATCGCCCCGTTTTCCCCATAAGTAATTTCTGTGCATATCGCATGGTCGTGCGTTTCCTTGACGCACGGTCTGTGCGGTCGTGCGTTTGTGTCTGGGAAGAAAATGGAGCGTCGGAGTTTACTCGTGCGTTTTAACGCACGGGCGTATTCGCCCGTGCGTGAACAAAATGCACGGTCGACCTGTGTCTTCTTGATTTCAAAGCGTCGGAGTTTAACCGTGCGTTTGAACGCACAGGCGGCGTTGGTCGTGCGTGAACAAATTGCACGGGCGGCGCAGCGTCTTCTCCAAGCCATATTTCATCCGTTAATATCGCACGGTCTGCGTACGATCGTGCGTTCGACCGTGCGTGACCATTTTTCAGCCTGTTTCGTATAAAAGCTGCAGTTTCAAGGCAGAAAGGAGGACGACCAGGAGGACGAGCGGGAGCAATTCAGAGAGTGGGAAAACTCTTCCTTCCTGCTGCTCTTGAGGGTTGAAGGCTTCTCCTTCATCTCCTCCATCATCAAGACCATTTCCGGTGACTTTCCACCTCCACCTTTCCATCCGGGAGCATTAGGAGCTTCATCCGCCATTTACTCAAGCATACCTCGCCAAGGAGACCAAGGAAGTGCTAAAGATCGTAGGAGTGGTGACAGCCTCCTTCGATCCAAGCTCACCATCTGAGGGCCGAGTCCGGAGAGTGCCCAAGACGTGATTTCTTCGTTGTGGTCCTCTCTAAACCTTGATGCTTGAACTTGTTTGTTGTGTTTTATGAATGCTTGTTGAGTAGATCTTATGAATTACTACTTGTTTTCATATGCAATGATTGTTGTGGTGGCATGAATAGCCCCTTTGTTCCTAGCTTTTCTCTGTGTTACGTTGTGATTGAAGCCGCTAGCAATTGCTAGCGGTGATGCTTTGAGAAGAGGTGTGTGCGACCCTCAACCGTCATAGTGCTATTCCGTCCACGCGCCTTCCGAAGCATGACATCGCGGCCGTTGCACACATCTCGCCGAGCGAAGCGGAGTTTTGACCCGCATCTTTCTTCACGTTGCAATAGCGTAGGAAAACAAATCAAAACCCCCCCTGTTGTTAGTATTTAACCCTTTGAACTGATTTCCTGTTTAGAGCAAATCATACTACCCAACTTGCGGTCCTTTGAGAACGATATTCGGGGAGATTCTCCCTATTTTATTACTTGACAACGATCGGTGCACTACCGTCGTATCACATTTCGTACCTGCTAATTAGCAGCGCCAAAATCGCGCAGCAAGTTTTTGGCGCCGTTGCCGGGGACTGCAAGCGTGTATGATTTGTTTTTTTTTCGTGGAGATCCGTTTTTAGGTCTTTTTTTTGATTATTTGCTTTCATGTTGAAGATGTTTATGCAGAGAAGAGATCCTGGTGTGTGTGCAACATTTGATCCTGAGATAGAACGTACTCTGCGGGCGCGTCTACGTGCTGCTGCAACCATGGATGTCAATGAAAATCAGGCTAATCCCGGAGTAGGAAATGCACCGGCCGTGGCTCAAGCTGCTGACGAGAATGAAGTGGCTAGGCCACGACCTAGGACCATGAGGGACTACACCACTCCTACAGCTGGGAGTGTGTATCCAGGATTCGGGCCAAACATCATGAACAATCAATTCGAAATCAAGCTCGCCATCCTGAACATCATCCGTAGCAACGCGCAGTTCTCTGGGATGCCCAGTGAAGACCCACATCTTCACTTGGCTGAGATCGCCGACATTTGTGGTACCTTTCGGTATGCTGGAATCACTGACGAAACAGTCTATTCCTCCAGGAACTGCTGCAACGTGGGATGTGCCCGCATCCAAATTTCTCGCCAAATTCCACCCGGTGGACAAGATTGTGAGCCTTCGGCATGAGATCGCCACCTTTCGACAAGCTGAGCAGGAATCCCTTGTAGAAGCTTGGGAGCGTCTTGGTGACCTCCTGCGCAAATGCCCAAATCACGAGCTCCAGCCGTGGAAAATTGTGGAGACCTTCTACTTCTCCATCGAGCCCAACCATCGGGCGATGATTGAAGCTGCTGCAGGAGGAACCCTGATGAACCACACGCCTGAGGAAGCTCTCAGAATTCGGTAGGACACCGCATTCCACAACACTTTCTGGACTGCAGGGATAAATGCGCCTAGAAGCACTCGAGGACTTTTCGTGGTGGACTCACTACCTCCCGCTGCTGTGCCCGTGTCTAACATTTCATGTGAAGGATGTGTAGGTGGTGGTCACCACTCATACGAGTCCCCAGGTAGCGGGCGATCAGGTGAATTTTCTCAGCTTAGTTTGAATGAATCTGTAAATTTTGTTGGAAATCAGGCTAGGGGGCACCATACGGAAATGCTTATGATCCGGTTGTGAGAAATCGCCCCAATTTTTCATGGGCCCAAAATGCTGCAGGCCAACGATGGCAACCGGGCCAGCATCAAAACGATGCTCAAGCGTCCGGAAGTCAACCAAGGCCGCCTCAGCCGGGTTATAATCAAGGTGCCCCGGTCCCTAAGAAAAGTAATCTAGAAGAGTTGATGGAGAAGTTTATGGAAGTCGCCAATGCTAACATGGTGAACCAAGCTGCGTCTATGCATAACTTGGAGATGCAAGTGGGCCAACTGGCTCAAGTGCTAACCGAGCGAGCGCAAGGGACCCTTCCCAGTAACACAGAAAAAAAATCCAATCAATCAAGGGAAGAGTCTCTCCGACGCGGGAGTTGGTAAACTAAGTGAGTTGGTAGTTTCATGCTCCATTAACAATTTTGAAACGGCAGCCCTATGTGATTCCGGTTCATCTCGCAACATCCTCGCCTTGCAGGATGTTGCTAAACTGCGACTTAATATGGATACGGATGAACGGATGTCACTGGTGCTCGCTAATGGGACCATAGTTAAAGCTGAGGGAGAAGTTAGGAATGTAGAAGTAAAAATTGAAGGGACGATATTAGTTGCTGACTTCCATGTTTTGGGGCCAAGTCCGAATCAATCCATTCCAATCTTGGGAGTACCGTTCTTAAAAGAGAGCGGTGCCACCTTAGATTTTTCTAAGGGAATTATCATCTTACCCTGTAAGGTGACGCCCTCCACTTCCCCAGGACTGTATCCGAAGCGGTAATTTACTCCCCCCTTGTTTTTCCTGATAAACTATCTAGTGATGCAGAAGCCGAGAAAGGAACAGAATTGCCGGAAAGAGCAAAGAATGAAGTGAAGTTGCAAGCCGTGACAGAAGAGAGGAAGGAAGCAAGAGACGACACTGATACAATAATATTGAATGATAAGGGAGAAGGCGGAATGAAACGCCTTGTGAAAATTTTTCTGAGTCAAAGTAACAATTGTGAACAATTTAAACAGGTTCATTGGGCTGATCCGGTTGCCACGACGGTAACGGAAATAAATCCACCCCTTACCAAGGCGGGAAATTCCGCCATTTATCAAAGTTGGCGCTCTCCAACTGTGGAGAAGCTGAGGAAAGAAAAATTGCTGCGTGAATCATGCTCTGCTTCCCTCCGGTGCGAGAAGGAATAGGCTAGGGGCAAGGTGGAGACATCCTCCTTGGGCCCTAAAGCCTTCACCTCTTTCCCATCTCGCGCAGCGGGGGAGAACCACCACAAATCAGCATACAGCTGATGCGTAAGGGGGTCTCAGGGTCGTGATTACGATGTTTCCTTGGTCTGATTCCGTGCTTTATTTTGTTTCTTTGCTGTGTTGTTTTGTTTAGTTTGGAATAATCTCTTTTGCTGTTGCCCCTTAAACAATTATTAATACAGGTATTTGTTCCACCTTAAAGGACGTTAAACAAAAGGGCTTCTTGGGAGACAACCCATGGGGAACCGCCTGGTTCCGTCTATCTTTTTAATCCTTTTTGCGTATTGCTATTTCAGTTTGTTAACATTGTAGGTGAAGCTTTGCTCTCGAATGGAAGGAGATTTATTTTTGAAGAAATTTGGATTACCGCACTTCTGGCATGCTCCTTTGTGAGCATAGGTCAACTCTACCCCTCTCTTATTTATGATTGAATCGTTTATTCTAGTAGTTTTAATCAAGTCTGGGGGAGAGAGCGAGCCGTGCACATGCACACACGTTGCATAACATGCTAGATTGTGCTGAGTTAGGATTTTTATTTTGTTGCATACACGTGCACCTAGTTCACGCGCACTTGATCACACGTGCTTATTGGGTATCACTGCGAGGTTTTCTCACTCATAAGAATTGAATTGTTAGCATGTGAGTGAGGAGTGGAGAATAATGTTGACTCGAGTAGTGCTCTAGTCAAGGGCTCCTGTCACGCCTAGAAATTCGATTAGAGTAGAATTAAATTCAGATTTGTAATGTAATTATTTCTGTTATAGTAGCTGAAATTTATTTTACTTTAGTGGTGAATCCGGTGAATCCAACGGTAGCAATAGGTCGAGTGAAGTAGACTAGTAGTAGCTTATTACTAGGGTCGAAAGGAAGGACAACCTTTCTCAGTGGCTAGAACTTGCGCTAGGCGACTCTCGACACAATTATGTTGAAATACTCGTCATGAAATGTGATATAGGCCATTTATTGATCCGTTTGTGCTTTTGAAATCCTAACCTATGTAATCACCATTGCAAGCCCATTTGAGCCTACCTCTCCTCTTTGATTAGCTCCACTATTTAATATAAACAAAGCCATACAGCCGAACCTATGTTCGCACCAACCGTTGTGCTGAAAGAATTTTCTTTCTCGATCGCATTTGGTGTCTTCTATGTGTGTATGGCAGCGTTGATTTAGCTGAAGGAGTCGTTTTATTGCGCGTAAAAATGCTCTTTTGCCGAAAAGAGAAAAGAAAAGAAAATAAAGAAAAGAAAAGAAAAAAATATAAAGGAGTTGTGCAATGACAATTTTCTCTCGGCAAAAATTTATGTTATTTGGCACAACACGCACCTAATGTTTAGTTGAAGTCTGGGGGTGTCGTGTAAGTTCTGAAAATGTTGTAGCGGTGAGTATCATTCTCTTGAGTGCGATGGTTATGCTGAGTGCGATTCCCATCGTTCTTCTACTTACCTAGCCTATACTCAACCTAAGCCAAATAATTGCTTATAAGTCCTATTGATTTTAGACACGAGTCGTCTCATGCAGTAGAGAGAGTGCAGACGTGCAAGCCTATGGACACCGACTTTGATGGATTTCTTAGGAGATTGTCCCTAGCTTCGATTCAAGTAATACTCTACTCATTAGTCACACAATTTTTCCTTTTTGCGCAACCGAAAGATTCACCAGGATTCACAATCCAAGTAAGTTAAATTTCAATTTACTGTCTTAGAAATAATTAGATACAACCTTGAGTTTAATTCTATTCTAATGTATTTCTACGCACGAGAGCTTGCGACTTCGCATAATTCTTTACTTCTCAAACTCATGCCAACATTCAATTGATCCGACTGGAGAGCTGAGTAGTTTGCCCGAGACGTGCAAATGGTTAAGTCTGGGGGTGTGATGAGTCTTATTTATATATATATTTCTGGACTCATTTGGGCTGTTATTCTAGTGTTTGCACCACGTTTTAGGCACATTTCCATTCATATGTGCTATTCCATGCTAGGTGAACGTTTAAGCCCATTTTAGTGTGCAATTGCATTCCTTGGTGTTGGGGGTAAGCACATTGTGCTCCCCTTCCTTTCATTTAAGTATTTCTGTGCTGGACGTGTATTCCCAGCTGATATGCCATGTTTGCAGGTGACCCGATCGCCCCGTTTTCCCCATAAGTAATTTCTGTGCATATCGCACGGTCGTGCGTTTCCTTGACGCACGGTCTGTGCGGTCGTGCGTTTGTGTCTGGGAAGAAAATGGAGCGTTAGAGTTTACTCGTGCGTTTTAATTCACAGGCGTATTCGCCCGTGCGTGAACAAAATGCACGGTCGACCTGTGTCTTCTTGTTTTCAAAGCGTCGGAGTTTAACCGTGCGTTTGAACGCACGGGCGGCGTTAGTCGTGCGTGAACAAATAGCACGGGCGGCGCAGCGTCTTCTCCAAGCCATATTTCATCCGTTAAGATCGCACGGTCTGCGCACGATCGTGCGTTCGACCGTGCGTGACCATTTTTCAGCCTGTTTCGTATAAAAGATGCAGTTTTGAGGCAGAAAGGAGGACGACCAGGGGGACGAGCGGGAGTGATTCTGAGAGCAGGAAAACTCTTCCTTCCCGCTGCTCTTGAGGGTTGAAGGCTTCTCCTTCACCTCCTCCATCATCTAGACCATTTCCGGTGACTTTCCACCTACACCTTTCCATCCGGGAGCATTAGGAGCTTCATCCGCCATTTCCTCAAGCATACCTCGCCAAGGAGACCAAGGAAGTGCTAAAGATCGTAGGAGCTGTGACAGCCTCCTTAGCCAAGCTCACCATCTGAGGGCCGAGTCCGGAGAGAGCCCGACAACCTCTCATTCCGGCCGTAAACCCAAGACGTGATTTCTTCGTTGTGGTCCTCTCTAAACCTTGATGCTTGAACTTATTTGTTGTGTTTTATGAATGCTTGTTGAGTAGATCTTATGGATTACTACTTGTTTTCATATGCAATGATTGCTGTGGTGGCATGAATAGCCCCTTTGTTCCTAGCTTTTCTCTGTGTTACGTTGTGATTGAAGCCGCTAGCAATTGCTAGCGGTGATGCTTTGAGAAGAGGTGTGTGCGACCCTCAACTGTCATAGTGCTATTCCGTCCACGCGCCTTCCGAAGCACGACATCGCGATCGTTTGATGCGCAAAACTATATCCGCAAACGATAACGGCAAGTGTACCGTATCGAATGTAGTACAGGTTATAAAACCAAGGTCGTATTAGACTCGGGGCGGTTGAGTACTCTTACTTTGGAAAACCTCTATTATTTTATCGGATAAAACTTGCGGTTGGTTTGCGGATATAGTTTTGCGCATCAAGTTTTTGGCGCCGCTGCCGGAGAATACGGTTGATATTTCGAAAAGCGAAATATCTATTAATTTTATCTTTTATTTTTCGTTTTTCTATTAAGGTGTAACTAAATTCCTGGAAAGGACGCTTTGGGCTTGAATTCCCATCACAGCCTCTAGTACCTTGCAAGCCCTTCACCGGGTAGATCTTGGGAAGTCCAGGACTAATTTTAATCACCTAATTAAAAAAAAAAACTCTAAAATTTTTATTTTCTCTCTATCTTTTCTTTTCTTTTGGTTTATGAACCGAGGAAACTCTTCAATTAATTTTGAATTTGGTTTTGATCCGGAAATCGAGCGCACCTTGCGACGTCGTCTCCGATTTAGTGATCTACCAATAATTCGCGAAGAGTCAGTCGGAGAGACTAACGAAGATATAATGGGCGACCCCGACCATAATGAGGCTCCGCTACGGACTATGTCCTATTATGCGAAGCCAACTTGGGAGGGAACACAATCTAGCATTATTCGCCCGACTGTGGCGAATAATAATTTTGAAATAAAAATAAGTATCATTCAGTATGTCCAGCAATCCGTCATTTTCGACGGCTTACCGGATGAAGATCCTAATTTGCATTTATTTAATTTCTTGGAAATTTGCGATACTTTTAAAATTAATGGCGTCACTGATGACGCCATTCGTTTGCGTTTATTTCCTTTTTCTTTGCGGACTAAGGCCAAGCAGTGGTTGGCCACTCTTCCTAGTGGTTCTATCACTACATGGGCCGAAATGGTGGAAAAATTCTTAACAAAATATTTTCCTCCGGCAAAGTCCGCTAAATTACGTACGGACATTCTCTCGTTTACGCAAATAGACTCGGAGTCTCTCTATGACACATGGGAGCGCTTCAAGGAATTATTGCGGAGATGTCCTCACCACGACCTTCCCTTATGGCAACAAGTTCAGACATTCTACAATGGTTTGAATCTCCAAACGAGGCAAATGATTGATGCGGCAGCCGGGGGAACTCTTAATAACAAAACCCCGGAGGCCGCTCAAGAGCTTTTTGAGGAGATGGCCATGAATGCTTATCAGTGGAATGCGCCACGGTCGCATCCTAACAAACTGACCGGACTCTTTGAAGTCGAGGCCACACCGAATTTAGCACAACAAGTAGAATGGCTTACTAAGTAAATGGCAGAGATGTCTTCTTCCTCCGCCACTAACGGGGCCAATAACTATAATAATAATAATTATAATTATAATAATAATTTTAATCAAGAGCAAGTAGATTATATGGGGAACTCCTACCGTCCTCCTTATAACCCAATTAATAATCTTCCTAATGGTTATAATCCGGGTTTAAGGAACCACCCAAACTTTTCATGGAGCAACCCCAATAATGCTCAACGCCCCCCACAAGCGAATCCCCCAGATTCGTTTCACCACAACCACCAAAGGCCCCTTCACTTGAAGAGGTCTTCACCAAATACGCCGCCTCTAATGATTCCAATATCCGGAACCTTTCCGGATCGATAAAAAACTTAGAAAATCAAATTGGACAGCTCGCCAAAATGTTCGCCGAACGCCAGCATGGAGCTCTACCGGGCAATACTGAGCCCAATCCAAGAGAGAGCGCCAACGCAATTACCCTCCGTAGCGGAAAGGAGGTAACTTCATCAAATTTGGTCGAGTCAGAGGTAAACGTTTCAACTTCATCTCCGCAAGTTTTTTTTTCTTCTACTCCACCTTCTTCTACTTTAGCTCCGCGCATTCTTAAAAATCCTACTATTCCTTATCCTTCACGATTTAAAGATGAACGCAGCGAGGAGCAATATAAAAAATTTCTTGAAATGTTAAAACAAATTCAAATAAATGTGCCATTTTGCGAAGCGATCGCCCAAATGCCCAAATACGCTAAATATCTAAAAGATCTTCTTTCTAATAAAAAGAAACTTGAAAATTTTTCGCGTATATCTCTAAACGCAGATTGCTCGGCAGTTTTATTAAATAAATTACCGCAAAAATTAAACGATCCGGGACGGTTCTCCATCCCGTGCTTGTTCGGTAATTTCTTAATAAAACACGCCTTGGCAGATTTGGGCGCTAGTATTAATTTGATGCCTTTTTCTTTGTTTAAAAATCTAGGTTTGGGCACCCCAAGCCCAACCAATATAAGCATCCAACTAGCAGACAGATCAATAAAATACCCGATAGGGGTCATTGAGGATGTGCTTGTCAAGGTTAACAAATTTATCTTCCCGGTAGATTTTGTCATCCTAGACATTGAGGAAGACGCCGAAGTCCCTATTATACTCGGACGTCCTTTCCTCGCCACCTCTCGGGCAATTATTGATGTTAGTAATGACAAACTTCTCCTACGAGTTGGGGAGGAAGAAGTAACTTTTAACGTAAACGACTCTATGAGAAATTCTTTTTCTAATGACGACTCTTGTTTTACTTTAGAATCAAAATTTGAAGAGGAAATAACGTCATTTGCTGAATTAATCTCACCTTTATTTGAGAATCCGGAAATTGAAAATTTATTTTGTCTAAAATAAATAACTCGGCCGCTCAAATTTGAAGAAGTAAAATCGAATATTTCTAAAACAAAAACATCTTACGAGGAGCCACCGAGTTTAGAATTAAAACAATTGCCGGAACATTTAAAATATATATTTTTAGAAAAAGATTCAAAATTGCCTGTGATTATATCTTCCGCGCTTAACGATTCGGAAATTTCCGAATTAATTAAAATATTAAATAATCACCGCCATGCAATTGCATGGCAAATTTCGGATATTAAGGGGATTAACCCCTCATTTTGCACGCACAAAATCAATTTAGAAAATAATTCTCGCAGTACTATTCAGCCTCAACGACGGCTTAATCCAAATATGAAAGACGTCGTTAAGGCCGAAATTATAAAATTACTAGATGCGGGAATTATTTACCCGATTTCTGAGAGCACTTGGGTTAGCCCAGTGCAAGTCGTGCCTAAAAAGGGTGGAATAACGGTAATCACTAATGAAAATAATGAGTTGATTCCAACCCGTACTGTTACGGGTTGGCGAGTATGCATCGATTACAGAAAATTAAACGATGCTACCCACAAGGATCACTTTCCGTTACCCTTTATTGACCAAATTTTAGAATGCTTATCCGGTCATTCACACTATTGTTTTCTCGATGGTCTTTCGGGATATTTTCAAATCCCAATTGCGCCCGAAAATCAAGAGAAAACCACCTTCACCTGTCCGTTCGGCACCTTCGCATATCGGAGAATGCCGTTTGGTCTTTGCAACGCGCCGACTACATTTCAACGATGTATGTTGGCAATCTTTAATGAACTTGTAGAAGACATCATGGAAGTATTCATGGATGATTTTTCTGTTTTTGGTGATTCTTTTATAAACTGTTTAAATAATCTTGATCGTGTTCTTCAACGCTGCGAAGACACGAATTTGGCACTCAACTGGGAGAAGTGCCACTTTATGGTCCAAGAGGGATTAGTCCTCGGACATAAAGTTTCTAGTAAGGGGATCGAGGTCGATAGGGCCAAGATCGAGGTCATAGAAAAACTCCCCCCTCCTACTAATATAAAATCTATTAGGAGTTTTCTAGGGCATGCGGGCTTTTATAGGCGGTTTATTAAAGATTTTTCAAAAATTACAAAACCGCTAACTCAACTTTTAGAAAAAGAATCCGCATTTCATTTTGATGAGGAATGTTTAAAAGCATTTAATAAAATTAAAAACGAACTTATCAATTCTCCTATTTTAATCCCGCCAAATTGGTCTCTTCCGTTTGAAATCATGTGCGATGCGAGCGATTTTGCTGTAGGGGCAGTTTTAGGCCAACGGGTGAATAAACATTTTCACCAAATTTATTACGCAAGCAAAACGCTAACATTCGCGCAAACAAATTATACAAAAATGGAAAAAGAATTTTTGGCAATAATTTTTGCGTTTGATAAATTTCGTTCATATTTGACGCTTTCGAAGGTTATTGTTTTTACAGATCACTCCGCTCTCCGGTATTTACTACAAAAAGGAGATGCAAAACCTCGACTACTAAGGTGGATCTTCCTACTACAAGAATTCAATTTGGAGATCCAGGACAAAAGAGGAGCGGAGAATGTTGCGGCCGACCACCTCTCCCGGTTAGAAAATCCGGCTGCAGGAGCACTTGTGGAGGCCGAAATTGACGACAAATTCCCTGAAGAGCGTCTCCTCTCCATCGTAAAGGTAACGACTTCTTCCACCCCTTGGTACGCGGACTTGGCCAACTACTTAGTGGCCCGGGTCCTACCAAAAGATTTTTCAAGTCAGCAAAAGAAGAAATTCTTTTCGGATTTGAAAAATTATTTTTGGGAGGACCCATTTTTATTTCGTGTCTGCGCGGACCAAGTGGTAAGAAGGTGTATTTCGGGCGATGAAGGCGTCAAAATTTTGCGGCACTGCCACGAAGGACCAACCGGTGGTCACTATCAAGCAAACCGGACCGCAAGGAAGGTGCTAGAGGCGGGCTTCTATTGGCCCTCCTTATTCAAAGACGCTCACAATTTTGTGAAAAATTGCGATCGGTGCCAACGGTCTGGTAACATTTCTAACCGGGATGAAATGCCCCAAAATATATTTTTAGAATGTGAAATTTTTGATTTATAGGGCATAGATTTCGTAGGGCCCTTACCCTCCTCCTGTCATAATAAATATATTCTTGTTGCGGTCGATTACGTGTCAAGGTGGGCGGAAGCACAAGCTTCTCCCACTAACGACGCGAGAGTCGTCGTAAATTTTTAAAAAAAATTATTTTCACGATTTGGCACACCCCGAGCACTAATTAGTGATCGGGGCACTCATTTCTGTAACAACCAACTTACTAAAATTTTAGCAAAATATAGAGTTACACACAAGCTATCTACCGCCTACCACCCACAAGAAAATGGCCAAGTGGAGGTGGTGAATCGTGAAATTAAAAGAATTTTAGAAAAAACCGTGTCCGTTAATAGAAAGGATTGGGCTTTAAAATTAGACGACGCACTCTGGGCCTATCGGACAGTGTACAAAACCACCATTGGATGTACGCCGTACCGGTTAGTCTATGGTAAAGCTTGTCATTTGCCGATAGAATTAGAACATCGCGCTTTTTGGGCGCTAAAATTTTTAAAGTTGAATTTGGATCTATCCTCCGAACAAAGAAAATTACAACTTAATGAACTAGATGAATGACGTGCGAACGCCTATGAAAATAACAAATTTTATAAGGAGCGAACTAAATTCTATCATGATAAAAAAATAAAACATCCAAAAACTTTTTCACCGGGAGATTTTGTCCTACTTTTTAATTCTAGACTTAGGATTTTTCCAGGGAAATTAAAAACCCGATGGTCCGGTCCCTTCAGAGTAAAAGAAGTTTGGCCATACGGGACCGTGCTCATAGAGCACCCAGAAAAAGGATCTTTTAAGGTTAACGGACAACGGTTGAAATTATACCACCCCAGCGACCCAGCGACCGGAAATATCGAAACAATGCACTTAACGAATATTTAAGAAAGCGCCACTTAGTCAAGCTACGCGACGGTAAACAAAGCGCTCTTGGGAGGCAACCCAATGTTAACCTCTTTATTTTTCTTTCTATTCTTGTTTGTTTTTCTAACTTAACTCTGCAGGTGTTTGACCGGCAACCCCGACTACAATCCAGGGAAGCCCTTTTTACACACTTTAGTAATTTATCTTGATTTTTATTGTCATTTTTTTTAAGTTATATCTTTCATACTTCGTTTTGAACATTGGGGACAATGTTCAATTTTAAGTATGGGGGTGTAGCATAGCTGTCCTTATAGTTTTACCAAAAAAAAAAAATCTCTATTAGGAAATGTTCTTTTATTTATCAAAACACCCACTTGTTAAAATTGTGAGTTCTCAGTAGACTGTCTTTCATATGGACTAGAAATAATTTTGTGCTAGAATAGTTTTTGAAACTTTTGAGTAAAATTGTTGACTCATGTAGTGCTCCTAGTCATATGCATGTCTTTGAGTAGTGTTGGTGTAAAACTAAATTCTTGGCATAGATCTAAAAATTATGTTTTATTAACTTGCGTAGTTATAATTTATGTTACTTTTAATTCGAATCCGGTAGTGTATAGAAGATTGTTAGAAAGCTATTACTCGATGCAAACAAAAGGGTGTCCTTTCTCGATGTCTAGAACTTGCCCCAAGCGATTTTCGAAACATGTGCACTTTAGTCTAATTAACCTTACGGAAGTGATTTAGGCCTTTCTTTGGATAGTTTGAGCCTTTGCACCCAACCTCGATTTACTACCATTGTTCACACAAATTTGAGCCTTACCCTTTTATTTGAACCACGCTCATTATTTCGGCACCAAAGCAAAAAAAGCCAAAACCCAAATAAACACTTGAAATTTTTTGAGCTAGATTATTGAAAAATATTTGGGTATGATTAAATGAAAAAAAATTTGTGGGTATCAATTCAAAAGAAATGAAGTTTTATATATAAAAAAAAAGTAATAATCTCATAATGATATGCGGCCTAGCTATGCACATGCATATTTAGAATGATCCCAATTATGATGATTAATGAAAAAAAATATAAAAAAAAAGAGAGAAAAAAAAATGAGATTGGTTTCCCATAGCAAAATATAAGTATGGGGGTAAAACTTCATTATGTTAAGGTAGTACTTTAGCTCAAAACTTTTTGTTTAAGTGGAATGAGCCTTCGTGTTTATCATTGTCTACCTCTCCCTTTAACCCAAGCCTTAAAATATACCCTATTTAAGTCCTAAAGATCCATAGAGTTGATTTAGTATGAAGTGTAGTGGAGAAGGTGCAAACGGGCAAGCCTATGGCAATCGACATTGATGGAATTCTTTGGAGGCCACCCCGAGCGTTCAAGTCTAGTAATTTAAATCTCAGCAATCACGCTATTTTCTCCCTTTACATGACTTTTTGATTAACCGTCGACTCATTTTAAAAGTGATAATAAATAATTATGACGCAGTTTGAATATCTCATAATTTAGTTCTTATGCCAAGAACGTCTTTTTACTAAAACATCTGCGCATGTCAGCATAGAACTTCGCATTTTACTCTCTAGCTTTCATCATTCCTTCTAGCATCATTTTTTTTCCTACCCTTATGAAGACTGGATTGCTCGGGACAAGCAATGAGCAAGTATGGGGGTGTTTGATGAGTAATTTATTTACTCATCTTTTGGTATAGGTTTATTATATTTTCGATATGAAATGATGTTGTTTATATGAATTTTTTCATATAAACCCTTTCATTTATTATTCCACTAGCTAACTTAAGTTTATTTTGTGTTTTCAGGTTTTTTGGGCTATTTCGAGCGAAAAGTTAAAATTACACGCCCCAGGTCACGGCCGTGACCATGGGCGTGTAACCTGCGCAGTATTCCAGACCTGTTTCTGCCACTCCGGGGACGTTCCGTGAAAAGTTCGCAAAGTACACGCCCTCTGTCACGGGCATGACCAAGGGCGTGACCCAAAGTCACGGCCACGACCCGCCACAGCATCTGAAGCTCGCCACCACGTCAACTAAAATTACACGCTCTCAGTCACGGGCGTGACCGAAGGCGTGACAACATTTCACGGGCGTGACTCGTCCAGCGCGCCTTCCCGCCGAAGCTTCCGGCCAGCAGCACTTAATTGAGATTACACGCCCTAGGTCACGGGCGTGACCTAGGGTGTGACACATCCGTAACGCCTGCATTGAAGCCAGACGGCGCCTTCTCCGCCTGCAGCAAATCACGCCCCTTACACGCCCTTGGTCACGGGCGTGACCAAGGGCGTGTAACACAAAATTTTCAGCTATTTAAAGGGTGTCTTTCCAGAAGTTTGGTGCCGAAGTTTGGGAGTTCTAGCTTGTTTTCTTGCACTGTTTTTGTCATTCTTAAGTATTGTAATCTCCCTTCTTAGCTTGGACTTTTAATTCCTAGTTGTAATTTCTTTTTGCTAATCAATAAAATTAGTTATTTTTCCTCTTATTCTACTCTCTCTCTTCTCATCATGCATCTCTCTTATTGCATTGTTTCCGCCATCACTATGAGTAGCTAAATTCTATTAGTACTCAACCGAGATGATCCAAGGGAAATATAGCTCTTAATTTTAATTCTAGCTTCTCTTTCTCTTCCTTAGAATACTTTAGATATATTCTTGAACTACTTTTTGGATTGAGATTATACTGTCGATATATAATTCTCATCTTTGTTTTCGCAATCTAATAATCGAGAGGTTTTGATTCCGAATCGATCATTTCAAGAATAAAGAGAGTTGAATGCATTCCTCAAGCGAGGATGACATAATTCTCCCGGGTTGGAGTCAAACCCAATAGAGGGTTTCACTACGATAAGGCGAGTTTTAGATTTTGATTCTAGAACGAAAGTTCGTTTGATCAACTAAACTCAGTTGAGCGTATCCTCGAGAGAGGTGTGTTCATAAATCGGGAACCTCCACGGTCAAGTATTTTCTTAAGAGATTTAGAAGTTGTTCTTTTTATATTTTATTTTCCCAAGGTGATTCAAGGTTGAGTACTAACCTTCCACTCATCTGTTTAATAAGTTATTTCTCTTTCTTCGCATCAAACCAACCGCAAGTTTTATCCGATAAAATAATAAAGATTTTCCAAAGTAAGAGTACTCAACCGCCCCGAGTCTAATACGACCTTGGTTTTATTGTTGGAGTTTCTGAGGTGATCTCAAAGCAATCAATAGTTAGTCTTGCTGCCAACGCAATATGAGCCTATAGGGTCGCACATAAAAGCGTTTGGAGAAATTGGAGAAAGGATTGTGTTGGCCTCACTTATATTGGATATGAGTGGAGGACCAATCCTGTGACTATAGAGAGTCAAGTTGAGAATGTCTCAACGGGGAATCGTTTAAAGGGTTTAAACGGATGGATTTGAAATAGTCGAATTCAGTTATTGGGAATAGTCGAATTCGGTTATTGCCATGATTCGAATTCGGTCATAGTGTATAGTCGAATTTGGTTAATGGTCTAATTCAGTTATTGTGATTCGCCGAATTCGGTTATAGTGTATAGCCGAATTCGGCTATAGTCGATTTTCAACAGCCGAATCCGTCGAAATGGTTTCGCCGGACTTGTGTCGAATTCGGTTAATTGGATTAGTCGAATTCGGCGAATTGGATTAGTCGAATTCGGTGAATGGGATTAGTCGAATTCGGTTAATCAAATTCTGGACAGAAATGTTCTGTATTTCCCTCTGGTCTGCGGATAGTCTTTTTATGCCTATAAAAGGAATCGCGATTAGGTCTTTCCGGTGACGACGGACGACGATCTTATTAGAAGCCTTTCGCGATTTCTGAAGAGGCGAAGACGGAAGAGTTCCGCTCGTAGCCTGTCCGCAGCTCCTCTTCAGCCGCCGCTAGTCGATGCCGCCGGTCGCCGCCTCCTCTGGATCGGGCCTAGCAGCCCGTGAGGACGTAGAGAGCATCCTTCTCCAACCTAGTTCTTGTGCGACAAGATGCTAGGGATCGATCTATTTCGATCCTTGAAGAACTCAAGGCAGATCTCGGATTTCCATTGGAGCACCTTGGTTGAGTATTGACTCAATCCCGCAAAGGTATATCGTATTTAGATTTCCTTTTATCTCTTGAATCATGTAAGATCGCAAGATCCGTTAATCTCTTTTGGGTTGTTCTTGTCATTTCCGCTGCGCACATTTGATGTGTCATCCCTAATGTAGGGATATAGAAAACCCAACAGTGGTATCAGAGGGAGGTTGCGGTCAAGTGCGTAAAAGTTTGGACATTTAGAAGTGTTCTAGATGCCCTAATTTCTTCTTGGAACCCCGCCAGGAACGCATGTGATTGCGTTGCGATTTTCATGTTTCAGAGGTTGTCTCTCCTCTGCAGTAACCGTCCCTCAAAATGGTTTGTGAAACCAAATGTTTAGATTATTGAATCTGACATGAGAGACGAGCTTCTCTACTGCATGAGTGGAGTTGTTGTTCATATGTCCAATGCATGTAAGTCTGGAGATTTAGAAGTGTTCTAAATGCTCAGACTTAGCCCTGTTTGTCAAAGTGTTGATAGACTGTTTTTGTGCACATCTGGGGTGCATCTGGAATATGAATGTTGTTTTTCTTTTTGAGAAATGTGCACGGTGATTATATGTTGATCACGATGAAAGGTTCATCAATCGAAAGATAAAATCCCTTATCCAATATTAAGTATACGGATGCCTTCCGATGGATGACACTCTTCCTGCCTCGATCGATGAAGTGTGGGCTTGCCAAAGCAAGGTGCATTAATCTATCTTGGTAAGGGTGCGAGCGGATAATTGTGATATCCCACTGTCGACATCGGGTCAAACTTAACTAGGTGACCTCAAAGGTTGAGTGCCTAGAGGCATAGGGTTGGCATGCACCATATGATGGATGCGAATAAAGAGTTATTCACCAGCCATACAAGAGTTGCATGAGGATGCAATTGGCAAGCGTTGCCTACCTAAATAACCGCATTATGAGAGGAACGCCAAAGCGGACTCGTGGTGTTGGTGAAATACGGGTCTTGTCCACTAAGAGAGTAGCTCGCATAAACTCTCCGTGTCAATATAAAGGGTTATTGATTCGATCAAAAACAGTGGGAGCTTTAATTAAAGTCTAAATTAAAATAAATTGTATTTTGAAATTTTGGTACTGATCAAGTTCTGCATGAATTCTTGTAGAATTCCATGGCCAGTGGTTCACACTCCACTCTGTCCCTAAGAGCTATCCTTGAGAAGGACAAGCTAAGTGGGACGAACTATATGGACTGGTATAGGAACCTGAGAGTTGTTCTCAGGCAAGAGCGAAAGCTCTACGTCTTGGATGAAGAAGCCCCCGAGGTGCCGACCGGGAACACGTCCCGTGCTGATAAGGATGCTTATAAGAAGTATACTGATGACGCCTTAGACGTCGAGTGCCTTATGCTTGCCACCATGAACTCTGAGCTTCAGAAGCAACATGAGAACATGGGGTGCAAGGAGATTGACGAGCACCTAAAGAAAATGTTTCAAGGGCAAGCTCGTCAAGAGAGGTTCGATGTCACGAAGGCCTTATTTCAGTGCAAAATGGGAGCTCGAGACTCAGTTGGTACTCACGTACTCAAGATGATCGGGTATATAGAGAACCTGGAGAGACTGGGTTTTCCTCTGGGTCAAGAGTTGGCCACAGATCTTATTCTGCAATCGTTGCCGGATTGTTATGAGCAGTTCGTCTTGAACTATAACATGAATGAAATAGACAAGACACTGCCCGAGCTCCTGGGCATGTTGCGAACTGCCGAGATAAAAATGAAGAAGGCCAAGCCTGCTAGTCCCATATTGATGGTACATAAAGGCAAGGGTAAGGCCAAGGGCTTCAAGAAGACGAAGGTAGGACCTAAGTCACATCTTGAGCCCAAATCTTCTGCGCTGAAAAAGAAGAGCACCGTGAAGGAAGGGAAATGCCACCATTGTGGCAAGGCTGGTCATTGGAGGAGGAATTGTCCTTCGTACATTGACGGTCTACGGAAAATGAAGGGAGGTATGACTTCCGCTTCGAATGTTTACGTTATAGAGATAAACCTTTCTGCTCCTTCATCTTGGGTATTGGATACCGGATGTGGTTCTCACATTTGTACAAATGTGCAGGAAATGGGAAGGAGGAGATTGCTGAGTAAAGGAGAGGTGGACCTGCGCGTCGGCAATGGAGCAAGAGTTGCTGCTGTAGCCGTAGGGGTTTACCGTCTTTCTTTGCCCAGTGGGCTTGTAATAGAACTTAATAATTGTTATTTTGTTCCGGCCATAACTAGAAACATTATATCCATTTCATGCTTGGACATGATTGGATTTTCTTTTATAATTAAGAACAACTGTTGTTCTATATTTAAGAATGATGTTTGTTATGCTGTAGCTCAATTGTTTAATGGTCTTTATGTTTTGAACCTAGACCATCCGATCTATAATGTAGATAATAATAAAAGACTAAGAACAAATGACTCAAATCCTACATATCTCTGGCATTGTCGTTTGGGCCATATAAACGAGAAGCGCATATCCAAGCTCCATAAAGATGGACTATTGGACTCATTTGATTATGAATCATTTGAGCGATGCAAGTCTTGTTTATTAGGCAAAATGACTAAAGCCCTTTCACTGGTTATACTGAGAGGGCTGAGGATCTTTTGGGTATAATACATAGTGATGTATGCGGACCCATGAGTTCTATGGCTAGAGGTGGGTATTTCTACTTCGTTACATTTACGGATGATTTCAGTAGATACGGATACGTGTATCTTATGGAGTGCAAATCCGAAACTTTTGAAAAGTTCAAAGAGTTTAAGAATGAGGTGGAGAACCAATTGGGTAAAAAGGTTAAAGCACTCCGATCTGATCGAGGTGGCGAATACCTGAGTCATGAGTTCCGTGATCATCTGAAAGAGTGTGGTATTGTATCACAGCTCACTCCACCTAGGACACCACAGCATAATGGTGTATCTGAGAGGAGAAATTGTACTCTGTTAGACATGGTACGGTCGATGATGAGTCATGCAGACTTGCCTGTTTCCTTTTGGGGTTTTGCTTTAGAGACTGCTGCAATGACACTGAATCGCGCTCCAACGAAAACGGTTCTAAAGACACCATATGAGATATGGACTAGGAAGCGTCCTAGTATGTCATTCATTAAAATTTGGGGCTGTGAGGCATACGTGAGACGTCAAATGCCTGACAAGCTGGAGCCCAAATCAGATAAGTGTTATCTGGTGGGATATCCTAAGGAAACGAAAGGATATTACTTTTACCTACCGTCTGAGGGCAAAGTGTTTGTCGCAAGGACGGGTGTCTTCTTGGAGAAAGAGTTCTTGTCAAGAAAGACGCAAAAGGTAGAACTTGAAGAAGTTCAAGAACCACAAGTAGTGAATGAACCAGAATTGGATTCTGAGCCAGGACTATAAGATGTTGTAGCTGGAGAACCTGCTCAAGAGACACAAGTCCTACGTAGATCTGGTATACCAAGATTTGAGCCTGAGAGATATGGATTTCTCATGTCTCAAATAGGTAATGTGTTGCTTATGGATCATGATGATGAACCAACGACCTACCAAGAGGCTATGAATGGACCGGACTCCGACAAATGGCTTGAGGCTATGAAATCCGAAATGGACTCCATGTATACAAACCAAGTTTGGAACTTGGTGGAACCACCTGAAGGGGTACGACCCATAGGGTGCAAGTGGGTCTTCAAGAAGAAGACCGACATGGATGGGAATGTACAGACATTCAAAGGGCGACTGGTGGCTAAGGGTTTCCAGCAAATTCATGGTGTTAACTATGATGAGACCTTTTCCCCTGTTGCCATGGTAAAGTCCATTAGGATATTGCTTGCTATTGCTGCGTATTATGATTACGAGATCTGGCAGATGGATGTCAAAACGGCTTTCCTAAATGGAAACCTCCTTGAGGAAGTGTACATGACACAACCCGAGGGTTTTGTATCCCCAAATGAAGCCACTAAAATATGCAAGCTGAACAGATCCATCTATGGATTGAAACATGCCTCTAGAAGTTGGAATCTTCGTTTTGATGAAAAGATCAAAGAGTTTGGTTTTGTCAAGAATGAGGATGAACCGCGTGTTTACAAGCGAATCAGTGGGAGCATTGTTGTCTTCCTGATATTGTATGTAGATGACATACTGTTGATCGGGAATGACGTACCTACCCTGAAAGTTGTTAAGAACAACCTAGGGAACTGTTTTTCTATGAAGGACTTGGGTGAAGCGACTTACATACTCGGTATTAAGATCTATAGAGATAGATCGAAGAAGTTGCTGGGTTTGACCCAGAGTACGTACATTGAGAAGGTATTGAAGCAGTTCAACATGCTTGAGTCCAAGAAAGGATTTTTGCCCATGACACATGGTGTGAATCTCTCTAAGGACCAATGTCCAAAATCTTGTGAAGATAAGGACCGCATGAAGTTGATTCCATATGCTTCGGCAATTGGGTCAATCATGTATGCAATGTTATGTACTCGACCCGATGTCTCTTTTGCTTTAAGCATGACAAGCAGGTATCAGTCTGATCCCGGTGAATGTCACTGGATAGCCGTAAAGAATATCCTGAAGTACTTGAGAAGGACTAAGGATGTATTCTTGGTGTATGGTGGAGAGGAAGAGCTCGTTGTAAGTGGTTACACGGATGCCAGCTTCCAAACTGATAGGGATGATTCAAAGTCTCAGTCAGGGTTTGTGTTTTTCCTGAATGGAGGAGCTATGAGCTGGAAGAGTTCCAAGCAAGAGACAGTTGCTGATTCTACAACTGAGGCCGAGTATATCGCTGCAGCAAATGCAGCGAAGGAGGCTGTATGGATTAGGAAATTCATCGGCGAGCTAGATGTAGTTCCTAGCATTGTTGGTACCGTAGTTCTCTACTGTGATAACAATGGTGCAATTGCACAATCTAAGGAACCTAGATCCCATCAGCGCTCCAAGCACATACTTCGGCGGTTCCATCTTATTCGTGAGATTGTCGAACGAGGAGATGTGAACATTTGCAGAGTGCCGACTGAGGAGAATATTGCAGATCCACTGACAAAGCCTCTCGCGCAGAGAAAGCATGATGGTCATACTAGATCAATGGGTATACGATACCTGAGTGATCAACTCTAGTGGGAGTCTTGTGGGTTGCATGTAAAATATATATTCTGTTGGCTGTTTATTACACATTCATATGATGAATTGTGTACCAATTATTTCATTTTACAATTAATGGCAAGTTCTTTTATTATGATATACTGTTTCTATATGATAGAATAAAATTCGTGATAAATACCCTTAGAATGTTCGCTTCCATAGGACATCAAGTACGTGACTTGAATGTGAGAGCCTATGATTTCGAAGCTTCATTCTTAAAAGGTCCCTGGTCGAGGTATCATCATAGAAACTAAGGGTGATGATGATACATTAAGACTAGCATGTGTGTTGACTGATGACCGGTTCTCACAGGTCATGATATTGTGATATCAAGTCATCACATGAGTACTTGTTAGTGAACAAGTTGTACTGGACAGACCCACTTTGAGACTACTTTGTGGATTGTTATATGAACGTGTCACAAGTAGTTCTCAACTGACAATGGTGTTTGTGGTCCTTTGACCTGAAGTCACAGCATTCATCAAATGAGGAAGAGCATACTTTGATGCCATCTAAAGTCTTCTCTTGAGAAAGGTTGATGATAAGGGTGGTAATTGGGTATGTTACGAGTCATTTGGATGTTTGCGTGTGAGCAGAAATGGAATTTGTCCTCCTTTATGACAGGAGTTACATCCATGGGCCCCTTGATGGAATGAGACTGAGAAATGCATGGCCATGCTTGGTAGAGTCAATATGTGATATTGAGCTCACCAATTTTCAGACAGTCTATTCTAGATCAGGAAACTGGGATTGAACGATTATGAGGGTGACACGGTCCATGCCTCTAGTTCTATCCGGATGTAAGGGACAAAGGGACATGACAACACTGAAACATTGGTTAAGACAGGCTTAGTGAGTTATGAACTCTTATTGCTTGGGTAGCAATGATGTTTTGCTAGATGCCGCTCATTGTTTGTGATACTTTTGTTGATACTTTGTGATCAAGTGGGAGACTGTTGGAGTTTCTGAGGTGATCTCAAAGCAATCAATAGTTAGTCTTGCTGCCAACGCAATATGAGCCTATAGGGTCGCACATAAAAGCGTTTGGAGAAATTGGAGAAAGGATTGTGTTGGCCTCACTTATATTGGATATGAGTGGAGGACCATTCCTGTGACTATAGAGAGTCAAGTTGAGAATGTCTCAACGGGGAATCGTTTAAAGGGTTTAAACGGATGGATTTGAAATAGTCGAATTCGGTTATTGGGAATAGTCGAATTCGGTTATTGCCATGATTCGAATTCGGTCATAGTGTATAGTCGAATTCGGTTAATGGTCTAATTCGGTTATTGTGATTCGCCGAATTCGGTTATAGTGTATAGCCAAATTCGGCTATAGTCGATTTTCAATAGCCGAATCCGTCGAAATGGTTTCGCCGGACTTGTGTCGAATTCGGTTAATTGGATTAGTCGAATTCGGCGAATTGGATTAGTCGAATTCGGCGAATGGGATTAGCCGAATTCGGTTAATCAAATTTTGGACAGAAATGTTCTGTATTTCCCTCTGGTCTGCGGATAGTCTTTTTATGCCTATAAAAGGAATCGCGATTAGGTCTTTCCGGTGACGACGGACGACGATCTTATCAGAAGCCTTTCGCGATTTCTGAAGAGGCGAAGACGGAAGAGTTCCGCTCGTAGCCTGTCCGCAGCTCCTCTTCAGCCGCCGCTAGTCGACGCCGCCGGTCGCCGCCTCCTCTGGATCGGGCCTAGCAGCCCGTGAGGACGTAGAGAGCATCCTTCTCCAACCTAGTTCTTGTGCGACAAGAAGCTAGGGTTCTTCATCGCTTGTGTGGACTTCTGTAGAGGGATCGATCTATTTCGATCCTTGAAGAACTCAAGGCAGATCTCGGATTTCCATTGGAGCACCTTGGTTGAGTATTGACTCAATCCCGCAAAGGTATATCGTATTTAGATTTCCTTTTATCTCTTGAATCATGTAAGATCGCAAGATCCGTTAATCTCTTTTGGGTTGTTCTTGTCATTTCCGCTGTGCACATTTGATGTGTCATCCCTAATATAGGGATATAGAAAACCCAACATTTATAACCTATACTACATTCGATACGGTACACTTGCCGTTATCGTTTGCGGATATAGTTTTGCGCATCAAGTTTTTTGGGAAGCCAAAAACTTGATGCGCAAAACTATATCCGCAAACGATAACGGCAAGTGTACCGTATCGAATGTAGTATAGGTTATAAAACCAAGGTCGTATTAGACTCGGGGCGGTTGAGTACTCTTACTTTGGAAAATCTCTATTATTTTATCGGATAAAACTTGCGGTTGGTTTGATGCGAAGAAAGAGAAATAACTTATTAAACAGATGAGTGGAAGGTTAGTACTCAACCTTGAATCACCTTGGGAAAATAAAATATAAAAAGAACAACTTCTAAATCTCTTAAGAAAATACTTGACCGTGGAGGTTCCCGATTTATGAACACACCTCTCACGAGGATACGCTCAACTGAGTTTAGTTGATCAAACGAACTTTCGTTCTTGAATCAAAATCTAAAACTCGCCTTATCGTAGTGAACCCCTCTATTGGGTTTGACTCCAACCCGGGAGAATTATGTCATCCTCGCTTGAGGAATGCATTCAACTCTCTTTATTCTTGAAATGATCGATTCGGAATCAAAACCTCTCAATTATTAGATTGCGAAAACAAAGATGAGAATTATATATCGACAGTATAATCTCAATCCAAAAAGTAGTTCAATAATAAATCTAAAGTATTCTAAGGAAGAGAAAGAGAAGCTAGAATTAAAATTAAGAGCTATATTTCTCTTGGATCATCTCGGTCGAGTAGTAATAGAATTTAGCTACTCATAGCGATGGCGGAAACAATGCAATAAGAGAGATGCATGATGAGAAGAGAGAGAGTAGAATAAAAGGAAAAATAACTAATTTTATTGATTAGCAAAAAGAAATTACAACTAGGAATTAAAAGTGCAAGCTAAGAAGGGAGATTACAATACTTAAGAATGACAAAAACAGTGCAAGAAAACAAGCTAGAACTCCCAAACTTCGGCACCTAACTTCTGAAAAGACACCCTTTAAATAACTGAAAATTTTGTGTTACACGCCCTTGGTCACGCCCGTGACCAAGGGCGTGTAAGGGGCGTGATTTGCTGTGGGAGGAGAAGGCGTCGTCTGGCTTCAATGCAGGCGTTACGGACGTGTCACACCCTAGGTCACGCCCGTGACCTAGGGCGTGTAATCTCAATTAAGTGCTGCTGGCGGGAAGGCGCGCTGGACGAGT
Source organism: Dactylorhiza incarnata (assembly GCA_033032865.1). Taxonomy (NCBI): domain Eukaryota; kingdom Viridiplantae; phylum Streptophyta; class Magnoliopsida; order Asparagales; family Orchidaceae; genus Dactylorhiza; species Dactylorhiza incarnata. The sequence continues at coordinate 2,826,687 of JAWHQI010000124.1, read as the reverse complement.
CACGCCTGTGACATGTTGTCACGCCCTCGATCACGCCCGTGACCGAGGGCGTGTAATTTTAGTTGACGTGGCGACGAGCTTCAGATGCTGTGGCGGGTCGTGGCCGTGACTTTGGGTCACGCGCTTGGTCATGCCCGTGACAGAGGGCGTGTACTTTGCGAACTTTTCACGAAACGTCCCCGGAGTGGCAGAAACAGGTCTGGAATACTGCGCAGGTTACACGCCCATGGTCACGGCCGTGACCTAGGGCGTGTAATTTTAACTTTTCGCTCGAAACAGCCCAAAAAACCTGAAAACACAAAATAAACTTAAGTTAGCTAGTGGAATAATAAATGGAAGGGTTTATATGAAATAATTCATATAAACAACATCATTTCATATCGAAAATATAATAAACCTATACCAAAAGTTGAGTAAATAAATTACTCATCACCGTTGCACCCATCTCGCCGAGTGAAGCGGAGTTTTGACCCGCATCTTTCTTCACGTTGCAATAGCGTAGGAAAACAAATCAAACCCCCCTGTTGTTACTATTTAACCCTTTGAACTGATTTCCTGTTTAGGGCAAATCGTACTACCCAACATGCGGTCCTTTGAGAACAATATTCGGGGAGATTCTACCTATTTTATTACTTGACAACGACCGGTGTACTGCCGTCGTATCGATTTCGTACCTGCTAATTAGCAGCGCCGAAATCACGCAGCACTTGCCTATTTGGCATGCATGACATGGGACACTTTTAACACATTTTAAACTAGGACTATTTCTTATTAGGTTAATAGAAAATAGCCTATACATTGTCTTGTAGTTAATGTGAGCAAGTCTCTTGTGCCATTGAACACAAAGAGACTCACTTTCATTAGCCACAAGACCCACTGGAGATAGAGAAGAATTGCAGATGAAATCCAAACAATATACATTTCCACTCCCAGAGCCTGAGAGAGTGATCTCTAAGTCATGTGACTGTTTGATCAAGCACTTATCATTGTGAAATTCAATGACATAGCATAAATCACATAGTTGACTTATGCTTACAAGTTTGTATTGCAAACTTTCTATATAAGCCACCTTTGTGATGGAGACTATGCCATTAGAAATCATACCATAACCTCTGGTGATGCATTTTTTTGAACCACCAAAGATGACTTTAGGTCCATTCTTCACAGCTTTGTAATCCCGTAGAAGACTTTTGGTACCTGTCATGTGCCTTGAGCACCCACTGTCCACGTACCATATTTTCCCAAGGCTGGTACTTGAACTAACCTGCAAGAAGGAATTTAATTACCATTAGGAGCCCAGACAACTTTGGGTCCTAGGTTCTTGTTAGCATGAGGGAATGACACCACACCTGCAGCAACCTTTGCAGGAAGACTCTTCTTTGCACTTGGCACATTGGGGTTGTGCCAACAATCTATGGAAAAGTGTCCCACTTTATCACAGCACCAACATTCATGAATTCTATATCTTCTCTTCTGAACATTCCTAGAGGTGGAAGGAACATTTGCATGCTTGTGTTCAGGAGGGGAGAAAGCTGAATTCTTCCTATTTCTTTCAGCAAAGATCTGGCTAAAGATTAACCTATGGATAGCCTTAACATCCTTTGTCTTAGTGACATCAGCTTGCCTTGGCTTGGAGGCTAGGCAAGATCTGATGGCATCAGACACTGAGATGTTAGGCCTGTCTACAGGTTTGACATCAACCAAGTTCTTTGTTGGAATGAACTTGGAAGAGCTTGCTTCCATTCTCTTGACTGAAGGAGTTGAAGTACCAAAAAAAATGGTTCACCATGGTCCATTTGAATTTCTTCATGGGGAGCCTTCATAACACTCATTCCAATGCCCTTTCTATAACTATAGGAAGGACTGTTTTCCTTCCATTGGGAATTTCTATTCTTCCAGTGACCATACATGCTGTCATGGTCATACCTGTTAGTGGGAAGTAACACCTTTAGAAAGGTGGTATGAGGCTTAACCTTAGCCTTGCACTCTTCTCCACTCTCATTACCCACTTCCATTTCATTGAACCCTAGTCCTCTCCTATTGGTTTGAGAAGAAAAGATGTCAATAATTGGAAGCACTGATTTGGGCTTGGAGAATTGTGCCACTAGGCTCTTTTCTTTGAGAAGATTCTCCTCAAGATCCTTGATGGTCTTGTTCTTTTGGGAAATGGTTCTCAATTGTACAATTGTTATCCTCTTGAGTTGGCTTATTTCTTTGCTCATCTGATTCACTAGGGTAGGTGATTTAGTGCAATCTTTCATGGCCATCTTAAGAGAAGCAATTTCTTGAGCTTGCCACTTGGCTAGCTTCTTGCTCCTTTTCAGAGCATCCAATAGGGCATCATACTTGACAATCAATTGATTGATAGCCACTTCAGATTCTGAGTCATTTTCATCAATTCATGAACATGCTTTAGAGTCTGGCATTGACTCATAATCAGAAGAAGGATTTAGAGGGGTTGATACCTTGTCAGGACAATACTGACTGTCTTCATCATCATTAGTTATGGCCATCAAGCCCTGATGTTCTCTATCTTCTTCATCCTCCTCTATGTCACTGTCATAGTGAGATAGAGGGGCCCTAATGCCCGCCTTTATAGCTGGAAGGTCCTCATCTTCCTCTACAACAAATAACCCAATGTAGGCTTCTTCTTCTTCATCTGAATCTGAGGTTGATGATTCAAATTCACTCCAGCTCTTATCCTTCTTGTATAGGAAGGACCTTTCTCCCTTCCTTCCCTTCCGGTGATGGGATTTCTTATCACCCTTACCTTTTCTCTTGACTGGACAGTCAGCAATGACATGTCCAGGCTTGCTACAACAATAACAAATTACATTAGCTGAAACATGTTTGACATGTTTAGAATCATACTTATCCCCTTTGGAGTGCAGCTTATCAAATTTGTTTAGATCTCTCCTATGATGTGAGGATGAGGGCTTGTTTTTCCACTGCTTCCTCCCCATCATCTTCTTGAAATGCCTTGAGAAGGCTGCAAATTCCTCATCAGAAGAGCTGCTATCTATTGAGTAGGCCTCTGAATTCTCAGAGTATGCAACCTTCCTTGGAGGTGTAGGCATCCTTGCCTTGTTCTTCTTGGAGCCCTCAACCTTAAGGGACACAGACCTTTCTCTTGCATGGGACCTAGAGGAAGTGTCCTCCTCCTTCCTAGCAGATAGCTGCATCTCATAAGAGAGTTGCTTTCCAAACAATGTATGAGGAGGAGTTTGACCCAGCTTTGCCACTTCCCTGATGGCACATATCTTGGTGTCCCAGTCTCTAGTTAGAGATCTTAGGAACTTGTCATTTAGCTCATAGTCACTGAATACCATTTCATAAGTTCTTAGCTCATTAACTATTCTAAAGAACCTTTCATAACAAATGGAGATGCTCTCCTGGTTTAGCTTCCTGAAAGCTTCATATTCCTGATTGAGGAGAGATTTCTTATCATCTCTCACTTCAGCAGTCCCTTCCATGTACACCACAAGTGCATCCTACATTTCCTTGGCTGTTATACAGTGCACCAAGTTTTGAAAGGTGGAATCATCAATTGCATTTACAAAAATATTCTGGGCTCTCTTATCCATTGTGAATAATGTAATTTCATCCTTGGTCAAGTCATCAAAAGGCTTGGCCACTCTCCTTGTTGGATCAATGGTGGAGGCTGTTAGAAAGGTAAAAGGCCCCTCATTCAAAGTAATGGAAATCCTAGGGTCTGAGGCTTCCATGAACAACCTTACCCTTTGCTTCCATGTGCCAAAGTTCTCTTTGTTGCTTATAGGCAACTTCATAGACCCCATCTCCTTCTCCAATCCAGTGGCAGCCATTAGATTCAGATTTGAATGTACCTATATAGAATCTGGTCAGATAGTTAGGTCCTTTTGACCAACCTAGCTTTGATACCACTTGATAGATATTTAGGTGTAAGTAGCTAATTCACCTAGAGGGGGGTGGTGGGGGTGGGGGGGGGGGGGGGTGATTAGGTCTCTTTGATTTTTTACTTAATTAATTTAACTACTAAACTAAATAGCAAGCACACACAGAAAACACGCAAGTGTTTATAGTGGTTTCCCAAGACAGGGTGTCTATGGGTAGTCCACCTTCCCTCTACATCTTTCTAACAGTGTGTTAGACAAGGCCAACTCTTCCAAACTCAGCTCCTAGAGCTTACAACACAGATCCCTTAGGATCTCTCAGGCTTGCTCCAAGCCCTACCTCAAGTCAACCAAACCTACCACTCAGAGTGAACCCACTCATAAAACTCAGAGATCCCCTTGACCTCCTACCTCAGGCCTATCAAGAAGCCCTACAATCTCAGGCCTGCTAGCCTTACAAACTCAGAACAATTCTGTTCCTACAAAGTATAAATGTTAATCTTACAACAATAGACATCACTGGAATGATGTCTTCTGCTGTTCCTGCACCCCTGGTGCTATCTAGAAGCTTGGCTGAATGTGAACTTCAGAATTAGTTTCTTCCTGATCCTTTTCTTCAGTTGAGGAGAATGGATCACCTTGATCCTCTGAGTAGAAGAGCTGACTTCTCTCCTTGTCTTCTTGCTGGTTCAGTAAGCAGGAAGAGGAGAGAGCTTGAGTGTCGTCAATGGAACCGTGGAATTATCTTTCTTTTAACTCAGCAGATTAACATATCTTTTTGAAAGTGCCCTAACATGTTCTTTTATACTCCAAGTGTCTTCAACGACTCTTGGAAAGGCCCCTGACACATTGGAAGAGGATATAATACTTTATTCTTCCTCTACAGTTGTTTGCGTTGAAAGCAGGTCGCGCCATTGTCTTCTTCTAGATTTAAATCTGTCTTAGCGGTTGGGTTGAGACTCCCTTCTGTCCCAACGGGTGAGATTCTTTCTTCTCAGCAAATTTTTTGTGACAATTCCTCTTCTCAGCGGATTATTTCTATCCACAGCTCAGTAGAGGCAGATTACTTCTCAGAGGCTCCTGGTCTCGTCTCAGCAGTTCCGCAGAGTCTGTGGCTTCTTCTCAGCAGTTCTGACTGTAAACTTCTGAACTTACCCCAAGGTTTGGAATATCATAACCCTGCACATTCCTGATGCAAAGTGGGGTTTATCAAATACAATATGCACTTAGCATTGTGAGTGATGCCTCTTCAAATCAAGGGAATATTGAGGGAAATATCCTCAATAGAGTGTGTCTGCCCAGACATTTTGCTCTCAGGGGATGTAGAGAAGATGCCATGATGGGAACCTTTGGATGTAATCCTGAGCTTAGGCATGGTACTGCGTGATCTGGTCGTGCTTTGCTTCGAAATGGCCATTGACTTATGACACGACTAGCTGGGAGTCTGTGTAGGCTATCAGACTCTCAACTCCACAGCTCAGGGCGAGTCAAAGGCCTGCGATCCCGGCCTCATATTCTGCAACATGGTTAGTGGAGGGGGAACTTCAACTTGAGGCCATACTCCAGTGTCTCTCCCCCGGGCCTATCAACTGCATGCCTGCTCCCTCTCCTTCCCCTCCTGACGCTCCGTCCACATACAGTGTCCTGGGAACCGTGGTTGGTGGCTTGCTTAGTTCTGGTTCTCGGATGGTGCACTCCATAATGAAATCCACAAAGACCTGCGATTTTATGTCCGGTCGAGGGTGGAAGCGGATGTCAAACTCGTCGAGTTTGACAACCCACTTAACCAGCATCCCTAAGGACTCTGTCTTTTGAAGTATGGCTCACATCAGGATCTGTGTTAGGACCTTTATGGTGTGAGCCTGGATGTAGGGGCGAAGTTTCCTTGTTGAGAAGACCAAGGCCAGCGCCATTTTTTTTGTCGCCGAGTATCTTGTCTCCACGTCGGCGAGGACCTTGCTGAGGTAGTAGACGGGCTGCTGGATTCCTCCTTCATCCTTCATGAGTACCAAGCTAAGTGCGGCGGCCTAAATTGCCAGGTACAAGAGTAAGTCCTCCCCCGACTATGGCCTTGATTGTAAGGGCAGAGCCACTAGGTGTTGCTTGAGGAGGTTGAAAGTCGCCTGGCATTCATCTGTCCACTGAAATCCTGAGTTTTGGGCTCCTCAGAGCAGGCGTGCACAAATAAACTGGTCCTAACCAGTCCGGTTGGGACCAGACTGGTTAGGATCGGCTAAGGACCAGTCCCAGTTAGGACTGGTCCGGTCCCAGACTGGTCCCTGTGGTCCCTAGGGGTCCCCCTTTTTCCGTCAAAAATAGGTCTCAGACCGGGACCAGTAAAAGACCGGTCTTTGATCGATCTTTTACCAGTCCTGGGACAGGACCAGAACCGGGATCGGTCAAAGACCGGTCCTATTAACAGCTCTTCAAAGAGCTGTTAACTAACAACTCTTCAAAGAGCTGTTAACAACAGCTCTTTAAAGAGATGTTGGTAATGGCTCTTTTAAAGAGTCATTACCCCCATCCTACTGCAACAGTGGCCTACGCCAGCCTAGCTGGCCTGCTGTAACAGTAGCCTGCACTAGCCTAGGGCTTAGGCTGCACAGCCTAGGCCCTAGGCTAATTAAAAAATTTTACTTTTAAAATAAAAATAATAATAAAACCTATCCTATTATCCCGCCTACCTATCAGCCCCCTCTATCTCAATCACTCACTCTCTCTCTCTCTCAGTCTCACCTATCATATCACTCTCTCTCTCACTCTCACCTATCCTATCCTAATATTTTTTTTTATAAACACCCCTTCCTATCAGCCGACCCCCCCCCCCCCCCCCCTCTCTCTCTCAATCACTCTCCCTCTCGCTCACTCTCTCTCACTCTCTCTCTCTCTCTCACACACACTCTCTCTCACTCTCTCTCTCATACTCAATCTCTCATACTCGCTCTCTCACGCTCTCTCCAAATGGCTTCCTCCTAATCCACGCCGACGTCCTCCTCTACATCTGTCACTCGTGAGATAATAGAGCACCAGCACAAAGCGGCAGTATGGGAGAATTTTGATAAAGTGCGGGCCTATGGCAAAATAAAGGCTAAATGCAAACTTTGCGGGAAGCTAATGGCCGTTGGCAGCAACACAGCATTGGTCCGACATGTGAAATCTTGTATTTTTAAACAAGCCCAAAAGTCTACCCAAGCTCAAATTTCAGCGACCAGACACATTTGGACGTACGACCAAGCTCGATAATGAGAGTGACAAATGAAGAACGTCATCAAAAAGGGACTCCCATTCAACCACTACGATGGTGAAGAAATGACGTCTTACATTCATGACGTACTCCAGCCTAAATATCACAAGGTAAGTCGTATTACAACTAGACGCGATGCTTTATCGGCATACTTGCAATCTAAATAATATTTCAAAAACTTTTTTGAAATATTCGACAGTCGCGTTAGCTTAACGAGCGATGTTTGGACTAGCAGAATAATTGATGAACTTTCTTATATTTGCATTACTTGTCACTGGTTTGATCCATATAGTTGGGAACTAAATAAACGTATAATTTGTTTTGAAGGATTTGAATATCCGCACAACGGTAAAAATATTTATCATGTTATTATTAAAACTATTAGGGAATTTAAAATAAAAGAAAAAATTATTAGTATTTCTTTCGATAATGCTTCAAATAATAGGATGGCTGTCAAATATTTGGTATCAGATTTGCAACCAATGTTAGATTTTTTTTATACGAGTTGTGTATGTCACATTTTAAATTTAATTGTGCAAGATAGTTTACAATTTATGAACGACTACGTTATTAAAATACGCACCATATTAAGAGTTATTTATAGTTCCAAAAGAAGAAAACAAGATTTCAAAAAATTTGTTATTTTATTTCCCAAGGTAAAAAGTGTTTAGGACCATCTTATGATATGTCTATACAAATGGAACTCAACTTATAAAATGTTAAAATGCGTTTTGTCACAAAAAAATGTTACTAATAGAATTTTATAATTGTGTCGAAGCACATGATTTAGGTACGTCGGACTGGGCCGTGCTCGAAGATTATGTAAATTTATTAGAAAGTATTTATCGAGCAACAATTATTTTTTATGGAGTTTACTATCCTACTAGCTCATTAGTTATTGAGTATATTTTATTAATTTCTGAAACGTTTAAAAATTACAAAATGAATGGAATGTGGCGTCCGTTAATATTAATAATGAAGGAATTCTTTTTAAAATATTACAAAGATATGCATCCTATGTTTTCTTGCGCTGCAGCTTTAGACTCTTTAATGGGCGTTGACGGCGTAGAGAATTTTATAGAAGAAATTAATCAGAATTTAAATTTAGACAAATCCTCTAGTGCTTTTGTTAATGTGAGTGTTTCAAAATTATTTCTGAATTTACTCGCCTTTATAATTATTATGATCAAATGTACGGATCGCGGCCTCGCGTAGAATTCAACCAACCTAAAACAAAAGATATTTAAAAAAATATACTTTTAGAATTAGCTTCTAGGAAAAAATAAGAAACATCAAGTACTTTCAATGAATTAGGTTAATATAGCAAAACACAATTTCAAGATTTTATGACCGCAAACAAAATTGAAAATTTTGATATTTTAAGCTGGTGGAAATCTAAAATTAATGAGTATCCTATTTTGGCCTTAATGACCCGTGATTTACTAACAATCCAAGCTAGTACGGTAGCTTTGGAGTATGTATTTTTTTAGTGGCAGGATTCTGAGCGAGCGAAGAAGTCATTTGAGGAGATTTGCATTTTCTACGAGGATCATTTGGATTCTCTGAGGAGGAGGCAACATGTTGAAAACGAGCTGAATAACTTAAATCTGGGTAGCGCAGAATAAAATAGCAAAATGTATTTCATTTTAAAATTTAAATTTAATCATTGTAAATGTGTAATGTTATATTGTTATTTAATTTTTCTAAATTCTAAAATGAATTGAAATAATTTTGTAATTTGTAATGCTATTTCATTTTTAATAAAAATCAAATTTTATTTCATTTTTAGTTTTATATTTTTCATTTTATATTATTTGATTTTAATAAAAATTAAATATTATCACAAAAACCTTAATTAATTTTATATTAAATTTTTTTTAAATAATAAGACCGGTACGGGACCGGTTAGAACCGGTCCTTCGGTCCCAGCCGGTCCTTCTCCCGAGGAGAAAAACATATTCCAGACTGGTTTGCACGGGACCGGTCTGGGACTGGTCGGCCAAAAGATCGGTCTTTTAAAATACCGGTCCTGGCCCGACCCGACAGTCTTTTTGTTCAGGACTACCTCGGAGGGCCTTGAAGAAAGGAAGGTACTTGCCGCCTGGGCGGGCCAGGAATTGAGAGAGTGTCGTGATTCTTCCATTCAGCCGTTGGACGTCCTTGATTGAGCGAGGGGGGTGGGGCAGGCACTCCAACGCCTTGATTTTTTTTGGGTTTTCCTCTATTCCGCAGTGCGTCAACATGAAACCCAAGAATTTTCGGCCTGTTACTCTGAAGGCACACTTGTCGGGGTTTAGCCTCATCTGGTAGTGACAGAACACTTGGAAACACTGTCCCAGGTCCTCCAAATGTTGGTTGCACTTGGTTCTCTATACCAACATGTCATCCACGTATACCTCCATGGTTGTTCCGATGAGCTCCTTGAAGACTTTGTTCATCAATCATTGGTATGTGCGCCGACTTTTTGAGTCCAAAAGGCATGACCCAATAGCAGTAGGTACCTTTGTTTGTGCGGAAAGATGTGTGCTCCTCATCTGCAGGATCCATACGAATCTGATTGTACCCCGAGTATGCGTCCATGAAACTTAGCAGTTCGTGCCCGGCGGTAGCGTGCACAAGTTAGTCGATCTAGGTTAGTGGGAAGCTGTCCTTGGGGCATGCTTGATTTAACTTGATGTAGTCGACACACATTTTCCACTTCCCAGAATCCTTCTTTACCATGAAGACATTGGCCAACCATGTCGGGTACTTCACCTCTCGGATGAACCCTGCCTTCAAGAGTTTATCGACTTCTTCCTTGATTGCTAGGATACTTTCTGGCGTGAAGCTCCTTTTCTTCTCCACCATGGGGCGGCACAATGGGTTGATGTTCAGCGAATGGAATATTACATCAGTGTCGATCCCTGGCATGTCCTCTAGGCTCTAAGCAAAGATGTCACTATTCTTGCGGAGGAAAGACACTAACTCCTCCTTCTCCTCCTGGGTCAGCAGGGACCCTACGTGCACCTCCCACGATGGGTCAGACGGAAAGAGGGGGATATTCACCAGACCCTTGATGGGTACTCCCCGTTGTGCTGAGGTCTCATCGCGAAGGTCAAAGTCATCAATGTTGCATGCGGTAGCCTGGGCCGCCCCAGCTGGATCTATGCGGCATGCCCACGCTGCTTCCTAATCTTTGCATGCCATGCCAGTGCCCCATAGGGGCGGAAACTTCAGAGTGAGGTGTGTAATTGAGGGGATGGCCTTGAATACAGCCTGGGCGGGCCTCCCAAGGATTGCGTTGTAGGGGGAGCTGAAGTCCATGACCATGAACTGAAGAAGATGGTGTGACTGACAGTGTGGTACACCCATGGTGATTGGCAGTGATACTATCCCTCGTACTGCGATGGGACACCCCTTGTGACAACAAATGGTGTCTGGTGAGGGCTTAGGATTCTGTCCTCCAACCCCATCTTCTGTAGTGTTTGAAGAAATATCACATCGACGGGGCTCCCACAGTGGACCAAGATTCTTTTAACCTGAAAGTTCGGGTCTCCGATGTCGGTGGTCACTACCAGGGCATCGTGATGAGGGAACTGTACCCCTTCCAGGTCCTCCTCATCGAACGTGATTGTTGGCTCCCTCCTTGCCTTTTTTGGGCCCTGGTTCCTGTCGCCGGGTGCAGACAATGTATCTATGTCTCCCTGACAATTTGACTGCCTTAGCCTGCTAGCGCCCGAACGAGCAAACATATAATAAGGGGGGTCTCCAGGGATACCGAGTCCAAGAGTTGATGATGTGGAAAACTGATGCGCTAATCTCGCACACTGCTATAGGCAGACTGCGGCACGAAACGACAGTGTACCGATCGTTCAAGTAATATAAAACGAGGAGTAAATCCCCGAGTATCGACTCTCGAAGGAACACAGTAAGGTGGAGTTATCTATCGAGGAAGGACATGAGATTGAAGTCCTTTAGGTCGAATGGAGTGCGGAAAAGGGGGTGATTTGGTTTGTGGGAAATAAAGTAAAAGAGCTACAACTACTCCTATGCAATGCTTCGCTTGGCGGGATGGAAACTACATAGGCCTTGAACGTACTACTTCCCTAGGCGGATGGACGAGTAGGCAAGCGGATGAGGTGGATAAGTGCGGAATCGAACTGTGCAGTCCTTGAGCGCACTGCTTCGTTAGGCGAATGGATTACACGGGCCGCTATGCCACGCTTCACTAGGCGGATGGACGAGTAGGCATGCGGATGGAGTGAGTCGCACCAGCGGAATGAGGGTCGCAATCACCTCGTCAACAAGCACGCCACTAGCAATTGCTAGTGCAGCACACGAACGTGAAGGTGGGATGGAGGATGGAATGGGGCGCTCCTCACTTGCATAAACCACTCATCACAATTTCACAAAGACATGTAATATTAAATATGATAACAAGGTTTAGCAAACATCATTCATACACCCAAATGATAAAGGAAAATAGTACTACAATATAAGGGGGTTGAGATTACAACCAAAGCACAGAGACTCATCGGAGGTTCACGGCCAGAATTTAGGTTTGTCAATCCTTGTCCGGACTCGGGCTCGAACTGCCGTCCGGGGTCCGGAAGAGCTGTCACCTTCTTCTATTGTACCCGTCTTCTCCGTCAATCTTCTTTGGCCACGATCTCACCGTAGAACTTCATATATGCAGCAGGAAATCCATCAAAATGGAGCTTTGGAGGTGCACGATCAATGGAGGAGGCCTAGAGGATGCTCCGGCTCGTGATTGGCATGAAGAATAAGCCCGGAGCACCTCTTGAAGGTGGCGGTGATGGAACAGCGAAAAGGGCGCGGAACTAGTCGTCTAGAGCGGGGAAAATGGATCGATCTGAATTGAGCGAGAGCTGCAACTTTTATAGAAAACTGGTCAGAAATTGGTCACGCACGATCGAACGTACGACCGTGCATGTACCGTGCGTTATTAAAAGATAAAATCAGACTTGAGGAAGACGCCGCGCAGCCCGTGCGTTTTACTCACGCACGGGCGAATCCGCCCGTGCGTAAAAATGCACGGGTAAATTCAGAAAGGCTAAAAACCAGACGAAACAGGCGACCGTGCGTTTTACGCACGGTCGCAACCGTGCGTGCGTCAAGGAAACGCATGATCGTGCGATATACACAGACATGGATTCTGGGGGAAAACAGGACGATCCGGCCACCTGCACATAAGGCATACCAGCTGGGAATACACCTCCAGCAACATCATAATATCATAAAAAGAATGGGGAGCATAATGTGCTTACCCCCAACCATAAAGCGTGCAATTGCACAACGAAACGGGCCTAAAAGTGCACATAGCATGAAATATCAAATATGAACGAAAACATGCCTAAAGTGTAGTGCATACACTAGATAATCGACCCAGATGAGTCCATAAATGTGTATATACTTGGGACTCATCACATCCCCAGACTTACCTGTTTGCGCGTCCCGAGCAAACCATCTCTTATGCGGACAAGAAAAACATAAGCTGACATAGAAATTGTAAAGCGGAGTACAATGCGAAGTCGCATGCTCATGCACGTAGAAATACGGTAGACAAAATTCCTAATTATACGTATTAGTTTATACTTTTCTTTGGGCGTATTTATATATTACATTTACTCAAAAAGTGAATCACGGTGAATCATAAGGTCGTACCATAGGAAGAAAGTAAACTGAACGCTGAGGTGAGCATTGTAGAAGATCGGGGCTCGAGACAACTCCATTGAAATACATCAATGTCGATGACCATAAGCATGCCCGTTCGCACTCTCTCCATGACACTAGTTTGTCTAAAATGCGTGAATTAATAGGACTTAAGGTTTTAGATGAGGCTTGGGTTTAGGTGGGGTATACAATGATAAAAACGATGGCTCAAGCACTAAACCAAAATGAGCTAGCACAGAAAACTATCCTCAAGCACCACAAAAATACATGCTGGAACACCACACCCCCAGACTTGGACTTGACTACATGGGTGTGTGCACCGCCTACTCCCAATCATAAATTTATTCAACATGATTTTTTTACTTAAGCTCATCTCTTTTTCTTTTCTTCTCACTTTTCCTTTTCTTTTTCTTTTCTTTTCTTTTCAAAACATTTCCAGTAAAATGAGCAAAGAAGCGCATCCACATTTTCACAAAAATATCACCACATCAACACCCCAATCATGAAAATAATATGTAGACTAAAGCTTAAATTTGGGTGTGCGACTAGGATTGGCTTTTATGCTTTGGTGAAATAAAAGTGGGGCTGAATCAAAGAAAGGGTAGGCACAACTGGGCTAACGAGGATATAGCGATAGGAATAGGCACAAAGGCTCAACCGGGCCAAAATGATGGCCTATATCACATTCACACAATTGACTAACCGTATACCCAAGCTTCAAGAATCCCTTTGGGCAAGTTCTTAGTCACCGAGAAAGATAATCCTTTCTCCCGACTCGGGCAATACGAGGCTAATGAACGTCTACACACATTCTCATGCTACCGTTTGATTCACACCGGATTCACCAATTTTTTTAAGTAAAGTAAACAATAACTACACTAATAGAAAAATATAATCTAAAAGCATAAAAAGAAATTGAATCTACACAAATTTCTATGCGATACATGAGTACTCGACTAGGAGCACTATATAAGTCGACATTTTACTCCGACTCACAATCCTAAGCCAGCACAATGATTTTTCAAATCACACAAAAGAGACAAATTAGACTCGCGACGTGCCAACGGCTAAGCGCGCGCTCATGTGGTGCTGTGTAGTGGAATGAAAATGAACAACAATTTTCAATAAACTAAAATAAAAGTACTTCTAGCATGCTATGAAATAGTGCACGTGAGTGGGAACACATAATTACTCTCCCCCAGACTTAATCTAAACAAAACCACATAATGTATAACATGAAAATTAAAAATAGAGCTGGGGGAAGAGAGCACCCAATGCTCAGCAAGTGAGAATACCAGAAGACGCAAGTAAACCAAAATCAAGCTACCGCATCCTCCATCAGAAAGAGTACCTGCAGGGGTGAGCTCCAAAACAAAAAGAAAACAGACAAGCTAAAAGAGGAAAAACATCTACCTAAACAAACTAAAATAATATAAGAATGTAGGAAAAGTAAGATAACTACTGGGGTTATTGTCTTCCCAGAACGACTTATTGAAATTTAAAACAGTTCTAGCTAATGGGCGTATGAAAAAGGAAATCAACAGGTAACTGTTCTAATACGCGTGTCGGTAGTGGGTACCGATACGGCGACAAAACAGTTACTCCCCTACCTAAATAAAAATACCTGCTGAACACAGGTAGCGGGAATAGAAAGTAAGAAGAGGAGGAGAGCTGGTCCTCACTCGTCTCACCACAAAATAAATCCTTGCCCAGCAAGGTGTCATCTCCAGGGAGGCAGCAGAAGGTGAGGGCAATGAGTGGAGCTTCCTCTACGGAGGGGGGATCAACCTCCTCACATAAGAGGATGCTCTCATCATTGACTTGAGCATCATGCTCCAAGTCCTCCTGGGGTACATGTGGAGGCTCAACCTGCATATGCTTGGATAGAGAAGGGGGGTTAGGGAATAAAAGAGAAGAAAAACATAAATAATCAAAAATCCGCGGAGTGGTCCCGGTCTCACTCCCAGCAGGATCCAAGGATAGATCACTGTCATCATCATAAGTATCATAGCAAGGGGGTCCCGTGAGCTCAAGGGCCTCGGTGGTGAGTTGGAACTCCTCATCCCATGAAGAAGTGCAAACCTCCTCATCAGAAAGAGTGTCCTCATCATCCCACCTAGGAGCAGCCTCAGGCTCTGAATCATCACCCTGCTCAATTACTTCGACAGGATCATAAAAAATGTGTGTAGAAAAATCTTGCAAAGAAACTGGAGGAACAAAAAGATTTGGTTCCTCCGCAAAAAGATCTGCTAACGCCTCCTCAATGGAAAGAATACTTTCCTCATCACACTCAGGTGCATCTAGGAGCTCCCATTCCTCTCCTTGTTGTCTAACAGATGAGTGATCGTCATCACTAGGAGTGAAGCCATACACAGGGAGTGAGTAGTCCATGCACGAAATATGACCGGGGGTAGAGGGAACGATTGCCTCCATGGGCAAAGAATGAGTGATAGGGACAATGTTGTCATGAGTGAATGAGAAACGGTTAGGATTGAAGAGACTAGGATAGTCCCTCAATTCATGTCCCTCTCCTCGACACAACAAGCAAACAAAGTTGCTACACTGCCTAGCATTTAACTCCTTCGTTTGGTCTATATAATAAACCATCTTGTCATAAGTGCTAGGAGAAATATCTTATGACGACATTTTCAATAATTAAAGCAGATAAAAAGAAACTGAAGTTCTTTGCAAGGAAATTTACACAAACTAATAAAACTCCTTGGATTAAACTTGCCTAAAACTTTAAAACAGGAGAGTAAGAAATAATAACAAACAATATATAATTAATAAGCAAACAAAAATAATAAGGCGGCTATACACACTGGAAGGACTACTATCTCTTGTCTCCCTCTACAGCAAACTTACACGTTTGTGTTCCCTGGAAACGGCGCCAAAAACTTGATGCACGAATCTCGCACACCGCTATAGGCGATAGCTAGACTGCGGCACGAAACGGCAGTGTACCGATCGTTCAAGTAATATAAAACGAGGAGTAAATCCCCGAGTATCGAATCTCGAAGTAACACAATAAGGTGGAGTTATCTATCGAGTAAGGACTTGAGATTGAAGTCCTTTAGGTCGAATGGAGTGCGAAAAAGGGGTTGATTTGGTTTGTGGGAAATAAAGAAAAAGAGCTACAACTACTCCTATGCAATGTCGATATGCAATGCTTCGCTTGGCGGGATGTAAACTACGTAGGCCTTGAATGCACTATTTCGCTAGGCGGATGGACGAGTAGGCAAGCGGATGAGGTTGATAAGTGCGGAATCGAACTGTGCAGGCCTTGAGCGCACTCCTTCGTTAGGCGAATGGATTACATGGGCCGCAATGCCACGCTTCACTAGGCGGATGGACGAGTAGGTATGCAGATGGAGTGAGTCGCACCAGCGGAATGAGGGTCGCAAGCACCTCGTCAATAAGCATGCCACTAGAAATTTCTAGTGCGACACACGAACATGAAGGCGAGATGGAGGATGGAATGGGGCGCTCCTCACTTGCATAAACCACACATCACAATTTCACATAGACATGAAATATTAAATATGATAACAAGGTTTAGCAAACATCATTCATACACCCAAATGATAAAGGAAAATAATACTACAATATAAGGGGGTTAAGATTACAACCAAAGCACGAAGACTCATCGGAGGTTCACGGCCGAAATCTAGGGTTGTCAATCCTTGTCCGGACTCGGGCTCCAATTGCCGTCCGGGGTCCGGAAGAGCATTCACCTTCTTCTATTGCACCCGTCTTCTCCGTCAATATTCTTTGGCCACGATCTTACCGGAGAACTTTGTATATGCAGTAGGAAATCCCTCAAAATGGAGCTTTGGAGGTGCACGATCAATGGAGGAGGCCTAGAGGATAGTCCAGCTCGAGATTGGCGTGAAGAATAAGCCCGGAGCACCTCCTGAAGGTGGCGGCGATGGAACGACGAAAAGGGTGCGGAACTGGTCGTCTAGAGCGGGGAAAATGGATCGATCTGAATAGGGTGAGAGCTGCAGCTTTTATAGAAAACTGGTCAGAAATTGGTCACGCACGGTCGAACGCACGACCATGCATGGACCGTGCGTTATTAAAAGATAAAATCAGACTTGAGGAAGATGCCGCGCCGCCTGTGCGTTTTACTCATGCACGGGCGAATCCGCCCGTGCGTAAAAATGAACGGGTAAATTCAGAAAGGCTAAAAACCAGAAGAAACAGGCGACCGTGCGTTTTACTCACGCACGGGAAAATCCGCCCGTGCGTCAAAACGCACGAGTAAACTCAGATAGTCCATTTTCTTCCCATATACAGACGCACAGTCGCAACCGTCTGTGCGTCAAGGAAATGCACGACCGTGCGATATACACAGACATGAATTCTGGGTGAAAACGGGACGATCCGGCCACCTGCACACAAGGCATACCAGCTGGGAATACACCTCCAGCAACATCATAATATCATAAAAAGAATGGGGAGCACAATGTGCTTACCCCCAACCATAAAGCGTGCAATTGCACAACCAAATGGGCCTAAAAGTGCACATAGCATGAAATATCAAATATGAACGAAAACATGCCTAAAGTGTAGTGCATAGACTAGATAATCGGCCCAGATAAGTCCATAAATATGTATATACTTGGGACTCATCAAAAACCCACAATCGGGGTAAAAAACTACACGGTCGGAGCTATACTGGCCTAACTTCCACTATGCTTTGAGTTCTTCTACAGGTTTGTCCTTGAGATAGTGAGGGCGACAGACCGCGCCTCGTTACAATGATAGGGGATAAGAGAAAGTGTCGGTTGCCTTGCTCCAATGTGGGTTTGCCCCCCGGGTCCAAGATTTGTCCGTACCACTGCGGGCCTTCTGCTCCTTGTTTGGTCTCCTAATAACAAGTTCCAAGCCTCTAAGTGGTCTGCGAACAACAAACTCCAAGCGTCCAATACGGTCTACGAACATCAAACTCTAAGCCTCCAAAGCGGTCTGCAAACAGTAAGCTCCAAGCATCCAAAGCGCTCTGCGAACAACGCTCTCCAAGTCTCCAATATCTAGATAGAGAACATAGAGAGAAAGAGAGAAAATTGAGAGAGAGCTCCCCATTCAAAAGTGAAGAAATGAATAGCCCAAGGGGTCTATTTACAGTTTCTTGGAGGGGCGGTGCAGTAAATTTACCCGTTATTTATTGGATCGACAAATAGGAAGGCTCTATTTGAGGCACACAGATCACCAAAACTCCGGAAAGGATAGGATCGCCCCTAACCTGTTTAGGGTTCTGAAGAGAGAGAAAGAGAGAGAGAGAGAGAGAGAGAGAGAGACGACGGTGGGCGGCTTTCAAAAGAGGCGCGATGCCCTGGGCGGCCGGTCCTTGCAAGGGCCGGTGCGGGCGGGCGGCCCTTACTAAGGCTGGTGCGGGTGGTCGGCCCTTGATGGGGCTGGTATGGGCCCTTGCTGGGGATGGCACGGGCGGCCGGCCCTAGCGAGGGCCGATGCAGCGGCCCGACCCTAGTGCGGGCCGGCCCTTGCGGGGGCCGGCGCGGGCTTCTAGGCATAGTGGGGGCCGGTGCGGCCGACCGGCCCTAACGAGGGCCAGCACGGGAAGCCGACCCTAGCGAGGGCCAGTGTGGAGGCCGACCCTTGCGAGGGCCTATGCGGAGGCCGCCCTTGCAGGGGATGGAGCTTGCTCCTAGCCCTAGCGGGGGCCGGTGCGGGCGACCGACCAGCTCTAGCGCGGGCCAACGTGGTGGTCGGCCCTTGCGAGGACCGGCGCTGGCGGCCGGCCCTAGCGGGGGACAGTGCGGCTGGCCAACTATAGCAAGGGCCGGTGCAGAGGCCGACCTTTGCTAGGGCTGGCGGTGCACGGTTGTGCTTTGGACGACTGATCCCGTGCGCGGGCGATTCGACGCATCGATCGTGCGTTCGACACAGAGTTTCCATGGGAGGATTATTTTCCTCTTTGGGGAGAATACTCCAAATATTGCACTTCCTTCATTCTCGGTCCTTCCATATGTGGGGGACTTCCTAAATAATTGGCTTGACCCAATCAAGTATATAATTGTTCGTTTAGGAAAGTAAAGAAAAAGTATGTGCAACATGATGCTCTTCTCCGGTGTATTTTTCTTCGTCTGCCCAAATTACACATTCACCACTCCAAGTTGATGAATTCACGATGTTAGCATCGAAGAGATGCCTCTACCTATAATCATGTGTCATAGTGCTCCCCAGGGAGGGAGGCTAGTCAGAAAACATTACCGGTGGGACCCCGGTGTCGTGGTCAGAGGGAGAGCACTAGGTCTCGCTCATCGTACCAAAATGTTGAATCCATGAACTAGAGTCACAGGCAGGAGCCATGATCTCGACCCCCAAGGGCCAAGGCCTCGGTTCACAAAGTTTGTACAATAGTATGATCGAAGGTTACTTGTTCGCGAGCGACTAAGAACATAATTATTTCTGGATCGGAGGAGTAGCTGCGGATTTACCTTATGGATGGGTAGATAAATGTATTGATTTATGTAATTATTTTTTTAAAGAAGTTGTTGAGTATCAAAATCTTTTTACGCAAAATCCCTTTTTTTTGAACGAGTTGAAGGAGTGGGCATTATTAGAGGGGAGGAGACAATAAATTGGGGTTAATCTGGACCAACATTATACTACGAGCTTCTATAATCTACTGGGATCTTCATAATGATGATTGTTACGAGTGTTACAATAAAGTTGATTTGTATGTCAAATGGCAGAAAGAGGATGATGCATTAGCTCGTTATTTAGTACAAACAAGTGAAATGGAAGAATCCATAAAAAAATTCAACAGACTTGATGGGGTTCCCTCTAAATTTTTTTGAGTCAAACCTGACCAAAGCACTCAAGAAAATCAACTAGACCGAGCCCGTTGTGCATACGAACTGCACTTGCTCGAAGGGTCACAAAGTCACCTAAAGAAGCGCACGGACAAGGCGGAGGCATGACACCATATACAATGCCGCGGGCCACGGGCGGCCTCCTCGTACGCACAGGCACATGCTCGCAAGAGCGTCATCCCCATGCGCATCTGCACAAGGCCTCACACACGCAGCCTCCCCAGGAATGCATGCCAAGCCGCTGACTGGAGGCCTCCCCGTGCGCATGCGGGCAAGACAGTGCGCGTGCTTACAAGACTGCGCACACAACCTCTTCCCGAACGAGCCCATCAGTAGAGACCTACCACCTCCTGCCGCCACCGCCTCCTTCAACCTCCTCCACGCCTCCAGCCGCCACCGTCACCGGGCAACTTGCCCGGGCCACCCGGGGGGCATAATCATCAATTTCGAAAAATTGGTGATCCAGGTGACCAGAACCGAGCAACATCTTTCATCAACTCCAGGTCCAGCCAGATGCAATTATCAGTATATCCCTTCTGAAAAGCTATAAGAAGGACATATGACTTCATTTGACGAGAAGAAATCCAAGAGACAAGAGAGAGCTTTGAGGTTTTTCGGCGAGGACTTAGCACTCTGCTCACTCCTTCGCTTCGAATCCACTCCACTCGCGCTCAAGGCTCCAGTGGACGCTCTCACAAGCACAGAAAAAGCAAAGGAAGAACGCTCTTGTGGATGCTCTATGACTCATTCATTTTTTCATCCTTTCTTTGCCTTCAAGGCTTGTTTTCAGAGAGGTGGTATGTCACCCTCTAGGAAGCTCAAACTCTTGTAACCTCAAAGGAACTAGTGGAATTTTGCCAACAAGATACGACAACATGGTTTTTCACCCTTTTCATGTTTTTCACGCTAAAGTATCTTAATGTCATCGATGTTGTTTCACTTTTGACTGTTTGCGCACTCGACTCACTCTCGAGTTAAGATTGTCTGATTCTCTGTACTGGGGGAAAACCGAGTGACCCACACCAGTTTAACGCCGTCTTTGGGAAGGTGTTTCCAACTCTCAAACACATCTCTGAGGACTGTGCTTGCCCTATGCAAGCATCCGCAACTGACAACAATGATAAAAGGAGGTGCACATGCCTCAGATTGGATGACTTGCAAGGAAATTGACAACCAAGCCTCTAGCGACTTGCCTTCCAGCGGCATGCCGCACCTTGAGGAAGTAATCTTCATGTTAGCATCCTCAATGGAGCAATGAATTTGCCAGTTGGAGGAGCGCAAGGCTGAGGCGCTCGACTTCTAAAGTACTTGGAGCTTTTCAATCCCCCCAATGCATTTCGTGCAACTGCTGATCAAACGTTAATCTCTTTGAGTGGCAACTCAGTTAGAGGAGTTGTCTGTGCCGAATGCTTCGTCGGGTACCAGCTATCTAGAGGGGAACGAACCAACAAAAACATCTCCTGCAAAGAGACACATCTCTAACAGAAGACGGGTAACCAAAACAGAAAGAAGTGGCATGATATTAGCCTCACCCAAGATAGGAGGCGAGCGCCGCAGTGATGCACTGCAGGCGGGGTGGTAGCAACATTAACAATACTTTATGCCTCTTAACGCTTTCCGAAAATAAGATCTACATGCCATCTGCGATCATCCTTCAGTCTGGAAACCCAGGATGCTCCCTCTAGGGAGGGGAGATCAGTATAAATTCTAGGACTTCCATCAAAGTCATGGACACAACACAAAGAGATGCAGGTTCCTAAGAGAAGAGTTGAGCATTTTATGCACCTCTGCCTTCTTGAAAGGTTTCAAAGAAAATGGGCATCAGAGCAGTCAACTCTGACCAAGCCCACTGGGGGAAGAGGCACATGGAAGCTTCTTCCAAATCATGACTATCAATGGTCAAACCAACCCTTCCGGCAACATAAGGATCTTCAAAAGATCATAGCATATCAACGCAATCATCAGAGATCCTCTTGTGAAAGTTGTTGGATTATTTATTGATGACGACATGATTACCAATGTTATGTTTTTGTCGACTCTGCTTCAACTCAAAATCTCTGGAAGGAATGTCCAGCTAGGAGCAGGTGGTGAGCATCATCCTACTTTTAACTTTAGGGAACTCCCCAACGCAAGTTACCTATGACATCCAGTTCATCATCGTGCATGACAACTCAACTTGCAATAAGTGGAGGAGAAGTCTTCACTATTCTCACCAATATATATGCCCTTGCCCAACAAGGTGTCGTCTTCTTCAGGACGAATGCAGGAGAAGAAGGCAATGAATGGAGATTCCTCTATAGAGGGGGGATCAACCTCCTCACATAAGTGGATGCTCACCTCATTGGAATGAACAAAATGCTCCAAGTCCTCCTAGAGTCCCTGTGAAGAATCAACCTACATAGGCTCAAACACTGAAGGGGGGGGGGGGGGGGGGGTGGGGGGGGTTAGGAAATTAAAGAGAATAAAGACATAAATAAAAATAAATCGGGGGACTGGTCCCGGTCTCACTCCCAACAGGATCCAAAGATAGATCGTTGTCTATTTCATAATAATCATATTGAGGGGGGGCCCGAGAACTCAATGGCCTCAGTGGTGAGTTGGACCTCTTCGTGCAAAGAAGTGCAAACCTCCTCATCATAAAGGATATCCTCCTCATCCCACCTCGGCGCATCATCGTGCTCCAAGGATTTATTCTCCCCATCCGAGAGAACAATATCCTCATCTCACTTCGGCGCAACCTCAGGCTCCAAATCATCACCCTGCTCAATAACTTTGACATGATAAAAAATAATAGGTGTATAAAAACTATGCAAAGAAGATATATGAACATTGGTAATGCCATAATCATAGAATATATGAGCTGGTTCCTCCGCAGGTGAATCAAAAATAGGTGAATAATGTACAATAGGAGTAGACTTCAGATTGTCAGAGTATGAATCAAAAGCTGAAGGAGTGCAATCAAGAGGGGAGGGAGACACGATCCAGATAGCTGGTTCATCCTCTTCCTCCATTTGTCATTTAAAAGCGATGCAATCCTTCAACATGATTCATACTTTGATAAAACATGCACATGCGATTAAACCCTAACCTCAGAAGAGGCAGGATACAATATTGGTGCGGTGCTTATGGTTATGATAATTAGGTTGATCGTTTGAGTAACCATATGATACCAATTACCCATAGGAAGAGCTGTAAGAATCAGAACTATGGTTTCCCTAATGACATTCTCCAGAAAGATGATTGGATGCCCCACACAATCTACTTTGCGAATTTGCATACATACTGATGCTGGGTGATTCACAAAATAGTAATACTCTTTGCAAGGGTTATCTACCCACACCAAATTTTTTTTAAACAAGTACAACTTGCTGAAAATCATAAAATAAGGTTAGAAATAAATAAATTTAAAAGCCGCTGTTAAGATCTAAAACATGAAAAAAAATGATGCAATAAAATAAAAAAACAACAAAACCATAACAAGCGCAATATACAATTAGAAAAAGACTTTTATCTATCAGATCTCTCTACAGATACTCACACGTGTTGTGTTCCCCAGTGACGATGCCAAAAACTTGACACACAATCTCAACATATTGTTATAGGCAGGAGCGAGAATGCGTTGCAAATAGTAGTGAACCAGTCATTGTCAAGTAATAATAAAACAGGAATAAATCCCCGAGTATCGAATCTCACATGGAACACGGTGGGGTGGAGTAATCTATTGAGGCAAGACTTGAGATTGAAGTCTTTTTATGTCGGTGTTTTATGGGGGTTTTTTATTGGAACTAACAACTACTTGCAATAAAAGAAAACTAACTAACTATGCAGGTCGCCGACACCGCTTCACTTCTCCATGGGTCACCGGTCTTTGCATCGCTCCACTGCGGGTCGCCTTTCTCTGCAGGTCGCCTTCCTCCGCTTCACACTTCTGTGTATTGCAAGCTTCCGCTTTACTCGATATCGTAGCAACACAAAACATAACTAAACATAATAACTAGACAATTACCACAAGCTATGTAGGATCCAGTGCAACCAACTCTCCCAAAAGCCTGGACTTATGGGAAGGGGTCTACTTTTTCTTTAAGTAAGTAGGAAAGACGCTACGGGTCAAGTGAAGGAATGTTGTACCCAACAATCCCCCCTACATCCAGCACGACACAGAAGCTCAGAGGTGATCCACATGGACCAGAGGTGGCCGCACCATATAGCTCAGAGGTGTCTTGACACATGGTCATGACCGCCTGACCCGCCGGGACCCACACAGGTAGAGAAATTTTAGGAATTATCAGCGCCCCTCAGTCTCGAGCCCACAACCTCCTCTGATACCACTTGTAGGATCCAGTGCAACCAACTCTCCCGAAAGCCCGGACTTATGGGAAGGGCGCTACTTTTTCTTTAAGTAAGTAGGAAAGGCTCTACGGGTCAAGTGAAGGAACGCTGGACCCAACAAGCTATCTCAAAGAAACCTTCCAGAATAGAAGATATAACTACGAGCATATACACTAAATGGTCATGGTGTGTATATGTAGTAAAAATATCACATTAAGCTTACAATCATTTCAAATTAGAGAGACTATATACAAGGTTACCACTCTGAGATACGTAGGAGACGAGAGACTACTCCTCAGGTTCACAGAAATGATTTATGAGGTCCACCGGCTCTTCAAACTCCACCTTGGCTACCTTCCCGGGTCTTGGAAGCTATCACTACCTCTCGCCCATCTTCTCCAGGGGTTTGTCACCTCCACGTAAAGGGATCTGGCCTTAGAGCTCCAATGGAACCTTTAAATCAACTTCTATACCTTTGGAATGCTTGTGGAGGTTGGAGGAGGCCTAGGGACAAAACCCTAGGTCTTGCAAAAAAAATGAGCAGGGATGGCGCTGAAAATCGGAAGTGGGGCAAAAGAAATTGCGAAACAGGAAATTTTTAGGTGGAGCAGGAAATTGACCAGCACAAGACTAGGAACACGACCAATGGTCATGCGCGAAGGAAAATCCTCTACTCGTGCAAGAAGGAACCTGGACTGGCAGGAAAAGTTGAGGTTTTGGGGGAAAATATTAACCTTGCATGACCAGCGGTTGTGCTATTATCCTCGTGTGTACGCTCGTCTGATCCTCAGGTCATTTTTTGCAATAAACCATGCACGACCAGTGGTCGTGCCACTCCATGTATGCTAAGAAAAATGTATGTGTCATGTATATGATCAAGTTGATCTACACAAAATGCTAGTGCACGACCAGTGGTCATGCACACTCCTCCTGCGCTAAGAAAAACATACGTGTCATGTACACGATCAAGTTGTTCATGGGGAGATCAAACTGAATAGCACAAAATGACCGCACACGATTAATGGTCATACACAGAGGGGGACAGTGCTCGTGTGAGAAGGATTACGCACGACGAGTGGCCTCCTCCTTAGAAAATGATTGAGGCGTGCGGGGAAAATACCACAACCACTGTACCTACAGGAAAAACATTCAACATTCCCATAAAAACTTATCCGCACAACCATAACTATAACATCTAAATATATAAATGAAATGAGAGGGAGAAAAGGTCTCCTATATTCATGAAATAACTAAAAAATGTTTTATCTAGCTCAAATGCGCTCACATGACATAAAATTTGATTATGAAGGATTTTATGATGAAAATGACTAAAGCATGAGCTAAAAGACAGGAAAACTAGGCTAGAAAAGGGCCTAAAACACTAAATAAAATTTGCTCATCAATCTGGTGCGCACACTTTCCAAACCTCTTAAGGCTTCCCTACTGCTATATTTAAGAATCAAAGATGATCGTGAAGGCGCTTCTCTATAACACATATTGTATGAGTAACACAAACACAACGATAATGGCAATCTCTTGCGTGTCTTCATCTCCGCCTTTATATTTGATATATGGGGTCTTTTGATTATGAAATTATTGTTCTTATATTGTATTCTCTTTTATTTTTGGTTACTATTTTTGCATCATTAGTGGAATTTGTCGCAGGTCTTGGCGACTAGGTCGTACGCGGCTTAGGGAGAAATTCCATGCAGGTGTTGGCGACTAGATCTAAAGTTTAGGTGTAGGGGTGACTTGAGGCCTATCTAGGGAAATATAGGATAGGGACAACCAGTCCTTAGGTTGAAGGGTCGGTATAGAAAACAATTTTTTTTTGTATTCACCACCTTGATTTTGAGTGTCATGGAAATCAATTTTTGCAATCAATTTATTTATGAAATATAATCATGTTTTTTGTTTTATTGAATTGATTTCAATTTCTATTCAGTAAATATATTTTAGGTGAAATATTTTTGATCAAAGTTTTTAAAGTAAAATTTAAATTTCTTAAAACCCTTATTCAACCCCCTCTATGGGCGCCTGTAGATACAACAAGTGGAAACAGAGCTAGATTAATTTCAATAAGGCTAATTTTTGAAACCGATTTCTTGGTCTCTTGTGGAGTTCAGGGCCCTCAACGAGTTGATGGGCGACTAACACTTACTCCCCCCAAGGGAGATCTCTAGGTTGAAGGTTGAGGAACTATGAACTGGACAAAGGGCTCGACAAGGAGGTCCCACCACATACCCGGAAGATCTTAGAGCACTAGGAGGTCCCAAGCCAATGTCGGGCTTGGGCTCCACTGGAGGCTCTCCTCACCCCACTAGAGAGAGACTTGGGGAGGGAGAGGGAGAGAGCTAGCTTGCCTCCAAATGGTGCCCCCTTGGTCATATTTATAGATTTCTAGACTTGGGCTGCAAATAGCCACAAACTGGCCCGCAAGATTACCAAAATACTCCCGGATTTGGCCTACGAATAGCCAAATCCCGCTATTCTGAGGCGCTAAACGAGGACCGACCCCTTTCCCCGGAACTAGGCGAGAGGGGGTACCTCGCGGGACTGGGAAAACCCCCCTAACTGGGGTGGGGCGAGACCTAGGGGTCTGCCCCTTGCTGGTCTCGCCCCCTGCTGAGGGCGCGGGGGAGAGAGGAGCTCGCCCCCCTGCTGAGGGCGGGGGAGAGAGGAGATCGCCCCCTGCCTTCGGTTGGGGGAGAGAGGAGCTTGCCCCCCTTGCTTGGGGCGGGGGCAAGAGGCGCTCGCCCACCCTGGGGTCTCTTCCCCTCCTGCTGGGGGCGCGGGGGCGAGAGAAGCTTTCCCCCCTGCTAAGGGTGGGGGCAAGTGGAGCTCGCCCCCCTTGCCATCGGGAGGGGGGGGGGGGGAGAGGAGTACGCCCCCATAGCTTGGGGCGGGGGCGAGAGGAGCTCACCCCCCCCTGGGGTGTCGCCCCCTCCTGCAGGGGGCGTGGGGGCGAGAGAAGCTCACCCCCATGCTGAGGGCGGGGGAGAGAGGAGCTCGCCCCCTTGCCTTGGGGAGGGGGCGAGAGCAGCTCGCCCGCCCTGGGGTATCGCCCCCCTCCTGTTGGGGGCACGGGGGCAAGAGAAGCTCGCCCCCCTGCTGAGGGCGGGGGCAAGAGGACCATGCCACCCCCCCCCCCCCCCCCCATATGGGGTCTCGCCCCCCTCTGTTGGGGGCATGGGGCGAGAGAAGCTCGCCACCCTACTGAGGGCGGTGGCTAGAGGAGCTCACACCCCATGCCTTGGGGTGGGGGCGAGAGGAGCTCGCCCACCCTGAGGTCTCGCCCCCTCCTGCTGGGGGAGCAGTGGAGAGAGTTGCTCGCCCCCCTACTGAGGGCGGGGGCGAGAGGAGCCCCCCCCCCCCCCCCCCCCGCTTGGGGTCTCTCCCCCCTCTGCTGGGGGCGGGGGCGAGAGGGGGGGGGGGGGGGCTCGTCCCTCCTCCTCTCGCCCCCTACAATGTCTGGGCGTGCGGGAGGCCCTCGCCTCCACCACTCGCCCCTTCACCCCTACTTCTCTTCTATCCTGGGACCATGCTACCAAACAATCCTCTCAATGGCCCTTGGGTCCCGGGAAAACAGTCGGCGAATACGGGGTTGTACACAATCCCCGCTCTTTTCGAGCGAGGTACAAGCTCGAAAAGAAAGTTCCAACCCTAGGTATTCGGCGAGTGGCTTGGGTCGGATATTCAGTCCCTCAGAACAACCTGCCCTCGGCCCCCGGTCAGCGGATCCATCCGAGGGGAAAAATACATACCCTCCCTGGGAGGTCGACCTTCCATGCCGGCTAGAGAGAGCCCGGTCAGCGGAACCATCCGAGGGGAAAAATACATACCCTCCCTGTGAGGTCAACCTGCCCTGCCGACTAGAGAGAGCCCGATCAGCGGAACCATCCAAGGTGAAAAATACTTACCCTCCCTGGGAGGTCAACCTACCCTGCCAGCTAGAGAGAGCCCGGTCAGCGGAACCCTCAGAGGGGAAAAAAACTTACCCTCCCTGGGAGGTCAACCTGCCTTGCTGGCTAGAGAGAGCCCGGTTAGCAGAACAATCCGAGGGGAAAAATACTTACCCTCCCTGGGAGGTCAACCTGCCCTATCGGCTAGAGAGAGCCCGGTCAGCGGAACCATCCGAGGGGAAAAATATTTACCCTCTCTGGGAGGTCAACCTGCCCTGCCGACTAAAGAGAGCCCGGTCAGCAGAACCATCAGAGGGGAAAAATACTTACCCTCCCTAGGAAGTTAACCTACCCTGCCGGCTAGAGAGAGCCCGGTCAGCGGAACCATCCGAGGGGAAAAATATTTACCCTCCCTGGGCGGTCAACCTGCCCTGCCAGATAGAGAGAGCCCCGTCAGCGAAAGCATTTGAGGGGAAAAATACTTACCCTCCCTGGGAGGTCAACTTGCCCTGCCAGCTAGAGAGAGCACGGTCAGCGGAACCATCCGAGGGGAAAAATACTTACCCTCCCTGGGAGGTCAACCTGCCCTGCCATCTAGAGAGAGCCCGGTCAGCGGAACCATCCGAGGGGAAAAATACATACCCTCCCTGGGAGGTCAACCCGCCCTGCTGGCTAGAGAGAGCCGATTAGCGGAACCATCCGAGGGGAAAAATACTTACCCTCCCTGGGAGGTCAACCTGCCCTGCCGGTTAGAGAGAGCCCGGTCAGCGGAACCATCCGAGGGGAAAAATTCTTACCCTCCATAGGAGGTCAACCTACCTTGCCGGATAGAGAGAGCCCGGTCAGCGGAACCATCTGAGGGGAAAAATACTTACCCTCCCTGGGAGGTCAACCTGCCCTGCCGGCTAGAGAGAGCCCGGTCAGCGGAACCATTCGATTGGGAAAATACTTACCCTCACTGGGAGGTCAACCTGCCCTACCGGCTATAGAGAGCCCGGTCAGCGGAGCCATCCGAGGGGAAAAATACTTACCCTCCCTTGGATGTCAACCTGCCCTGCTGGCTAGAGAGGGCCCGGTCAGCGGAACCATCCGAGGGGAAAAATACTTACCCTCCCTGGGAGGTCAACCTGCCCTGCCGGCTAGAGAGAGCCCGGTCAGCAGAACCGTCCGAGGGGAAAAATAATTACCCTCCCTGGGAGGTCAACCTGCCCTGCCAACAAGAGAGATCCAGGTCAGCAGAACCATCTGAGGGGAAAAATATTTACCCTCCCTAGGAGGTCAACTTGCCCTGCCAGCTAGAGAGAGCCCGGTCAACGAAACCATCAGAGTGGAAAAATACTTACCCTCCCTTGGAGGTCCACCTGTCCTGCCAGCTAGAGAGAGCCCGGTCAGCGGAACCATCCGAGGGGAAAAATACTTACCCTCCCTGAGAGGTCAACCTGCCCTGCCAGCTAGAGAGAGCCCGGTCAGTGGAACCATCCGAGGTAAAAATACTTACCCTCCCTGGGAGGTCAACCTGCCCTGCCATCTAGAGAGAGCCCGGTCAGCGGAACCATCCGACGGGAAAAATACTTACCCTCCCTGGGAGGTCAACCTACCCTGCCGGCTAGAGAGAGCCCGGTCAGCGGAACCATCCTAGGGGAAAAATACTTACCATCCCTGGGAGGTCAACCTGCCCTGCCGGCTAGAGAGAGCCTGGTCAGCGGAACCATCCGAGTGGAAAAATACTTACCCTCCCTGGGAGGTCAACCTGCCCTGCCAGCTAGAGAGAGCCCGGTCAGCGGAACCATCCGAGGGGAAAAATACTTACCCTCCCTGGGAGGCCAACCTGCCCTGCCAGCTAGAGAGAGCCCGGTCAGCGGAACCATCCAAGGGGAAAAATATATACCCTCCCTGGGAGGTCAACCTGCCCTGCCAGCTAGAGAGAGCCCGGTCAGCGGAACCATCCGAGGGGAAAAATACTTACCCTCCCTGGGAGGTCAACCTGCCCTGCCAGCTAGAGAGAGCCCGGTCAGTGGAACCATCCGAGGGAAAAAAATACTTTAAAATTCATTACATTAGTCATCTGGTTACATACAAGAAAAACTTAGTATGGAAACACACCATCATACTACATGGACTTAAAGAAAAAACTAAGCACGGAGACCGGGACTCGGACTTCTACTCCAAGGCATGGTCCTCCTCGACCTCCTCTGGTTGTTGATGATACGGCTTCGGGCCCCTCGCCTCCCTCATTTCTAAGAACTCGGGGCAGGCGGATGTCGTGTGACCCTCCTCATCATGGAATTCATAGTAAGGTATCTCCACTCGGATGCCCCCTCTTCCTCCCGTGCGGTTCCTTCTTCTTATTTAGCCGATCGCCATGGTTTGCTGAGGCGGTGGAGGGAGTGTCCTCGGCCCCTGCATCCACCCCGGGGGATCGGCCCCCTCTTCCTGGAAGTTGTCTTTGTTGGATCGATTGGCGCCCTTAGAGGAGGGGGGGGGGGGGTTAATAAGGGAATAAAATTCTATTATAACTTTTTATACGATTTACTTAATTGTCTAGAGTAAATTAGAACGAAATAACAATTTAACTTAAAGGAAGAAACAATTGTAATTTGTAATTTTATAACTTATGCCAAATGTTAGAAATCAAGTAAACACAGAAAGAGACATGATTATATTATATAAAAAAGGTGCTTACATGAATTTGATTTCAATATTGCTAGAAATCGTAGGCGTACAAAGTAAGACAATTTTTCCTTTTCTATGCCGACTTGTATCCCCACAAACCGGTTGGCTTTAGCCTATCCTTCCCCCGGACATGGCCTCAAGCCACTATAGCCAGTACTTCCCCGGATATGGCCTCGAGCACCCCCTAGATCTAATCTCCTAGACCTAGTCGCCAACTCACGCGACAAATTACCCCCTAAGCCGCGCAGGACCTAGTCGCCAACACAGGGCGAATTATCTATATGGTTACAAATATGAATGAAATGTAAATAATGATAACAACTATAAAAACTCCCTATATGAGATCTTCTGAAGATGATCGTTGTAGTATGAGCGAGGTCGAAACGATCGTCCATTGGATGTAGCGTGACGCAGTCCTCCTCCAGAATTCTCCATTAGTTTTTTTGTGTGTGAGATCCATCTTCAGCAGCATAACAACAATGGAATTTTGGCACAAGAATTCAATCAGGAAGCTCTCTGAATTTGGAAATGATATGATTTCACGATCTCAAAATCTCCTCTATATTCTCTTTAAATTAGATCTTTAAATAGGAACAGGAACCAATGCATAATGCCAGCATTAATCATCATGGACAGCAGTTGCTGAAATCGTGTATTGCATTTTCTGAAATTATGCAAAATTAAATCGTTCAAACTGTCGGAATCGTGGCAGATTAATTTTCGTCGAACGCAAGCAGTTCGTCGAACACAATATTCATTTCGTCGATCAGAGTCACGTTCGTCAACTACAAGCGGCATTTCGTCGACCGCAAGCAGCCTATATTTCGTCGACCGCAAGCAACATTTCGTCGACCGTAAGCAGCCTACATTTCGTCGACCGCAGGCAGCCTTCATTTCGTCGAACTCAGTTTACTTTCGTCGAACGTTATTTGTGAAAATTTTGTCGAACGCAGTATCTGAGGAATTCGTCGAGCGGCCTTCACTTTTCGTCGAACGAAATATCATTTCATCAAACGCCTTCTTCTCAGCGGTTTCTTCTCAGCGGACAGCGATTTCTTCTCAGCGGTTTGGTCGTCCGGCATTTCTTTAGTTTTCGTCGAACGCAGATTCCTTAAGATTTCGTCGAACGGGCTTCATATTTCGTCGATCACAAATTCGTCGAACTCCAGTTCGTCGAACGTAGTTTTCACAGCCGTTTCTTCTCAGCGGACATCAATTCTTCTCAGCGGTTTTTAACGCGGGGCGTTAACAACTAACGGGAGCGTTGACACACTTTCCAGAAAGTCGTCTCCAATCTGTTTTCTACCTGTGTAGTATTGCACCTATAGTTCCTGCATACTCTAAACACACGACAAGCAAGATCAAATACAATTTTGGATTTGTTATTCTCAAACAAAGGGATGTGACACACATGTCCAACAATCTCCCACTTTTGATAATAACAAATCCTCTTAGCAAGAAATCATTAAAGGTGATTTATAGAATATGATAAGCGAGATAATAGTGCAACTATAGTATTTGATATGCGTGATAATGTGCATACGCCCCTATCTTAATGCTCCCCCCCTACATAAATGCAATTTATGTTTTACTCCCCCTAAATGTTTGATTACATGAATTAGTCTCCCCATATTCATCTATATTTCTCCTATATAGATTTCTTCAATTAATCTCCCCCTTTTGGTATTATCAAAAGACGGTAGGGTGATGACAGTAAGGAGGCATTTCTTATAAATGAAAAAGCATAATCGAGCTTTTGTAATATAGATAATGATAAAGATTTAAAGCATAGTATATACATAAGAGATTTCAAATAAAAAGATGAGAGTTGTAAGCAAGCGGAAGATTATAAGAAACATCTTTTTGTAAGCATGAAAAGCATAAGTAAAAATATGAGTTTTAACCTTTTTGAAATCTCAAGCTTTTACATAAAGAAACCAAAGTATGAAAAATGAACGTATCAAAAAGGAATATACTACAATGTTACTGAATTTTAAGTTCAAGAGATACCAAAAACATTGTAGAGATCATGCTAGGTTATCTAGTGCATTTGTTATATAAAGAGTAGTATAGATAAGGCATTAGAATCCAATACTCATGAGAAAAAGTGTTATGAAAGATAATGATGTGCACATAAGTGTATTTTGGGTAATGTTAACAATTGATTCAAATCACAAAATACAAGACATATGTAAAGTAAAGTGCACAATAAAACACAAGTAAATTAACTTTCACACACTTTAATGCACATTATTTTATAAAAAGTGGTGCATTATTCAAGGGTTTCACAAGGCACTTTACTATTCTTTCCAGGTGCTCAACCTCACAATGCTTATGAAGACTTATCAGGAGGTTCAAGTAGTGCTTGGTGGAGTTATATTTGTTTACATATAATAATTTTTTTGTGCATATTTATGCGACAACATTCTTCGAATACACTTGCTTTGCAAACCCAAATTTTTTGAAACTTTACCACTTTTCAAAATTTCATAAGTGCAATTCAAATGTAGTGTAGGTAATAAACTTATGCAAGTTTTAATTTATTGTACTAATACAATACACAAACAAGTATTTTTAGATTAAAACACACATGTTGATTACCAAAATAAGTGGGTTAAAGGTATCATTATCAATCATAATACATTTACACATACTTAGAGGCATGCTAAGCTTGGTTCTACACATATTTTTCAATATAATTAATGCACTTTAAATAGTTATATCAAAGCATGATAAACAAAAGAATGTTCATAGTAATTTGAAGGAATAAATGTTAACATTGTAAGTAATAATAGAATTCATTCATGCTTGATATTAGCAATAAAGATCATACAATTTTTTTTGTTGTTTTGAAAAAATATTAATGAAATAAAAACAAAAAAATCACAAAAGTATATTTTTGTATTTTTGAATTTTGAATTTTTGTAGTTGATTTTCTAAAATATAAATTAAAACAAAGATAATAAATGTCAGAAATTCAAAAACAAATTAGTAAAGATAAACTAACATATTTTTTATGGTTTTTTAGAAATTTAAAAATCAGAAAATTCCAACAACAAAAATTTGAGAATTTGAAAAAAAAAATAGGACGATTTTTTTTTGAGAATTTGAAAAAATCTGATTTTTGATATTTATTAAGTGTCTTTAGGGTAGTCTTATGCAGAAATTTTGTAATTTTTGGAGATGCCTTGATTGCTCAAATTGCATAAAACCTTAGCATTTTACATGTTATTCATCCTAAGATGTCTAAGACTCCTAATTCCAACCTTAACATTTGAAACTTTGCATCAGGAAGAGGTTTAGTAAATATATCAGCAAGTTGAGAGTCTGTGCCAATGAAACTTATCCTAACATATTCCTTTTTAATGTGATCCCTTATGAAATGATGACGCACATCTATATGTTTGGATCTAGAGTGGTGTACCGGATTATTTGTGAGATCAATGACACTTTTATTGTCATATTTTAATTTTATAAGTTTTAGATGAAAACCAAAATCCTCTAAAGTTTGGCTCATTCATAGAGCTTGTGCACAACAACTCCCTAATGCAATGTATTCGGCCTCCGTGGTGGAGAGTGCAACCAAATATTGTTTCCAACTAGACCATACAACTAATGAAGGTCTGAGAAAATGACAAGTACCACTAGTGATTTTCTATCAAGTGAACAACCAGCATAGTCCGAATCGGAGTAGCCGTGAAGTGTAAATGAATTATTGTGTGGGTACCATTATCCTAATCTAGATGACCCAATAAGATATCTAAAAATTCGTTTTACCACTTTTAAATGAGATTCTTTTGGATTGGCTTGAAATCGAGCACATAAGCAGACGGTAAACATAATATCGGGTCTAGTTACACTAAGATAATACCATCATTTCTTTGTGATATTTGAAAACCAAGAAAATACAAAAGTTCTCCTAGTAGACTCATTTCAAATTCATTTTTCATCACATTAATAACTTCATTACACAACTCTTCATTAGTAGATCCAAAGATTATATCATCAACATATATTTGCAAAATAATTAAATCATCATTATTATGTTTAATGAAGAGAGTATTATCGACACTTCCCATAATATAACCGTGCTTTAATAAAAATGATGTAAGTCTTTCATACCATGCACGTGGCGCTTGTTTTAAACCATAAAGCGCTTTTTCTAGTTTATAAACATGATTGAGAAATTTTTCATTAATAAAACCGGGGGGTTGTTCAACATAAACTTCTTCTTTTACAAACCCGTTGAGAAAAGCACTTTTTACATCCATTTGAAATAGTTTTATTCTTTTAAAGCTTGCAAATGCTAGAAATATTCTAATGGATTCCAACCTAGCAACGGGTGCAAAAGTTTCATCGAAATCTATCCCCTCGATTTGTAAATATCCTTGTGCAACTAAGCGTGCCTTATTCCTAGTGATTCTAGACTCACCATCTAACTTATTTTTAAAAATCCATTTTACACCTACAACCAGGTGATTAGATGGTCTTTCTACTAATTTCCAAACATTATGTCGCTCAAATTGTTCTAACTCTTCATTCATGGCCAAAAACCAAAATTCATCATTTAAAGCGGTAGAAACGGTTTTTGGTTCAATTTTGGAAACAAAACAGATATTTGAATATGATTCATGAAGAGAAAAGCGAGTTCTTACACCGATGGATGGTTCACCAATTATTAATTCCCGTGGATGATCCTTTGTGAATTCCAAGGCACTTGGAGGTACATATTCATCTTCATTGGCCTCCTCTTCTTCTTCTTTGGAAGATTCCTCATCATCATGCTCCAAAGGTTGTAAGAGATCATCCTCGTTGCCTGCGGAAAGTTTTTCTACACAAGGAACAAACTCATCAAATTTAACATTTATTGACTCTTCAACTCTACTAGTTATTTATTAAAAATTCTATAAGCTTTACTAGTTGAAGAGTACCCAAGAAAAGTTCCTTCATCACATTTTCATCAAACTTTCCCAAGCAATCTTTTGTATTCAAAATAAGCCATTTACAACCAAAAACTTTGAAATAAGATACATTAGGCTTCTTTTGAAAATAGAGTTCATATGGTGTGAGATTAAGAGATGTGCGAAGCATGATTCTATTCATAACATAACATGATGTATTTACGGCTTCGGCCCAAAAGGACTTAGGTAATTTATATTCACATAACATTGTGCGTGCTAGTTCTTGAAGTGCCCTATTTTTTCTTTCTACAACACCATTTTGTTATGGTGTGCGTGGTGCAGAGAACTCATGTTTAATGCCTAACATATCACAAAAGGATGTAATTTTTTCATTTTCAAATTCTCCTCCATGATCCGAGCGAATGCATTTAATTTTTAAATCACTTTCATTTTGAATATGAGTACATAATTTTGCAAATTCACAAAACGCATCGGATTTGGAAGAGAGAAATAATGTCCAACAATATCTTGAAAAATCATCTATTAAAACATATGTCTGTAATCTACCACCAAGACTAGTAGTGCTAACGGGACCAAAAAGATCCTTATGAATTATTTGCAAGGGTCTTGTAGTAGAAATGAAATTTTTACTTTTGAAAGAGGATCAAGAAAATTTACCTTTTTGACATGGTGAACAAAGTGAAGGTAAAGTTCCATTTAACCTAGGCAATCCTCTAATTAAATTACTTTTGGCAAGTTTTACAATGAGCTTTGTGCTAGCATGCCCTAGTCTTCTATGCCAAAGTTCTAATTCATCATTTTTAGTGATAAAACATTTTATAGATGATTTAGAAAGATCATGAAAAGAAACTAGATAAACATTATGTATTCTTGGTGCCGTTAGTAAAATATCTTTTGTAGTAGGATTAGATATTTTGCATAGATTAGTGGAAGATTCAAATAACACATCTAGTCCTTTATTACATAATTGGCTAATAGAAATTAAATTTTGTTTTAATCCTTTTACATAAAGAACATTAGATATAGTAAAGGATTTGTTACAAACTGTACCAATTCCCATGATCCTTCCTTTTCCGTTGTCACCAAACGTCACGATCCCTCCCTTCTTCTTTTCATTGTCCTTAGCCTGCCTGCACATCTAGAAAGAAGATGAGAGTAAAGATCTGGATACCCAAGTGCAACCACCCATAGAATAAGTGGAAGCCTTAGGTACCCAGATTTGTTTTAAAGTATTTTGTTTTATTTTCTTGCAAGAACTAGATGTGTGACCTAACCTATAACAGTTTGCACACGAAATAAAAGGGGTTGAGGCCCTTTTCTGGAATATTTTCTTGCTGGAAAAAATTGGATTTACAGAAGAAAAACATTTTGAAAAAGAAAATTCAGGCTTCTTGTATGAGGTGCTAACGCCATGGCACTGGTTCCCTAAAATCATTTCCAGTGATTTTTGGCCTATTCCAAAAATTTTAATGGCCATGGTGAGATCATGAACCTGTGCTTTAAGTGAAGAATTTTCTTTTACAAGCAAGACACACTTATTTTCAAAACTTTTTTTATTATTTTTGAATTGCAAAAGAGAGGCTTCTAATTTCCTTTCTAATTCCCCCTTCTCTTTTGTAAGAGTTTTGGCATGAGAGAGGGCTTTAGAAAGTGACTCTTCAATATCTTTTGCCAATTTAGTGGAGTGATCACACTCTTGGCAAGAAACCTTTCTCTTTTCTAAAACAATTAATTTTTTGGAAAGCTTTTGATTTTCTTTAATAAGAGATTCATTTTCACGATTCAATATAATACTATCTTTCATATTTTTATCAAAAGCTTTGAAAGTTTCAAGGAATTCATTAAAGAGTTCATCATAAGTGGGAGGAGTTACCTCAGTGTCGCTAAGAACACTGGTGTCGTCGCCGTCGTTTCCATGTCCCATGAGGCACATGTTTGCTTCCTCATCTTCGCTTGATGAAGACCCGCTTGAATCTTCGGAGGAGGAGGAGGAGTCATCCAATGTTCTAGCTTTTAGCACCTTCTTCTTCTCCTTCCCTTTGTGCCGCTTTTCCTTCTTCTGCTTCAAGAACTTTGGGCACTGGCTCCGAATGTGTCCGGTCTTCCTACAATGAAAGCATTCCGGTGGAGGTCTCTCTTCTTCATCGTCGTTCTCCTTTTCCTTCTTTGAGGATGACCCTTTCCATCTTGCATCCTTTTGGATAAATTTATGGAAAGTGTTTCTCCTTTCCGGATTTCGCATGAACTTTCGGAAGTTCTTCACCAAAAGGCTTTCTTCATCTTCATCCTCATCCTCTTGGCACTCCTTCTTTAATTTTAGTGCCAACGACTTCTTCTTTGGCTCCTTGTTGTATTCATCATATTGGATTTTGAGTTCTACATCATAAGTTTTGAGATTCCCAATGAGGCTCTCAAGTTGGAGCGTTCTTAGATTGTGCGATTCTGAAATGGCTGTCACCTTCGGGTTGAATTTTGGGGGAAGGGAACGAACAATCTTTCGAACCAAGTCGCCATTGGAGAAGGTCTTTACAAGAACATTGGAGGCATTGACGATCTTGGTGAAGCGCGTGTACATGGCATCAACATCTTCACTTTCATCCATCCGGAATTTTTCATATTCCGACTCAAGTTGGAAAAGTTTTGAATCTTTAACCTGCGATGTACCTTCATGAGTAACTTCCAAATGATTCCAAATTTCATATGCAGTAGTACATGCAGAAATTCTTTTAAATTCATTTCTATCTAACGCACAAAATAAAACGTTCATGGCCTTGGCATTTTTTTTGCATTTTAGCTTATCCCTACCATCCCATTTATCTTTTGGTTTATCTAAAGTTGTCTCTCCAAATACAATTGTAGGAGGAGAGTATTCCTCTTCTACCATATTCCATACCTCAATATCTAGGGTCATGAGAAAACATCTCATCCTATTTTTCCAGTAATTATAATCTGACCTGGTAAATAGTGGAGGTCTACTAATTCCCTGACCCTCGGAAAAAGCAAGATCAAAAGACGCCATTATTCCTAGTTTTTAAACCGTTTGGAATAACCTCCTATGATACCACTTGTTGTATCGATTGGCGCCCTTAGCGAGGGGGGGGGGGTGAATAAGGGAATAAAATTCTATTATAACTTTTTATACGATTTACTTAATTGTCTAGAGTAAATTAGAACGAAATAACAATTTAACTTAAACGAAGATATAATTGTAATTTGTAATTTTATAACTTATGCCATATGCTAGAAATCAAGTAAACACAGAAAGAGACATGATTATATTATATAAAAAAGGTGCTTACATGAATTTGATTTCAATATCGCTAGAAATCGGAGGCGTACAAAGTAAAACAAATTTTCCTTTTCTATACTGACTTGTATCACCACAAACCGGTTGGCTTTAGCCTATCCTTCCCCCGGGTATGGCCTCAAGCCACCTTAGCCAATTCTTCCCCGGATATGGCCTCGAGCACCCTCTAGATATAATCTCCTAGACCTAGTCGCCAACTCACACGGCGAATTACCCCCTAAGCCGCGCAGGACCTAGTCGCCAGCACAAGGCAAATTATCTATATGGTTTCAAATTGGAATGAAATGTAAATAATGATAACAACTATAAAAACTCCCTATATGAGATCTTCTGAAGTTGATTGTTGTTGTATGAGCGAGGTCGAAGAGATCGTCCTTTGGATGTAGCGTGACGTAGTCCTCCTCCAGAATTCTCCTTAAGTTTTTTTTGTGTGGGAGATCCATCTTTAGCAGCATAACAACAATGGAATTTTGGCACAAGAATTCAATCAGGAAGCTCTCTGAATTTGGAAATGATATGATTTCGCGATCTCAAAATCTTCTCTATATTCTATTCAAATCTGATCTTTAAATAGGAACAGTAACCAATGTATAATGCCAGCATTAATCATAATGGACAGCAGTTTCTGAAATCGTACAAAATTAAATCGTTGAAAATGTCGGAATCGTGGCAGATTAATTTTCGTCGAACGCAAGCAGTTCGTCGAACGCAAGCAGTTCGTCGAACACAATATTCATTTCATCGATCGGAGTCACGTTCGTCAATTGCAAGTAGCATTTCGTCGACCGCAAGCAGCCTACATTTCGTCGACCTCAAGCAGCATTTTGTCGACCGCAAACAGCCTACATTTCATCGACCGCAAGCAGCCTTCATTTCGTCGAACTCAGTTTACTTTCGTCGAACGCTATTTCTGAAAATTTCGTTGAACGCAGTATCTGAGGAATTCGTCGAGCGGCCTTCACTTTTCATCGAACGAAATATCATTTCGTTGAACGCCTTCTTCTTAGCAGTTTCTTCTCAGCTGACAGCAATTTCTTCTCAGCGGTTTCGTTGTCCAGCATTTCTTCAGTTTTTGTCGAACGCAGATTCCTTAAGATTTCGTCAACGGGCTTCACATTTCATTGATCTCAAATTCGTCGAACACCAGTTCGTCGAACGCAGTTTTTCTTAGCTGTTTCTTCTCAGCGAACATCAATTCTTCTCAGCAGTTTTAACGCGGGGCGTTAACAACTAACGCGAGCGTTAGCACACTTTCCAGAAAGTCGTCTCTAATCTGTTTTCTACCTGTGGAGTATTGCACCTATAGTTACTGCATACTCTAAACACACGACAAGCAAGATCAAATACAATTTGGGATTTGTAATTCTCAAACAAAGGGATGTGACACACATGTCCAACAGTCTTCCTCATGGTCAAACTTTCTCTTGGGAGCCTCTACCCTCCCCCCGTGCTGCCTTACCTCCGGCTCACTCAGCTTGGCCAACCTTTTTGCGAACTCCGGATTGGCTTCCTCACTCTTGATTTCTTCCGCCACCCTTTCCATCAGCTCTTCAAAAGATAGGGAGGACCTCCGCTTCAAGCTCATCTTGAATAACCCATCCGCAGCCCTGCCCTGAAGGCGAGCTGGAGGGTGAACCCTGGTACCTCTTGGGCAAGCAAAACCTCTTCCTGGAACCTATCCACGTAGTGAGCCAGCGACTCCCCTAACTCTTGCTTAATCTTGAAAAGTGCTTTGGCATCCTTCTTCCACTTCTTTGACGTCGAGAAGCGTAGCTGAAAGCCTCGATGCAAGTCTTCGAAGGCATAGATAGACCCAATGGGGAGCTGGTGGAACCAATCTCTTCCCTTCTCCTTCAGAGTTATCGCAAAGGGTCGGCACCTGAAAGCGTCTGACATGGGCCTGATGGAGACCATGTATTCAAACCACTGCAGGTGCAGGACTGGGTCATCCTTGCCGGAGTAGTGAGACATCTCCGCCCCCCTGAATGCCTTTGGAACCGTAGCTGAGAGGATCAACTCACAAAAAGGACTTCCCCTGCTCGCCCCCCTTTGGGGATGGGCGAGTGGGGGCTGGCCGCCTCCCCAATCACGCCCTTGGGGCTGGGCGAGTGGGGGTATGGGACCTCCCCGCTCTCCACCTTAGGGCTGGGCGAGTGGGGGTATGGGACCTCCCCATTCTGCCCCTCCTGGCACCTCCTTCCCGGATGGATGACCGAGAGTGTTCTTGCCAACCTGCTGAGGCAAGACCTTCAGACCACTTCCTCTCCTGCCTTCTCCTATCGAGGCAAACGCTACCTGCAAGGTCTGCATGACCTCCCGCTTGAGATTTTCAAATATCTCCAACATCACACCAGTCCCCGGGGGCTGCGAGTGGCTTGGGTCGGATCCTCTTCCACCTCCATCCATGAAGCTCAGCTTGAGACTTTCTTGTGTTGGTCACTCTCCACGCTCACCGCACCATAATGTTGAAACCGATTTCTCGGTCTCTTGTGGAGTTCTGGGCCCTCAACGAGTTGAGGGGAGACTAACACTTACTCCCCCCAAGGGAGAGCTCTAGGTTGAAGGTTGAGGAACTATGAACTAGACCAAGGGCTCGGTGAGGAGCTCGCACCACATACCCGGAAGATCTTAGAGCGCTTCCTCTCCCAAGCCAATGTCGGGCTTGGGCACCACTAGAGGCTCTCCTCACCCCACTAGAGAGAGACTTGGGGAGGGAGAGGGAGAGAGAGAGCTAGCTTGCCTCAAAATGGTGCCCCCTTGGTCTTATTTATAGATTTCTGTACTTGGGCTGTGAATAACCACAAACTGTTCCGCAAGATTACCAAAATACCCCAGATTTGGCCTACGAATAGCCAAAACCCACTGTTCTGAGGAGCTAAACGCAGACCGACCCTTTTCCCCAGAATTAGGCAAGAGGGGGTACCTCGCCGGACTAGGCGAACCTCACTAACTGGGGTGGGGCGAGACCCAGGGGTCTGCCCCCTGCTGGTCTCGCCCCCCTACTAAGGGCGCGGGGGCGAGAAGAGATTTCCCCCCTGCTGAGGGCGGGGGCGAGAAGAGCTCGCCCCCCCTATCTTAGGGAGGGGGCAAGAGGAGCTCGCCCCCCTGGCTTGGGGTGGGGGCGAGTGGAGCTCGCCCCCCCTGGGCTCTCGCTCCCTCCTGCTGGGGGCGCGGGGTCAAGAGAAGCTCGCCCCTCTACTGAGGGCGGGGGCGAGAGGAGCTCTCCCCCCTTGCCTTGGGGCAGGGGCGAGAGGAGCTCGCCCCCCTAGCTTGGGGCGGGGGCGAGAGGAGCTCGCCCCCTCCCTGGGGTCTCGCCCCTCTTGTTGGGGGCACGGAGGAGAGAGAAGCTCACCCCCCTGCTGAGGGCGGGGGAGAGAGGAGCTCGCCCCCCTTTCCTTTGGGTGGGGGAGAGAGAAGCTCGCCCCTCCCTGGGGTCTCGCCCCTCCTGCTGGGGGTGCGGGGGCGAGAGAAGCTCGCCCCACTACTAGGCGCCCGGGGGGCGAGAGAAGCTCACCCACCAGCTGAGGGCGGGGGGGGGGGGGGGGGGGGGGGGGGGGGGGGGGGGGGCGAGGGGAGCTCTCCCCCCTTGCCTTGGGGCAGGGAAGAGAGGAGCTCGCCCCCATGGCTTGTGGCGGGGGCGAGAGGAGCCCGCCCTCTCCTGCTGGGGGCGCGGGGGCGAGAGAAGCTCTCCCCCATCTGAGGGCGTGGGCGAGAGGAGCTCTCCCCCTCCTTGCCTTGGGGAAGGGGTGAGAGGAGCTCGCCCCCCCTGGGGTCTCACCCCCTCCTGATGGGGGAGCGGGGCGAGAGAAGCTTACCCCCCTGTTGAGGGTGCTGGCGAGAGGATCTCGCCCCCCCCCCCCCCCCCCACCCGCCGCATGGGGTCTCGCCCCCTCTATCCCTCCTCCTCTCGCCCCACTACACGGTCTGGCAGAGCGGGAGGCCCCCTCCTCCACCACTTGCCCCTCGCCCCTACTTCTCTTCCAGCCTGGGACTATGCTACCAAACAATGCTCTCAAGGGCCCTTGGGTCTCGGGAAAACACTCGGCGAATACGGGGTTGTATACTAATCACCTGAAAATATGTCGCATCATGATCTCATAAAAACTAAAGGGGATGAATTTTCAAATAATACAAAGTTATTAACACCACCCTTATTTATCGGTAAAAATTATGAAGGGTGGAAAAACTTAATGCAATAATTGCTTATATCTTTAGATATTGAAGTATGGAGAATAACCATAAGAAAACCACTATGTGAGTTAAATAGGAATGAGTGTATTCTAAATGCTAAAGCAACAAATAGTTTATTTTGTGCACTTGATAAAATGTTTTCAAACTTATTTATACTCTTTCTACAGCTTATAAGATTTGGAAATTCCTTGAAGAGACTTATGATTCTCTATCTACAGGTTCAAAACAATTACAAGAATCAGAGAATTCACATGCTTGCACAAATTTTCAAGGGACTTCTTTTTCATACAACTCCATGGTGTGCACATCAAGTGGAAGGGAAGATAGAGACGCATACAGTGGAAAGGAAGATAACAACACATCAAGTGGTAAAGAAGATAACAACATAACTTACTACTCAAATGACACATCCTCAGATAACACTGTAAGAAATAACATTCCTCCCTTCTCATAACAAATTCACTTTCTACATTCCGTGTGCTTGAGTTAGTTAAACGTAAAATTAAAAAATTGAAAAATATAAATTCTAGATTATGTTTAGAAAATAAAACCTTAAAAGCAAAACTTGATGTGAAATCTAATATTGATGTGTCTATTTCTCCCTCATGCTCTTCTCTTGAAAATATTATACCTTGTCTTGATTACAATTAAATTGAAGAAAAATTCAAGTTATTTAAAAAGGAGCATTCTATTGCAAAAGAGCATAGTGAAAAATTGCTAAATGAAAATAATGCTCTTATAAACAAACTAGATTCATTAAAATTGTTTGTTCAAAAAATTTCAAATGATAATTTTTTTTATATCTAGTTTTTCTACAAATTTTTGTAAGGTCTCTACTAGTGTTACAAATCTTGCAAAACAGCATACACCTAGTAGAATATTTAATTATGTAAGCAAACCTTACATCAAGTGCGCCATATGTTCCAAATTTGGACATATAACATTTTTTGTAATAATAAATATAATCCTTCCACATCTCACAAAATTTGGGTTCTCAAAATTTCGTTATCCAAAACATTTGGATCTATATAGCTTCCCAAATCATGTCTTCATGTTCCATGAGTTTATTGATTGTCTAGGGAGATGTTTATCATACTATGATTTATTTTCATTAAAATAATTACTATTTTAACAAACATATTTTTGTTCCATAGTCAAATAAAACAATAAAAACAACTTTTTCTCCTTTTCTTTCGTCATGATTTTGTGCAATTTTGTTTGCTTTGTCTTTTTTATTAAGTCAAATATATTCACATTTATATTATGACTTTCATCTTACTTAGGCGTACACTATAATAAATTAAAAAATATGAATATGAATATTCATGTAGCACTTCACATACATCACTGTGAGAAATTGAAAATAATAGATTTTTTTATTTCCAAAACTAAGTATTATAAGAGTATTACCACCTTATATAGACTAGGAGAGAGAGAGAGGAAAATACAAATCTACAATATGGGACTAAATACTAATACAATTACAAATATTTATATAGGAAGAGTTGGGCGGTCAAGCCGATCAGGAAGATTGAGATCACTGAGATTCCTGTGGTCTGGAGAGATGATCTATGGTCACACAATAGGATGTAGAAGGTTGTGTGACTGAGGAGACTGCCAATTAACAATACAGAGACAATTGAGACCATGAATAATAAGAGTGCCGAGAATGCAGATGGTCAGAGTCAAGACATCGACTGTTCAATAGATGCGGAGACTGGTGTGCCTGAGATGGTGGAGCTGGAGACCGCAGAGTCTACTGATGCTCTGAGACCATTGAGACTACTGAGATGAGACCACTGCTCTTCAATAGATGCAGGGACTGGTGAGCTTGAGATGGTGGAGCTGGAGATCGCAAAGGCCGCTGATGCTCTGAGACCATGGAGATGAGACCGCTGCTCTTCAACACTCCCCCGCAAGCTGGAGCATATATATGAATCATGCCCAGCTTGTGACAAACATCAGAGAAGGATGAAGATATAGGTTTGGTGAAGATATCAGCTAGCTCTTTGTCCAAAGTAAT
The DNA here is from genome assembly GCA_033032865.1 of Dactylorhiza incarnata. Lineage (NCBI taxonomy): Eukaryota > Viridiplantae > Streptophyta > Magnoliopsida > Asparagales > Orchidaceae > Dactylorhiza > Dactylorhiza incarnata. The sequence continues at coordinate 2,781,709 of JAWHQI010000124.1, read as the reverse complement.
GAAAGGAAGATTTGTTCCTTCAAGATTTCTTCCCTGGTGAAATGACAGTCAACCTTAATGTGTTTTGTTCTCTCATGGAAGAATCGGTTTTGAGGAATATAGATTGCAACTTTGTTGTCAAAGAACATTGGTAAGGGATGGTTGTAAACCTCTCCTAAGTCTAGCAAGAGAGTTTGTAACCACTTTAATTCACACATAGTTTGGGCCATGCTTCTGTACTCAGCTTCAACACTTGATTTAGACACAACTACTTGTTTCTTGCACTTCCAGCTAACAAGATTTCTTCCTATGAAGGTGCAAAACCCAGATGTGGATTTCCTATCTCCTTTATCAACAACACAGCTAGCATCTGAATAGGATTCTATCTTTAGATGGTTGTTTCTTTGGAATAGAAGTCCCTTCCCGGGAGCCCCCTTAACGTATTCCAATATCTTTAGAGCAGCTTGAAGATGACATTCCCTCGGAGCTTACATGAATTGGCTGACCTTCCCAACGATATAGCATATATCAGGTCTTGTTAAAGTTAAGTATATGGGCTTTCCTACAAGACATCTATACCTAGTGCTATCAGGCAGAGGAGGAGAATTGTCATTCAAGAGTTTGGTGTCTCCTACTTCCATTGGATACTCAACAGGTTTAGTACCAAGAAGACCAGTTCCCTTCAGAAGGTCAATTGCTAACTTACATTGTGACAGGACAACAAAACAATGCTTGTGTGAGATCTCAATACCCAAAAAGTACTTGGGAGGTCCCATATCTTTGGTCACAAAATATTGAAGAAGGTGTTTCTTTGTAAGAGTGATACCTTCAATATCATCACCAGTGAGAACGATGTCATCAACATAGATAACTAGAACCACCATTCCATGAGAGGTCTTGCGTATGAAGAGAGAGTGATCTGTAGAGACGTGGACAAATCTAATGATGTTGATCACTTCATTAAACTTTTCAAACTAGGCGCGAGGACTTTGTTTGAGTCCATAGATGGCCTTCCTTAACTTACATACATGAATCTCCCCCGGAGCAAGATACCACGGAGGTTGCTCCATGAAAAAAACCTCTTGAAGATCACCATAGAGGAAGGCATTTTTGATATCCAATTAAGAAATTTGCCAACCTTTGTTGATGGACACAGAGAAGAGAACTCGGATGGTGGTAAGACGAGCGATAGGGGAGAAGGTGTCAAAGAAGTCAACCCCATATGTCTGCGTAAAACCTTTGGCAACCAAGAGAGATTTATAACGGTCCACAGAGCCATCCACATGATATTTAATCACAAAAAACCATCTAAACCCAACAATATTTGCTCTAAGAGGAGGAGGAACAATGGTCTAAGTTCCACGCTCCTGAAGTGTGGAAATTTCTTCATCCATGGCAGCCTTCCACTGTGGTATAGTAAGAGCTTCCTGATAAGTATATAGTGTGACAGTTTCTAAAATTGCAGTAGCAAAAGCCCTAGCAGAAGGAGTTAGTTGAGCATAGGTGACAACAATATGAATTGAATGTTACGTACATGAGTGAACTCCCTTTCGAAGAGCAATAGAGAGAGCATTAGTCATGTCTGCATTTGTAGGAGAGTCATCATCCAAAGAAGAGAGAGAGTTGGCCCAAGAGATGGGATAGGAGTCCCAAGAGTCGGAGGCATGTGGTAGGAGACTTTGTAGGAGGTGTAGGTAAAAGAAGTGGAGGTGGTGTTGGAAGGAGATGAGTAATATAGGTTGGGGGTGGAGGAGGCAGGGAAAAAATGATAGGAGATCCAGTAGGAGGGTCAGGAGGAAGAGAGGTGGAGGTTGTAGAGAAATATGGTATAGTCTCAAAGATGGTGACATCAGCTGAGACATATTGTTTGCGATGTAGAGGATCATATCACCTATAAACTTTCTGAGTTGGAGAGTAACCAACAAAGATACACTTTACTGTGCAAGGGGAGAGTTTGTCCCTGCCGGGTGAAGGAGTATGGACAAACGCAGTACAACCAAACACCCTGGGGGGTAGAGAGAATGGTTTCATTGTTAGATATAAGAGAGAAAAGGGGGTGATTCCATTAAGTATGGTGGAGGGAGTGCGGTTAATGAGGTAGCATGAGATGAGGATGACATGACCCCAATAGATTTTAGGCATATTCATCTGGAAGAGTAAGGTTCGAGCCATATCGAGGAGGTAACCATTCTTACGTTCAGCTATCCCATTTTGTTGAGAGGTATATGGACAACGAATTTGATGTATAAGACCATGATTCATGCAGAACTCAGAAAATTGATGAGAAACATATTCTTTGGCATTATCAGTTCTAATAGATTTGATAGACACTCCAAACTCAGTGAATATTTCAATATAGAAGGTAGAGAATAAAGTAAAATGTTCAGAGTGTTCTTTTAAAAGATACACCAAAGTATAATGAGAGAAGTCATCTATAAAGGTGACAAAATACAAACTACCACCACTAATGGTCATGGTTGGAGAGGAACCCCAGACATTGAAGTGGACAAGATCAAAGGGATGTGTCGAGCTACGACCGTTCTTGGAAGGTAGGAAGCTCGATGATGCTTTCTTAGTTGACAAGCTTCGCAGTTGAGAGGAGAGGTATCTTTGCAGAGGTGAGGTAGAAGTTGATAGAGCAGCTGAGGTGGGGGATGACCAAGATTGAGGTGCCATTGATAGAGAGAGTCATAGGTTGCAGAAGCAGAATGTACAACAAGAACGTCAAAGAAGTAGAAGCCTCCAATCTCTGTCCTAGTAGCAACTTTAGTAAGCAGATGCACGCTACTTGAGGAGGTAGCAATGGAAACAAATGGGTGAGGAGTAGCATAATGAGGTGCCGCTGCCAGAGGACGAAGATGAGGATGCTTGAGATAGAAGCGATCAATGGTGTGACCCTTCGGACCACAATGAGAATAGAGGGACATGAAAAGTCCTCTGCCACCAAGATAGCCACCACAATCACTAGGGTGACAATGTTCAACCGAGAGATCAAATCTCTCTGGAGGAGGAGAGGTCAACAAGGGCCTTTGGAGGAAGAAGGTAACAACAGAGACCCAAGCAGTGGTGGAATCAAGGGTGGGAGAGTTAGATTCCCCAAGAATCTGTTAATGAATCATATCATAGGTGCGACGAAGATGGAGAAGGTAACACAACCAGGAGCTCCTGGAAGTGTTTATGCTGCTCATTGAGGTCAGCAGAGAAGGGATGATACTGAATAAGTTCTACTCTAAGGGCTTGAACCTCTGGATATGCTATAGTGGGATTCATGGTGGGGAGGGCAAAGAGATCAACATATAAGGTGTAAATGCAGAAGGTTTTGGCACCTTTGGAGTAAAGTGAAGGAAGATGAGTCCAAGCAGCTTTGACTATCTCATCGTGACAGATGATAGGAAGACAGTCATCAGAAAGGTTGTTAGCTTGCCAGGTGTAAGCCAGAGCGTCACTAGCATCACAATCATTGAAGGTGGTAGACTCTTTGGGAAGAGGACCATCTGTGAGGTGGTGGTGTTTGCGTTGAGAGCGAAAGAGGAAGTTGAATGAGACACTCTAATTAGGGTAGTTAGGTCTGGTAAGTTTGGAGGAGGTTTCAAGATTTACATACGGAGTAGAGGTCAGAGTGACCACAAGAGTGGAGATCGGAATGGTCTCAAACGAGGGAGTTCCCATGAGAAAAAAAAGGAACAAAAGAGGAGAAAGGAGCTCACAATACAAAGATCCAACCTTGCTTTGATACCATGTGAGAAATTGAAAATAATAGATATTTTTATTTCCAAAAATCTAAGTATTAGAAGAGTATTGCCTCCTTTATATATGTTGGCACCAAAAATGGTACCTCCAAAATTCACACACTAAGGGGGAAAAGGAGAAGACTGCGAAGTGCAGGTTACTAAGACAGGAGAGGCTGAAGAGAAGGAAAACGATCACAGGATGGCGATCACTAAAAAATGAGACCGCTTACACAGGTCGCAAGCTGGAGCCTCGGAGCAAAAGTCCCTTTCCGGGTACCCCTACCCCTCTATTTATAGACGAGGAGGCTGCCCAAACGGGCAGAACTAAGAACTACGGGCTGCCCGGGGTACAGGAGAGCCGGGGCAGAGATGAGGGGTGCAAATAGCTAAAAAAGAAGAAAATGATCAGACCGCTAAGGCTGGCGGTCTCACACTGCCTTGACCGCTTGAGACTTAGAAAACTTCGGCTGAGAAGAGACTTGGCGGTCTGTGCGATCACCATAAATTGAGACCGCTCAGGCCAAAAAACTTTGACCTGTAGGAAGAGGTCGCGGGCTTTCTGGGCAAACATAATCCCCGCACATTTTTAAGTTGCTCCTGAAACTTCGAAAATGTAAGCTTTGACCGCTGAGACCGCGACCGTCATAAATGCAGCTTGGTCTATAAATACCGGCTGAGATCTTCAGATTTCAAGACATTGAGAAATTCCAATTTCCAAGCGGTCTCTGAAAATTAGGTAGACGCGGTCTCTTACGGAGATGACTATTCTTGATTACATAAAAGCTCTTCCACCGAAAGCGAACTCTCCTGGGAAGAAGGAGGGTGTTAGTTCAAAAAGAGGAAAAAAGACACCAAAAATATTAACGAAAGCGAGCGCTTCAAAGGAGACCACTCGTTCTCCCAAAAAGAAATCTGAACTAGAGAGTTCAGCTGCGCCGGTCTCTGTTGTTTCTGAACCTTCCAACACCTCTTCAGATCCTGTATTGAAAATGTCTGACTTTTCTATCTATTTTAATTGTCAGAAATCCCTGGAGGTATTGGATCAAAACACTTCTCAGCCTCCTAAGACCGCCTCAACTGAGATCATTCTGGCTGGGCTACATCAGAAGAAGGCTGAGGCCGAATTTATGAGGCAAAAGATCGCGGAACAGGAGACCGCTGCGAAAAACAGAAAAAGGAAAAATTCAAGTTCATCCAGTCTGACATATAGGAGAAACAAAAGAAATGGAGATGGACAGGATGTGACCGCCCCTGAGGCGATCACACTTCTTGATGACGCTGATCCGGAGGACTCCGATGTGGTTCAAAAGGTGAATACCGGAAGCGATCTCCTTTCTCCTCCTGCGGTCTCAACTTTATTAGGAGAAGATGATTTCGGATTAATCGCTTATCTTGATGAAGTTTCTTCTAACAATTCATCTTTTTCGTCGTTGCAGGTGTTAGATCCCCTTGAGGCTTCATCTCTTAAGAACGCTGCTGTTGATAGAGAGATCGCGGCCAGGGAGAAGGAGATCGCTGATGCAGCGGTCAAGGCGAAGGAGGAGGAAGAGAGAAAGAAAAAAGAGAGGGATGAGAAGAGAAAAAAGGAGGAGAGAGATAAGAAGGAGAAAGAAGAAAAAGAGAAGAAGGAGAAGGAGGAGAAGAAAAAGAAGAAGGAGGCGGCCAAGACCACTGAGGAGAAGAAGAAGAAGGAAGAGGAGGAGAAGAAGAAGAAGGAAGAGGAGGAGGAGAAGAAGAAGGAAGAGGAGGAGAAGAAGAAGAAGGAAGAGGCGGCCAAGACCGCCGAGGAGAAGAAGAAAAAGGAAGAGGAGGAGAAGAAGAAGAAGGAAGAGGAGGAGAAGAAGAAGAAGGAAGAGGAGGAGAAGAAGAAGAAGGAAGAGGAGGAGAAGAAGAAGAAGGAAGAAGCGGCCAAGACCGCCGAGGAGAAGAAGAAAAAGGAAGAGGCGGCCAAGACCGCCGAGGAGAAGAAGAAAGCTCTTCTTGACGAAGAGGAGAGGAGGCAGGCGGTCTCTCAGACTGCGGAAAAGAGGGCAGCTGAGGAAGAGACCGCGAAGAAGCTGCAGATCGCTACGGAAAAAGCTACACTTTCCAGCGGTCTCCCAGGTGCCTCTTCTCAAGGAGACCTGGACAAGGCTGCAGCAGATCGCGCGACGACGATCTCAGTTTTGCGAGCTCGTAAGGGTAAGATGATCCCCAAATCGGTCGAGTTCCTTCCATTGCCTATGGTTCGACCTGCTTCTCCAGAAAGAAAACACGAGGTCATTCTTATCGAGACCGACGACATTCTTCTAAGTAACAAAGACTTGAAAAGAAGAAGAAAAGAGGGTGACAGATCGCAGAAAAGAGAGTTGGAAAGAATAAATTTAGAGCGTCTAAGGGGATCAGATCGCCTTTTACTGACCACAGATCCCGCGGTCACTAAAGATGCTGAGAAAGTCTTACGTGACCGCGGTCTTGATTCCTTTCCAAGTACTCTTTCTGCTCAAGAAATTCTATTTGAACGTCATTTGCAATTAAAATAACTTATCTCTTGTGATCGCAGATGATGACAATGTTGAGATCAAGGAAGGAGAACTCCCTCAACGCATCGCGATCCCTCCCGAGCTTACCAGCATTCTCAACCCTATATTTGAGGATGTTCGGTCTATGCTTCTTAGAGAGCGGGCCCAGAACGATCAGTTCTGCGGTCTCGAGGAGAAGCTGCGTGCTTTCGAGAAGAGGAGTCGAGAGGAACGCGATCTGAAGGTTGAAGAGCTCGCGCGATCTCGCGATCTGAAGGTTGAAGAGCTCATGCGATCTCTCAAGAAAGCGGAAAAAGATGCTGAATATTACAAAGGAAAAGCTGCTGCGCTGTCGGTAGAAAACGAGAGGCTGAGAGGCGGTCACGCGAAGATGCTGATGAGACCGGGTACCTCCAGCGATCATCCAGTAGAGAGACCGCAGCCTGAGATTGTGGTTGTCCCCATGGAGCAGGTGGACAGGGAGATGTCAAAAATTCATCGAGCTGCATTGTCAGCTAATCAGAATTTGGCATCTGTCCTGGCCGCTGTTAATGATATGCAGGATATAGCAGCTCATGTAGGGAGAAACAGGCCTAAAAAATGAACATTTAATTTGAGACCGAGCGATCTCTTCTCAAGAACAATTTGTAATATTTGTGCTATTAACGTTCATATATCTTCGTGATTTTTTTTTAATTTTTGTGCTTTATGCGATCTTGATTGTTATAATCTGCGATCTCTTTTATGTCTGGATTGTCTGTGTTGCTGCTATTTTTATTCATCTGTATTCCATTTATTGAGACCGCCAGTTTAGCTTTCTTCCATATAATCTTGCCGAGGTTGAGCGGTCTGAAGATTTTTGCTGGGCGGTCTGCAAAAAGTAATGATTACGAAATTATCCTTCGATTGCTATAAATAGTTGCCTTCATAACCTTCATTTTATGTTTTCTTGAATGCGCGCTAAACACCGATCTCAGCGACCACTCAAAATGGTGTCCGCTCGTGCTTCTTCTGCGATCACCTTCTTGGCTGCCGATCAAAAACAGGGACGTCTGTCAAAAGATGAATTTGTCACCTTTATAAAGAAATATATGATTCAAACCCAGATTGTTGTGAGACCGCCGAACGAACAGGAAAAGCTGAATTTTGGAGAGGAGAATAAATATATTATCCCTATCGATCACTTCGATCATGGGTTGAGAATTCCCCTTCCTTGGGAATGGTTAGAAATTTTGGAATATTATGGTTTCGTGCTCGCCCAGCTGCCTCCGAACTCAATCGGTCTGATTAATGTTTTCATCAACTATCTGAGATCGGAGAGGATAAAATTCACAATGAATTTGTTCCGTGGTACCTTCACTGCGAAAGTTCTAAAAGAAGGCCAGAAGAAAGAGGAATTCAAAGGTTTAATGTATTTTTCTGCTGAAGGAATAAAGATCTTGAATCTCCCTAATAAGATCTCCTTCTGGACAGAAAGGTTCCTTGTCTTTGAGGGCGATCATGGCGGTCTCCAGAGTTCTCCGTCTCCGCGGTCTGATAGTACTTTTAAGAAAATAAAGGTGCTCGCGGCTGAGGAGATAAAACTCCTAGCCTTCCTGGCAGGCAAAAGGCTTGACCTTGTTCATTACCTGGCGATCTGGCCCGAGATCGCTGAGGTTACCCCTGCTGAAAGTAAGTTCTTCATGCGGTCTCTCGCGGTCTCCTTTTGTTCACTTTTCATAACCTTTATCCTAATATTTTTTCCTATCTCAGCAACCTTTAAGGTCCCTGAAAAAGACCCGATCTCTCCGGCAGCTGAAATACTTACTCAAAGGGAGAAGAGGTTGAAGCGGGAGGCTTATAATCTCGAGACCGAGGATCTCCCCGATCTCTGCGCTTAGGTGACCGCTAGAAGCACGATTCTAAATCATCATATGGGGCGGTCTCTCCGCAGCGCCTTAAATGAAATCACTGCCCTGCGTGAAGCACAAAAGGTAAAGGTTTTACTTGTATCATATGAATGATTACTTGTGATCGAGCGGTCTGGCTTTTCCCTTTTTCCTTTGATAGCAATCTGAGCGGGTGGCCTATGATCCAGCAAATCCAGCCTTTCAGAGGGCCATGATGCACCATATAAAGGAGACCGCTGACCAAGTCCTGGATGAGGTTCGCGGTCGCGGCGGTTTCACCGAGGTATTCAAAGATATAACATTCTCAAAACTCTTCCCGGATGCGGCTCAAAGGATCGAAGAGCAGTCAGAGACCGCTGAAGAGACCGCGGGTGAAGCTTGCGACCAGGAGGAGAACGTCGAGATCGAGATTGAAGAAGAAAGTGGGAGCCGTTATACTCAGGGCCGGGATTCTAGTTCAGGCTCAAGCTCTGGATCTAGAATTCCGGTGAGTAAATCGGAGGAATCTTCGGCAGAGACCGATTCTTCTCTCTCTGCTGAGCGATCTTCCAAGAGATCGAAAAAAGATTGAGCTGTAATTTTTCTTGAGACTGGGCGATCTCGTTGTAATAGCCATTTCAGAATATATATATAAAATTTGATTTTTGTTAGATCTATATTTGTTGAATGAATTTGTTTCTGGTATATTTACTCTATTTGTTCTCCTGAGCTAGAATTGGCATTCGATCTCAATGCCTTAGGTTTTATCGAACATCTCTCTTTTGAAAAAGTTTCAGGTTATGATCTATAAAAAACAAAAAGGTTAATGTTTAGATATAAACAAAATGCTCATGCGGTCTTAGTATTACCAAACCGTCATTTGGATGATATCCGAACCCTTACTGCCCGGGCTACCATGATATATATATTCTGACCAGTTCTGCGATCTCAGTTTTTAGGAGACCGCCATTCGAGAAGATACTGAAGACAGTTTTAACATAAATACATCTAGCATTCGACCTCAGGATAACCAGACCGCTTAAAATAGAAAAACCAATTTTACTTATCAACTTTTGATTACCCTTTTACAGATGGAATTCATGGAAACCCAGCGACCTCAATATATCCAGACCGCTGAGAGCTGAAGATAATCTAGGCTTAACGATCTCCTGGCAATCTTGAACTGATTCGGATAAAAGATGCCTGGGTGAATATCCCAGGCCTTAGATGAAGATTATCTGGCGACCTCAACAAATTAAGACCGATTTTAACTTCCTTCAATAGTTCAATATTGGCGATCACCTTTATCCCGATCCTGGAAGAGATCAATCCATTTAATCATGAACAATATAGAACACCTTCTGAAGGTAAAGGAAATATGCGGTCTCAAAAAGTTCTGACCGCCCGAGCTCAGTACTTAGGAGATAAGATGGATCCTTTTGAAAAAGGAAGAGAAAGAAGGAAAGGGAGAATCTCAAAATGATTCACAGGGCAGGTGTGGTCATGCCGATGAGGCTATACCGACATTGCTTTCCCTGATAGATTATTGAGTTTTGCTTTTCTCAATCATGTTTTTAATGAATATTCGAGAGTTACGGACCAAAATGATCGATAGGGCAGGTGTGGTCATGCCGATGAGGCTTATACCGACATTGCTTTCCCCGATGGTCATTAAGACCGTAACAATGTCCTTCTTAATGCATGACAGAGCTGGGCCAGCCACCCAGCCCTCCTTGCTAAGGTGTGCCAGATGTCAGCTAGGACCCGGCATCCTAAACTTTCACCGCTCGAGCTTGGGGAGCCACTGCTACACAGATTCGAAATCTCCCCGACATCTGTGGTCCTGGATGAATTACACGTGAAGCTAACAAGCCGAGGGGAAAGAAGTAGGATCCGTCGACGTCTTACTTGACGAGCTTTTGGTTTTATTGATAACTCATATTTTATCTTGTCATTCATTAATCACGCATGCCATGAATATCTTGGCCATGTCTGCATAATGCTTAAGAGAAGAGAGGTGAGAAGTAGAATGAGGAAACTGAATACGAACTTTCAAGAAAAGAAGAGTTTGAGATCATCTCCACTCCAAGAGTGAGGCAATTTCTCCCCTTCATGGTTTTGGAGATGGTAGGCACCATTTTTAAGCACCTTTTTTTTTATCACGAATGGCCCTGCCCAGTTCGGGTTAAGCTTCCCAACCGAACCGGCTCTTGCCGCGGCATCTACTTTCTTCAAAACCAAGTCCCCAACAACAAACTCCTTGGTTCTTACATTTCTATCAAATAGTTTCGCCATTCTTCTTTTCACCTCCTCTTGCATGATGGTTGCTGTATCCCTCAATTCTTCAATCAAGTCGAGGCTAGATTTTAACTCCTCATCATTCTCTTCCATCCAATCAATCCGGTTTTGTTGTGCTAATAGTACTCTTGGACTTTTTACCTCAAACTCTACTGGAATAACAGCTTCGAAACCATGCGATAACTTGAAAGGAGTCCCTCCGGTGGCGGAACCTGGAGTTGTTCTCAAGGCCCATAAGACCGAAGGTAGTTGTTCTGCCCAGTTTCCTCTGATATTTTCCACTTTCTTTTTCAAAAGATTTATAATAAGCTTGTTAGCTGCCTCTACTTGCCCATTGCTTCTAGGATGTTGTACAGAAGCGAAGCGTAGTTAAATTCCGATTTGATCACAGAAACTAATAAGAGTTGAATTATTGAATTGAGAGCCATTATCCGTGATGATAGCCATTGGAATACCGTGCCGACATACTATCTCTCCCCAAATAAAATTTTTCACGGCCTGGGTAGTAATTTTAGCCAATGCCTTTGCTTCTATCCATTTGCTGAAATAATCAATCATGACTATAATATATCGGCGCTGACCACTTGCCATAGGAAAAGGCCCAACCAAATCCATTCCCCAAATTGCAAATGGCCAAGGGGTCGCTATTGATTTGAGCAGCTGAGCCGGCTGATTCTGGAGAGGAGCAAATTTCTGGCATTTGACGCATTTCTTAGCAAATTTCTCTGCATCCTTCCTCATTTGAGGCCAAAAATAACCTTGCCTTAGGATTCTTTTCTCTAAGGTTCTTGCCACTGAGTGACTTCCGCACTCTCCCGCATGGACTTCTTGAAGAATTATTGGAATCTCTTCTTCCGAAACGCATCGTGCTAATGGAGAAAGGAAAGTTCTTCTGTAAAGCACTCCTGCAACAAGATAGTAGTTAGTTGCTTTCCGTTTAAATCTTTTCTTATCCTTTACCGTTGAATGGAGTTTTCCAGCCGAGAGATAAAGAACAAATGGGTCCACCCAAGACGGACGCTGATCAACTTCCATGACTTCCCCTTCTTCAATTGCTGGATGGAACAACTCCGAGGTTGTTCCTCCCGAGAGAAGGCCAAACTTTGCTAATTCATCCGCCTCCAAATTCTCTCCCCTCGGAATATATTCAATGGTAAAGCTCCTAAACTTTCCCACCTCAATTTTTACCAGGGTTAAATATCGCTTTAAAATACTATCTCTGGTTTCGAAGGTTCCATTTACTTGGGAAGCCATCACCAAGGAATCCGTGAGCACTTTGACGTCATCGATTCCTAGCTCTCTAGCGAATCTAAGACCGGCTAACAAAGCCACATATTCAGCCTGATTATTTGTTGCTTTGAAATAGAACTTCAGTGCCTGATCCAATCTTACTCCGTTGGGGTTGATTAAGACGACTCCAGCTCCAGAAGAATTTCTTCCCGAGGCTCCATCCACATAGATTGTCCAAGCGAGGGGTGGGTTGATCCCCTTTCCAAACTCTACTTATTTGGCATCTACCATGAAATCTGCTAGAACTTGAGCCTTGATTGCCACCCTTGGAACATATGAAATGTCAAACTCACTAAGTTCTATTGCCCACTTGGCTAGCCTTCCTGAATGCTCCGGCTTTTCTAAGACACCTTTTAGCGGGAGATCGGTGACAACTAGGATCAAATGCGCTTGAAAATAAGGTCTTAACCTTCTCGCCGAGGTTACGAGCATTAAGGCCAGCTTTTCAAGGATCGGATAGCGAGTCTCCGCATTTTTCAGAATTCGACTTACGTAATAGACTGGAAATTGTTTCTTTCTCTCCTCGCGGACCAAGACAGAGCTTATAGCATCGGATCCAACTCCCATATAAAGAAAAAGATTTTTTCCCTCTCGCGGGCTTTGGAGCAAAGGGGTTGATGTTAACTGCTTTTTAAGTTGATCGAAAGCATCTTCACATTCCATTGTCCACTCAAACCTACCCCCTCCCCGGAGGGTCTTGAAAAAAGGTGCACTCTTATCTCCTGATCGAGAAATAAAATGACTTAAGCCTGCCATCCTCCCTCCGAGCTGCTGAATTTCTTTAGGAGACTTGGGAGGTGGCATTTCTAAGATACCCTTCACTTTGTCAGGATTCGGTTTCAACCCTTCCGGAGTGAGAAGATGGCCGAGAAATTTACCTTTAGTATCCCCGAACACACATTTCAAAGGGTTTAACCTCATATTAAAGTTTCTAAGAGTTGAAAACGTTTCGGTTAAATCATTAAGATGAGAAGAGAACGATTTGCTTTTTATCAAGAGGTCATCAACATAAACCTCGAGATTTCTTCCTTTTTGGCTTTTGAAAACTGTGTCCATCATCTTTTAATAAGTTGCTCCGGCGTTCTTAAGCCCAAAAGGCATCACTACATAACAAAAACATCCATCATTCGTGATAAATGAAGTGTGGGGGATATCAGGCTTATGCATTTTAATTTGATGATAACCAGAAAATGCATCTAAAAAACTCATAAACGAATATCCAACCGCGGAGTCAACTAAAGAATCTATCCGAGGCAAGGGGTAGCAATCCTTGGGGCAAGATTTATTGAGTTTGGTGAAGTCAACACACATCCTCCATTTTCCACCTGACTTTTTGACCATTACAACATTCGACACCCATTCAGGATATTGGATTGGTTGAATGAACCTTGCCTTCAAGAGCTTTTCTACTTCCTCTCAGATAGGCTGAGCTAGTCGGGTGGCAACAGACCTCTTTCTTTGCTGAATCGGGACAAAATTGGGATCGATGTTCAGATGATGGCAAGCGACATTAGGATCCACTCCTGGCATGTCATCTGCCGACCAAGCAAAGATATCCAAATTTTGAAGAAGGCAGGAGATGAGCTGACTCTTGTCAGCTTTGGATAATTCAGCGTTGATGGAGAGACACTTGCTCTCATCTTCCTCGCTGATTGGGACTGCTTGAGTCACTTGGGCAGGTTCCAAGTGAGCTCCATCTCTTGCATCCTCTTCAGTATCTTCTGCATCTTGGATCTGTTCAGGAACTCCAGCTGATTCAGCCATCATAACCTCTTGAGGAGGAGAAGATGTGATCGTATTGACTGTCTTTACATAACATTCCCTAGCCTTCCTCGGGTCGCTTCTAATTCGGTGTTGCTTGCCATTCAGAGCAAACTTCACCGCCTGATGATAGGTGGAGACGATGGCTTGATACCCATTTAAGAAGGGTCTTCCGAAAATTGCGTTGTAGCTACTGGGAGCATCAACGACTATGAACTTTATCAGTCTCACTATCCCTCCCAGGATTACAGAAAGAGTGACGAGCCCTTCAACTTCCTTCTTTTCTCCTGAAAAACCATAAAGAGGTCCTTCAGTTGATAGGAGGGGTTTACCTGTCTTCAGTGCCTCGAAATCTGGTTTGAAGAGCACGTTGACTGAGCTTCCCATGTCTATCAGAATCTTTTCCACCGTATAATTTTCTATTACAGCCTTGCTGATGACTGCGTCGTCGAAGGGATTCGTGGTATGAGGAAGATCTTCATCTCCAAAAGTGACCATCCCTTGGACCGGAGCTGAAGAGGTAGCTGCAACCTCTGATTGATAGACTCTTTTCAGACTTGCCTTTCTTGAAGACTCCGGACCCGCACCCCCATGGATGCAAAAGATGTTGCCTAAGGCACCCTCATCGTTAGCATCTATGCATTCACTTGGAAAGCCGATGTTGCCCAGATGGCCAACATCATCTACTTCCTCGCATTCCCAATGAATCTCAGCTACCTCTTTGGCTTTGGAGGTTGAGGCTTTAGTTGGATCGCTTTTCTGAATGACATCAGAGATTTTACCCTCCTTCAGAAGCCTCTCCAGGAACAAACGGAGGGCTCTGCAATTCTCCGTCAAGTGACCCCTTTCTCTATGATATTCGCAGTATAGGACTAGATTTCGTGTTCTTGGGTCTGAATTCAGCGGAGCTGGCCTTCTGAAGAAAGGTTGCTTCTGAACAGTTTGAAGCACCTCACTCATTGGAACCCCAAAGTCTGTAAAAGACTCTTGGGATTCGTTGTAAGGAGACGGGAGGGGCAGGAGAGGAGGTTGGATGTATTGAATCTGGTGGACTGTGGTAGCTTGCGGAGCAGGGGCGACGGGAGTTTGAAAAAATGAACCTTGAAGTGGGAAAGAAGATTGATTACCTCGGTTGGAATTGTGGTTGCGATAATTCTTACCTCTCGGAGCTGGAGGTGGGAGCTCTTGCCGAGGCTTCGAGGAAGGTGGAGCCGGATAGAATCCCGCGGATCCCTTCTGAACTCCTCGGTTGGTCAGGTTGCTAACATAGGTGGGGTTGTTGATTTCCCCCTCTATGAAGCGATTAGCCACACTAATCAGCTCTTGATAGGAGCTGGGCTCCTTGGTGGTGACTTCAAATTTCAGAGGGCCCTCCTGCAGGCCGCTGATTAGAGCTACCATGTAAAGCTCAGGATCCATATCTCGGATCCCCAAAATCTCCTTCTGGAAGTGATCCACAAAGTGGGCAACAGTCTCGTTGTCCCCTTGCCTGATTTTGAAGAGGGTCGCAGGACCACTCTTCCTCTTCTTTGCGGTGGCAAATATTAATAGAAGCTCTTCCCTTAGAGCAGCAAAACTCAGAATGGACTGACTGGGAAGCTTATAGAACCATTCCCTGGCCTCCCCATAAAAAGAGGTGACCATCAACTTACACCTCACTCCATCCGAAATAGTCCTGAGAGCAACATCTGACTCGAAGGCCTGGAGATGAGACATTGGGTCACTCTCCCCTGAGAAAATGGGAAGGCGAGGCTCCCTGAACCCATGCGGAATTGGGTCTCGACGAATCTCGTCGGTAAAGGGAGAAGGCTCCCCATACTCAGAAGGACCTGGAGGAGTAATATAGGAAGCTGGAGGAGCCTGAGGGTAAGCAAACTCCTCTTCAAAATTCAGGGTTTGAGCCGGAGGCCCATGGGATGCAGCTCGAAAAGAATTATGGCGAGCAGCAAACTCCTCATGCTGAGATCGCTGAGGAGCTGCAGGCTGGAAACTAGGGTGATCGCATGGGTGACCGCTCGCCATGCGGTCAGGGGTGGCGACGTGAGGAGGAGGAGGGAGAATCCTTTGAGAGATTGTGGCCAGAACCTGATTCATGACCTCAATCTGCTTTGCGGACTCCTGCTGAATCCGAACGGCCTCTTGCCGGTCTCGAGCGGCTTCTTGCTGAGACCGGGCGATCTCCTGCTGGACAGAAGCAGCATCCTGCCTAGCTCGAGCGGCCTCACAGAGAGCCTGCTCTACGCGGAGTTCGAAACGGCGCTCAAGCGCTTCTAAGGAATTGCGATCGGATGGGTGACTGCTGGGAGACCGCGCAGGACGACCTCTGCGGTGCTCAACCATCTCAAAAGTCTATGAATTTCACCTGACACTTCGGATCTGAAGGTCGCGTGTTCGTTCTGTTGGCACCAAAAATGGTACCTCCAAAATTCACACACTAAGGGGGAAAGGAGAAGACTGCGAAGTGCAGGTTACTAAGACAGGAGAGGCTGAAGAGAAGGAAAACGATCACAGGATGGCGATCACTAAAAATTGAGACCGCTTACACAGGTCGTAAGCTGGAGCCTCGGAGCAAAACTCCCTTTCCAGGTACCCCTACCCCTCTATTTATAGACGAGGAGGCTGCCCAAACGGGCAGAACTAAGAATTACGGGCTGCCCGGGGTACAGGAGAGCCGGGGTAGAGATGAGGGGTGCAAATAGCAAAAAAAGAAGAAAATGATCAGACCTCTCAGTCTGGCGGTCTCACACTGCCTTGACAGCTTGAGACTTAGAAAACTTCGGCTGAGAAGAGACTTGGCGGTCTGCGCGATCACCATAAATTGAGACCGCTCAGGCCAAAAAACTTTGACCTGTAGGAAGAGGTCGCGGGCTTTCTGGGCAAACAATATAGACTAGGAGAGAGAGGAAAATACAAATCTACAATGTGGGACTAAATACTAATACAACTACAAATATTTATACATGAAGAGCTGGGCGGTCAGGCCGATCAGGAAGATTGAGACCGCTGAGATCAGTGCGGTCTGAAGAGATGATCTACGATCACACAATAGGATGTAGAAGGTTGTGTGACTGAGGAGACCGCCAATTAACAATCTAGAGAGTGCTGAGACCATGGAGAGGAAGAGTGCTGAGATCGCATATGGTCAAAGATGAGACAACAACTCTTCAACAAATGCAGAGACTAGTGACCCTGAGATGGTGGAGCTGGAGAATGCGGAGGTTGTTGATGCTCTGAGACCATGGAGACCGCTGAGATGAGACCTCTTCTCTTCAATAGATGTGAAGGCGGGTGAGCCTGAGACAGTGGAGCTCGATTCCGCGGAGACCGCTGATGCTCTGAGACTGCGGAGACCGCTGAGATGAGACTGTTGCTCTTCAACAATCACCATAAGTTATTAATCTCATGTTATGAATACTTGATATCCAATGCTTGATTGTCTATAATCATATGTCATAATTCTTGGTCTATTATGTAATTATCATAATAATTCTAAATCAAATATTTCTATCACACTTAGAATTATAAATGATATAATGGGTATTGGTAAAATTGTCTCATATTTTTTTTGGTTTATTGTGTTATCTTCATCTTGTGAGTTGTGCTTCACTATTGATGCATGAATATTTCCTTTGACATATATTGATTACTGATGAGTCCCAATTATATACACATATATGGACTCATCTGGGCCGATTTTCTAGTCCTGATCATATACACATTTATGGACTCATCCGGGCCGTTATTCAGTCAATTCACGGCACTTTAGCCTTGTTATAGTTTATATTTGATAATCCATGCTAGGTGCACTTCTAGGCCCATTTTGGTGTGATTTTACATTTATTTTCATTAGTAGCTTTCATGCACTGTTAGGTGCCACCTTCAGCAGCTTGATTCGTGGTTGTGCTGGAATAGGAGTCGTGCAGGTGTTCCCGGTGCAATTCTGCACAGGAACACTGCGCACGATCGCCGGTTCTATTGCGCACGAACACTGGTCGTGCGTCACTGATCGTGTGCACTTAACCCTTTTTTCATGAGTTCTGTTTGGTGTAGTGCGCACGACCATCTACGCTAGTGCGCACGACCACCGGTCGTGCGCCACTGTTCGTGCGCACTTATCATTAATTTCCTGAGTTCTGTTTAGACCAATGCGCACGACCACCGACGATTGTGCGCACGACCACCGGTCGTGCGCCACTGGTCGTGCGAACATTATATTTTATAAATTGCTTTTCTTGCAGGTTCCACCCAGGCAGTGCGCACGATCACAGAATTCCAGTGCGCATGACCACTGGTCGTGCGACAATGACCGTGCGCAGTATTAATTCCAGCGCCTATTTAAACGCCTGTTCCGATTTTAGGTCAATCATTTAGCCGCTGGGAGTGGATTTCCTGTTCCGTACGCCACCGACCACCACCTTGGGATGCCTACACTTCATCTCCTACGCAAGGGGAAGCCTCCTCAATCCATTCCAAGACTTCCTCCATTGTCCGTGAGTGTTCTCCACCATCCGCAAACCTCCAAGCAGCCATTCTCTCATTCCGCCCGGTGAGAAGAAGAAGAAACCTGAAGTCGAAGACGACGGAGCTACGTAGGGAGATCGTGACAGCTCTCTACGCCAGAAACATAGTCCGCCCGAGTCCGGAGGTAGCCCGACAACCTACCATTCCGGCCGTGAACGGCCGCTAGTCTTCACCATCGGTTATCTCTTTCTTCTCTTCTTCATTGTACTCGTTGAGCCGTGTAAACTTGAATATTGTGATGTTGTTTGTTCAAATGAATGTTTCTTTGTTGTTCTTCATGGTTTGCTTGTGATTCACTCCGTTTCCACTCTCACTCACGCACGCACGCAAGGTGTTTGATCCGCGTTAGCAAGAGCTAACAGCGGTTGTGAAGAGGTGTTTGCGACCCTCATCCTCTCGCACTAGAGTACACTCCAGCTGCCTCACGAAGCACGGCATCGCGGCCGTTGCATCCATCTCGCCTCGCGAAGCGGTGTTTTCGACCCGCATTTCTCTTATTGTTGTTAAGATTAGGACAAATCAACCAAAAACCCCCTCTTTGTGTTTTTTAAACGCTTGTGTAACAATAGTCACTGCGCGATTCGTTCACCCAACCTGCATTCCTCAAGAAACCGACATCCGGGGATTCCATTCTCCACAATTATTACTTGACAGCGACCGGTGCACTTGCCGACACGCATCAAGTTTTTGGCACCGTTGCCGGGGAATGCAGGCGTGTATCGTCTTGTGTAGTGACTTTCGTTATACGAGCAGTTGTTTTTGATCCTCTTTGTTTTTCTTTTTGTTTATGACAGTGCATGCAGAGATAGACCACAGGGGAGCTCGTACCCTTTGATCCAGAAATCGAACGGACCGCTCGCGCGCGAAGGCGCGCTGCTGCCGTACAAGCGGCAATGGGTGATCAGGTGGACCCAAATGATGGTGATGCGAGAGTGCCCAACGAGGGGCAACATCATCCTGGAGATGAGCAGGAGGCGGTGAGGCCTCGGCCTCGCACGATGAGAGACTACACCACTCCAACTGCTGGGAGTGTGTACCCGGGGTTTGGGCCCAATATTATGAATAATCAGTTTGAGATCAAACCAGCGATCTTAAACAACATCTGGAACAACGCTCAGTTCTCGGGGTTGGCCGGCGAAGATCCGCATCTGCATCTGGCGGAGTTTTCTGATATTTGCGGAACCTTCCGCTACGCGGGGATTGCTGACGACACGGTCAAGCTTAGACTGTTCCCCTTTTCACTCCGCGACAAAGCAAAGGTGTGGCTCCACTCCATTCCGCCCGGGACTGCTGCAACTTGGGATGCCCTCGCATCCAAGTTCCTTGCTAAATTCCATCCTGTGGATAAGATCGTGAGCTTGCGGCGGGAGATCGCCACATTTCGCCAACTTGACCAAGAGATCCTTGCTGAAGCATGGGAGCGCCTCAACGATCTCCTTCGCCGTTGTCCTGGCCACGAGCTCCAACCATGGAATGTGGTCGAGACGTTATACTTTGCGATCGAGCCCAACTACAGGGCAATGATCGATGCTGCGGCGGGCGGTACCTTGATGAACCACACTCCTGAGGAAGCCCTTCAGATTCTGCGTGACACTGCCTCCCACAGTACATTCTGGACTGCAGGGAGAAATGCTCCAAGAAGCGGCCGAGGTCTCTTCATGGTCGACTCACTCCCCTCTCAATCCGCGCCTGCTGCTATCATTACCTGCGAGGGATGTGGAGGCGGAGGCCACCACGCGTATGAATGTTCGGGGAACCACATGGCAGGTGACTTCGCACACTTGACCTTGAATGAATCTGTTAATTATGTAGGAAATCAGCCTAAGGGGGCTCCTTTCAATAATGCTTATAATCCGGGAGCGAGAAGTCACCCGAACTTCTCTTGGAATCCAAACACGCCTGGCCAACGATGGGCACCGGGGCAGCATCAAAACGATGCTTACGCCTCCGGGAGCCAACCGAGGCCACCACACCCGGATTATAACCAAGCAACCCCTACCCAAAAAAGAGTAATTTAGAAGAGATGATGGAGAAATTCATGCAAGCAGCTAATTCGAATATGGTGAACCAGACCGCATCCATGCGAAACTTGGAAACGCACTTGGGCCAATTGGCCCAAGCGCTAACCGAGCGATCGCAGGGGACCCTTCCCAGCAACACGGAAAAGAACCCAATTGATCAAGGGAAGAGTCTTGGGGACGTGGTAGAGGCTGATCCGAGTGAGCTGGTAATTTCCTGTTCCATCAACAATTTTGAAACGAAAGCTTTGTGTGATTCTGGTTCATCTCGCAACGTCATTGCGTTGCAAGATGTAGCTAAATTACAACTAGAAATGAACACGGAGAAAAGGAAATCCCTTGTGCTTGCTAACGGGATTGTGATACAATCCGAGGGGGAAGTGAAAAATGTGGAGGTGACGGTTGAGGGGACAACTGTAGTTGCTGATTTTCAGGTTTTGGGTCCGCAGGAAAATCATTCTATTCCTATCTTGGGCGTGCCGTTCTTGAAAGAGAGCGGTGCCACCCTTGATTTTGCTACGGGGTGCATTTTCCTAACCAATAAGGTGGAGCAGCCCACTTGCCCCGAAGCTACAGTTGAAACATCCACTCCGCCCCCTCCTTTTAATTTTGATGAATTGTTGAGCTGTGCAGGGCATGAAGAAGTTAAAGAATCAAGGGAAGGGAAAAAGGAGGAGTACCTGTCTAGTGAAGAAGAAGAAGTTGATCTTCGGCGAGAGTTTGGTTCCGAGACGGAAGAAGACTGCAATTCAAAAAACTTTGACGTGAATTTGGTTCGGGAAAATGTCCCATTATCCTCTTATTTTGATTCATGTAATAAACAATCTAAGCGCTCCATCTCCTGGGCCGATCCGGTAGTCACCACGATGCCGGAAGTGACGCCACCCGCCACTAAGGCGGAAAATTCTGAGAACTCTCAACGGTGGCAGTCCCCGACTGTCATGAAACTTAAACAGGAAAAACTTCTGCGCAACGCTCGTGCTGCCGCTCTCCGTGGCAAGAGGGCGGAGGTTAGGGGAGCATTGGGTGATACCAGTGCTGGCCCTAAAGCCTTCACCTCCCGCCTACGTGCTACGGGAGATGCGCACCATAAGAGCGCTTTTAGCTGATTTGTGTTTATTTGATGTGGTGAACTGTTTCTGAGTATTTTTTTTAATTCCTGCACTTTATAAACAATGCTAATACAGGTATTTGGTCCAGCTTAAGGACGTTAAATGAAAGCGCTACTGGGAGACAACCCAGATTTCCTGATTTTGTAGTTTCTATCTAACTTCTTTTAGTTCAGCTTTTGCATATGCTTTTGTTGTTTTGAGTTTTGTGCTTGTAGGTTTTGTGTTCGTTGGTGCTGATGCTGCGGACTGCTCTTGATCATAAACGCCAATCGTCTGGTATGCTCAGTTCTGAGCATTGGGTAACACTTCCTCCCCTCTTTTAGCTTCCAATTTCTAGATGTATTGTTTAGACTAAGTCTGGGGGAGCGTATGTTGTCATCCACTGTGTACGAGTTGCACTGCATACTAGAAGGTTGTTTCTTATTTATCCTATCATTATCATTATTTTTCATGCTTCATACACCACTTCACCCACTTGAGTGCGCGCTTATCTTTTTGTTGGTGTTCCGGTTAAACTATTTTGGTTGGAATGTGAAATAGGTTGTTAACGTAGGAATTATTATTTGGAGTGCGATGTTGACTCATGTAGTGTTCTAGTCACTTCACATGTTATGGTAGAATTTGAGTAGAACTAGATTTTCTTTATGCATCTAATTTATGTTTAGTATTTCTGCGTAAATTTAGATTTGTTATACTCAAGTGGTGAATTTGAATGAAATTGACGATAACCCGGTGTTGTGTGTGTACGAGTGCTAGTCGTGTGTTGCTCGAGTCGGGAGGAAGGTTTACCTTTCTCGTGGGCTAAGAACTTGCCCCTAGCGACTCTCGAAGCATGGGTGAGAGCTACTCGTCGAGTTAAACATGATGTAGGCCACCTTTTGGCTAGTTTGAGCTTTGTCATTCCATGTCCATTTCGTTCACCGTTGCAAGCCTATTTTGTGCCTACCATTCCTTTGTTCAGCTCCTCTTCATCCACCAAAGCCTGAAGCCTATCCTACACCCGCAACCAAATTGTTTTTAACTGCGCTCATAATTCTCAACTTGTGTGGTGTGTGGAATCATTGTGTTATGAAGGGAAAATAAAGTCTATCTGCTGATTTTGAACCAACCGGAGGATACATAAAAGAAGTAAAATATGTTAAAAGAAAAAAAAGAGAGCGTATTTTGAAAAGAAATCCCTCCGAGCTAAATAGAAAATCCGTTGGTATTTGTGAAGTAGGCCGTGTGCACACCTGGTTTACATGATAAGTCTGGGGGTGTGTCACACGAGCATAGTTTGCTGATCTTGTGCGGTGCAGCGTACCGTTAGCTCACTTGGGTTGCGTAGCCATCGTGTTTAACTTTGAATATCATACCATAACCTAAGCCCCGTCTTAATCCTATAAGTCCTACTGATTTGACTTGCGAGTTTGCTAGCGCCGTGGAGAGAGTGTGACCGGGCGAGTGTTTGGTTCACAACGTTGATGGATTTCAGCGGAGCTATTCCTAAGCCCCGATCTTTTGCAACACCCGCCTCAGTGTCGTGTCACTTTCATACCGGGCATGATTGTTCAAATCCTTCAATATTCACCAACTGAGTATAACTAAATCTTTACCTACGCTTTAATACTTATGTAAATTAGTTAGCATAGTTAGAATCTCCTGCTACTAGAATCTCCACTTGCATGCGTATGTTACTTCGCACCGTACTCCTTTGTGTAATTCTCTATGTTAACTATCGTTTTCACACTCCGCCGGATTCGTTTGCTCGGGACGCGCAAACAGTTAAGTCTGGGGGTGTGATGAGTCCTGATCATATACACATTTATGGACTCATCCGGGACGTTATTCAGTCAATTCACCGCACTTTAGCCTTGTTATAGTTTATATTTGATAATCCATGCTAGGTTCACTTCTAGGCCCATTTTGGTGTGATTTTACATTTATTTTCATTAGTAGCTTTCATGCACTGTTAGGTGACACCTTCAGCGGCTTGATTCGTGGTTGTGCTGGAATAGGAGTCGTGCAGGTGTTCCCGGTGCAATTCTGCACAGGAACACTGCGCACGATCGCCGGTTCTATTGCGCATGACCACTGGTCGTGCGTCACTGATCGTGTGCACTTAGCCCTTTTTTCATGAGTTCTGTTTGGTGTAGTGCGCACGACCATCTACGCTAGTGCGCACGACCATCGGTCGTGCACCACTGTTCGTGCGCACTTATCATTAATTTCCTGAGTTCTGTTTAGACCAATGCGCACGACCACCGACGATTGTGCGCACAACCACCGGTCGTGCGCCACTGGTCGTGCGAACATTATATTTTATAAATCGCTTTTCTTGTAGGTTCCACCCAGGCAGTGCGCACGATCGTAGAATTCCAGTGCGCACGACCACTGGTCGTGCGACAATGACCGTGCGTAGTATTAATTCCAGCGCCTATTTAAACGCCTGTTCCGATTTTAGGTCAATCATTCAGCCGCTGGGAGCGGATTTCCTGTTCCGTACGCCGCCGACCACCACCTTGGGACGCCTACACTTCATCTCCTACGCAAGGGGAAGCCTCCTCCATCCATTCCAAGACTTCCTCCATTGTCCGTGAGTGTTCTCCACCATCCGCAAACCTCCAAGCAGCCATTCTCTCATTCCGCCCGGTGAGAAGAAGAAGAAACCTGAAGTCGAAGACGACGGAGCTACGTAGGGAGATCGTGACAGCTCTCTACGCCGGAAGCATAGTCCGCCCGAGTCTGGAGGTAGCCCGACAACCTACCATTCCGGCCGTGAACGGCCGCTAGTCTTCACCATCGGTTATCTCTTTCTTCTCTTCTTCATTGTACTCGTTGAGCCGTGTAAACTTGAATATTGTGATGTTGTTTGTTGAAATGAATGTTTCTTTGTTGTTCTTCATGGTTTGCTTGTGATTCACTCCGTTTCCACTCTCTCACTCACGCACGCACGCAAGGTGTTTGATCCGCGTTAGCAAAAGCTAACGGCAGTTGTGAAGAGGTGTTTGTGACCCTCATCCTCTCGCACTAGAGTACACTCCAGCCGCCTCACAAAGCACGACATCGCGGCCGTTGCATCCATCTCGCCTCGCGAAGCGGTGTTTTCGACCCGCATTTCTCTTATTGTTGTTAAGATTAGGACAAATGAACCAAAACCCCCCACTTTGTGTTTGTTAAACGCTTGTGTAACAATAGTCACTGCGCGATTCGTTCACCCAACCTGCATTCCTCAAGAGACCGAAATCCGGGGATTCCATTCTCCACATTTATTACTTGACAGCGACCGGTGCACTTGCCGACACGCATCACAGTGTTAAGTGCCACCTTCAGTGGTTAGACTGGTGTTGTATGCTGGAGAAGGAGTCGTGCAGGTGTTCTCGGTACAATTCTGTACAGGAACACTGCGCACGATCACTGGTTCTATAGCTCACGACCACTGGTCGTGCGCCACTAATCGTGCGCACTTAACGCCCATTTTTATGAGTTCTGTCTTGCTTATCGCACGACCACTTACAATAGTGCGCACGACCACTGGTCGTGCGCCACTGGTCATGCGAACATGTATTTTATAAATTTCTTACCTTGCAGGCTCCGCCCAGGCAGCGCGCACGATCGCAGAACTCCAGTGCGCACGACCACTGGTCGTGCGCCACTGACCGTGCGCACTATTTATTCCAGCGCCTATAAATTGACCTGCTCGCGAATTAGGCCAGAGCCTCCGCATTTCTTCCGCCCAGCTCCGCCATTTTCGCCCCTTCCGCAGGTTCTCCGCCCCCCTAGGCCTCCTCCATCATCCTTGAGCTCCAAGGAGAGGTTTCTAGCCCAAAGATCGCCAACAACAAGCAAGGAGATCATGTATCGGAGGAGACCGGATCGTGACACGAAGAAGACGGGTCCATTGGAAGGTAGTGATAGCCTTCTCTACCCCGGACGCAGTTGAAGATCGAGCTTGGACGCGGATTGACAACCCTGCGATTCCAACTGTGAATCTTCGATGAGGCTTCAAATGTGGTCGATTCCATCACTCTTTTCTTCTTCCTTATGTTGTTGATTGTATAAGCTAGTTTCCTTTATATTTTGATGATGTGCACAATGAATCTTGTTATGTAATGTCTATTTCATTTATTTGAGATTATATTATTCATATGTGTTTATGAGGTGTGCCCCCATCCATTTTCCATTCCACCTTCGTGTTCGGTGTCGCACTAGCAATTGCTAGTGGCGTGCTTGTCGAGGAGGTGCTTGCGACCCTCATTACGTTAGCCTACTCGTCCATCCGCCTACCGAAGCGTGGCATCGCGGCCCGTATTCCATCCCGCCTAACGAATCAGTGCGCTCAAGGCCTGCACAGTTCGATTTCGCTTGCCTACTCGTTCATCCGCCCTTGCGACGCAGCGCACTCAAGGCCTGCCTAGTCTCCATTCCGCCAAGCGAAGCTTTGCATAGCGGCATTGCATAGGAGTAGTTGTAGTTGTTTTCTTTTATTTTCCAAAAGCCAACCCATCTCTCCCGCATTCCATTCGACCTAAAGGACTTCAATCTCAAGTCCTCCTCAATAGTCAACTCCACCTTACTGTGTTCCTCAAGAGACCGACACTCGGGGATCTTCCCCATTATTATTACTTGCGCGACCGGTGCACTTGCCGAAATTATCGCATCAAGTTTTTGGCGCCGTTGCCGGGGAACACAGTCGTGTGAGTTTACTTGAGAGGGAGAGCCGAGAGATAGAAGTTTCTTCCAGTGTGTATAACCGCTTTATTATTTTTGTTTTCTGCTTGTTTGTTTAATTTCTCTTCTGTTTTAATTTTTTTTGGCAAGATTAATCCAAGGAGTTTTTTTTAGTTTGTGTAGATTTCCTTGCAAAGAATTTCAGTCTCTTTATATCTGCTTTAATTTTTGAAAATGTCTTCATGGGATAATTCTCCTGGCACTTACGACATGACGGTCTATTATATAGACCAAATGAATGAGTTAAATGTTAGGCAGTGTAGGAACGTTGTTTGCTTGTTGTGTCGAGGAGAGGGTCATGAATTGAAGGACTGTCCTAGTCTTTTCAATCCTGACCGCCGCTCCTCCACTCATGACAACATTGTCCCTATCACTCATTCTTTACCCATGGAGGCTATCGTTCCCTCTACCCCCGATCTTATTTCGTGCATGGACTCCTCACTCCCTATGTATGGCTTCACTCCCAGTGATGATGATCACTCATCTGTTAGCCAACAAGGAGAGGAATGGGAGCTCCTAGATGCACTTGAGTATGATGAGGAATGTATTCTTTCCATCGGGGAGGCGTTAGCGGATCTTTTTGCGGAGGAACCAAATCATTTTGTTCCTCCAGTTTCTTTGCAAGATTTTTCTACACACATTCTTTATGATCCTATCAACGTAAAGGAGTGGGGTGATGCTTCGGACTCGGAGGATGCTCCAAAGTGGGTTGAGGAGGATACTCTCACTGATGAGGAGGTTTGCACTTCTTCATGGGATGAGGAGGTCCAAACCACCACTGAGCCCTTGAGTTCTTGGGTTCTCCTCGCCATGATACTTACGATGATGATAACGATCTATCCTTGGATCCTGCTGGGAGTGAGACCGGGATCACTCCCCCGATTTTTGATTATTTATGTTCTTCGTCTTGTTTATTTCTCGATCCCCCCTCTTCATCCGAGCCTGTGCAGGTTGAGTCTTCACAGGTACCCCAGGAGGATTTGGTGCATATTGCCCAAGTCAATGTTGAGTGTACCCTCATATGTGAGGAGGTTGAACCCTCCTCCATAGAGGAAGCCTCATTCATTTCCTTCTCCTCCTGCTGCATCCCTGGAGATGATACCTTGCTGGGCAAGGATAGTTTTGGTGAGACGAGTGAGGACCAGGCCTCCTCCTCTTCTTACTTTCTTTTCCCTCTACCTGTGATGGGCAGGTTTTATCTATATTCAGGTAGAGGCGTGACTGTTCTGTCGCCGTATCGGTACCCGTTACCGACACGCGTATTAGAACATTTACCTGTTCATTTCCTTTTTCATACTCCCATTAGTTAGAACTTTTATGCTTCTAAATAAGTCATGCTGGGATGACAATAACCCCAGTAGTTATCTTACTTTTAATGCATTTTATTTTATTCAATCTTGTTTAGTTTGCTGTAGTTTATTGTAGTTTATCTTTTGCTTTTTCTTTTGTTTTGCGGAGCTGACCCGTGCAGGTATCTTTTCTAGATGGCGGATGTCGTGGCTCATTTTAGCTTACACGCCAATCTTCTGGTGTGCTCATTTTTGAGCACTGGTACTCTCTTCCCCTAGCCCTATTTTGATTTTCCTGTCATATATTATGCGGATTGTTTTGTTATGTCTATGGGAGAGTAATTTTGTTTACCCGCTCACGTGCACTATTGCACTGCATACTAGAAGATTTCATTTAAAATATTTTGTTTATGTTCATTGCACACCACAACACCCACTTGAGCGCGCGCTTAGCCGTTGGCATGTCGCGAGTTGAATTTATCTTTTTGTGTGATTTGGAAAATCATTTTGCTGGCTTAGGATTATGAGGCAGAGTAAAATGTTGACTCCTGTAGTGCTCCTAGTCGAGTGCTCATGTCTCGTAGAAATTCGTGTAGATTCAATTTCTTTTTATGCTTTTAGTTTATATTTTTCTACTAGCGTAAATATTGTTTACTTTACTCAAAATTTGGTGAATCCGGCGTGAATCAAACGGTAGCATAGGAATGTGTGTAAACGTTCGTCTCTGACGACATTTTTGATATTCTGTCCATAATCTCTTTTTGTCCATAATCTCTTTGTTCATGCTTTTATTTGAAGTACATGTTTTGGCCCATTATTGTGTGCAAGTGCTCACTTTATTGTTGGAGGTAAGCACATTGTGCTCCCCCTTGTATTTTCCTAATTTTGTTGCTGCTGGAAGTATATTCCCAGCGCGTGCTTGGGCTGTGAATAGGGGTAGATGTGCATTGTGCCTAAATTCATGTCTGCATGAACCGCACGGTCGTGCATTTCCTTGACACACGGTCGACTGCGATCGTGCGCTCATGGTGGCCGGCAAAATGGACCTTCGGAGTTTACTCGTGTGTTTTAACGCACTGGAGGATTCGCCCGTGCGTGAGTAAAACGCACGGTCCCCCCTGGTCGCTTATCTTTTCGTCATTCTCCAGATTCTTCGTCATTTGGTGGTTACCTGTGTGTTTTGACACACGGGCGGATTTGCCCGTGCGTGAGTAAAATGCACAGGCGCGTTCCTCCTTCTCAGGCACTCCTGCTGCGCTTAAGTTTCACACGGGTCATGCACGGTCGTGCGTTCGACTGTGCGTGACCAATTTTCTGATCTTTTTCTATAAAAGCTGCAGCTTTCGGCCTAAATAAGGAGAGACCGTACACGCCGTACAGCTGCGCTTTTTTCGCCATTTCCACTGAGGTTTCATCCCCTTGTGCCTCCTCCATCATTCTCAAGCTCTAAGGAGAGGGATTCAACCCTACATCCACCAATATCCAAGGAGAAGGAAGCTAGGTCGTTTCTGAATCGTGACACGAAGAAGACGGGCCATTGGAGGGTAGTGACAGCCTTCTCTACCCCGGACGCAGTTGAGGATCGAGCTTGGACGCGGATTGATAACCCAGCGATTCCAACCACGAATCTTCAACAAGACTTCGGATTCGGTCGATTCCTTGCTCTCTCTATATTTGTATTGGTAGTTGTAGTTAGTTGATCTCTTGTATTTTGATGATGAGCACTATAAACCTTGATTTATAAGTTATTTCTTATCTATGTGAAGTTATCTTTTGTTATATATGTGTATGAGGTGCGCCGCCATCAATTTTCCATTCTGCCGTCATGTTCGTTTGCCGCACTAGCAATTGCTAGTGGCGTTCCCGTCGACGAGGTGCTTGCGACCCTCATTTCGTTTGCCTACTCGTCCATCCGGCCTTACGAAGTAGCGCGCTCAAGTCCTACATAATCTCCATCCCTCCAAGCGAAGCTTTGCATAGCGACATTGCATAGGAGTAGTTGTAATATTTTTCTCTTTATTTCCGCCAACCAAAACCCCCGTTTCCGCATTCCATCTGATTATAGGACTTCGATCTCAAGTCCTTTCTCAAAAGTTAGCTCCACCTTACTGTTTTCCTTCGAGATTCGATACTCAGGGATTTACTCCTCGTTTTATATTACTTGAACGATCGGTACACTGCCGTTTCGTGTCGTAGTCTCGCTACCGTCTATAGCGGTGTGCGGGATTCGCGCATCAAGTTTTTGCCGCCGTTGCCGGGGAACACAGTCGTGTGAGTTTTCTGGAGAGGGAGAATCTGAGTGAGAGTCCTTTCCATTTGTGTATCGCATCATTTTGTTTTATTTCTTCGTATTCTATTTTTTTTTGTTTTATATTAGGTTGCTTTAGTAAATTATTGTGAGGTGTAGTATTTTGCATAATAGTATCTTTATTTTGAATCATTTTATCTTCACACTATGTGGGCATCTATTAATATTCGTTGTCATTAGTGTGGAGATATCTCTCAAGCTAGTGATAGATGTCCAAAGGGAGATAGTTGCCCTAGCACTCCTGGCCCAGCATACGAAGCACCGACTTCGTCTGGTACTCCATATACTGCGCGGAAGTCCTATGGCTATTCTGCCGAGCCTCTACCGTCATACTTCTTTTGGGCTTCAACACATGCTGTGCCAAAGAAGCCCGTAAGGCAGTACTTATTTTGTCAGAGCACAAATCATGTTTTGAAGGATTGTGTTGTTTATCTTCGCCAATTGGATGAGGATGTCGAGCCGGATATTCGGATCATTCCGACTCCTACCTCTGGCAGCACACCTTCAACATTTGTTTATGTGTCCGTGTCACCTTCACATTTTGAAGGGTATGGCGTGGACACGGTCACCGGATGTGTGGCTGATCTGGGCACTGACATTACTGAGCCCATCTCCCCTGTACATCCATATCCTAGCGTAGATTTGATTCTTTGTGAGGAATCAGTGCTTGACTTTTATCCAAGCACCCTTCCTCCCCCTGTTGTGCATACTACTACATTCGTCTCTGACGACATTTTTGATGATGCCTTGCATGAGGAGGCAAGAGATTTACATATCATACCTACTCCTATGGAGGAGGACAACCTTCTGTGTGAAGAGGAATTTTCCTCAACAACGTTGGAGGATGTCCAAATCTTGGGCGAGGTAGATGTTGATCTTGCCGAGTCTTGCTGCATTGTTAACAATGCCAACATTATTTTACTTCCCCAACCTGATGGGAGTGAGACCGGGACCACTCCCCCGATTGATTTTTATTTATGTTCTTTTTCTTCTTTATTTCTTGACCCACCTTCTTCTTCTTCTGAGCCTATGCAGGTTGAGTCAGCACAGGTCATGCTGGTGGACTTGGCGCAATGTGCCCAAGACAATCGTGTGCACGTCTATTTGTGTGAGGAGGGTGATCCCCCTCCACAGGGGACATGCCATATATTGTATTCCCCATCCGCTGCCTCCCTGTTGATGACACCTTGCTAGGTAAGGATTTATTTTGTGGTGAGGTGAGTGAGGACCAGCATTCCTCCTCTCCTTACTTCCTATTTCCTCTACCTGTGTTAAGCAGGTATTATTATTTAGGTAGAGGGGTAACTGTTCTGTCTCTGTATCGGTACCCGCTACCGACACGGATATTAGAATAGCTGCCTGTTCACTTCTCTTTCCATACTCCCATTAGCTAAAACCCTTTTCTTTTTAAATAAGTTGTGCTGGGAAGACAATAACCCCAGTAGTTATCTTACTTTTTCTTGTCTTTTAATTTATCACCTGCAAAAACTAGTTAGTTTTATGTTATTTTAGTTTTCTTGTGCGGAGACCACCCTTTACAGGTATTTTCTATTTGTGAAGGCGGTGGTCATGATTCTTTGTAGAGCTTCACTCCAGGCTTCTGGTATGCTTACTAGCTGAGCATTAGGTACCCTCTTCCCCTAACTTTGTTTTAGAATATCTTAATGCATAGTTCAAGTCTGGGGGAGACCTGTTTGTGTACCCACTCACGTGCACATTTATTTAGCATGCTAGAAGTTTTTATCTAAGAATCATTTTGTTCATTTTGTCTGCACACAAAGCACCCACTTGAGCGCGTACTTAACCTTTAGTGCATCACGAGTATAACTCATTCCTTTTTGTATATGGGAAAATGATTGTGCTAGCTTTTAAATTATGTAGTGGAATAAAATGTTGACTCCGATGCTTCTAGTCAAGTACTCATGTGAGTATAGGGATTCATGTAGATTAGATTTCTTTTTATACTATTAGCTTTATGCATTTCTATTAGTATAAATATTGATTACTCTACTCAAATGGTGAATCCGGTGTGAATCAAACGGTAGCATAGGAATGTGTGTAATTGATTGTTAGATATGTATTGCTCAAGCCGAGAGGAAAGATAATCTTTCTCGGTGGCTAAGAACTTGCACCAAGCGATTCTTGAAGCATTGACATAAGATAGTTCTAGTGTGTGAGAATGACGTAGGCCATCATTTTGGCTTGGGTGAGCTTTTGTGCCATTCCTATCATCTTATCCTCGTTAGCCCAGTTGTGCCTACCCGTTCTTTGATTCAGCCCCACTTCTATCTCACCAAAGCCAAAAAGCCAATCCTAGTCACTCTCCCAAATTTGAGTTTTAGCTGTTTATCATTTTCATAATTGGGGTGTTGATGTTGTGTTTTATTTTGTGAAAATGTGGCTATGCCTCCTTGCCAAATCTGCTGAAATTAAAGAAAAGAAAAGATAAAAAAATGAAAAAAAAAAGGGAAAAGAAAATGAAAAAATTGAGCTCAATTGAAAATCTGTGTAAATTTATGAATAAGAGTAGGCGGTGCACACACCCATGTTGCAAAAATCGAAGTCTGGGGGTGTGGTGTACTTGCATTCGATGTTGGTGTGCGAGGAGTGTTTTAAAAGCTCATTTGGGTTTAGTGTTTCAGCCGTCATTTCTATCTTTAGTTACCTCACCTTAACCCAAGCCCCATTTAAAACCTAAAGTCCTACCGACTCGCGCTATGAACCAATCTAGTGTCGTGGAGAGAATGTGAACGGGTGAGCTTATGGTCTCCGACACCAATGGATTTCGGTGGAGTTTGTCCGGAATCTCAACTTAGGCAATGCTTATCTCAGCAATTATTTCACTTTCTCCATATGTGTGACCAGATGATTCATCGTGATTCTCATTTTGAGTAGAAGTAACACTTATTTACTCTTTTAGAAATTCATAAACTTTGTGTATAATTAGGAATCTTCTCTAATATTCTTATACGCACATGAGCATGCGACTTTGCATGGTATTCCATTTTGTAATTTCTAGTTAGCTACTTCATATTCCCGCTTGCTTAGGAGTTGTTTGCTCGGGACGTGCAAATAGGTAAGTCTGGGGGTGTGATGAGTCCCAATTATATACACATTTTCGGACTCATCTGGGCTAGTATTCCTGCATTTATACTTCAGTTTTTGTCCATAATCTCTTGGTTCATGCTTTTATTTGAAGTACATGTTTAGGCCCATTATTGTGTGCAAGTGCTCACTTTATTGTTCTGGGTAAGCACATTGTGCTCCCCCTTGTATTTTCCTTATTTTTTTGCTGCTGGAAGTGTATTCCCAGCGCGTGCTTGGGCTGTGAATAGGGGCAGATGTGCATTGTGCCTGAATTTATGTCTGCATGAATCGCACAGTCGTGCATTTCCTTAACGCACGGTCAACTGCGATCGTGCGCTCATGGTGGCCGGCAAAAAGGACCTTCGGAGTTTACTTGTGCGTTTTAACGCACGGGCGGATTCGCCCGTGCGTGAGTAAAACACACGGTCCCCCCTGTTCGCTTATCTTTTCGTCGTTCTCCCTATTCTTCGTCATTCGGTGGTTACCCGTGCATTTTGAAACACGGGCGGATTTGCCCGTGCGTGAGTAAAATGCACGGGTGCTTTACTCCTTCTCAGTCACTCCTGCTGCGCTTAAGTTTCGCACGGGTCACGCACGGTCGTGCGTTCGACCGTGCGTGACCAATTTTCTGATCTTTTTCTATAAAAGCTGCAGCTTTCGACCTAAACAAGGAGAGACCATACACGCCGTACAGCTGCGCCGTTTTTGCCATTTCCACTGAGGTTTTGTCCCCTTGGGCCTCCTCCATCATCCTCAAGCTCTAAGGAGATGGATTCAACCCTACATCCATTAAGATCCAAGGAGAAGGAAGCTAGGTCGTTTCCGTATCGTGACACGAAGAAGACGGGCCATTGGAGGGTAGTGACAGCCTTCTCTACCCCGGACGCAGTTGAGGACCGAGCTTGGACGCGGACTGAAAACCCAGCGATTCCAACCGTGAATCTTCAACAAGACTTCAGATTCGGTCGATTCCTTGCTCTCTCTATCTTTGTATTGGTAGTTGTAGTTAGTAGATCTCTTGTGTTTTGATGATGAGTGCTATAAACCAAGATTTATAAGTTATTTCATGTATATGTGAAGTTATCTTTTGTTTATATGTGTGTATGAGGTGCGCCGCCATCCATTTTCCATTCCGCCATCATGTTCGTTTGCCGCACTAGCAATTGCTAGTGGCGTGCCCGTCGACGAGGTGCTTGTGACCCTCATTCTGTTTCCCTACTCGTCCATCCGCCCTTACGAAGTAGAGCGTTCAAGGCATACATTGTCTCCATCCTGCCAAGCGAAGCATTGCATAGCGGCATTGCATAGGAGTAGTTGTAATATTTTTCTCTTTATTTCTGCCAACCAAAACCTCCGTTTCCGCATTCCATCCGATTATAGGACTTCGATCTCAAGTCTTTTCTCAATAGTTAGCTCCACCTTACTGTGTTCCTTCGAGATTCGATATTCGGGGATTTACTCCTCGTTTTATATTACTTGAACGATCGGTACACCGCCGTTTCGTGTCGCAGTCTCGCTTTCATCTATAGCGGTGTGCGGAATTCGCGCATCAACTTCCGCTCATCTGAATCTCCACCATAATCAGCATACATGTAGCCATGCAGATAAAAGCCCTAGTACCTCCCATAGAAGAGACCCAAATCAGAGGTGGACTTTAAGTATTTTAAAATACTCCTTGCCGCCATCAGATTAGGTTTCCGCGGCTCTACCATATATCGACTCACTCAGCCTACCGTATAAGCAATATCCGGCCTTGTGATCATCAGATATATCAGACATCCGACCAAAGCCCGGCACACCAAAGGATCAGAGTGAATCTTCCCATCATCTCGTCAAAGCATCACACCAAGCTCTAGTGGAGTAGAGCTACTCTTCCCCCCATCCTTGCTAAACCGCTTCATGATCCTATATGCATAGCCCTTCTGGGAAACAAGCATACCGCTCTTTTTCCTCTCTATCTCGAGTCCAAGGAAATGGTGGAGCTCACCCAGATCCTTCATCTCAAATCTAGTAGCTAGCTCAGCCCGGAGCCTAGCTACCTCCATCTCAGAATTCCCCGTGACGATCACGTTGAAAGTGCATAGTGTGCCTCTGAGAATTCTCTAGATGGGTGGGGGTGGGAGGGGGGGGGGGGGGGGGGGTGAATAGAGATTTTAAATATATCTATCCTAACTATGTTAAAAATAAATTAAACTAAGGATTTATTCTCAACAACACATGCCAAATAATTGAATGCAGGAAATAAAGTACAGAATATAAGATTGGCATAGCACAAAAAATCACAAAACAAACACAAAGAAATTTATAGAGGTTCCCCAAAATGTGGGTACTCCTCTCTTGTACCACCTGGTAGGAAAGCACCAGCAGTGCCAAAGTCTTTTGATAAGGAGACTCTTAAAACCACTGATCTTTTGATAAGGAGATCATGAACCACCAAATCTTTTGATAAAGAGATCTTAAATCACCAGATCTTTTGATAAGGATATCTTGAACCACTGAATCCTTTGAAGAGGTATTAATAAAACACTTTTACAGAAATTAGAATGAGAAGGAGAAGAAGGAATGTTGAAGGAATTTTGTTCTCAGAATTCTTGAAATGACTGTTTGAAAAATAGCCAATATAAAGTTCCACTGAATCTGCTCATGATTAGCCCCTGCTTTTGATGGTGATGAATTGCAGAGGCTTTGTATTATAGATCCCTTTAACTTCTACTGATCAATATTTGGCTGCTATGACATGGTGATGAAGAGCAGCTGTCAGATCTTCTGTTCTATCAGATGAAGAATAGTTGTTTTCTCTTCTCTTTTCTGTTCTTGGTTAGTGTTTCTGAGAGAGGAGGAACAAGAAGAGAAACCCTAATCAGAAGGAAGATGGCTGATAGTGATCAATGCACTGCCATTCTCTTTTTTCTCTGTCCTTTTATAGACTGTGTCTCCTTTGAATTTGTTTCCCTTTTAGGTAAGACCTGAAAAGGTATTTCTCATAGACATTCTCTTTCATTCCATTTATACTTCTCGACCCATCAACCAAAGAGATATATACTTCTAAGAAATTCATTGTCTCCTTCTTTAATGCTTCCTTCTACTTCAGGCAATTATTAGGTCGTTGGAGAATGGTCTTGAAAGATATGGGCCATGAGAGAGGCATCAGAAAGATAGCTGAAAAGTTAAACTTTTACAAAATGTATTCGACGTAGCGTCGAATTAACTTCCTCTCTTATCGACGCAGCTTCGAGTTCTTGTAGGAGCAGCTTCTATTTCAACTGTGCTCTGATTGAACTTTGCTAGTCGACGTTGCGTTGATATCTTATCGATGCACCTGTCGAGTTCAATAGCATGGCTCTGAATTCCATTATCAGCGTCGAGATGAAGTCGACGTTGCGTTGACTTTAGATGGCTTTGACAGATATCCCCTTCTGCGTCATGTTGAAGTAGAATCTTCGTCGAATTCTCAAGTTACTGCGACAGGTCCCTGACCTCTATGTCGATATCTATTCGACGTAACATCAACTTGAGTTACTTCGACAGAAGGGTTGAACCACTTGGACTTCTAGTCAGAGTATGGTCGATATGAACTCGATGTTGCGTAAAATTCCATTCGACGCAAATGTTAACTTTGCCCAAATTTGCACCCCTTGAAGTGGTCTTGACACTCTAGGTAGAGTGTGACATCCTAAGACATCTAATGACCAGATAACCCTCACTATACAATGGGTAACTTAAATCTTAGGGGATAAAATCACTTTTAATTAATTTGTTAAGTTAAATCAAGGGTTTTTCCCAACAATCTCCCTCTATTTATCTTAACAAATTTTACAGTTTGTTCAGAGTGATTTTATACAATTTTTCATAAATAATAATACGTATAAGGCAGTATAGACATAAGAAAATAAGTATGCTAGATGATCTGATATCAACACAGATGACAGATTAATGATAGTCAGAAGATTTATCATAGATTATCCAGAATGAGTATCACTTCTTGTCTTTGAGAAATAAGAATAGATCTTCATACACTCTTCTATACTTTTTCTCCACATATTTGAAATTTGCTTGAGTGGCTTTCTCTGGATTCCTCTGTATCCTTCCATGGCCTTTGAAAAGCTTTTTCAGGTCTACTTCTGTATTAGGATGAACATCCTTGAGTGTAAAGCCCATTCCAAAAACCATGGCTGTCATCAGATTTATAAGCTCTAGGTTCAGATCAGCTGATTCTGGATCTTCCTCAAATTTGGATTCAGCAGGCAATGCTTGGGTTTCACCAACTGTTGTCTTTTCTTGCTCAGAAGTTGATGCCTTTGTGAACATGATCTTCTTCAACTTCTTCTCCTTTTCAGGTGACTCTTCACCTTTCTTCCTTTTCTGAGAAAACTGCACTCCTTCTTTTGGATTGCACCCAATTCCTCCTTTGTGAAGTTTTCCTACTCCTTCAAGCATTTTAGCTTGAGGATTCTTTGTAGTGTATCTTGAATAGTCAAACCAAGAAGACTTAATGGGATTTTCCTTGGCCAGTTCCTCCTTTTCAACTACTTCCTTCCCTCTTTTTAGTATATCAATAAATCTGTCTTTCTTGTCTTGAAGCTCCTTTTGAGCTACTTCATATTCATATATTTCTCTTTCTCCAATATCTTCCAATACCTTATCGAGTCCTGGATTAGTATAGGTCTTCATCGTGTTCTCTAGAATTTCAACCTTTTCACACTTCTTATTATACGATTTGTCTTTCTTGTACTCTTTCCTTTGCTCCTTAGTGTATTGTTCCCAGATTGGTATTCTTCCCCTGCCCCTTCTTCCTCTTCTTCTATCTTGATAAGGAGGTATTCCTTTAAGAATGGGTATTGGCAGGATAGAAGCAGATGTGTGCCTTGGAGCAGGTGGTGGACAAAGAGGCTGAGATGGTGTTGGAAATGGTTCTGTTGTAGGAAAATCTAGAGCATATTTAGTTGAATCACATTCTTGATTAGTAACTTTGATAGGAGGAGGTGTTGTAGTAGAATCACTAGAGGACACCATAAATTGAAGAGGATCAGGAATATGTGTCTCTTTATTAGCAATGTATCCTTGAATGTGCATGACATGGATCTGATCGTCTGAGTGGACAAAACTCTCCCCCTGTCTAGAAGACTCCCCCTGTATTACTGGCAGAACTCTTGGAAGTGAACACTCCCCCTGGATCTCTGCATCTATGAGCTGTAGTTTAGACACAACAACAGGCTCTCCTTCAGAAAAAAGGAGAGAGGGATCGTTGTTCTATAGACCGAGTCATGTGGAACCTCTAGCCTGCTGGAACACATATCCCCCTACTATATATCCTGAAAGAAGGATATAAAACCATCAGAAGCCACCACTATTCATCTTACTTCATCATCAAGGGCCTTTATCTAGGAAGTGAGGTCTTGCAACCTTCTATGTTGACGGCGTAATTTACGGTAACAGTCATTGGAAAGATCAAGGTAGATGGAATAGAACTTTGACAGTACTTCCTCCATTGCTAGATTGACTCCTTCAACCACATCATATTGGTTTGATGGGAATGCCATAGGAGGTTGGAGAGTACCTGCACGAAAACAGAGAAAAGAGACGAAGAGATGGTAGAGAGAAGAGAGTAGAGAAAGAGATCTCAAATAGCACCAGAAAAATTAGGCGCAATAGTTGCTTTGAGTAGACGAATCGCCGCACCTTAGGGTTGTAGTCGAAGCAATGTCGAGAAAGGCATAATTTAGCGCGCCAAAAGGGTGGAAGTGTGCGCGACCTATCAATGTCGACGGAGCGTCAAGTTGATGTCGATGTGGCTTCGAGAAGAAGTCATCAATGATGATATCGACGTAAGCGTCGATATCAATTTGACATTACGTCAAATGGTATTCAAAGGATACCTCCCAAAGTGCTCTCGAAGATTGCATCGAGTAGAAAATGATGTAACGTTGATTTGTATTCGACGCAGCTTTTAGTATACATATATGATTCTCTTTAAGATTCTTGTTATTTTTACCAGCAATAGTTTGCTATAGCAAATAGATGTGCATACATTATAAGGGGAACCAACAAAGCTCCATCAAGCATCCCCAATGCATTGATGAAGAACTTGTGCATACTTTCATCAAGGGGCTTAGTGAAAATGTCAGCCCTTTGAGTGTCAGTAGAAATGTATTGAAGGTTAATCTTGCCCTTCTCCACATTGTCTCTAAGAAAGTGGTGCCTTATCTCTAAGTGCTTAGTTCTACTGTGGAGAATAGGATTGGAAGCCATTGATATAACACTAGAGCTGTCACAAAATATTGTGGAATTGGTAAGTGAAAAGTTGTAATGCAACAATTGATTTTGCATCCACAAGATTTGTGAATAACAGCTTCCTGCAGCAATATACTCAGCTTCAGCTGTATAAGTGGAGACTGTGGTTTGCTTCTTACTAAACCATGAAATCAGTCTAGCACCCAGAAACTGACATGTCCCTAAGGTACTTTTTCTATCTAGCCTGCATCCAGCATAGTCTGCATCTGAATATCCAATCAATTCAAACCCAAATTCAGCTGGATACCAAAAGCCAAGCTCAGGAGTACCTTTTAGATACCTAATTGTTCTTTTGACAGAACTCATGTGGGATTTTTTTGGGTCAACCTGAAATCTTGTAAAAATACAGGTAGCAAACATTATATTAGGTCTGCTAGCTGTTAGATAGAGAAGATAGCCAATGGCTGCTCTGTAAGTCTTCTGATTAAATGACTTACCTTATTCATCTCTATCTAAGACAATATTAGTGGCCATGGGGGTTTTCATAACAGAGGCATTCTCCATCCCAAACCTTTTGATGAGTTCTCTTGTATATTTGGATTGGGATATGAAAAATGCCATCTGCATTTTGTTTAACCCGGACTCCAAGGAAGTAGGATAATTCCCCCATGCTACTCATTTCAAATCTGGACTGCATCAGGTAAGCAAACCTTTTGCATAAAGATTGATCTGTGGACCCAAATATAATATCATCTACATATATTTGTACAAGTAGTAGCTGATTCTTGTGTGCTCTTGTGAAAAGGGCTTTATCCACCTTCCCCCTTTCAAATTTGTGTTCCAGGAGAAAAGTGGATAAGGTCTCATACCAAGCTCTTGGAGCTTGCTTGAGACCATATAGTGCTTTATCTAATCTATATAAAAAAGAAGGAAAGGTTGGATTGACAAAAACTGGTGGCTGTTACGCATACACCTCTTCTTGCAATTTTTCATTTAGGAAGGCACTCTTGACATCCATCTGGTATACCTTTATCTTCATGTGGGAAGCATATGCCAGGAACATTCGGATTGCCTCCAGCCTTACTACAGGGGCAAATGTCTGGTTGAATTCAATGGCTTCTTCTTGCCTGTACCCTTGAGTCACATGTCTAGCCTTGTTTCTAACAATGACCCCTGTTGAGTCCATTTTATTCTTGAACACCCACTTGGTGTCAATCACTGGGTAGTTCTTTGGTCTCTCAACCAATGTCCACACCTTATTTCTCTCAAACTGGGTTAGTTCATCTTGCATAGTAGATATCCAATTAGGGTCACTGTCTGCTTCTTCAAACTACTTGGGTTCATATTATGATAGAAAGCACTACAGAATAGTCTCACTTGTGAGTTGGTTTCTTGTCTTGACTCCTGCTGTCAAGTTTCCAATCACTTGAGTTGAAGGATGGTCTTTTTGAGTCATCCTAGATCTTGTTGAGTGATCTAGGATCTGTTCTTCCTCCTGGGTTGTCACTTGCTCAGAGACAGTTGGAGTATCAGCATCATGTACTGGAACATCATCTGTGGCTAGTATCCCAGGTGCTGCTATTTCCTCTTCATCTGCTGCAGATTCCTCACCAAAGTCAGTGTCAATCTTTTGTTGTTCTTTTTCTTGACATACTGATGGATGGTCTACTATGCTCATCCTTTCAACCTGCTCTGCAAGTTGGTCTTCTTTCTGTAGAATAGGACTGGTGGAAGTTTCCTTCCCCTTGTAAACCATGTTAGTCTCATCAAAAACTACATGCATGGACTCCTAAGTTTTGAGAGAGCTTTTATTGCAGCACCTATAGGCCTTGCTTGATGAAGAATATCACAAGAATATTCCATCATCAGCCTTCTTGTCAAATTTGGCAAGATGGTTTTTCCCATTGTTAAGGATAAAGCGAGTACACCCAAAGATTCTAAAATAAGTGACTATATGTGTCTTTCCCTTCAACAGCTCATAGGGAGTCTTCAACTTAGTCTTGTGGATGAGACTTCTATTTAGATTCAGCTAATAATGTTCTTCCTGATTCAAGTAGGGTCTATTTTTCCTTTCAACCACCCCATTTTGCTGAGGGGTTCTAGGAGCTGAAAAGCTTTGCCTGATACCTTCATCCTCACAGAATCTACACATTAACTGATTCTCAAACTCAGTGCCATGATCACTTCTGATCACAGCAACCTATGTATTGAGTTCAGATTGAATCTGTCTAATGAATCTTAAGAGGGTCTTGAATGTGTCGGACTTAGCTTTTAGAAAGAACACCCAACTGAATCTAGAAAAGTCATCAACTATGACTAAGGTGTAGGACTTTCCTGCTAAGCTTTGAGTTAAGATAGGACCAAATAAATCCATGTGCAACAGAAATAGAATTCTAGGAGAATCATTCTTACCAATTGGTTTGAATGAAGCTTTGATCTGCTTTCCTAGTTGGCAGGCTCTACAGGGGTGGTCTTTTGTTGAATTTTCCAATTGGTAAACCCCTGACTAGATTGAGTTTGGATAGTTTAGCTATGTTTTTAAAATTAAGGTGACTAAGTCTCTTATGACACAGCTCGCTGTTTTCTAATTGGGAGTTAAATAAGCAGATCTCAGTCTTTGTATATTCAAAGTCTACAAAATATACCTTGCCTTTTCTAAGACCAGTTAAAACTGTTTGATCAGCCTTGGAGCAAACTATATGACACAAAGACTTGGTGAATACAACTT
Source organism: Dactylorhiza incarnata (assembly GCA_033032865.1). Lineage (NCBI taxonomy): Eukaryota > Viridiplantae > Streptophyta > Magnoliopsida > Asparagales > Orchidaceae > Dactylorhiza > Dactylorhiza incarnata. The sequence continues at coordinate 2,740,277 of JAWHQI010000124.1, read as the reverse complement.
TGTATTCACCATCACACACCTGACTGATACTAATCAGATTATGTTGAAGCCCTTCAACATAAGCTACTTTAGAGAAGGAGATTTCTCTAATCCTGAGCAACCCATATCCTTTGGTTTTCCCAGAGTGGGAGTTCCCAAAAATTACCTTTGGCCCTTCCTTGGCCTTGAAATTTTCCAGCAAACCTTTTGCTCCAATCATATGCATGGTGAAAGTGAGGTTACATCATAAATTAATTCTAAAGGGCGAGGGGGGGGGGGTGAATAGAGTATTAAAACTTTTTATTAGTTTTATTGCGGAATTGAAAATACTGATATATATATATATATATATATATATATATGTGTGTGTGTGTGTGTGTGTGTGTAACACAGAGTGAATAATAAAAACTGAAAGATAAAAAATCGGCACAACACAATCACAGAAAAATAAACAAATCACAGAGGACACAAGGAACTATAGTGGTTCACCAATCAACCTGGGTACATCCACTCTTCTACCACCCTTGGTAGGAATCCACTAGGATTTTTGATCAGGTGTCCTAACACCAATGAGCTTTTGATAAGGTGCCCAAAAACCACACAGGATTTTTTGATCAGGTGTCTTGCCACCAAGAGGTAAACTTTGAACGAAGTATTAACCCTGTACAAGATGAGGTAAAGAAGGGTTAGATGTTCTTCTCTGCCAATAATCTGAGAGAAGACAAATGATATTGATGTTGAAAAGCTCCCACTGTCTGATGTAGAGTTGTTGACAGTTTGAGGATGGAAGCTTCCTTTTGAATGAATGAACTTCCTGTAGCTGATTAAACTGAGAGAATAAGTTCTTCAGTTTGTTGTTGCTCTTTTGAAGGTCTAAACTTGCAGCAGGAATCTGAGAGAGTGTGTTGATGTTCTCAAAAGAATGAATCCTGCTTTGAGGAAGAAGAAGACTGAAAAATATTTGCTCTGTCTGTGCTTCTTCTTCTTCTTCTTCTTTTATCTATATTTTTCTTGAGTCGTGTTCTGTACTCTGTATTCTGAATAATCGAGAGTGAAAAACCTCTGTATTTGTTATCCTTCCTCTTTGATAATATGATATTATATTTAATATCAAATCACTTGATTCTCGGAACTGTACAAGCCACAAAACTCTTTTGGCAGTGTACTTTATTACTTTTGCCGTGAAAGATGCCTTTGCATTAAATGTCAACGGCTCTTCTCCTTAGAATATGACAAAATAAAGGAATATAATAAATAAATATAATATCCTTACTTGTCTAACTGAATACTTCCAAGATTTGAATAGTTCTGTTAAGATTGTCGATCTGAGTATAGATTTCGTCGACCTGAAGCTTTATATAGTCGACCTGAACTTCTGATAAATATTCGTCGAACGCAGACTTGAGTTCATCGATCTTAGAATATAATTCTTAGAGTGCTGCGATTAGACAAAATCTTCAGCCGCTGAGACTGGTTCGTCGACCACTGAGACGGGTTCGTCGACCGTTGAGACGGGTTTGACAACCGCTGAGAAGGGTTCGTCGACCGCTGAGATGGGTTCGACAACCGCTGAGATGGGTTTGTCAAACTCAGTATGGAGTTCGTCGAACGCAGAAAACTTGTCTTTTCTTTGATTTTATCAGCCTAAAACTATGACCCTCAAGACTATACATTTGGGGTCAACTTAGTCCTAATCAACAAATAGTGATCCTAGCCCAAATCAGAAATTGGGTTGTTCCAACAATCTCCCCCTATTTGGGTTAGGACACTATTTGACAAAATTTGAAAAAAAAAATAAAACAACAACGAAATAACAGAGCATATATATCTGATATATTTTGAATATTTTAGCAGATATAAAATATGACACTCTGAGTTTTGCAATTACATTGAAAACTAATAAATAAAAACAAATAATTAGAACCTTTTGATTTTCTGAATTCTGCTTTCTGAAATTGTCTTTCTCTGAATTCTGATTTTGTCTTTCTGAGCTTTCTTCTGAATTCTGATTAGCTGAGCTGTAGCAATAACTGATACTGAATTTTCTATATCAAAATTCTTCTTCTGAGTTGTATCTGCATCTCTCCTTTCATAAAGCATCTCCCCCTGAGACTGGAGCTTCTTCAGCTTCTCCCCCTGCCTAGTTCATAGAACATCTCCCTCTGAGAAATTGCATCAGATGGAGCTTCTTCATAGAACTTCTCAGGAGCAACTGCATCATATGGAGCTTCTTCAAGACATCTCCCCCTACCGAGTTTCAGGAAGACCTGAAGCTAGTGTTGGAGTTCCTGAGGTGATCTCAAAGCAATCAATAGTTAGTCTTGCTGCCAACGCAATATGAGCCTATAGGGTCGCACATAAAAGCATTTGGAGAAATTGGAGAAAGGATTGTGTTGGCCTCACTTATATTGGATATGAGTGGATGACCAATCCTGTGACTATATAGAGTTAAGTTGAGAATGTCTCAACGGGAAAATCGTTTAAAGGGTTTAAACTGATGGATTTGAATAGTCGAGTTCGGTTATTATGAATAACCGAATTCGGTTATTGGTGAATTCGGTTATAGTGTATAACCGAATTCGGTTATTGGAATTCGGTTATAGTGTATAGTCGAATTCGGTTATTGGAAAATTCGGTTATTGTGATTAGCCGAATTCGGTTATAGTGTATAACCGAATTCGGCTATTCTGTATAGTCGAATTTGAATAACCGAATCCGTCGAAATGGTTTCACCGAATATGATCCGAATTCGGTTAATAGGATTAGTCGAATTCGGTTAATCAAAATCTGGACAGAAATGTTCTGTATTTCCCTGTGGTCTGCGGATAGCCTATTTTATGCCTTGGGTATAAAAGGAATGCGATTAGGTCTTCTTAAAGGACGGTTTTTAGATCGAGCCTCATCGCGTTTTTCCAGTAGAGGCAAAGACGGAAGAGTTCCGCACGAAGCCCGTCCGCCGATCTTCTTCACCGTCGCTAGTCGACGCCACCGGTCGCCGCCTCCTCTGGATCGGGCCTAGCAGTCCGTGAGGATGTTGAGAGCTTCCTTCTCTAACCTAGTTCTTGTGCGACAAGAAGCTAGGGTTCTTCATCGCTTGTGTGGACTTCTGTAGAGGGATCGATTTATTTCGATCCTTGAAGAACTCAAGGAAGATTTCGGATTTCTCTTGGAGCACCTTGGTTGAGTTTTGACTCAATCCCGCAAAAGGTATATCGATTTCCTTTTGACACCTCTTGAATCATGTAAGATCGCAAGATCCGTTAATCTCTTTTGGGTTGTTCTTGTTATTTCCGCTGCGCATATATGATATGTCATCCCTAACGTAGGGATATAGAAAACCCAACAGCTAGGCCCCTAGAAGAAGGGACATTTGATGGAGGTAGGGAAGGATGCAATCTTTATATTGCTATTGTTCCTGCAAAATGAAATAGAGATCAAGTGCAAAGGGAACTAGAAAGAGAAGCAATTCTGTAGGCATTCAGATAAATAGAAAAACTTAGTTTGATATTATAAGGAATGAGGGACAAATAGAAGATTTAATTTTTTTTAACTGATTGAATCTTCATCTATCATTCATAGCTGATTTATAAAGAAGATATGTTTCTTTTCATCCAAGGGTTTGGTGAAAATATCAGCCCTTTGCAAATCAGTAGAGATGAATTGTAGGCAAATTATATTTTTATACACATTATCCCTAAGGAAGTGGTGCCTAAGTGCTATGTGTTTAGTCCTACTATGGAAAACAGGATTTTGTGCTATAGATATTGCACTAGTTTTGTCACAAAATATAATTGAATTATTTAGTTTGATCCCATAGTCTAGGAGCTGATTTTGTATCCACAACGTCTATGAGCAGCAACTGCCAGCAGCTATGCATATAGCTTCAGCTGTTGATGTAGACACAGATGTTTGTTTCTTACAAAACAAGGACACAAGCCTATCACCAAGAAACTGACAATTTCCTGATGTACTTTTCCTATCTACTCTACATCCAGCATAATCTGAATCTGAGAATCCAGTTAATTCAAATTCAGATGTTGTTGGATACCAAAGTCTTAGATTTGGACAACCCTTTATATATCTCAAAATTCTTTTTAATAAAATTAGGTGGGATTCTTTGGGGTTTACTTGAAACCTAGCACAAATTCAAGTAGCAAACATAATATCAGGCCTATTTGCTATTAAATAAAGTAATGAGCCAACAATTGCTCTATATACTTTTTGATCAATAGGTTTCCCTGATTCATCATTATCAACTACAACATTAGAGGGAATGGGTGTTTTCATGGTAGAAGAATCAGACATACCAAATATTTTCACTAATTCCTTAGCATACTTAGATTGGGTTATGAAGATTCCATTTGGAGTTTGCTTCACTTGAAGACCAAGGAAGTAAGATTGTTCACCCATACTACTCATTTCAAATTTAGATTACATTAGATTAGAGAATCTTTTGCAAAGATTTGAATCAGTAGAGCCAAATATGATATCATCTACATATATTTGAACTAGTAAGGTTTGATTTTTATGTATCCTGAAAAATAAAGTTTTATCAACTATGCCTCTACAGAATTTATTCTCTACAAGAAAACTAGCTAAGGTCTCATACCATGCTCTAGGAGCTTGTTTGAGACCATAGAGAGCTTTATTAAGCTTAAAGATATAAGAGGAATGAGTTGGAGAGATGAAACCTGGTGGTTGTTCCACATAGACTTCTTCTTTGATTTCTCCATTCAAAAATGCACTTTTCACATCCATTTGATAAACCTTGAACTTCTTGTATGCTGCAAAATGCTAGGAAGATCCGGATTGCTTCTAACCTTGCAACTGGTGCAAAAGTCTGATCATAATCTATTCCTTCTTCCTGTGAGTATCCTTGAGCTACTAGTCTAGCTTTATTTCTCACAATATCTCCATTTGCATCTAGCTTGTTCCTGTAGACCCATTTAGTGCCAATCACTAGATGATTCTTTGGTATTTGAACCAAATCCCAAACTTTGTTTGTCTCAAACTGATTGAGCTCCTCTTGCATAGCAATGATCCAGTTGGGATCTTGTTCTGCATCTTGTAGGGATTGAAGTTCAATCTGAGAGAGAAAACAAGTGTGCATCAGATTTTGATTAGCTTGGTGCCTTGTTTGGACACCATTTGATATGTCTCCAATTATTTGAGATCTGGGCTGATCTCTGTTATTGACATAATCAACAGGTAGAGTGGGAATAACATTATCTGTTATTAATTCATCTTGTGGAATGTTACTTAATGCTTCCTTTTCAGGTACAACTTCACTGATTTCTTCATCACTTTCTTCACCATCCTGCTGTACAAGATTTAGAGATCCTTCCTTCTATAGAGCTAATTGATCTAGCTGCTCACAGAGTGTAGGTACCTGCAGGTTTTCTTTGGTAGAAGAATTCTTCTCCTTGTAAAACATGCTAGTTTCATCAAAGGAAACATGCATAGTTTCTTCAATTTTAAAAGATGATTTGTTAAATATCCTAAATGCTTTGCTGATTAATGAATAACCTAAGAAAATTCCTTCTTCAGATTTTGGTTCAAATTTCCTAAGGGTTTTTTATCATTATTATGAACAAAACATTTACAACCAAATGTTCTAAAATAGTTAACTTTAGGTTTCTTCCCTTTAAGTAACTCATAGGAAGTCTTACCCTTAAGTTTATGTATCAAACTCCTATTCAACACATAATTTGTTGTGCTAACAGCCTCTTCCCAAAAAGATAGGGGCAAATTAGCATCTTCAAGTAATGTTGTTGCTGATTCAATTAGGGTTCTATTTTTCCTTTCAACTACACCATTTTGTTGAGGAGTTCTAGGAGCTGAGAAGCAATGCCTGATACCTTCCTTCTCACAGAATTCTTGCATGAGAACAGACTCAAACTCAGTGCCATGATCACATCTGATCAATGCAACTACAGTAGAATACTCAATCTGAATGCTCTTAAGAAAGTCTGTAAGAACCTTAAAGTTATCTGACTTTTCTCTCAAAAAGAACACCCAAGTGAATCTAGAGAAGTCATCTATAATAACTAGAGTGTATGACTTCCCCCCTAAACTCTTTGTTGTTATTGGTCCAAAAAGGTCCATATGTAGCAAGTATAAGATTCTAGGTGAATCACTTTTAGTTAATGATTTAAAACTATTTTTAGTTTGCTTGCCTAGTTGGCATGCCCTGCAAAGGCCTTCCTTCTTGTATGAACCAGAAGGTAATCCTCTAACAAGATTGTCCTTTGATAATTTAGCAATGGTCGTAAGATTTACATGTCCTAATCTCTTATGCCAAAGTTCACTAGGTTTTCTTAATTGATTAAATAAACAGATTTCTGATTTTGATGAGTTGAAATTTACTAAATAGATATTTCCTTGCCTAATACCTGATAAAACAGTAATATTATCAGAAGACTTAATAAGGCATTGGGAAGTATTAAAAGTTACCTAAAACCCTTCATCACATAATTGGCTTATGCTGATAAGGTTGTGCTTCAGACCGTTGACATAAGCTACCTCTTTGAAGGTAACTTCTCCAACCTTGAATTTTCCATATCCTTTTGTTTGTCCACAGTTGGAGTCTCCAAATATCACTTTTGCTCCAATCTTTGCCATGTAGTTGTTCAGATTGGCCTTGTTTCCTGTCATATGCTTTGAGCATCCACTGTCCAAGTTCCATTGATCTTTTATTCTTGGATAGCTGTGTACCTGCAAAAACAGAAAACAATCAATTTGTTCTTGACCCAGACTACCTTTGGTCTTTTTGAATTTCCACAAAAATCAGAAATAAAGGATATTTCAGGCTGATCCTTATAGCTTTGTGGATGATATCTCCTTGGAGGAATTATCCATTCAGTGAAAGGATTCTTAGTATGTTTAGAATAGGAATTCTTCAGATAGTTGTACTGAATATCTGTCTTCAGAGTTCATCGAGCTGGGTTCGACGAATTCGTGTGATTTCGTCGAGCTCCGTTCGACGAATTCTATAGAATTCCTTTATTCTTAACAGTCTTGCTTGAAATATTTTTATTTACTTTTATAGCTACTTTGCCCTTTGCAGAAATGAATTTTATAGGTGTAGATAGTGTGTTTTTCTTAATCAGATGTGGCTCACTTGATGAAGCACCCAAGCCCAGTTTGCTATTAAATCTAGCATTAAAAGTGCTTGTGATGTCCATCAGTTTGATGCTTCTCCCATTGAGGGATTCTTCAAACTTCTTAGCTTCAGATAACTTGTTCTCAATGAGAACAATTTGTTCTATGGAGGCAACCAAATCTTTCTTAAGATTGACATTTTCTTCACTTATTAGGTTCATTTCAGCCAACTTAGATCTGAGAGAGATTATTTCCATCTCAGATTTGAGTAAGTCTAAGCAAAGAAAGAATTCAATGGAATTGAAATCAAAATTAAAAATTACATGATCACTGTCAGCTTCATTTACTGATTTTGATTCATCAAAATTATGTCCTGAGGCATTAATAGCCATCACGTAGAAACTTCTTTCTTCTTCATCATCCTCATCATCACTGGATGATGATGCATTTCCTGACTCACTGCTTGAGTCATAAATGGCCATCAAGCATTGGTCTTTTTCTTCTGATTCTTCTTCATCTTCAGAATAGCTGGATGAAGATTCAGATTCTGTTTCGCTCCAGGTTTCAGCTACAAATCCTCTTCCCTTCTTTTTGTGTTTGTGGGAGGAAGACTTGCTGTAGTGTCTTCTTTCTTCCTTTTCTTTACTCTTTTCCTTCTTGTCCTTCTTTCTTCCTTTTCTTTACTCTTTTCCTCAGGAGTCTTTCCTTCTTCTTCTGTAGCTTTGAAGGCAATGTTCTTTTCTTTCTTTGTTGCTGGAGATGAAGTGGACTGTTCAGCTTCTCTGGATTTGACAAGCTGCTCATTGGATTTGAGCTTTCCTAGCAGTGTCTCAATAGTAATCTCATTGAGACTTCTGGCTTCCTTGATAGGCCAGATTCTAGAGTCCCATGTGCTGGGGAAGCATATTAGGATCTTGTCATTGATCTCAGTGATAGAGATCACCTTGTCCAAATATTTCAGCTCATTAATGATGAGTCTGAGCCTATTGTACATATCAGCCACCGTCTCAACTTCTCCTTTCATGAAATTCTCATACTGAGAAATAAGGTGTGATCCTCTATCTTTTCTTTCATCAGCAGATCCTTCTACCATATTGTTGAGAGAGGTCCATATCTCTCTAGCTGAAGTGCATTCCACTACTTTCTGAAAAATGTCACCAGACATTGTTTTAGCCAAAATGTTCAGGGCTTTTGCATCAGCACTCCTCTGCATTGTTTGAGCATCTGTCCACTCAAGAGGTGGGACATCAGTGTTGGTTGTTGCTGCATCAGTACTTGTTGATGCTGAAGGAGTAGGAGGTCCTGTCAAAATAACATTGAAAATTTCTTCATCAATAGAGTTCATATATAACCTAATCCTTGCTTTCCATAGTGCAAACTTATTTAGATTGCACATAGGAGGTCTTGTGCTTGAATACTCTTTGTTTTGTGCCATGAGTTTTTTTTAAACAAAAATAAAATAACAATAAAAACTCTGAAAGAATTTATGATCCAATTGATCTTTGTGATTCAGGTGTGAGCCTATAAAGAATCAACTACCCTCTGATACCAATTGAAAGTGAGGTTAGATCTTAAATTAACTCTAGAGGGGGGGGGGGGGGGTGAATAGAGTATTAAAACTTTTTATTAGTTTTATTGCGGAATTGAAAATACTGATATATATATATATATATGTAGCACAGAGTGAATAATAAAAACTGAAAGATAAAAAATCAGCACAACACAATCACAGAAAAATAAACAAATCACAGAGGACACAAGGAACTATAGTGGTTCCCCAATCAACCTGGGTACATCAACTCTTCTACCACCCTAGGTAGGAATCCACTAGGATTTTTGATCAGGTGTCCTAACACCAATGAGCATTAGATAAGGTGCCCAAAAACCACACAGGATTTTTTGATCAGGTGTCTTGCCACCAAGAGGAAAACTTTTGAAGGGAGTATTAACCTTGTACAAGATGATGTAAAGAAGGGTAAGATGTTCTTCTCTGTCAATAATCTGAGAGAAGATAAATGATATTGATGTTCCAAAGCTCCCACTGTCTGATGTAGAGTTGTTGACAGTTTGAGGATGGAAGCTTCCTTTTGAATGAATGATCTTCATGTAGGTGATTAAACTGAGAGAATAAGTTCTTCAGTTTGTTGTTGCTTTTTTGAAGATCTAAACTTGCAGTAGGAATCTGAGAGAGTGTGTTGATGTTCTCAGAAGAATGAATGTTGCTTTGAGAAAGAAGAACACTGGAAATAATTTTCTCTGCCTGTGCTTCTTCTTCTTCTTCTCTGTTCTATATTTTTCTTGAGTCGTGTTCTGTACTCTGTATTCTGAATAATCGAGAGTGAAAAACCTCTGTATTTGTTATCCTTCCTCTTTGATAATATGATATTATATTTAATATCAAATCACTTGATTCTTAGAACTGTACACGCCACAAAACTCTTTTGGCAGTGTACTTTATTACCTTTGCCGTGAAAGATGCCTTTGCATTAAATGTCAACGGCTCTTCTCCTTAGAATACGACAAAATAAAGGAATATAATAAATAAACTTAATATCCTTACTTGTCTGACTGAATACGTCCAAGATTTGAATAGTTCCATTAAGATCGTCGATCTGAGTATAGATTTCGTAGACCTGAAGCTTTATATAGTCGACCTGAACTTCTGATAAATATTTGTCGAACGCAGACTTGAGTTCGTCGATCTCCAAATATAATTCTTTAAGCGTTGCGATTAGACAAAATCTTCAACCGCTGAGACTGGTTCGTCGACCGCTGAGATGGGTTCTTCGAACGCTGAGACGGGTTCGACAACCGCTGAGACAGGTTCGTCGACCGCTGAGATGGGTTCGACAACCGCTGAGACGGGTTTGTCGAACTCAGGATGGAGTTCGTCGAATGCAGAAAACTTGTCTTTTCTTTGATTTTATCAGCCTAAAACTATTCCCCTTAAGACTATACATTTGAGGTCAACGTAGTCCTAATCAACAGATAGTGATCCTAGCCTAATTCAGAAATAGGGTTGTTCCAACACATGGAGCATCCACCGTCCAGATATCACTGCTGGTGTATGGTAGAACAACCTTCTCTCTGCGCATTAGAATAAACATTAGTACAGAGCCTCTCATGCTGGGGTCTCTTTCTTCTATCATCATATGAGGTTATGAAAGAATGAGATGGTCTTCCATTATACCTCCTTAGGTGAAAAAGTGTTGCATCATTATGCGAGCAATGTCTTGCAATATATCTTAGTTTAGCACAACAGAAGCATCTAGGAATAGATTAGAAAGAGGGTTTAGATGATGAGAAATTTTGTGCAGTGACCATGCGTCGAGAAGAAATTGAAGCAGTCTTAGATTCGCGTCGAATGTAATTCGACGTGCCTGCATAGTTTCGTCGATAGAAATTCGATGTAGAATATTGATTGCGTCGAGTATAATTCGACGCATCCTCATACTTGCGTCGAAAGGATGTTGACACATATGCTGAGCTCCGTTGAGTTGTAGTCGGCATATCTATAAGATTGCGTTGAGTTCTATTCTACATATTTTTCTTTTTTTTTTAAGAAGTTTATTGTTTAAGTTTGATTTTTCTAGGGGGTGTTTTCCTAATTTTCCTGGTTGATTATTAGTGTTTTCCTTTTAAATATGGTGAGTTTATCAGGGTTATTATTATTAGGAAATTCACAGGAATCAGAACTAAATGACGCTACATGGTTTTCCCAAGCATGTTTGCTAAGGATTTGTGTGCTGGTGGATGGTAGTGATCCTTGATCAAGATGATCAAATCTCTTGGAGAGATTTTGTGAGATATTTCTAATCTCTTGACTCCTTCCATTTAAAGAGTCCACCAAGGCCATTGCCTTTGCGATTTCTTTCTCCATTTTGAATTATCAATGTTTAACAAGTATTCTTCTTTTTCTTTTCTAAACAACTCACCTCTCAGATTGTAGTTAGTTGAGTACAAGTGTTCCTTCTTATGTTCTACTTCTAATTTGATTATTTCAAGTTCCTTTTGGTTGTTAATAAAATCTTGGCAGAATTCCTTGAAGCATACTTTAAAATCTTTTGAGGAAAAGTCAAAGTCTCCATAGATTCTTACCTCAACATCACTTGTGGAATTCTCCAGAGCAATTAAGTAGGCTTCTTCTGGTCCACCTACTTCTTCATCATCAGATGAGGAGGAGCTTGATTCAGAGTCTGAATCACTCCAGGTCTCAGCTATGAAACCTTTCCCTCCTTTCCAATCCTTTCTCATGAAGGATTTCTTCTTGTGCTCCTTCCTCTGTTTGATTTTCTTATTCTTTTCATCCTCAGGGCACTCAGTAGAGATGTATCCTGGCCTCCTACAAGTAAAACAGATAACCGCATGTTTAGGAGTTTTATTATACATTGGCTTGCTTGAGCTCTTCTCTCTCCTCCTGGAATCTTCTATCCTAACCCACTTTTTGAATCTCTTAGCTAAGAGATCAAACCTTTCCTCTTCAGTGGTGGAGGGCTCTGCTTCTTTAGTTTTCAATGCAAGATTCCTTTCTTTAGAAGCTGGTGTCTTTTCATGGGCTTCTGATTCAGCCTTGCTTTTCAATAGTAGCTCATAAGATTTGAGCTTTCCAAGGAGAGCATCAGTTGATATCTCTCTAAGGCATCTAGAATCTTTGATGGCCCAGATTCTAGAGTTCCATGTGCTTGGGAAACACATAAGAAGCTTGTCATTGATTTCTGTTAGAGAAATCTCCTTGTCAAGCCCTCTCAGCTCATTTATGATGAGACTGAATCTGTCATACATTTCTGTAATGCTTTCATCAGCCTTTTTCTTGAAATTCTCATATTGAGATATGAGAAGAGCCTTTTTGTCTTTCCTCTCATCAGAGCTTCCTTCAACTAATCTGGAGAGAGATTCCTAGATTTCTTTTGCAGAGTTGCAATCAGCAACATTCTGAAATATTTCATCAGACATGGTTGAGACCAGTATGTTCATGGCCTTGGCATCACATGCCTTGACCTTCTTATCTTCATCAGTCCACTCTGCTCTAGGAACTGAAGTTTGTATAACCTTCCCACTGATGTCTTTCCTGATTGGAACTAGGGGACCAGTGAGGATGACATTGAAAATCTCCTTATCAATAGAATTCTTATGTAATCTTATTATGGCCTTCCAGAGTGTAAACTTTTTCAGATTACACACTCGGGGTCTTGTTGAAGCATAATCCTTAGAACTCAATTTTCTTTATGTAATATATTTGTATAAAAGAAAATAAGAGTAGGAGATCTTTTTGATCAAGGTGTTAGCCTTTTAATAATCAACCTCCCTCTGATACCAATTGAAAGTGCACAGTGTACCTCTGAGAACCCTCTAGAGGGGGGGGGGGGGGGGGAGGGGGGGGGGGGGGTGAATAGAGATTTAAAATATTTCTATCCTAACTATGTTAACAATAAATTAAACTAAGGATTTATTCTCAACAACACAGGTAGAATAATAGAATGCAGGAAATAAAGTACAAAATATAAGATTGGGACAGCACAGAAAATCACAACACAAACACAGAATTTTATAGAGTTCCCCAAAATGTGGGTACTCCTCTCTTCTACCACCTGGTAGGAATGCACCAGCAGTGTCAGAGTCTTTTGATAAGGAGACTCTTAGAACCACTAATCTTTTTATAAGGAGATCATGAACCACCATATCTTTTGATAAGGAGATCTTGAACCACCAGATCTTTTGATTAGGAGATCTTGAACCACTGAAACCTTTGAAGAGGGATTAATAAAACTCTTTTACAGAAATTAGAATGAGAAGGAGAAGAAGGAATGTTGATGGAATTATGTTCTCAAAATTCTTGAAATGGCTGTTTGAAGAACGACCAATATAAAGTTCCACTGAATCTGCTCTTGATTAGCCCCTACTTTTGATGGCGATGAATTGCAGGGGATTTTATGTCTGATCCCTTGAACTTATGCTGATCAAGATCTAGCTGCTATGAGATGGTGATGAAGAGCAGCTGTCAGATCTTCTGTTCTATCAGATGAAGAACAGTTGTATTCTCCTCTCTTTTCTATTCTTGGTTAGGGTTTCTGAGAGAGGAGGAAGAGGAAGAGAAACCCTAATCAAAAGGTAGACTGCTGATAGTGATCAATGCTCAGTTCTTCTCTATTTTCTCTGTCCTTTTATAGACTGTGTCTCATTTGAATTTGTTTCCCTTTTAGGTAAGACCTGAAAAGGTATTTCTCATAGACATTCTCTTTCATTCCATTAATACTTCTCGACCCATCCACCAAAGAGATATATACTTCCAAGAAATTCTTTGTCTCCTTATTTAATGCTTCCTTCTACATCAGGAAATTATTAGGCCATTGGAGAACGGTCTTGAAAGATGTGGGCCATGAGAGATGCATCAGAAAGACAGCTGTAAAGTTAAACTTTTACAGACTGTATTCGATGTAGCATCAAATTAATTTCCTCTCTTATCGACGCATCTTCGAGTTCTTGTAGGAGCAGCTTTGATTTCATTCTGTGCTCTGATTGAATTCTGCTAGTCGACGTTGCATCGATATCTTATTGATACACCCGTCGAGTTGAACAGCATGGCTCTGACTTCCATTATCTGTGTCGAGATGAAGTCGATGATGCGTCGACTTTAGATGGCTTTGACAGATATCCCTTTCGGCGTTGTGTTGAAGTAGAAGCTGCGTCGACTTCTTAAGTTACTTCGACAGGTCCTTGACCTCTACGTCGATATCTATTCGACGTAATGTCGACTTGAGTTACTTCAACTGAAGGGTTGAACCACTTGGACTTCTAGTCAGAGTAGCGTCGATATGAACTCGATGTTGCGTCGAATTCCATTCGATGCAAATGTTAACTTTGCCCAAATTTGCACCCCTTGAAGTGGTCTTGACACTCTAGGTTGAGTTTTACATCCTAAGACATCTAATGACCAGATTACCCTCACTATACAATGGGTAACTTAAATCCTAAGGGATAAAATCACTTTTAATTAATTTGTTAAGTTAGATCAAGAGTTTTTCCTAACACACGTCGTCAACATATAACAACACCAAGACCTGAAGTTCCCCTGTCTTCTTTACGAACAAGCTCGAATCAGAATCAGAAACAAAGTATCTGTAGAATTTGAGGTATTCTGTGATCTTCCCATACCACACTTGCAGCGCCTTCTTCAAGCCGTAAGGAGCCTTCTTGAGCTTACAAACATGTCCTGAATGATGGATGATGTTCAAAAACATAACCATGTGGTTAAACTATGAAGACATCCTTGTCAATCTCGTTGTACAAGAAAGCACTCTTCACATTGAGTTGCCAAATCTTCCACCCTTGGCAAGCTGTCAATGCGATCACCACCCGAAATGAAGTCATCTTGGCAACAAGGCTGAATGTATCTTCAAAATCTTCCCCATACTTCTGAGAGAACCCTTGAGCTACAAGGCGAGCCTTGTACCACTCGATGCTACCATCAGCCTTCTTCTTCAGCTTGTAAACCCACTTGCATGTCACAGGAGTAATGCCATCAACCTTAGGCACAAGGTCCCAGGTCCAATTCTTCCTGAGGGCAGCCATCTCCTTGTCTATGGAATATTCCCACTCCTTGACACCAGTGGCATTCTCAAAGCATGACGAATCTTGCTCATCCAGGGGACCTGCGAAGAAACATGAGACAAAGCTCACCAAGTTCCCTCCTATATACCGATCTGGTGGAATGATAGTGCTCTTGGGCCTCCACAGGGCTTTACCCTAATCCACCTCTTCTACTACCTCTTCTGTACAAGCTATCCTTCCAGGAACACTTGGAGGATTGCTCCACCTGCTTCCAGAACTAGAAGCACCTGACTTAGATCTAGAAGCAAATGGAGCACCTGGAGACATAGGAAACTCCACCAGAACTTCCTTAGTATCTTCTCCTTGACCTCCATCTAACCTACTCTCTTGTAAATCCACAGATGAGTGACCCTGGTATGATGTCAACTCGTCAAATAACAAATCCCTTGAGACCAAAAATCTTCATGTCCCTGGATCCATGCATCTACAGCCCTTCTTCTGGTCATCATAACTAACGAAGACTAGCTTCCTTGCTTTCGCATTTAGCTTCATTCTAAGAGCATTAGGAACATCCACATAGTAGGTATATCCGAACACTCGAAGGTGTTCCACGGTAGACTTCTCCTTGAACATCGACTCATGTGGAGTCTTCATGTTGATAGGACTGAGAGGCATCATATTGATGACATATGCCGCAAAAACCATTCCCCCTGCCCAGAAGTACCTAGGAATGCCTTTGGCATGAAGCCAACATTTACAAGTCTCTGTTAGATGATGGATTTTCTTCCTTGCAACTCCATTCTGTTGTGGAGTATGAGCACAGGAGAGCTCTCTCTGGATTTCATGCTTCCTGCAGAAGTTGAAGAACTCACTTGAAGTGAACTCCCCTCCATTGCCAGTTCTCATCTTCTTGATACGCAGAGCAAGACAACCTTCCACACGCTCCTTGAACTCCACAAACTTATTGAATGCCTCAGACTTCTCCTTCAGAAAATATACCAAAGTATATCTGGGAAGAGTCCTCAAACTTCTCGAATGCTTTTTAGATAGGCTCCTCCAGGTCCAATGCTGATATCTCAGCACAAAGGTTCTTCACCTTCAAGAAGAAAGATGAAATGGACAAATCTCCTTGAGTGGCTTTCGCCAAATAATTCTCAAGAAATTGTAGTTGAGCTACATTCTTCTTATTGAACAACCCATCCAAGACCGTCCAAAGCTCAGCAACTGACTTACATCCAATGATGTGGTCAAACAGCTCCGGAATGATAGGACGCTTGAGAGTGAACTCTGCCTTAGCATTTATTCTCTTCCAAGCCTTCACTTGCTCAATATTCCCTTATGCAGCAACCACTGCCTATCTCGCTTCTCCTCCGACTACCTCCCACAAGTCCTCGCCAAGAGGATAGCTCTCCATGCAAGACTTCCACTTTATAAAGTTAGTCTGCGTAAGGAGCTCAATACCAAGACCTCTTGCAAAACCTCCTTCCATTGCTATCACACCGGTTGAAGAACTTGCAGAGACAAGGGCAAGATACTGTGACTGATCACTGCTCAAAACCTTCCTCTGATACCATGTTAAAATTTCGAGGAGGATCGAAAACAATATGTGGAACACTTCACTCTCAAAGATATCAACCAATGACAATAGAAGGACAAGAAAATTGTTTATTGACTATCTTTTTACAATGCGAGGTATACATGGCGAGACATAATTTATAAGTAAACAGAGAGAGAAGAATAAAGAAAAAAAAACAAGCATCCAGCGGATAGAAAATCTGTGACCGCCCAGATTGGTCGAACACATCAAGACCTCACAGCACCCCTGAGACCGCGTGAACAAAACAGGATGATGACCCGCAAACTGCAAGACTGCAACCTCAGACCACATGACCTACTGACTTATTGAACTGCTGAAAGAAAAACTAGTTTGCACTTCTTGATCGCCTGACCATGAGGTCACTTGATCATAGAAGCTTCATGCAAACACAAGATATGAACATCACTGTTGCCTGACCTCGACTCTTGATCGCCTGACCGCTGAGGTCGCCTGATCGTTGAACTCGCTGCAAATAGTCAAAGAACTAACACAACCACTCCAGACTGCCTGAACCTGAAAAAAGACCGACCAAGTCAGACCGCAAACCAGAGACTGCCTGAGATGTAGTTATACATGTTGATGCAAAAAATGCCTTCTTCGTGATTTGGGTTGCGAGGGTGATCGAACTGTGGATTGCCAGTTACTTGGTTCCTGTGAACATCGGGAGTGACGTTATCGAACGATCAGAGGAGACCGTTGTTATACGATTCTTGACGATTGACACGCTTGACGTCTGGATGCAAGAATATTTAACGAAGGAAATGGTTAGAAATTAAAGAGAGGTTAGGGAACAGACCGGACTGAGGAGAAAAGATCGAGATGAAATTGAGACTGCTTGATTCTTCAATCTGCTCTGAAAAGCATCCCCTTCCAGTCCTTTTCCAGGGAAATCTACCCCCCCCCCTATTTATAGACGCGAGGGCTACCCAAACGGGTAGCTTTCGAAAAATACGGGCTGCCCGGAGTTTAGGCAAAAGAAGAGGAGAACGATAGCTATATGAAGAAGAGGATCCAGATCGCGCGAACTCAGGGTCGCGCGATCTCCTAAGCGGACCGCGCGACCTCACTTATAAAAAATTTGGTATCGCAATCTTTCGGATGAATATAATCCCCGCACATTTGTAAGCTTCGAGGTGCTTCAAAAATGATAATCTTCAGACCGCGGAGATCACGATGCCTTGGAAAATTTAAATCTTTTTCTCCAAACTATAAATAGACCTGGAGGCTCCTTTATTTTTGCCAAAACCGGAACCTTTGAGGTAGAAATTTGCCAGGCGGTCTGAAATTTGATCTCGCTTTGGTTTCGGTTGATCATGGGTTTGTTGAAAAATATTGTAGCTGAGAAGGGAGTCATCCCTCCTGTATCTTCAAAAAAGCCAGTTCTAAAAAAGGGAAAGGTTGTTGTATCACCTTTGAAGAATTCATAAGGAAGTGTGCCAAGTAAAGCTTCTGCTTCGTCGACCTCGAATGTCTTGATCATTTCCAATTCACCTTTGAAAGCTAACGAGACCGATCGGTCTGCAAATCTGTCTTCTGCCCCTCTCAAGGGATCAGATATTTTTGACCCTTCTGCTGGAAACCCTTTCAAAGATATCTCGGTCAGCATTATCGAAAAGGTATCTTTAGCTAAAAAGATGAGACAACAGATTATAGATCAGGGGTTTGAGACAAAAAAGGATAAATCAAAGCTTCTTGGCAAGACCCTTGCGATTAAATCTGACAGTGCTCGTCCTGTTGGTCCGCTTGAGATCACTCCTCTACAGGAAGATGCGGTCTCAAGGCTTTCTCTTGGCACATTCTGTTAACGTTTCTTTTTCTTTCCTTTTTGATTTTGCAGTCACTTGACCCTTTTGAGAATGAGCGGACTCGATCTTTTTTAAATCCTGGGAGTTACACACCAGATGCCCTTGTTATTGTCAAGACTGAGGACCAACTGGGTAAAGCTTCTTTGGAGAAAATGTGGATGGAGCTGGTATCAAAACAGCATAGGGCTTCCTTGGATGCAGATATGCAACATCAGAAGGAGGAAATAGAAAAGAGAAGAAAAGAAGATGAAGAGAGAAATGATGAGAGAATGAAAGAGAGTGAAGGAGAGATAAAGAAGAAAGACTTAGAGGAAAACTTGGAGAAAGATTCAGAAAAGAAGCTTGCGGCTTCTGAAAAGGAGATTATTGTTCCTGAAAACATGGTCGGGACATCTGATCTTGAGACCGCGCGATATCCTGACCAGATACCTGATCTTGGAGATGAAGATGGAGTGGAGGAGAAGAAAGAAGAAGTAGAACAGAAAGTAGAGAAGAAGAAGAAGAGCAAGAAGAGAGGAAGAGACGAGAAGGTGATAAAAGGGAGTGAATCTGAGAGAACAAGAATGAAAAGAAAGAATGATCCTGAGAAGATTGATGCGATCTCATAAGAGATTGGATCGATCTCAGATACTGTACTAGAAAATGAAGATGAGAATCCTAAAGAGGGGCAGGAAGATCGGCTCACTTCTGAAGCCCAGATACTCAAAGAAAAAGGAATTCCTTCCGTTGAAAAACCTCAACCTTTTTAGGGTGATGCCATGGTGATGAAACAGGCCAAAGACCGCGCGACCGCTATTTCTTCAATCCGGGCTGGTAAGCCTTTTCAGACCGCTCCACTTGATATCTCTCTGCCAATCTATATTAGGCCACAATCTCCAGCTCGGCGTCGTGAGCTCGTCCTTATCGAGACCGACGATATTCTCCGTAGTTTTTCAGAGTTAAAACGACGAAGAAAAGAAGGAGATCGATCTCAAAAAAGGCAGCTAGAGAAGATAGATCTTGAGCGTCGAAAGCGTCCTCTTCGTCTGATTTTAAACCCTGCTCCTGCGGTCTTTGAGACCGCTCGGGATGATTTTTCTGCTCATCCTGTTTCCATTTCTCCAAGTATGGATATTGTGCTTGTTAACTTTCCTTTTTGAATTGTAGATGATTGAATCTCTTTTCTGTTTGTAGGAGAAGATATGGAGGCACAGAGCCTGTTGAAAAAGAGTAAGCTGATCGCTACCCAGACCGATCTACCTCCCCCTCCAACACGTGCATCTCCCTTTATGCAGGTGGTTCATGCCTTTCAGACTCGAGTGAGAGAACTTGAGAAAAAGCTGCTGGAAAAAGATGGGGTTTTGTTGGCCGAGGAGGATGTTGTTAAATCACTTCGCGCGGCCTTGGTTAAAAATGAGCAGAAACTCATTGATTAGCGGAAATTGTTTGAACAACGAGAAAAAGATGGTAGAAAGAAGCTAGAGGAGGAGGTGGTCGATTTACGAAGAAGGCTTCGTGAATCCAAGGAAGAAACGATTTTCTTTAAGGGGAAAGCTGATGCTCTGCACACCGCGTTTTCTCAACTAACAACAGGCTTTCCTATTTCTTTGCATGCGGGCTCTTCAAACATTGCTACTGACGATCGCGCGAACTAGGAGGAGATCGTTAATTGGGAAGAGCTGTAGCGAGATGCCTATGATCTTCAACGATATGCAGTTGATGCTAATACAGGCATTTGTATGACGCTTATGGCGGTCAATAAACTTCAGAACAGGGTGGCTTTCCTTGGAAAGAAAAATGATCTTCTAAAATGACTTTTACTTAATTTCATGGTTTGTGTATTGAAAAATATGGGCAGGTCGTTCTGAGATACATTAAGATGGAATGTTTGTATGTTGTGCTTTGATTTCGAAATGTTCTTTTATCATCTTAGCTTTGTTATTTTTATAAGTTTCTCCCGTAGCTATGAAGATATATTCTAAGATCGCTCGATCTGAAAATTTAATACTGTATAATTTGTTTGCTGCGATCATAAGATATTTGTTTGAGTTTATGCGGTCTGAATCGGCGGTCTCCATGGTTCAGAATTTAGTAATGATTATATCTTGATTGCTTCCGTAGCTATATATACTCGGTCGGTGGCCTTATTAAATACACTTTTCTTAGAGTTTTTCATTTAAGCGGTGTAAAATCTCTCGAAGGATGGTGTCCACGCGAGCTGGTGCTTGTAGGATCTTCCTTCAATCCGAACAGCGTCCTTGTTATCTTTCTCAAGCCGAGTTTTTGGATTTTCTAAGAGATTATCCTATGAGCTCACAGATAACGATTCGACTGCCCGCCGCAGGTGAACACCATTATTTATGTGGAGAAAATGAGATCGCGGTTCCTATTGATCATTTCTTGCATGGTTTCTGCCTCCCTCTTCCATGGGAAATGAAACAAATTCTCAAACATTACGGTGTTGTTCCTGGGCAGCTTCCTCCAAACTCCATTGCATTAATTTTTACTTACATAGTTTATTTGCGGTCAGTTAAAGTCAAGTTCACTCTGGATCTATTTAGATCTCTTTTCACCCTAAAAATTTTAAAAGAAGGTTCGAGGAAGGAGGACTTCAAAGGTCTGCTATATTTTACTTGCATCGGTCTGAAGGTAATCAATCTTCCTAATAAGGTCCCAAATTGGGCAGAAAGGTATTTGATTTTTCAAGGGAGGTTAGGCGGTCTGCGAACTCGTCCAAAATTTTGAGATGAATCATTCTTTCGAACACCAAAAGGTTTATCTGAGGTGGAGAAGCAGATAAAGGACATGCTTAAGGACCACAGGGCCGATCTGGATCACAATCTAGGACTCTGGACTAAGGTTTCCTCCATTAGACGAAGAGATAGTGAGTTCTCGCGATCTCTACTTTCTGACCGCCTAACCTGAAATCTTGATCTCATTAGGATTTTCTTTTTTGCAGCCACCTTGCAAGTTCTTTCTTCTTTAGCTTATGCTCCTGAGGGTGAGCTTACTCAGAGAGAAAAAAGACTAAAGAGGGATCAAGATCGATACCATTGTCAGACCGCTGGTCCTTCGGATTACTCTGACAAGTCCTTTGATTTATATGGTTATAGGAGTTCAA
This sequence comes from Dactylorhiza incarnata, assembly GCA_033032865.1. NCBI lineage: Eukaryota > Viridiplantae > Streptophyta > Magnoliopsida > Asparagales > Orchidaceae > Dactylorhiza > Dactylorhiza incarnata. The sequence continues at coordinate 2,719,147 of JAWHQI010000124.1, read as the reverse complement.
TGACAGACCTGTAAGGGAGACCGCTTTTGAAATGGGATGCTAAATGAAAGCGTGTGGGAGTTTACACGTCCCTCCCAAACTGGGGAGGTGGACTTTCTCGCCACGCTAGTGCGGTCTCAGCCGCTTTATATGGTGAAGAATATTTCAAGGAAGTTTATAGCTGGAAAGATTGTCTTATGCCTGATATGTGTTCGCAGACCGGTCTCAGACATCAGGTTTATTGTCATCATATGGGAAGGTTGCTTCGAAGGTATATGCAGGAGAATAAGGCTGTTAAGGCTGAGCTGGAGGTAATTAAGACCGCCCGGTCTGGTTTCTTTTTTCTTGTTTGTTTACCTTGAATGATATTAATCTTATCGTATTTTATTTTTTGTAGAGAACAAAGAAGGAAATGTATCACGAAAATAATACTGATTATCGAAAGGTGATGCTAGAGGAGATAAATGAAGCAGTTGAAATGACTCTTTGCAAGTTACGTGATAATGGTGTTCAAATTCCTGAGGACACCAGTTTTTAGTCTTTATTTCCTGAAGTCGCTGTTTCCTCGACCGAAGGAGAGGATATGATGGGAGAAGAAGAGGGATTTGATGAAGAGAAGGAGGTACAAGAATGGGAAGGAGAAGAGATTCTTGATGAGAATGAAGAGGAAGAGGGAGAAGGAAGAAAGGAGGATAGAAATGAACCTAGAGTTGAAAGTGACGGGAGGAATGCAGACAAGCAGGATGATTTTCTAGGAGGTCGAGCGGTTACGCAAGACAAATTTGATGACCTTAACTTCGAGAGTTTAGAATATTTTCATAATGCTGATTTTAGGCAGCCCTTGGTTAGAAAGAATGACGAGCAGAGTGGGAGTCAGTTCGATCTAAATGAGGAGCTGAGCTCGGCGGCAAAGTCTGATGTTGGTTCTCTGGAGAGGTCTTCCAGCTCGAGCGAACTTAGTGTTGACTCCGATTCATCTGAAGACGAATACCCACCCTCCAAGAAGAAAAAGAAATAGGAAAAAGGAAATATTTTTTGTTTTTCTCAGTGTATCTGACCGCTGATGTGGCGGTCTGAATTTTAGCTTATTTTATTTTATATGCAATGAAGACTTTAAATGAAAGTAGTAAAACGAAAGATAATTTTTTCCTTGCATACCTTTATCTGATTGTGGCATTTGTCCTTGCGCATTTTCTTTTTCCGTCTTCTGCTATGATATAGGGAATAATAATAATCTTGTGAATTATCACTATAATGATCATTCGATCTTGCATTATGATCGAGCAGTCTTGATACTGTTTCAGTCTTCCTTATCGAAGAATTTGATTGAATTCCGAGTAAGATGTAGCGATCTTCACACTGTAGACCGCATTACTGCAGACCGCATTATGCCCTGGAGAGTTCCGGGACTGGTTTGACATGTAGCGGTCTGAATTTAGAGATCGCTCGACCTGGTTTTAAGAAGGAAATCACGGTTTTGATGTTTTTAGTAGATGATGACAGAGGGAGGAGGATGGGATGACCTTAGGGTTTCAAAAAATAAAAGGTAAACAGACTAGATGATCCACGCTCATCGCACCTTATTTTCTTTTGAATTTTTTAAGTGGTTTTTGAGAAAAAACAACCAAATAGTGTTCGAGTGTAGTAGGCTGTGATGGCCTGATGCCACTATCTGAAGGCACGACATAGGTGGCATTCACCAAGACCTCCTTTGATGCAGTGGTGTGCTCACATATCATCCAAGATCCGGGATATCATATTGAACCCTCTCAAATGAGATTGGTGAGCTACTGCTACATGGAAGCGAAATCTCCCCGCAGTCCGTGGTCGATGTAGGTGTTACACTCAGCTTCAATTCATGGGGGTTCATGTATGATCCGGCGATATCTGCTTTGATGTGTCATTGAGTTTATTCGTTTTAGTCTCTTTAAGAAAAAGGAGCATTTTGATATAAAAATATAGAACGTCACTAATTTCATTTAATAACTGTTTTTTGGGTCTGAGTACATTGTTAAAGAAGGGAGAGAGAAAGGAGAACAATGAGAAGCCTATTTTAAGAGAAAACGCTTTAAGTCATCTCCACTCCAAGTATTTGTTATCTCATTTCCGTCATAAGTGCTGAGACGATAAGCACCATTCTTCAAAACTTCTTTTATTATATAGGGACCTGCCCAATTTGGGTTCAATTTTTCGACTGAGCTGGACCTAGCTGCTGCATCGACCTTTCTTAGAACCAGGTATCCAATAGTGAATCCCTTGATCCTTATATTTTTATTGAAATATCTGGCCATTCTTCTTTTTACCTCTTATTGTCTTATCATAGCTTCATCTCTTATTTCTTCAATTAAGTCGAGGCTGAGTTTGAGATCTTCATTATTATCTTCTATCCAAGTATTTTTGGTTTGTTGAGCCAACAAAACCCTGGGACTTTTCACCTCAAACTCGATTTGAATTATGGCTTCTGATCCGTGAGATAATTTGAAGGGGGTTTCACCAGTTGCACCTGTTGGTGTAGTTCTAAGAGTCCAGAGAACTGCTGGAAGCTGCTCTGCCCAATTGCCGCTGATATTCTCTACTTTTTTCTTAAGAAGATATAGAGTGCATTTATTAGCTGCCTCCACCTGCCCATTACTCCTTGGATGATGGACTGATGCGAATCGAAGTTCAATTCCTGTTTCGTTGCAAAAATTAATCATTTCCGAGTTATTAAATTGAGGCCCATTTTCTGTGATTATGGCCATGGGAATTCCATGCCTACAGATAATTTCTCCCTAGATAAAATTTCTCACTATTTGGGTAGTTGTTTTGGCTAAAGCTTTAGCTTCAATCCATTTGCTGAAGTAATCTATCATGACCAAGATGAAACGCCTTTGCCCACTTGCAGTGGGAAAAGGCCCAAGAAGATCCATTCCCCATACTACGAACGACCAGAGGGTCATGATGGATTTCAATTGTTGGGCGGGCTGATGCTGAAGCGGGGCAATTTTTTGACATTGAATACATTTCTTAGCGTAATCAGCTGCATCTTTCCTTATTCTTGGCCAAAAGTATCCCTGCCTTAGAATCCTCTTTTCTAGAGTTCGTGCACCAGAATGACTGCCACACTCTCCTGAGTGCACTTCTCGGAGAATAATCGAGACTTCTTCTTCTGAAATGCATCTAGACAAAGGAGCCAAAAAAGTTTTTCGATATAGGATACCTGAAATCAGATAATAGTAAGCTACCTTTAATCTGAATCTTTTCTTATCTTTTATGCTATCGTGGAATTCTCCTGATGAGAGATATAAGATAAAAGGATCCATCTAGGATTTTTTTATGGTCGATTTGCATTAGTGAGTCTTCCTCAATTGCTGAATGGAAAAGATCTGAAGTGGTTCCTCCTGATAATAACCCAAATTTAGCTTGATGATCTGCATTTGAATTTTCTGATCGAGGGATATGTTGGATAGTGAAACTCTTGAATTTCCCAATCTCTTGCTTTACTACCTTTTGATATTTCTTCAGGATTGGTTCTTTAGTCTCGTAGGTGCTGTTTACTTGGGATGCCATAACTAATGAGTCTGTTTTGACCTCAATGTCTTCAATACCTAATTCTTTGGCAAAACGAAGTCCTGCTAAGAGAGCTTCATATTCTGCCTGGTTATTAGTGACCGGAAAATGAAATTTCAAAGCTTGATTTAATTTAACTCCATTTGGATTAATCAGGAATACTCCTGCTCCTGAAGAATTTTTTCCTGAAGCTCCATCAACATAAAGTGTCCAAGGTATGGGTTTTCTGATATCATTTTTAGGTTCACTGCCTTCTATATCTATCAAGAAATCAGCTAATACTTGTGCTTTAATGGCCATTCGTGGAACATATGAGATACTGAATTCACATAACTCGATAGCCCATTTAGTTATCCTGCCTGAGTGTTCTGGCTTTTCTAGCACATTTTTCAGGGGTAGATCTGCTATTACTTGAATTGAATGGGCTTGGAAATACAGTCTGAGCTTCCTGGCTGAAATGATGAGTGTTAAAGCAAGCTTTTCTAGTATCGGATATCTGGTTTCTGTGTTTTTCATGATTCTACTAACATAGTAGACCGGAAATTGTTTCTTCTTTTCTTCCCTGACCAAGACTGAGCTAATCACATCAGCTCCGACACCTAAATACAAAAACAAGCTTTCACCCTCTCGAGGGCTCTGAAGAAGAGGGATCGATGTTAATTGCTTCTTCAGTTGGCTGAATGCTAAGTCACATTCTTCTGTCCATTCGAACTTAGAGGCTTTCCTGAGAATTCTGAAGAAGGGAGCACTTTTATCTCCTGATCGAGATATAAATCGGCTCAATCCTTCCATTCTGCCTCCCAACTGTTGAACCTCTTTTGGTGTTCTTGGAGGTGTCATTTCAAGAATTGCTTTGACCTTATCTGGATTAGGCTCAAACCCATCTGGAGTCAGAAGATGACCTAAGAATTTTCCCTTGTTAGCTCCAAATACGCATTTTAACGGGTTTAACCTCATATTGAATACTCGGAGCGTTGAGAAGGTTTCTTCAAGGTCTTTTAAGTGAGTCGAATACTGTTTACTTTTGATGAGAAGGTCATCCACATATACTTCAAGATTTCTGCCCTTCTGCTTCTTGAATATGAAATCCATCATTCTTTGATAGGTTGCTCCTGCATTCTTTAAACAGAAACGCATTACCTTATAACAAAAACACCCGTCGTTCGTTATAAAAGAGGTATGAGGAATATCTGGCATATGAATTCTGATTTGATGATAACCCGAGAAAGCATCTAGGAAACTTATATAGGGAAACCCAACTGCTGAATCAACCAAAGAGTCTATTCGAGGTAAAGGATAACAATCCTTTGGGCAGATTTATTAAGCTTGGTGAAGTCTACACACATCCTCCACTTACCGCCGGGCTTTTTTTACCATGACTACGTTTGAAACCCAATCAGGGTATTGTACTTCCTGAATGAAACCCGCTTTGAGGAGTTTTTGAACTTCTTCTCTAATTGGTTCGGCTAGAGTATCTGCTACTGCTCGTTTCTTCTGCACATCCAGTTTAAAAATTGGATCTATGTTTAAATGATGACAGGCTATATCAGGGTCCATCCCTGGCATATCATTTGTGGACCAAGCGAATATATCTAGATTTCTGAATAAACAAGTTGTCAATTCTTCTTTTTCTATTTTGAAAAGTTCTGCGTTAATTAAGAGTGCCTTATCCTCATCTCCTTTAATCGGGATAAGCTAGATACCTTGAGCGGGTTCTAAATGAGTTCCTTCAGCTCTACTTTTAATTTTATCTTTGTGATCTTCTAGAATGAATTCTTCTGAAGCCGTCATTTCTGTTCTGAGGATATTTGAAAGGAATAACCAAAGAGAGAGTAGCCAATGTTTTTTAGAAACAATGCTACGATAAAAAATAATGGACTAAAAATCATTCAGGTTAAAATGAGATAGTAAGAGATAAATGAGATGAAGAAAAAGATGTATTTGATTAAGGCACATTTGCTTGCAAACTTTAAGTTTTTAAAGAAGTTTGAGATAGTTTATTAGCTGAAAACAGAAGAAAAAGAACCATCACTTGCTAACAAACAATTTCAGAATTAAGTATCATAGTCTCCTCATTCAGAACTTAAAGGCACCAGCACTTTCTCTTTGATTCCCAGTTGAGAACTTATGTCGATGAAGCTGACTGTTCTGACATAACATTCTCGGGCAAGCTTAGGGTCACTCTTAACCCTGAACTGCTTCCCCTGGGCAAAGAATTTTAGCGCGAGGTGGAAAGTGGAAACTATTGCCCTATGTTGATTAAGGATAGGTCTTCCAAATATGGCGTAGTAGTTGCTAGGAGTGTCCACTATGATGAATTCAGCTTGTTTGATGATTCCTCTCATCATCGCGGTTAGAGATACTCTCCCTTCGACCTCTTTTTTCTCTCCCGAGAAAACATAAAGAGATCCTTCAGTAGGAAGCATCTTCTTTCCAGTTTTTAGAGCCTCGAAGAATGATTTGAACAGTAAGTTCACTGAGCTGCCAGTATCCACTAGAACCCTCTCGACTGTGAAATTTTCTATCACAGCCTTGATAACGAGAGCATCGTTAAAAGGATTCCCGTGGGGTAGAAAATCTTCTTTGCTGAAGATGACCACTTCTGGAGCTGGAGCGGAGGCAGTGGCAACAGAGGCTTCTTCCCTGAAGATTCTAGCCATACTAGACTTCTTGGAGGATTCAAGTCCAGCACCTCCATGGATGCAGAAGAGCATACCGTTTTCTCCTTCATCATCTGCCTCTATGGATTCACAAATGATATGGACGCTGCCAAAGAGGCCAGCATCTTCCACCTCCTGGCATTCCCAACCGACCTCAGTGACGGTTTTTGCCTTCTTTGTTTGATCTTCAACTTTTTTGTTGATTAGATCTTGAAGTTTCCCTTCCTTGAGGAGTTTTTCAATCAAAAATCTGAGCGCCCTACAATTTTCAGTTTGATGTCCTCTCTCTTTATGGAACTCACAATAGAGGCTTTGATTTCTGAATTTGATGTCAGATTTCATCGTGGCTGGCCTCTTGAAGAAGGGCCGACTTTCAATAATTTCCAAAATTTCTGAAATTGGAAGGGGGAGATCTGCAAAACACTCTTGTGAATTGTTAAAATATTGTTTAGGTGGATTAGTAGGAAGGGGTAAAAGAGGAAGACAGGTTAGCGGCTGAGTTTGAGCTGGTTGCTGCCATTGGGTGAATTGTTGATGGTTGTTGCTTGGGCGATGATGACAAAAATTTCTCCCTCGAGAGACAGGAGGTGGGTACTCTTGGCGGGTTGTCTTCTGAGGATGTTGTGGTTTTGAAGAGGAAGAGTTATTTCCACCCTGGTAAGCCATATTAGAGAGATACGAGACATATTCTGGATTACAGATTTCACCCACAATAAACCTATTTACAATAGAGATTAGCTCTTGATAAGAATTAGGTTCCTTGGTGGTGACTTTTAATTTCAGAGGGCCTTCTCGCAAGGCATTTATGAATGCGACTTGATGGAGGATGGGACCGACATCTCGGATACTTAAGATTTCCTCTTGAAACCGGGCAATGAAATGAGCTATTGTTTCATTTTCTCCTTGTTTGATCTTGAAGAGAGCTGCGGGCCCACTCTTCCGCTTTCTCGAGGTGGCAAACCGTAAGAGAAATACTCTCCTCAGGTCTGTGAAGTTGGTAATAGACCTAGAAGGGAGGCTGAAGAACCATTCTCTAGCCTCTCCTCCGAGAGAGGTTACAAACAATTTACAGCAAAGAGCCTCCGACAAGGTCCTCATCGAGACTGCAGCTTCAAAATCCTGTAAATGAGAAATCGGATCATCCCTTCCAATATATACCGGGAGTCTCGGCTCTCAGAAACCCATCGGAACAGGCTCCCACCTAACTTGTTCTATGAATGGGGATGGTTCTTCCAACAAGTCGACGGGGCAAGAAGCGCCACCCTCCTGGAAATTCTAGGCTCAGGCCGGACTTCCACGGGCAGCGGCCTGGAAAAACTCTTGAGCAGTTAGCTCGACCCCTTGCGGTCGCAAAGGTGCGACAAGTGCGAGGACTGTGCGATCTAAAACGTGTCCGCAAGTTTCTTTGGCAACTGTTGGCGTAGCGATCTCAATAGCTTTAGGGGATAAACGCTGAGAAATTATCTCCAGAGCTTTTCCCATTGACTCCATCTACTGAGCAGTCTCGTGTTGCACTCGAGCGAACTCTTGACGGGTTTGCTCGAGGGCTCGTTCAAAGCGTATTTCTAGATCTTCTGATGCCGCACGGCTTGCATCAGGATGACCTCCTCCGAGTTGATTTCACAACTCCCGGTCTGACATGTTTGACCGCTAGACTTCACCGGCCAATCGAAATCTGAAGGCTGCGTGTTTCATTCTGTTTATGCAAAAAATGCCTTCTTCGTGATTTGGGTTGCGAGGGTGATCGAACTGTGGATTGCCAGTTACTTGGTTCTTGTGAACATCGGGAGTGACGTTATCGAACTATCAGAGGAGACCACTGTTATACGATTCTTGACGATTGACACGCTTGACGCCTGGCTGCAAGAATATTCTAACGAAGGAAATGGTTAGAAATTAAAGAGAGGTTAGGGAACAGACCGAACAGAGGAGAAAAGATCGAGCTGAAATTGAGATCGCTTGATTCTTCAATCTGCTCTGAAAAGCCTCACCTTCCAGTCCTTTTCCAGGGAACTCTACCCCCCTATTTATAGACGCGAGGGCTACCCAAACGGGTTACTTTCAAAAAAATACGGGCTGCCCGGAGTTTAGGAAAAAGAAGAGGAGTATGATAGTTATATGAAGAAGAGGGTCCAGATCGCGCGAACTCAGGGTCGCGCGATCTCCTAAGCGGACCACGCGACCTCGCTTATGAAAAATTCGGTATCGCGATCTTTCAGATGAACAATACAGTTCTCTAATCTTGCCCCATGTTGTTCTCTCATGAAACTTAGGTCATGCATTTCTATTTATAGGCTACCAAATGGATGTCATCACCGCCTCAGAAGGATACAGACACCTGCCTTATTAGGACGCACAGTCACCAAAAACAGACCGCCCGATCACTATAAGAACAAACTACTTGAGCAAACCTGACCGACCAAGCCTGATCACCAGAACAAGCCCGCGCAGAGCACGCAATCCATGCGGTCTCCCAAACTGCAGACCACTAGACTCCACTTTCACTTTAAAAATTCAAAATAACCTTCTTTTGTGTCTGTCGTTCAAAGTAGTTGTATGACTTTGGATAGTATCTAAGAGGTGCATGTGCAAGATCCTTTACTAAGGGATCTCCAATTTTAACTTTTTGCCAGTAATCTCTTTTGCTTGCATCAGTTAATTAATATTTTTACCATTCTTCAGAACTATAGAATTTGCCTCTGTCAATCTTGGCTTGTTGATAGAGTGGCCAGGTTTTCATAATAATTTCCCTTGAGTAGGGACTCCATTCTTCAAAGTTAGGATTCTTTCTTAACTCCTCCATTCTTCTCCTTTTAGCTTCCTGCTTTTCATTATCAACATACTTCCTCTTGTTCTTTTAGCCTTTTCCACTGGAGGACACATCAACAAAATAAGTTTGATAATTTTCAGGTTGTTCATACTATTATAGAAATTCTTCTTCTTCAGGCATATCTGGGGGTCCTTTAGGTATGACATGTCCCTCAGGGAGAGGATGTTTATAAGGTATCCCATAACTTATGGTGTCAAGTACCATAGATAATCTTACCTCATTTGACATCCATATGGCATGATAACTTGATAACATCTCCCCCTTTCTGGCTTCTACAAATAGCTGTTTATAAATTGTATTTTGGGTGTTCTTCAGTTGCTTAGAGAGAAGGACATTTAGATTTCGAATTGCATCTATGAGAATTCCTTGAGAGGTTCTGACTGACTAATTCAAAAGGGAAGAGAACTATTCCTGTGTTACATGGAGTTGATGCAACAGAGTCTCTGATAAGTAGTAAAATATACATATTTTTAGTGTAATTATTAGTATAGTTTTAATTAATATTGTAAACTTTCTATGTAAACTAATGAATAAATTGCTTGTTTTATTATTTTTTGTTTCTAACTTAGTTCTATTTTTGTTTTTGCAAATTTTACAAAATTTTCACAGGTCACGCCCTAGGTCACGCCCGTGACCAAGGGCGTGTAATTTTAAAGTTCAAATCTCGACGGGACGGCCCAATTCAGATCAAATCCCTACAAATCGCTCAAGTCACGCCCGTGTAATTCCCATCTCAATGGATACGTGCACCGTCCCGTCGTCTCGACGGATTTCCAGCAAGTCACGCCCGTGACTAAGGGCGTGATACATCGCTCACGCCCGTGTATCTCAAGTGTTCGACGAACGGCGCCCAGCGTTCGACTAAAGCCCGGCCACGCCCCAAGTCACGCCCATGTTCAAGTCACGCCCATGTTCAAGCCAGCGCGTCACAGTAAAAGACCCGCCCATGCTGCCGACATCTGTCGCCCACTGTCACACCTGTGACACTCCCAGTCATGCCCATGACACCTCAAGTCACTCCCGTGTGCAGCCTTATTTGACAGCGGATTCTTACAGAAGGCGGCCATTACAGCCGAGCAAATGTCACGCCCTAAGTCACGGTCGTGACATCCAAGTCACGCCCGTGACCTATGGAGTGTAAAAATAAAATTTTGCCTATAAATAGAGGGCCTCGGATGAAGTAATTATCATCCAGAATTTCATGTGTTCGCTAGTTTCTAGAGTAGTTTAGGACTTGTATTTCAGTTATTTTCTGCATTTTAGATAGCCATTTCTGCTTTCATTTTCTGTATTTGTAGGTAGCCACTTTTGCTTTCATAGTCTAGTTGTAATGTTCACTTTTGCAATAAAATAGTTCATTTCTTATTCCAAAAATCTTCATATGCCGTTATAATGTCTCTGAGTGATGTTTTCCAAACCCTATTTTGGGTTCTGAGTGTGTAACACTCTTTTCAGTTTTTATCTTTCAGTCTTTATATAATTGCTATATACCACCCCCGTCCTAGATGAGAGGCTAAGTTTCGTTAGCGCTTGTTTAAGATGGTTGGGACGGATATTATTTCTGCACTTTTATAAGTATTTCATTTCTATATACCACCCCCGTCCTGGATAAGAGGATAAGAACTTTTTAACGCTTGTTTAAGACGGTTGGGACGGATACTATTACTGCTTTTATATAAGTCTTTTTTTATTTCCCTCTTTCGCGCTTATATCTGCTTATAATCGTAACATGTATTTTCTAATTATTAATGCCGTCTCCATTCCTATGAGTGGCTAATTTCCTTTAGCGCACGATGTCAAAGAGCTTTGGGACCCAAAAATAGTTTTCTAAAAATAAAATATCTCTTTCTAAAAATAATTAACGCTTAAGGTTTACCCGAGAATAACGTTGAGTGGAACCGCATATTCGATGTGTGGTTTTCATTTTCGTCTCTGTACACTAGTTAGCCGAGAAGCTCGTGTGTACGACTGATTGCTCACGGGTAAAGAGAAGTGCGCTCTACCCTCGAAAGAGGATGAGGTAATTCTCCCGAATTGGAAGTAAAAACCCAATAGCGGGGTTCACAACATAAAGCAAGTATTAAGGAAATTCGATAAAAGAACGAGAGTTCGGTCGAATATTCGTAATATCAGGTGGGCGTACCCTCGAGAGAGGAGCGTTCATAATTATGGAACCTCCACGGCCAAGCTGTTTTAATATTTTGAAAAGTCATCTCTTTTATTTAAAAAAATAAGACTATTTTCATCCCAAGGTAATTCGACATCGGGCGTTAATAATTGTCATCGTTTAGAACTCTAGTTATACACTTATTATTATCGTTTTAGAACTCTAATTATTCGCTTGTTATTGTTCGCTTTTAAAAACCCACACTAAAAACATATTTCGATAAAATAATAGTTTATTCCTCAAAGTAGGTATAATCAACACGACCCGCGGAAATATACGACCTCGATATTTTCTAAAACAAAATATCCTGTATTACTCGCGATAAGGTATACATGCCTTTATCATATGATTAAGTTTGGATTAAAATATAATATAAAGCTTTTCAAACCCATTTAGAGCAAAACACTCCTTTTCTATTTTAAAAAAAAAAAGAATTCGGCGTCGTAGTTAGGGTCTAATTGTCAATATTTCGAAAGAAGAAAAAGTCTGTTACTTCTATCTCCTGATAGGATAACAGTTAATTTCTCAAAGTAGAAGTACTTGCAAACTTTTTGAAAACACCCGCCTAATTCTAATATCATAATACAAACGCTTTGCAACAAAATCCAAATTTAAATCATCAAGTTTTTGGCGCCGTTGTCAGGGAATCTTGTGTTGTTATTTTGAAAAAGGAATTACTATTACTTTTATCATTTTTATAAAAATATAAAAACAAAAAAATAAAAAAAAAATAAAAAAAAAATAAAAAAAAAATATATAAGAAAAAAAAGGGCCACAAATATATAAATTTTTATTATTAGCGTATGACCCGAGGAAATTCCTCGGAAGATTCGAATATCCCTTTTGACTCTGAAATCGAGCGCACTCTTCAAGAGCGCCTCCGACTTCGCGATCAAAACTTACTCGAGTTTCACGAAGAATCTATCGGAGATATTTACAATGAAGCTATGACCGATCAAACTCCAGATGTGGCCCCACCACGGACCATGGCATATTATGCCAGGCCGAATTTGGAGGACACCGGATCGAGTATTACTTGCCCAACAGTGGCTAATAATAATTTTGAAATAAAATCTAGTATCATTCAAATGGTACAACAGTCAGTACAATTGGACGGTTTGCCGGATGAGGATCCAAATCTACACCTCTCCAACTTTTTAGAAATTTGGGACACTTTGAAAATTAATGGCGTTATTGATGACGCTATTCGTTTACGCTTATTTCCATTTTCGCTGCGGATGAATGCAAAAGCGTGGTTAACTTCTCTTCCCAGAGGATCCATAACCACGTGGGCCCAATTAACTGAACAATTTTTAACTAAATATTTTCCCCCATCAAAAATCACTAAACTACGCACAAATATCGCCTCCTTCATTCAATTCGATTCTGAGTCTCTCTACGAGACTTGGGAGCGTTTTAAGGAGTTCTTGCGTAGATGTTCTTATCACGCGCTGCCGTCCTGGCTGCAGGTCCAGACGTTTTATAATGGCTTAAATTTTTCCACGCGACAGATGATAGATACGGCCGCCGGGGGAACGTTGAATAACAAAACCCCGGAGGCCGCCCAAGCCCTGTTCGAGGAAATGGCCATGAACGCCTATCAATAGAATGTGCCTAGATCACGCCCTACTAAACCATCCGAGATATACAAAGTGGATGCCACTTCTCACTTAGCCTCTCAAGGCGAAAGATTAAGTAAGCAAGTGGCAGAGATGACTGCTTCCTCCTCCACTCCCGCTTGGAATAATAATAATAATAATAATAATAATAATAATAATACTTTTGTCGAAGAAACCGTAGATTACCTTGGCAATCAAGTTAGGCCCCCCTTCAACCCTAATAACAATCCGTATAGTAATAATTACAATCCGGGTTGGAGGAATCACCCAAATTTCTCCTGGAGCAATCCTAACAATGCTCAGAGGCCCCCAATTGTGATACCGCAAGGACTTCCGCAAGGTTTTCCGAACGGATTCCAGCCTTCGCCTCCAAAACCTTCTCCACTAGAAGATGTTTTTGCTAAGTACGTCATGTCCACCGAGTCAAATATCAGGAATATTACCGGATCGATTAAAAACTTGGAATATCAGGTTGGACAACTAGCAAAGATGGTCTCCGAGCGGCCAATTGGAGCTCTTCCAGGAAACACGGAGCCGAACCCCAGGGAGAATGCTAATGCTATAAACCTTCGCAGCGGTAAGGAGGTTAACTCCCCAAAACGGGTTGAGCCCAAGGTACATGTTTCGACACCGACCCCTCCACCCCCTCTCTCAATAGATAATTCAACGAGTATTCCTCCTGTGACGAACGTTTTTAGACCGTCCCTTCCTTATCCCTCAAAAATAAATAATGAGCAGAAGGACGAGCATTATCAAAAGTTTTTAAAAATTTTAAAACAAATCCATATAAACGTTCCTTTCTGCGAGGCACTCTCCCAAATGCCGAAATACGCGAAATATCTGAAGGAGTTGCTTTCTAATAAAAAGCGACTCGAAGACATTTCGCGTGTTTCCCTTAATGCGGAATGCTCGGCTGTTCTCCTTAACAGATTGCCGCCAAAACTGAATGACCCGGGACGGTTCTCCATCCCGTGCCTCTTTAGCAATCTGTTAATAAAGTACGCTCTAGCGGAATTGGGCACTAGCATCAATTTGATGCCTTTTCCCTTTTCAAAAAACTAGATTTAGGTGCCCCGAGTCCTACAAAGATGAGCATCCAACTCGTGGATCGCTCGGTAAAGTACCTGATAGGGGTAGTGGAGGATGTTCTGGTCAAGGTGGATAAGTTTATCTTCCCGGTAGACTTTGTCATCCTCGATATAGAGGAGGACGCTGAGGTGCCTATCATCCTCGGTCGCCCCTTCCTCGCAACCTCCCGTGCGTTAATCAACGTTTGTAACGATCACCTCCACCTTCGGGTAGGTGACGACGAGGTTACTCTACATATTAATCCCTCGATGCGGAACTCCCTATCGAACGATGATTCCGGTTTTAACCTGGAACCCGCATTTGATGAGGAATGTTCTTCGCTTACTGAATTTCTCTCTTAAACTCTAGATAATTCAGATTTGGCGAATCTATCTTGTCTCGATGACATGCCAACAGATTCGCCATTTGAACCCTTCGATTCAGAAGCTTTAAAAATTAAACCATCTTCTGAAGAACCACCAGTCCTTGAGTTAAAAGAACTCCCTGATAATCTAAAATATGTTTTTCTTGAAAAAGATTTAAAACTTCCCGTAATTATCTCTTCCAATATAAGTGATTCAGAGACCTCCGAATTAGTCGAAGTTTTAAACTAACACCGCCGTGCAATTGCATGGCAAATTTCAGATATCAGGGGCATCAACCCCTCATTCTGCACCCATAAAATTTTTCTTGAAGATAACCCCCGCAGAACTATTCAGCCTCAATGACGCCTTAACCCGAACATGCGAGAAGTCGTTAAAACTGAATTTTTTAAACTCCTCGATGCGGGGATTATCTATCCTATTTCTGACAGTACGTGGGTAAGCCCTGTACAAGTCGTCCCTAAAAAAGGCGGTATAGCGGTCATGGCAAACATGAATAACGATTAATCCCAAACTGTTACGGGTTGGCGTGTGTGCATCGACTATCGAAAACTAAATGATGCCACCAGAAAAGACCACTTCCCATTACCGTTTATTGATCAAATCCTAGAGCGTCTCTCAGGTCATCCTTTTTATTGCTTTCTTGATGGTCTCTCGGGATTTTTCCAAATCCCTATTTCCCCCGAGGATGAAGAAAAAACAACTTTTACTTGCCCTTTCGGCACCTTCGCATATCGAAGGATGCCGTTTGGCCTCTACAACGCACCGACTACATTCCAATGATGTATGATGGCGATATTCGGTGAGCTTGTAGAAGATAAAATGGAAGTCTTTATGGATGAATTCTCCGTTTTTTGAAGCTCTTTTCAAAACTGCCTAAAAAATTTAGACAGAGTTCTCTAGCGGTGTGAAGAGACGAACTTAGTTTTAAACAGGGAGAAATGTAACTTTATGGTCCGAGAGAGTTTAGCTCTCGGCCATAAGATTTCTTCCAAGGGGATGGAGGTTGATAGGGCCAAAGTCGCCATAATTGAACAACTTCCCATACCTTCGAACATAAAATCTACTCGAATTTTTCTCGGCCATGCGAGTTTTTACAGGTGGTTTATACAAGATTTTTCAAAAATAACCAAACCGCTAACCCACCTCCTGGAGAAGGATTCCTCATTTATTTTTGACACAGCCTGCATAAAGGCATTTAATTTTATAAAAAAGTGACTTATCAATTCTCCAATTCTGGTTGCGCCAGATTGGTCCCTTCTGTTCGAGATTATGTGCGACGCGAGCGATATCGCGGTAGGAGCCGTCTTAGGCCAACGCGTAAATAAATATTTTCATCCAATCTATTACGCTTCTCTCACACTCACAGCCGCACATGCTAACTATATAACGACGGAAAAGGAACTTCTTGCCGTCGTCTTTGCTTTTGATAAGTTTAGGCCCTTCGTAACACTTTCGCACGTAATCGTTTTCAATGATCACTCCGCCCTAAAATATCTTTTGACCAAAGTTGATGCCATGCCCCGCTTGCTTCGATGGATCCTCCTTTTACAGTAATTTGACTTAGAGATCCGGGATAAGAACGGGGCTGAAAATATAGCAGCCGACCACCTCTCACGTTAAGAACACCCAGTCGCAGAAGCGCTCGTCGAACCTGAAATAGACGATAGATTCCCTGAGGAGCACCTTTTAATTATAAATAATATAAAAACTTCTTACACCCCTTGGTTCGCAGATTACGCAAACTACCTAGTCGCGCGGGTCCTTCCAAAAGATTTTTCAACTCAGCAAAAGAAGAAATTCTTTTCTGATTTGAAAAACTACTTTTGGGAGGACCCCTTTCTCTTTCGAGCCTGCGCTGACCAAGTGGTACGAAGATGCATTTCAAGCGAGGGTGTGCAAATTTTGCGACACTGCCACGAGGGGCCGGCTGGGGGGCATTATCAAGCCAACTGGACCGCGCGGAAAGCGTTAGAGGCGGGCTTTTATTGGCCCACTCTTTTTAAAGATGCTCACACTTTTGTGAGTAAATGAGATAGCTGCCAGCGGTCGGATAACATCTCTCGTCGTGACGAGATGCCCCAAAATCTTTTTCTCGAGTACGAAATCTTCGATCTGTAGGGCATAGATTTTGTAGGGCCCCTACCTTCTTCTTTTAATAATCGATATATTTTAGTGGCGGTTGACTACGTATCTAGATGGGCGGAAGCGCAAGCTCTGCACACCAATGATGCGTGAGTCGTCATCCATTTTCTCAAAAAAATATTTTCTCGCTTTGGCACGCCCCGTGCAATTGTAAGCGATAGGAATACGCACTTCTGCAACGCCCAGTTTTCAAAAAATTTATTTAAGTACGGCGTTATGCACAAACTAGCAACCGCCTATCACCCCCAAACGAGCGGGCAAGTTGAGGTTGTAAATCGCGAGATTAAACGTATTTTGGAGATAACCGTTTCTTTGAATAGGAAGGATTGGTCCTTAAAACTCGACGACGCGTTGTGGGCATATCGTACGACATACAAGACCGCTATCGGTTGTATGCCCTATCGATTATTCTACGGCAAAGCATGTCATTTACCGGTAGAGTTAGAGCACCGCGCTTTTTGGGCTGTAAAACTTTTAAATCTCGATTCGAACTTAGCCTCCGAGAGTAGGAAAAATCTAATAAAAACTAAAAAGAAGGGATGAGAGGATAAAATCCATCACCCCTAATTCAAAAAAAATCTTCATTTTGCCAAGGCTTTTTACCCCTTTCCCTTAGCCAAATTATTTTTTTCTAGTTTTAATTTAAAAAATCATTTGAGAGCATAATTAGTAACTTATATTTTTCCTTCACGTTTTTTTAAACAAAGGTTATTATAATTTCGATCTAATCTCGTTTACTGATGGTTGCAATTTTGTTTGCTATTTAGTTAATTAAGAAATCTTTTGGCTAAGAAATTTCTTTCTACTTAAATCATTTGCATAATTTAGGACTTAACTCTTTATACTCCGAATTTTTATTTTTCAGTCTCTTATGATCAAACAAAATGGTAGCTAAAAATTAGAACTTATGTTAATCCCGTATAGATCTCTCTTACTTTTGCTCTGGAATAGCAAAAGCTTAAGTATGGGGGTATTTGATAAGTAGTAAAATATACATATTTTTAGTATAATTATTACTATAGTTTTAATTAATATTATAAATTTTCTATGTAAACTAATGAATAAATTGCTTGTTTTATTATTTTTTATTTCTAACTTAGTTTTATTTTTGTTTTTGCAAATTTTACAAAAATTTCATAGGTCACGCCCGTCACAAAGGGCGTGTAATTTTAAAGTTCAAATCTCGACGGGACGGCCCAATTCAGATCAAATCCCGACAAATCGTTCAAGTCACGCCCGTGACATTCAATGTCACGCTTGTGTAATTCCCATCTCAACGGATAAGTGCACCGTCCCGTCATCTCGAAGGATTTCCAGCAAGTCACGCCCGTGTTCCAGCAAGTCACGCCAGCGACCAAGGGTGTGACAAATCGGTCACGCCCGTGTATCTCAAGTGTTCGACGAACGGTGCGCAGCATTCGACTAAAGCCCAGCCACGCCCCAAGTCACGCCCGTGTTCAAGCCAGCGCGTCATAGTCAAAGCCCTGCCCATGCTGCCGACATCTGCCACCCACTGTCACGCCCGTGACACTCCCAGTCACGCCCGTGACACCTCAAGTCACGCCCATGTGCAACCTTATTTAGCGGCAGATTCTTCCAGAAGGCGGCCGTTACAGCCGAGCAAATGTCACGCCCTAAGTCACGGTCGTGACATCCAAGTCACGCCCGTGACCTAGGGCGTGTACAAATAAAATTTTGCCTATAAATAGAGGGCCTCGGTTGAAGTAATTATCATCCAGAATTTCATGTGTTAGCTAGTTTCTGGAGTAGTTTAGGACTTGTATTTCAGTTATTTTCTGCATTTTAGATAGCCACTTCTGCTTTCATTTTCTGTATTCGTAGGTAGCCACTTTTGCTTTCATAGTCTAGTTGTAATGTTCACTTTTGCAATAAAATAGTTCGTTTCTTATTCCAAAAATCTTCATATGCCGTTATAATGTCTCTGAGTGAAGTTTTCCAAACCCTATTTTGGGTTTTGAGTGTGTAACAATCTTTTTAGTTTTTATCTTTCAGTCTTTATATAATTGTTATATACCACCCCCATCCTGGATGAGAGGCTAAGTTTCTTTAGCGCTTGTTTAAGATGGTTGGGACGGATATTATTTCTGCACTTTTATAAGTATTTCATTTCTATATACCACCCCCGTCCTGGATAAGAGGATAAGAACTTTTTAACGCTTGTTTAAGACGGTTGGGACGGATACTATTACTGCTTTTATATAAGTCTTTTTTTATTTCCCTCTTTCGCGCTTATATCTGCTTATAATCGTAACATGTATTTTCTAATTATTAATGTCGTCTCCATTCCGATGAGTGGCTAATTTCCTTTAGCGCACGATGTCGAAGAGCTTTGGGACCCAAAAATAGTTTTCTAAAAATAAAATATCTCTTTCTAAAAATAATTAACGCTTAAGGTTTACCCGAGAATAACGTTGAGTGGAACCGCATAATCGATGTGTGGTTTTCATTTCCATCTCCGTACACTAGTTAGCTGAGAGGCTCGTGTGTACGTACTGATCGCTCACGGGTAAAGAGTAGTGGGCTCTTCCCTCGAGAGAGGATGGGGTAATTCTCCCGAATTGGAAGTAAAAACCCAATAGCGGGGTTCACAACATAATGCGAGTATTAAGGACATTCGATTAAAGAACGAGAGTTCGGTCGAATACTCGTAATCTCAGTTGGGCGTACCCTCGAGAGAGGAGCGTTCATAATTATGGAGCCTCCACGGCCAAGCCGTTTTAATATTTTGAAAAGTCATCACTTTTATTGAAAAAAAAAGACTATTTTCATCTCAAGGTAATTCGACATCGGACGTTATTAATTGTCATCGTTTAGAACTCTAGTTATACGCTTATTATTATCGTTTTAGAACTCTGGTTATTCTCTTGTTATCGTTCGCTTTTAAAAACCCACGCTAAAAACTTATTCCGATAAAATAATAGTTTATTCCTCAAAGTAGGTATAATCAACACGACCCGCGGAAATATATGACCTCGATATTTTCTAAAACAAAATATCCCGTATTACTCGCGATAAGGTATACTTGCCTTTATCATATGATTAAGTTTGGATTAAAATATAATATAAAGCTTTTCAAACCCATTTAGTGCAAAACTCTCATTTTCTATTTAAAAAAAAAAAATTCGGCGTCGTAGTCATGGTCTGATCGTCAATATTTCGAAAGAAGAAAAAGACTGTTACTTCTATCTCCTGATAGGATAACGGTTAATTTCTCAAAGTAGATGTACTTGCAAACTCTTTGAAAACACCCGCTTAATTCTAATCTCATAATACAAACGCTTTGCAACAAAATACAAATTTAAATCAGCAGTCTCACCATTGTTATTTGCAAGCTCATGAGAGACATGAGTACTGTCAGATATTCTTTGAAGTATAGTATTTATGGCATCTTCTAGATCTGAAAATGTCACATCTTGATTATGGATTATTGATTGTTGGTTGTCTCTTAAGACATCCATTCTGCCCAGGATTGTATTTATCTGTTGGCCAATCAACATTATGGCCTCATTTATATGTGCAATATGTGCACTTGTGTCTAAAACATCATTTGCTGCAGTGTTATATACATTTGCATTTTGAAAGTTCACATGCTGAATCTCTTCTTGCAAGCTATCAATCCTATTAGATAAGTTGTCTCTACAATCCTTAACATCTCTATTCACATAAGCTTCAAACTTTTCTCTTTGCCTTTCAAACAAGACTTCCAATTAAAAAAGAATATCTAGAGAAATGGAAGTTGCAGGTATAGGAGAGAGCTTCTCATTAACAGTTCTTGGTGGTGTAGGCTACAAGATGTCTTGAGCAAATGACTCCCCCTGCATGGGTGCAGTCATGAGGATAGAGGGCTACTCATCTCCATTGTCATGATCACTGGTATGTTCATCAATATCTATGTGCTCTTCCATAGATCTTTCAGAATTTTCTGGCTCTTCATGGACCTCTTGTCCACTACTAGGACTTTTCCCAGATTCATCTCCTTCAATATTCAGCTTTGCATCCTTAGCAATGGTCAAAACTTCTTCCATAGTGACATCCACACTAGGGTCTAGACACACTCTATTGGATATACCTTCATCATCTCTTAAGGTCTCCCCCTCAATAGGTGCAGGGTGTGCCTGAATAGCCGGTGGCACTTGCTCAAAACTTCTTGGAGCAGCATCACCTTGAAGGGAAGATTCACTTACTTCCTTCTTAGAGAGTTTCTTCTCCCATCTGCCAATAGTCTTTATATCTATCCTCTTAAGATAGTGGAGAAGAGTTGTTTCAGAGTCTTTCATATAAAGAGGAATTTAGTGTTTAAGGTATAGTGAAAGAATTATTCCAAAATTGAGAGCTTTCAGATTCTCCTTAATCCTATCAAACAATACTTTGCCCCAATCTATCCATTTCCCAAGAATAACACTCACCATTAACTCAAACATCCCTTTGGAAATCCTATCATGAGATCCTATTTTACACAACAACACTTTGCCAATGATATTTGTGAGAAGTTTGCCTTTCATATTCATCTTCATCCTTTGGAGACTGCCATAAGGCTTTTCTTCATAGCCACATCACTTTAAGCCTTCTGATATGTCATCAACATTTATAAATTCTTCTACTTCATCTTCATTTAGGTTAGTTAGTTATATGGCTTTAGTCAAATTGGTGGCAGTTATTCTCAAATGATGTCCAACAATAGTGGTAAGAATGGCCTTGCCTATCTTGCTTAATTGGGCATTGGCATATAGTTCAGTGACGATGACATTATAGAGATGGGTTGGCACTGTTAGAATGTATTCATGTTCAGAGGCATATAATAAGGTGATTACCATGTCCAAGTCTTCATCTGCATCTTGAAATCCGTCCTTCACTAATTCTCCACCAGAGTTAATTTTATCTTCAGACTATTTTGGTGCCATAGATAATCGTCGAGAGGAAGAATATGAAGTTAGAATTCTATGCTTTCAAAGTGTCTCACATATAGGAACATATATTTGTAAGTAAAAAGGGCACGTACCTTACGAAATCCTCTCGTATCGTTTTGGAAATCCTTAAAATACGACATAATTATGATGCTGATGTGTCCAGTCACATCAACATGTCATCTAGATTTAGTCATGTCATGGAGCATATCTTCGAGAATACAGTAATGTTGTCGTAATCATCAAGATGATCTTTGTCTATCACAACATTTTTCTCCAGACAATTTTCCCTCAAGCCTTAGCTAAATTTCAGTCATCTTCACCAATATTCTGAAGTCAAGCCGACCTCAACTTTACTTTTGCTAATTGACAAGTTGACATGAAATTTGTCTACAAAGAAAATGTTAGACCTCTTTAGGGCGGACCTTGTGAGAGATCCAGCCAATTAACAACATAATCAAATACTTCAACATGCAGTATATGGAATTCAACAAGAATTCAGCATTCCCAATTCAATTTTGAATTGATTGAACATAGATTCATCAGGTGGCTTGTTTAGAATATCTGCTATCTGCATGTCTGTACTGACATACTCAAGGCAGATATCTTCTTTTTCCATATGCTCCCGAATGAAATGAAATCTAATTTCAGAATGCTTAGTTCTACTATGTGTCACAAGGTTTTTAGCTATAGATTTGGAACTAAAGGAGTCACAAAAGAGAGGTGTTCTCTAAATCTATAAATTGCAATCCTCCAATTTGTGTTGAATCCATAATAATTGGGCACATCATCTCCCAGCAGAAATATACTATGATTCAACTGTGGAGATGGCAATGCTATTTTGCTTTTTGCAGCTCCAGGGCACAAGCCTTCTCCCCAAGAACTGGCAAGTCCCTGAAGTGCTTTTTCTGTCCTCCTTGCAACCAACAAAGTCAGCATCTGAATATCCACACAACTCAAAATCATTTGATTTAGGATGCCAGAGTCCTAGGCTGGGAGTACCCTTTAGATATCTAAACATTCTCTTAACTTCTGTGTAGTGAGATTCCTTAGGGTTAACTTGATACCTAGCATAGACACATGTGGCAAACATGATTTCTATCCTACTATCAGTAAGATAGAGTATGGATCTAATCATTCTTCTATGCATGGACTCATTATAGGGTTTTCCCTTTTCATCCTTGTCTAAAGAGACATTTGACACCATAGGAGTTCTCATATGGGTAGTGTTCTCCATTCCAAATTTCTTTATGATATCCAAGGTTAATTTGGTCTGAGAAATAAACATTCCTTCCTCAGATTACTTTACTTGGAGACCTAAAAATACTTTAGATCTCCCATACTGCTCATCTCAAATTTACTTTGCATGAGCTTGATAAATTTCTTGCAAAGATTCCCATCAGTTGACCCAAATATGATGTCATTGTTGGTTTTGGGATGTTGCCAAATAACCTAGAGGAGGGGGGGGGGGGGGGGGGGGGGGGTGTAGGTATTTTGAAATCTTTTGTTCCTCTTTCTTTGTATGTAGGTTCTAGTTTAAGGATTTAGAAGAATTAAAAACACATCACAAAGAATACTCAGAGATTTATAGTTGTTCCCCTAGACAAAGTATCTAGAGTATTCCATTGTCCCTTTATGCCTATCTCACAGTGTGCTAGGGTCGGCAAACACCTCCAAAACTCAAACCCTCCAGCCCTACAATTTGAGACCCTCAAGCCTTACAAACTTACGCCCTCAAGCCTTACAATCTCAGGCCCTCAAGCCCTACAAACTCAGGCCCTCAAGCCCTAAAGCTTAGGCCCTCAAGCCCTATAAACTTAGATATGTTATCAGATCCTATAGCTCAGGCTTGTAAAATCCCTACAGAGAGAAGATGAAAAGTTCATCTTTAGGCTGTTGAAAACTGGCTTCTAGACTTGAAGAGAATACTTGAGATCTTGTCTTGCTGAGTGCAGATTTCTCTTCAATCCTTTCTTTAACTTGGAATAATTCTAATTAGTTGATGTTGCTTGACTGAGACTTGGAGAACATAGAATAAGAGTTTCGTTCTCGGGTAGTTGTTCCATCTTCACAACCACTTTACTATTTGATTGGTTTGTGTATTTTCACTATATTTTTAGGGTAGACACTTATCCTTTTTATTTGTCTGAGGGACCGTCTAATGGTCTACTCTGATGTCCGTTAAGTGTCAGAGGCCCTTTCCTTAACAGCATGTGCTGATTGGACTATCAGGTGGTAGTATTAAATGTAGTCAGCATGTTTTGAATTATCTTGATCTGTCTCGACAATATTTGCAGCATCTCGACGATATTGGCAACATCTCGATGATAGAGCTTCCTGTCAAGTTGATCCATCTTGGACTAGACAAGTCTTCAAGTTTTCTTACATGTTCTTCAGAGAGTAATATCTTGACGATATGAGATATAGCAGCTTAACTTGCACTCACGATGACATGAAGTCATCTCAAGGATGTCATCGTGAACATCTTATCAACTTGAGGTCTTCTCGACGATGTCGTTAAAAACATTTGGTCTTATCGATGATATCATCTTAATCATTCTTACTTCTTGTCAATATCGTCTTTATCATCTTGACAATTAGCAACACTTTAGCTGTAAACTGTCTTCACAAGTTCTACCTTAGTCTTCTCGACGACAATGCTCCTTTATGACGAACTTTAACTTAAGTATTCTGAGAGCTTCAACTTCATGACAATATCGTTGTGTGATTCTGGTTGATACAATGATACTGACACTTGTTTAATTCTTCTTGTTCTCATGATGATATCATCGTGTGTACTTTGTTGTCACAATGATATCGTCGGATTGTCCGTATTATCTCAATGATAACTGGCAAGAACCATATGCTGAGTTCTGTGAGTAATCTCAATGATAAATTCATACTTATTCGACGATATGTCTAGTCCTTCTCGATGATTTTGGACTTAGTGAGATTAGTGAGGTAATAGACATATAACCTATACTTTGTAGTAAGCCTTGATCCTTCATGAATCTTCTCAATGAAGATGCTTGATATTTTAGCGATATTGTCGTGTGCATCTTGTTATCATAACAATATTTACCTTAGATGTTTTTGCTTGATCCTTATATATTGTGCTTAGTGAATATGATATTCTGACCTGTTCATGCCAATCAAATGCACATCAAATACAAATTGTACTTTATCATTGTCCTGAACACTTCTTCAAATCAGGAACATTCTTGGGCATTGTTTCCAACAATCTCCCACTATTTGAAGAAGTCATAATTCATTCAATAATAAAGTACATCTAAAGAAATCCAATATAGAGTGAGATTATTTTAGTTTATTTTATATGATATTAGATGATCACAGAGAAAGAGACAAATTTGAGAAACACCATTTCATTTATAAATAGTGAAGTACATTTAGAAATTTTGAACATTTCTACATTTGCCGAAATGAACCAACCATCTATTCTTCTGGTTCCCTTAGAATTATTTTACTTCTTGATTTCTTGATAGCAACCTCCTTTTGCTTTTCAGATTGCTTGGTAAAATATTCATTTGTCTTAAGATAATATTTGAGTGGTTCTGAAGCATATGCTGGGATTCTTCCTGCTTTCTTGTCTCTTCTGTGGCTTCTTCTTAGCTCTTCTTTATTTTTATATGTGGTCCATTCTTGGGAGATATAAATCTTGTATCTTTCAGCTTTGTCTATTTTGATGAGCTCCCATGCATTTAATATGATTTCTTTGGATTTGGGGCTCCATTTCTCATAGTCATCTTTGTTCTCTGTACCTTTTCTTCCTCATCTTTACTTCATCTTCCTATGTTATCTCCTTTCCTTTACTTTAATAAGCGATAGTAGCAGAAGTATCAGCAAGTTGATCAGCAGGCTCATCATAGAGGATGGGAGGGAGATTCCTTGCTTCCCTGATTGTATTAGAGGTCCAGATGGCATGCTCACCACTAGCCTTTATCATTGATCTCTCCCCTTTATGACTTCTTCTGATATGTCCCTTTGGAGACTCCCCTGAAGATTCAGTATTTTGTCTTTTAGCAGTGAATTCCTTTTTCTAGATGAATCTTGGTTTGGAGCAGATGACTGTCTAGTTCTTGATTGCAGTGATCTAGTTTATCTTGGAGGTTTGTTTTGTGCTCATTCATCCACCTGTGGTAGCTATATATACTTTCTCTACATTGTTAGATATCACAATCTGATTTTCCAGGATTTCAACTATGCCCTGGTGAGTGAGTTCTAGTTGTTTGGAAGTGCTCTCTTGCATACTCTTCATATCTGTTCTTAGACAAGTAGTCTCATTAGATAGGTCCCTTCTTATATCATTACAGTAGTGTAAACATAGCTTTCAATTTTGAATCTCTGCTCTTCCAAGATCATCCTTATTTGATGCAGCAATGAGGAGCCTTTTAGCCTTTGCTCTGGAGGAGAGTTGGGCTTTTCAAGTTCTCCCTCAGTCTTCTTCTGCATTATGGTGTAGAGATAGACATGCATTCCTTCAGACTCATCAAACATAGGATATGGAGATCTTTTGAAAGGTGTTTGTCTTGATTCATCCTGAGGCACATTTGACTCTTCAACATTTAGTAGATCTCTACTAGTCTCATCAGCAGGATTTTCTTGATTGGCTTCTTATTGAGCTCCACTTGGGTCCTCTTGGATTACTAGTTTAGGGTGGATAGCATCCTCAGCCATAGTGTTCAGAATAGTGCCCATCAATGTTCTTGATTTGAAGAAGTACTCAGATCAATGATAAGTACAAGTTGTATTTGATGCTATATTTAATTCATGCTTGCAGTGATCAGGCAATTTTTCCAGTACTTTAATAACTTCACTACGTATAATATCGTGGAAAAGGACTGGATATATCGTTGATAAAGTATGCATATCGCTGAAATGATGTGCAGAGGAAAGAAGAAGGATCATGTCAGTTATCGTCGAGATAACATGCACATGATGATATCATTGTGACATCAACACTTCAACACCTCACGGCGATATCGGGATGCCAAGATAAAGAAAGAAGACTCAAGTATAAGTACAAGACAATGTCGACGACATCATCGTAAAAGAAGCCTTGACGTTGAAAAGGCTAAGGAAGATAGATGTTGACGACATCATAGTAAAGAAGTTGCATCGTTGAAAAAGGGAAAGAAAGACGATATTAACGATATCATCGTAAATAAGGCTTGACATCGAGAAGGCTAAAGAAAGTCTGATGAAGACAGACAGTTGCTGCAGAATAGCTTATCGACATAATGCTTATTATGTCGTAGATAAGATAAGATGGATATAATGACATCAAGCAGTCAAGATTACGCCAACATCAGTTAGATGACTTCATGATGTCTTAAGTGCAAGTGCAGTATGGATGTCTATTATCGTCAAGATATCCTTATCTGAAGAATAAGGAAGGAGACTGTTGGGAAAAACCCCTTAGATTTAACTTAACAAATTACCTAAATGTACAACCCATGTGTTCGCCAGGGAGTAAGGAAGAATTTACATCAAGTATGCGAGTTAGGGGGAGGCGAGGCGCCCAGCTTGCGAGAAGAGCACAGGGGGGCGAGCCCAGCTTATTGGGGTGCATTTAAAGTTGGGGTGCAATTAGAGCGACTTGGCACCCGTTTGGTCCGAGGACTCGCAAACTAGGTTCACAGGAGACGCCAGCGAGCCCGGTTCTCGCGGGCCGCTTCCGAGAAGACTGGCTAGCCGAGTTTTTTTGGGTCGCTCACCCGATAAGGGTCCAGGTGTGATTTTACTTGGAAGCCCTTGGTGGTCTGCAGTTAGCCCATCTAAACAACGAAGTTTGGATGTTAGCATACCAGTTTGGGGTGCGGACAGTAAAAAAGTAAGGCGGAACAAGGCTATTAGCACACCACAAAGTAAAAACTATATATAGGCCTTGAAGGGCACCTTTGGAGGGATCAAAAAACTCATTTCTCTGAGCTTCCTCCTCCCTAGGTTACTTTGGTTCAGCCCTCAGGCTCTCCAAGGTGCCCGGTCGCAGTTTTGTCTTGGGAGGGGAAGTTCTATAGAACTTCCGAGTATGTGGTGGGACCTCCTCGCTGCAACTAAGGGTCTGTGTCTAGTTCCGAGACTTCAGTCGTGTCGTCCCAAGGGATCAGTAGGTGCTAGCTTCCCCCCTCCTTTGGGGGCCCGAACTCCTCGTGAGACTAAATTATTGGTTTCAACATTTTTGGTGCGGTGAGCGTGGAGTGTAGCTAATACAAGAAAGTCCCAAGGAAGTGACATGGCGGGAGAGAATGAGCGAGACGCAGGCTTAGGCGGTTTGCTACCACCCAGCGCGTCGGAAATAATGGAGATGCTGGCTAATCTTAGGAGTGATTTGCTCGGGGCTTTTTACTGCGCTCTCACCACGGCGCTTGGGGGTCTCATGACCCCAGCGCCCTAGGTGGTCCCTCCATCTGGAGTTGGCGAGAATGCCCTAGCGCAGAGGGCGGGAAGGGAGACGGTGGCCCAAGCGCCAGGGGGAGTTCTCGCAGAGCAGGAACTTTTTCCCAGCCCGGCGAGTGCGAGCGAGATCCCGACAAGGGCTATCTCGACGGAGGGGATCCCAGCTAGCAGGGTCCTGGCGAGCGGCCCTTCGGCGAGCGCGAGGATGGTGGGAGTCGGCTCGTCCGTGGAGCTCGCAGGGTGAGTGGAGAAGGTCAGGGGGATGAATGGGGGGAGCCCGTTCTGTGAGTTGGTGCTCTCGGCACCAGTCCCCGAGGGTTTCAAAGAGCCGGCCATGATGTTGTATACCCACAAGGATGACCCCATTCAGCACCAGCAGTGGTTCAGAGACATGGTCACCATCAGGCCTATGTTGGACGCCTTCAAGTGCCGACTCTTCGCCACCACTCTGAAGGAGACGGCCAGGGACTGGGTTCACCAGTTGCCCTCAGGGTCAATCTATGCCTTTGAAGATTTGCATCGCGAGTTCCTGTTGCACTTCTCCACTTCGAAGAAGAGGAAGAAGGACCCTGAGGCGCTCTTCAACATCAAGCTAAGTCCAGGGGAGTCGTTGGACCATTATGTGGATCAGTTCTAGGAGGAGGTCCTCCTCATCCAGGAGGTGTCGGGGTTCACCCTCCAGCTCGCCTTCACGGTGGGATTGTGGGAGGGTTTTTTCAAGATTAACCTCAAGAGGAGGGATCCTTTATCCTTTGAGGAGCTGATGGAGAGGGAATCAGAGGAGATAAATGCTTAGGCAGCAAACCCCGAGTTCATAAAGAGGCTGTCACAGCTGAGTGAGCTGGAGGTTTGGCAGCCATAAGTGAGACGGAGAGAAGAGGCAAGAGCCCCAAAGTTGGGGTGGAGGCAGCAAGGAGGGGGGGGTGCAGGGCCCGGGAAGGGGTTTCCTCCAAGGAGGAGGTAACTTCCATAGAAGACAAGGGATACCTAACTAGCTAGGGTGGAGGCAGGGCCCGATGCCACCTCCCCCGCCTGAGCAGGAAATGGCAATCGGGAGAGGAAGAGCCGTAGAGGAAGAGGAGCGGGAGCCGGAGGAGCCGTGTTAAAAAATTTTGATGAACCGTTTAGGAGTAAGCAGGAGTTGTATCAACAGAGTTATAGGCAAAAAAACACAATGCCAAAAACAGCACACAATAGTCTTTATTGAATCATGTACTCCTCTACAATGCGAGACATACATGGCGAGACATGATTCATAAGAATCATGAAGGAGAGAAGAACAAAACACACCAAAGAAACAAAACTGGCGGTCTGACAAAGCAGAGACCACACAGACCGCAACACTCCAGAGACCGCCCGACTTGTCCAGAGACCGCGCGAACAGGATATTGTCAAGATGACCTGCACTGCAAGACCGCCACCTCAGACCGCACGAACTGGAGCTTATTGAACTGAACGAAGAACTGAAGTACTGATCGCCAAACCGCACCTCTGACCGCCTAACCACTGAAGGTCGCCTGATCGCCGAGCTCGCTGCGAACAGCACAAGAACAATATAAACCAGTTCGCAGACAACCCGCTGCCGAACTGTTTATTCGAGCCACTGGGATATCACCAAGGAAGGAGACCACGACCTGCTGACCGCAAACCTGCGAACCCAACAAATAGTCAACTCGCATCAGAGACCGCCTGACCTCAAAGATGAGACAGCACGAATTAACCCAGGCTCTAGTTCTTATAGTTCTTGTTATGAATGACGGGCCCTGCACCCCTATTTATAGACGAAGAGACGGATGTCGTCACCACACAAACCGGGGTATAGTAACCTCCCATCAGATCATGAGCGGTCTCACAAACAGACCGCGCGATCACACCACTTGGACAAGCTCCTGTTCAAGACCGCAGATGAGCAACAGACCATACACAAGCCGCGCGGGCACGGATCAGTCCTTCGTTAGACCGACCAGAGCAAACTAAGAACATCTGGATGACTTGAGACAAGTCGCCAGATCAATAAAGCAAGCCGCCCGGTTACAGCGGTCATCCAAGAACAGACCGCCCTGAGCAATAACGGAAGAGACCGTAGTAGGTCGCCAGAGCCAGACGAACAAACCACAGAACAAGCTGGCCGACCACAGCTGGTCGCCAGAACCAGACCGACAGAATGAGATCGCCTGAACCAGACTGGCAGAGGACCAATGCAGACCGCGCGGTCTCTACGGTCTCCAAAATTCAGACCGCCCGGGCACTCTTCCACTTACACTTCAATAATTTCAACACTGCCCCTTGAAGTGGGAAGTGGAAACTAGCCCGAGTAAACTCCGCAACCGTGTAAACGGTCCCTTTTCCAGAGGCTTTGTGAAGATGTCAGCGACATTGTCCACACTCCGAACATGCTCGACCATAAGAGATACTCCCAACACCTTTTCACGAATGAAATGGTGCTCAATCTCAATATGCTTGGTCCTCGCATGACAGACTGGATTGTTCACCAGCTTGAGAGCACTCTCATTGTCCCCGCGTAGCATAGTGGGACCTTGAACCTCCTCATGAATGTCCTCTACCAACCTCTTGAGCCAAACGACTTCCTGAGCTGCCAAGGCCGAAGCCTTGTATTCTGCTTCTGTGGTAGATACAGACACTGAGTCCTGCTTATTTGCTGCACCAAAAGATAGCTGTGGGGCCCGTCATAAAGACATAACCAGACGTTGATCTCCGATCATCCACGTCTCCCCCATAATCAGCATCCATATATCCATGCAACTCCAAGCTTGACCCTCTCCTATATAGGAGACGCAGATAATTGGTCGACTTTACATACTTCAAAATTCCCTTTGCCGCCAGAAGATGAGGCTTCCGTGGTTCTGCCATGTATCGACTCACCTTGCCAACTGCATAAGCAATGTCTGGCCTTGTGATCATTTGGTAAATCAAGCTCCCAACCAGAGCTCGGAACACCAATGGTTCAGACAAAACTCTCCCCTCATCCTTCCGAAGTTTATGATACAAATCCAGAGGTATAGAGCTGCTCTTCCCTTCCTCCATGCCGAATCGTTGAATGATCCGCTCCGCATACCCGGCCTGAGAAATGAGCACTCTGCTCTCCCGCCTCTGCACCTCGAGTCCAAGGAAATGGTGAAGCTCACCCAGATCCTTCATCTCAAATCTGATAGCAAGCTCGGCCCTGAGCCTTGCTACAGCCTCCTTCGAGTACCCGGTGATAATCATGTCATCCACGTACAACAGAACAATAACCCGGAGCACCCCCTCTTTCTTGACATACAAGCTAGAGTCATAGTCTGAAGCAAAGAACCCGCAGAATAAGAGATACTCCGTGATCTTTCCATACCATGCCCGAGGCGCTTGCTTCAACCCATACAGGGCTTTCTTCAGTTTGCGGACGTAGTCCGGACAATCCTCCGAGATGAATCCCAGCGGTTGGACTATGAATATATCCTTGTCAATCTCGCCGTATAATAAGGCATTCTTAACGTCGAGCTGCCAATTCTCCCAATCACAAGATGCCGCCAAGGAAATAAAAAATCAGACCGAAGTCATTTTTGCCACTAGACTGAACGTCTCATCATAATCCTCTCCGTACTGCTGTGAGAACCCGCGAGCCACAAGGCGAGCCTTGTATCGCTCGATCATGCCGCCAGCCTTCTTCTTGAGCTTATAGACCCATTTGCATGTCACAGGAGTAATGTCCTTGGGCCTGGGCACCAGAGACAAAGTCTCATTCTTCTTGAGAGCATCCATCTCCTCCTGCATAGCTATATCCCACTGCTTCACGCCTTGGGCCTTCTCAAAGCTCGACGGCTCCCGCTCGTCGAAGGGACCAGCAAAGAAACATGAGACGAAGCTCACCATGTTTCCTCCTGTGTATCGATCCGGTGGTTTGATAGTCCTCTTCGACCTCCTAAGAGGTTTCCCCTGACTAACCACCTCCTCAACTACTTCTTCAGTTCTAGCTCCTCTTCCAAGCAAACTTAGAGCATCACTCCCCCTGCTTCCAGAACCTGAAGCCTCCGCCTCAGAGCTAGACACAGCTGGAGCTCCTGGTGAAACAGGCAACTCCACTTGATGATTTTCCGCAGCCTTTCCTCTTTCGTCGATTCTGCTCTCTGGTAGTTCAACTCCTGAACTCCCCTTGTAGGAAGTCACCTCATCGAACACCACATCCCGAGAAACCAATAATCTCCGTGTTTCTGGGTCCATGCATCTCCAACCTTTCTTCCGCTCATCATACCCGATAAAGACTAGCTTCCTTGCTTTCGCATCTAGCTTTGTCCGAAGAGCATCAGGGATATGCACATATCAAGTTGAGCCGAACACACGAAGGTGTGCAACACTCGGCTTCTCCTTGAACATTAGTTTGTAAGTGGTCTTCATGTTGATAGGACTTAGAGGCATCCTGTTGATGACATAAGCCGCATAAGACATTCCCTCCGCCCAGAAAGACTTTGAGATATTCTTGGCATGAAGCCAGCATTTGCAGGTTTTCGTCAGATGACGGATCTTCCGCTCTGCAATGCCATTCCGCTATGGAGTATGGGCATAAGTGAGCTCTCGCTGGACGTCGTGCTTCCTGCAAAAACTTGAGAACTCACCAGAGGTGAACTCCCCACCATTGTCAGTTCTCAATTTTTTCACCCGTAGGCCTAAACGACAATCCACCAGCTCCTTGAACTCCACAAACTTAGTAAAGGCTTCCGACTTCTCTTTCAGAAAATACACCTAGACATATCTGGAGTAATCGTCAATCAACACCAACATATATTTGTTGCCTCCAAGGCTTGGGGTGGCAGTTGGTCCCATCAAATCACCGTGGATGCACTCCAACGGAACTTTGCATCTTGTTTGTGAACTATCAAATGGTAGTCAATGAGACTTACCAAACTGACATCCCGCACAAACATGACTATCTCCATAGGAAGACAAGCTAAGCAAGCCCTTGACAAGGCCCCTTACCTCCATAGCCTTCAATTTGTTCATTCCGACATGCCCCAACCTTTCATGCCAGATAGCCGCGCTATCATTTGTCCTCATCATGTCAACATAGGTACTTGTCGATAAAACGAACAAGTCCTTTACCTGCTTTCCAACATGAATGACATCTCCTTTTATCTCCGGTTGAGTTTTAAGAAACTTCACTTCTGTTGGGCCAAACAGAACGTGATAACCGGCATCGACCGCATTGGTCACATAGAAGAGATTCTTCTTCATACCCGACATGTGATAAATACTCCTCAAGGTGAGTGGACCCTTATCACTGCCCAGAGAGACATCTCCCTCTTGTTCTACTGCATGAACAGAATTATCAGCCGTAATAATTGCATCGTTACCTGAGTAAGGTGCCAAAGAAGAGAACTTTGATTCATCCCTGTTGAGGTGATGCCCACACACTGAATCCACGATCCAATCCTCTTCGAAGTTGATGGCAGCCAAGGCCTTAACGGGCATAGCCATCATATTAACCGCAAAGGCTCCTCCCTATCCAGCTTCATCAGACTTTGGCATCTCCTTCTCCGCTGTATGTCTCGGCTGAAGATTAACCCGGCAATCTTTCTTGAAGTGCCCGGTCTTGTTGCATCTAAAACACCTTGGTCCCTCTCCCTCCTTCTTGCCATCAAACTTAGGAGCATAACCCCTATTCAGCTGACTTGAAGTAGAGGGTCCATCATGACCCAGCTTCTTCATCTCCCACTTCTTCTTCTTCTTCCCAGAGAACAACGCATCACTATCTACCCCAGAGATAGAAATTCCTCCCGTCTGTCTTGCCAAACTTTCTTGCGAAGCAAGCAAGTTTTCCAGATCCAACAGAGATGGTTGATTTGCCCAACCCTGAACAGACATCACAAAGGCAAGATACTCCTTCCGCAAGTCGCGGATAATATGCCTCTTCAGTTTCGCCTCAGAGATAGGCTCATCAGGATCCAATGCAGAAATCTCCGCGGTAAGATTCTTCATCTTGAGAAAGAAGGTGGAGATAGAAAGATCAACCTGAGAGGCCTTCGCCAACTCATTTTCAAGAAATTGTAGCCGAGCTACATTCTTCTTATTGAACAACCCATCCAAAGACGTCCATATCTCAGCAGCCAATTTACATCCAATGATGTGATTGAATAGCTCTGGTGAGATAGCCCTCTTGAGTGTGAACTCTGCCTTAGCATTAGTTCTCCTCCAAAGTCTCACCTCTGCCATATTAGCTCCTTCTAGAATGACTTCTTGTGTGTCTTCTCCTCCAACTATGTCCCATAGATCCTAGCCAAGCAAGTAACTCTCCATACACGACTTCCACTTCTTGAACTTAGTCGATGTTAGGAGTTCAATACCAAGACCTCTTGCGTATCCAGCTTCCATGGCAAACCAAGTGGTTTATTCTTCACAAAGACGATGGCAACTCTAGTTGATCACTGCTTATCCACTCCAACAACCTACCTCTGATACCATGTTAAAAATTTTTGATGAACAGTTTAGGAGTAAGCAGGAGTTGTATCAACAGAGTTATAGCCAAACAACCACAATGCCAAAAACAGCACACAATAGTCTTTATTGAATTAAGTACTCCTCTATAATGCGAGACATACATGGCGAGACATGATTCATAAGAATCACGAAGGAGAGAAGAACAAAACACACAAAAGCCACAAAACTGGCGGTCTGACAAAGCAGAGACCGCACAGACCGCAACACTCCAGAGACCGCCCGGCTTGTCCTGAGACCGCGCGAACAGGATACAGACAAGATGACCTACACAGAAAGACCGCCACCTCAGACCACACGAACTGGATCTTATTGAACTAAACGAAGAACTAAAGTACTAATCGCCAAACTGCAACTCTGACCGCCTAACCACTGAAGGTCGCCTGATCGCCAAGCTCGCTGCGAATAACATAAGAACTATTTAAACCAGTTCGCAGACAACCCGCTGTCGAACTATTTATTCGAGCCACTGGGATATCACCAAGGAACGAGACCGCGACCTGCTGACCGCAAACCCGCGAACACAACAAACAGTCAACTCGCATCCGAGACCGCCCAACCTCAAAGATGAGACCGCATGAATTAACCCAGGCTCTAGTTCTTACAGTTCTCGTTAGACGGGCCCTGCACCCCTATTTATAGACGGAGAGACGGATGTCGTCACCGCACAAACCGGGGTATAGTAACCGCCCATCAGATTGTGAGCGGTCTCACAAACAGACCGCTCGATCACACTACTTGGACAAGCTCCTGTCCAAGACCGCAGATCAGCAACAGACCGTGCACAAGCCGCGCGGACACGGATCACTCCTTCCTTAGACCGACCAGAGCAAACTAAGAACATCTGAATGACTTGAGACAAGTCGCCAGATCAACCAAGCAAGCCGCCCGGTTACAGCGGTCATCCAAGAACAGACCGCCCCGAGCAAGAAAGGAAGAGATCGTAGTAGGTCGCCAGAGCCAGATGAACAAACCACAGAATAAGCTGGCCAACCACAGCTGGTCGCCAGAACCAGACCGACAGAATGAGATCGCTTGAACTAGACTGGCAGATCACCAGCGCAGACCGTGCGGTCTCTGCGGTCTCCAGAATTCAGACCGCCCGGGCACTCTTCCACTTACACTTCAATAATTTCAACAAGCCAGGCTCAGGAGGAGGAACAGGAGAGCAGGGGCCGAGGACAGGGGTTAGCATTGCCATACTGTGACTTCCACCAGGAGGAAGGTCACGCGACGGCCACCTGCCCAGAGTTCTTGGAGGTAAGGGGTGCAAGTGCCCCAGCATAGCAGCCGCAGCAGCGACCGGTGAGAATAGAGGAGGTTCTGCCCTAGGAAGAATATGAAGAGAGGTGCGTGGACTGGGTTGGCGTGGGGACCCGAGGAGGGATCAGAGTAATCCATGGGGGTGTGGGAATCGAGGCAACCCATAAGGCGAGCCTCCATACAAGGTACCATCAGAGCATAGCTTCGACATCTCATGCCTCACCCCCAGTAGAGAAGGTCACCTTCTCTCAGAAGGACATGTCAGCCCACGAAGACCCATTCTCTGTATCTCGGCCATCGAGAACTTCACTGTATCTCAGGTCCTTGCGGACAATGGGAGCTCGGTCAACGTCATCTTTAAGAAGACATTCGACGAGATGAAGGTGGAGGCAAGAAGGGTGTTGGCCTCGGATGGTCCACTATTTGGATTTTTGGGAGAGAGGAAGGAGGTAGAAGGCGAAGTGGGACTCCATGTGGTCTTGGGTCTGTGGGGGGGGGGGGGGGCAGTCCTGGAACTGCAGCTTTATTATAGTGGATTCCCCCAGCAGCTACAATGCCATCTTAAGATGGACTCTTAATAGTGCGTTCCATTGTGTCCCCTCCACCTTCCACCAATGTTTCAAGTTCAGCGCAGGAGGAGTCCAGGTTCGGGTAAGGGGGGAACCCATGGTGGTGAGGCAGTGCTACGTGACTCCCGTGAATACCATCTCTTGGATGGCGGAAGCGGAAGAGTGGGATAAGGATATGGGGGAGATGGCAGGGCTAAAGGAGGTAGGAGAAGAAGAACGGGGGGGTATAAGAAGAAATCCGTGCCCAGGGAGGGGTCATCGAGAGGTCCGGGGTGAGGGGAGTAGGAGAAGAAGGAGAAGAAAGTCAGGACCAGGAAGGAGGGGTGGAAGAGTTGATGGCGGTTGCGGAGGAGAAGATGGAAGGAGAAGCCAAAACGCAGGCTTACGGAGAGGGAAAAGAGAAAGGCTGGGGGGAGGAATCAAGGATGGAAGTCGTAGAGGAGGTGGTGGAGTTGGAAGTCACCACCAGGGCAGGGGCGATCGAGAAGGTCAAGATCAGTGGGGAGCTTAGCCCCGAGGACCGGAGGAAGGTCTTGGCTTGTGTCCAGGAAAAGGTGGACGTCTTCGCCTGGAGTGCTGCAGAGATGCTTGGGATCGATGCGGATATGGCATATCATCGCCTCAACCTCGACCCCCGTACTCACTCTATACGCCAAAATAGGAGGTCCATCACGGACAAGATAGAGGAGCCCATCTGGGAGGAGGTGAGTAAGCTCCTCAAGGAAGGGTTTGTATCAGAAATCCAGTACCCAGGCTGGGTCTCCAACGTGGTGATGGTAAAGAAAGGAGACAAGAAGTGGAGGATGTGTGTTGATTTTTCTCTTTTGAATAAATCATGTCCTAAAGATTGCTACCCCTTGCCTCGAATCGACGCGCTGGTTGATTCAGCCGTCGGTTTTTCTCTAATAAGCTTCCTAGACGCTTTTTCAGGTTATCACCAGATTTGCATGCACCCCCCGGCATCAAGGATGTCTCCTTCATCACAGGTGATGGGTGCTATATTTACAAAATAATGCCATTTGGTTTGAAGAATGCAGGGGCGACCTATCAACGCATGATGGATAGGGTCTTCCGCGAGCAGAAGAGGAGGAACCACGAAGTCTATGTAGATGACCTCATGATAAAATGTCGGGACCTCGAGTTTCACCTCTGATACCTCAAGGAGAACTTCGAGACATTGAGAAAATTCAAAATTAAGCTCAACCCCCAGAAGTGTGTCTTCAGGGCAAGCTACAGGAAGTTTTTGGGTCACCTTCTTTCACCCCTCTGGGTAGAGCCTAACCCGGATAAAGGTAGAGCAATCCTAGAGCTAAGGTCTCCGAGAAGCACAAAGGAGGTCCACCATCTCACGGGGAAGCTGGCTGGGCTGAGCAGGTTTCTCTCCAGGGCAGGGGAAAAGTGCTCGCCCTTCTTCAAGATGCTACGAGGGAACCAAAAGTTTGAATGGACTCCTAAATGTGAAAAGGCTTTATAGGAGCTAAAGTAGCAGTTAACTTTGGCCTTATTGCTGCAAGGGCCGAGGCAAGGAGAGGACCTATACCTGTACCTGGGATAGGGTCTGAGGAGGTGAGCTCGATGTTGGTCCGGGAAGAAGGAAAAAAAGAAACTTCCGATCTACTCGAGTGTTGAGAAAGGCGGAGCTCAGGTACCCCATCTTAGAGAAGTTGGCCTTCTCCCTTGTGGTGTTGGCCCAGAATCTCCAGCCATACTTTCAGGCACACTCTATCAAGGTGGTGACTAATCACCCCCTCCACAACATCATGGAGGGGGTGTAGCACTCGGTAAGGTTGGCCAAGTGGTCGGTGGAGTTAAGTGAGTTCGACATATCGTATGTACCAAGGTTGTCCATAAAGGCACAAGCAGTGGCCGACTTCCTAGCAGACTATGTGACCGAGTTGGAAGGGTCCGAGCTACGCTACCCAGTGGCTTGGAGGATGTTGGTTGATGGTGTGTCAAGGAAGCACTCCTTTGGGGGAGGGGTAGTTTTTGTAAGCCCTCAAGGAACAAGAATCGAGCAGGCAATCAACATCCATTTCCCCCTCACCAATAATCAGACCGAGTACTAGGCCATGATAGCAGGCCTCCGCCTAGCCAGGGAGTTGGGTGTGCAAGATGTGGAGGTCTCGACAGACTCAATGGTGGTGGCTTTCCAGGTCAGGGAGAGTTTGAGGCGAAGTAGTTAACTCTTCAGCGATACCTAGACAAGGTCAAGGGACTCATCGTGTTGTTCCGCACCTTCTCGATTCGCCACGTGTCGAGGGGGGAAAGTGCCGCGGTGGACCTCCTGGCCAAGTTCGGTACCAAGGCAGGAGGCATGGTGTCAGACCTCTTCTGTTCTTATATCAAGGAGGTGGAGCTAATGGAGGTGGACCAGCGGGCATCTTGGATGGACCCCTTCATCACTTTCCTAACGTTGTGCAGGTTCCCCAAAGAAGAGGTAGACAAGCGACGATTCAGGTATAAGTCGGCTTATTACTCCTTGTATGCAGGGGGACTATACTAGAAGACACTCTCGGGACTCTTAGCTCGCTGTGTCTCAGAGGAGGAGGCCCCGAGGTTCCTGGAGGAGATCTACTCGGGGGAGTGTGGCAGCCACTCGTGGAGCAGAACCTTGGAAGGAAGAGTGTTGAAGCAAGGCTACCTCTGGCCTACCCACAACAAGGATGCGGCGGAGTTCGTCAAGAAGTGCTCCATGTGCCATCCTCCCAATCAAGCTCCGTACTCTGGGTGGAACAGTTATCCTCGGTACTCTGGGCCTTGAGGACCACTCCAAACACCGCTACAGGGGAGACTCCATTCAAACTCTCCCACGGGTATGAAGCCATCCTCCCAATCAAGCTCAAGGTCAAGTCACCTAGGGTGGTCGCCACGGGTGAAGGAGATGAAGAGTGCCGAGTGGACAACGAGGAAGGACAAAAGCTATCCTTGGACCTAGTGGAAGCACTCTGAGACCTGGCCACCATCTGGCAGGAGGAGGTAAAGCGACGGATGGCTCGATACATTGGGAAGCACATTCGAGTGAAGAAATTTGAGAAAGGGAACCTAGTCCTAAAAAAGGTGGATGCGGCTAGAAGGGGAGCCGTGTTGGGGAAACTCAACCCCAACTGGGAAGGGCCATACATTGTAGACGAAGTGCTTAGGTCAGGAGGTTATCACCTCCGAGATATGGAAGGGGTACCCCTCGGCCTGGCTCGGAGAGGAGTTGATCTACAATGTTTCTACCCTTTAGCTTTCTATGATAACCTATTACATGTTTTTATTCATCAAGTGCTGATTTCAACACTTTTACTAACCATGGGATCTCAACAAAGGTTTGGTGTTGGAATGCGCCGGATCGATTCCGCTGTCGGGATCTAATTAGATGGTGGGTCAGGTAGATCTTTGGAGAGGCTGGAAAGGTAATAAAGGTTTGGTGCTGGAATGCCCAGGATCGATTCTGCTGCTGGGCTCTCATTAGATGGTGGGTCAGGTAGATCTCTTGAGAGGCTGGCAATGTAACAAAGGTTTGGTGCTCGAATGACCCGAATCGATTCCGCTGTCGGGCTCTCATTAGATGGTGGGTCAGGTAGATCTCTTGAGAGGCTGGCATGGTAACAAAGGTTTGGTGCTTGTACAACCTGGTGTTCGCCTGGGTCCTCGCAAGAGCCTCACAGGAGAATTCTGGGCGAGATCTTGGCAGGGCAAGTCAGGGAGAACTCGACAAGGCCGTGCAGTCTTGGGGGGGGGGGGGGGGGTTCGAGTAGGGCCCTCGCGTAGGGGTTCGCGAGGAGTATCAAAGGGGTAAGCTCTCGCAAACTCCCTCTCCACGGGACGGTTAGAGTTCGGCGAAGTTCTGATCTCAATGAGTCCGACAGGTTACTTCTGCGGTCGACGATCTCGTCGTCTCAATGGTCGGTGACCTCTCTGTCTCAGCGGTCGGCGAACTTACATTCTCAGCGTTCGACGAACTCATCTCTGCGCTCGATGAATCAACGACGAACCTTTTGTTTGACTAAATCTTCAGCGCTTGATGAAGCTTCCGTTCGACTAAGTCTCGGATCGACGAAGTCTTCTACGCTCGGCTAAATTGCCTTTAGCCTGATGAGCCTAACCTTCCAGGATTCCCGCAGAGCCAGGGGCGAGCTCGTAGGAAGGCGAGCGAGCCAGACCTGCGAGGAGGCTCGGGGAGATCTCGTGAGTACCCTTCTCGCAAGACATTTTTTTGGCCTAATAAGGCAAAGTTACTCATTTATCCTTGGTGTTATGCCACTAGCCCCTCCAAACAGCGGAGTTCGGCTGTTAGCAGACCAAATTGGGGTGCGAATAGTAAAATCATAAGGCGGAATCCCGCTATTAGCAGACCAGTTCAAGAAAACTATAAATAAGACCCAAAGGGCACCTTTGGAGAGGACTTCTCTTGAGCTTCTCTCTCCTCGGGTCATCCTTGGTTAGCATTCTCAGCGCTCTCCAGGGTGCCCGGGCCTTAGCTTTGGGTTTGGAGGGGAAGCGCTCAAGAGATCTTCCGGGTGTGTGGTGGGTCTTCTGATAAGTAGTTTTTATATAAGTTTTTAATTGAAAATTTTGTAATTATTTAATACGAATTTTCCTTTTTATGTCTATTTTAAGTTATAAGTAGTTCTTTTTGTAATTTTAATTCTAACTTAGCTGAATTTCAATATTTGCAGAATTTTGGGGGCAAATTGGAAAAAATAGCAAGTCATACCCCTAGGTCACGCCCGTGACCTAGGGCGTGTTACCTGAAGATCAGTCCAGTGTCGATGTTGCGCTGTTTGAGCTAGTCCACAGTAAGTCACGCCCCAGGTCACGCCCGTGACCCAAAGTCACGCCCGTGACCCAAAGTCACGCCCGTGACCCAAAGTCACGCCCGTGACCATGGGGCGTGTAATATCAGAATCTTCCACGTGGAGCTGCCATCGAGACGAGAAGATGCTGTTGAGAAGTCAACCTAAGTCACGCCCGTGACCCAAATGT
This sequence comes from Dactylorhiza incarnata, assembly GCA_033032865.1. NCBI lineage: Eukaryota > Viridiplantae > Streptophyta > Magnoliopsida > Asparagales > Orchidaceae > Dactylorhiza > Dactylorhiza incarnata. The sequence goes on along the minus strand of JAWHQI010000124.1, from coordinate 2,678,116 downwards.
CACGCCCGTGATCTTCCCGCGTGATCCAAGCACACCGCCGCGCCATCGCCCGAGCCCTTGCTGCATTTAATGAAGCCGTCCAAGTACACGCTCGTGACCCATGTTACACGGGCGTGTAACGTCCGAATTTTCCTCTGCCGTCACGCAAGCCCACGCCGCTGCCGGATCCGATGCATAACAGTACTTACACGCCCTAGGGTCACGCCCGTGACCTAGGGTGTGTAACCTCAAAATTTTGGTTATAAATTCAGAGGATCTCCTTGAGTCCAGGGTTGAGAATTTTGGAGTGGGGGAGGTGCTGCTGGAGCCAATCCTGAGTATTTTTCACTTTCATGTTCATATTCATGTCTCTCTCCTTTCATGTTCTCTTCTTTTTCTAATGCAATGTACAAGCTTTCTTTCAATGCAATAGTCTAGTTTAAGCTTGTAACTTTGTTTTTTCCTAGCTTGCAATCTCTTCTCTTAAGACTTGTAATAGTTTTCATTTAAATAAAAATTAGTTTGTTCTCTTTATTTTGTCTCCTCCTTAGTTAAATTTTCTTATTATGCATTTTTATTTTTCTTTCTCTTCCCCCTCCACCATGATTAACTAATCCTCATTAGTACTCGATCAAAATGATCCGAGGATGAGTTAGACAAGTTATGATTTTCTAACGTTTTCTTTTTCCGTTTTTATAAACACTTGAATTACCCTTGATTTATAATTAGTGAGGACATATTTTCGATATATGGTTTTCGCTTATGTTTTCATACTTAGTTAGCCGAGAGGCTCAAAGTATGAATCGATCAATCAAGGGTAAAGAGAGTTGCACGCACCCTCGAGAGAGGATGACGTAAATCTTCCGGATTGGAGTCAAATCCAATAGCGGGTTTCACTTCGTAAAGCAAGTTTTAGGAAATCGATTATAGGACGAGAGTCCGGTTGATTTTACCTAAACTTAGTTGGGCATTAACCTCGAGAGAGGCATGTTTGAGCTTCGGGAACCTCCAAGGTCAAGTAGTTCAATTTAAACGGAATTAGATTTAATTTCCTTTCACTTGTCTATTCTCACTCCAAGGTGACTTTTGATTGAGTACTAGCTTCTTTTATCATCACCTAAACCCTAAATTTAGCTTGTAATTTCTCTTTTTCTAGCCAAGTAATTAAAACTCCAAAATATCGTTAGATAAGATAATAGCGACTTTCCTCAAAGTATAAGTAATCAACGCGCCCCGTGGAATACGACCTTGGTATTTCTTAATATCCTATACTATAGACAATAAGGTACACTTGCCTTTATAGGATATAGTTTGGAAAAAATCTTTAACCTTCGCTTAAAATTTAAAAACCCACCAAACTAGATATCAAGTTTTTGGCGCCGTTGCCGGGGACTTTTGCGTAGATATTTTGAAACGAGGATAGCTATTAATTTTATCATGTTGTTTTTATTTTAGTTTTTCTATTTTTGAAAATCTTAAGGTGAAATTAAAATCATGGAAAGGGACATTTGGGGTGTCATCCCATCTCACCTCCTAGTACCTTGCAATCCCTTCACAGGGCAGATCTCGGGAAGTCCAAGACTAACTTAATCCGCCTAAAGAAAAAAAGAGAGAGAAGAAAAGAAAGAAAAAAAAAATGATAATTAATCAATTTTCTCCTTTTTCTTTCGTTTTGTTTTTACTACTTCTCTCTTCTCTCATACCTCTTTTCTTTTTCTCTTTTCTTTTATTCCTTTTTCTTTTTCTTAGTGTATGACCCGAGGTCATTCTTCGAGTATTCCTTTTGATCCAGAGATCGAGCAAACCCTTCATCGGCGACGCCGTTCTCGTGATCAGGATACAAATTTTGAATTCGAATAGTCGATCGGAGACACTACCGCAGCAAATATGGGTGACCCTAATCCGCCTAATCTGCCAAATCCTAATGCGGCTGTGCAACGGACCATGTCCTATTATGCGCAGCCGAATCTGGAAGGCACACAATCAAGTATTGTTCGCCCCCGGTGGCAAACAATAACTTTGAGATCAAGTCCAGCACTATACAATTGGTGCAACAATCGGTGACCTTCGATGGTCACCCGGACGAGGATCCAAACTATCATATTTCTTATTTTCTCGAAATTTGCGACACGTTCAATATCAATGGCGTCACCGATGACGTCATTTGATTTTTTTCCTTTTTCTTTGCGGGGTAAGGCTAAGCAGTGGTTGGGCTCCCTTCCTAGGGACTCCATCACTACATGGGCCGATATGGCGGGAAAATTTCTTACAAAGTATTTCCGCCTTCAAAAACCGCTAAAATGCGCACGGATATTGCGTCATTTATGCAAATCGACTCGGAGACTCTGTATGATACATGTGAGCGCTTCAAGGAGCTTTTGCGTAGATGCCCTCACCACGCACTGCCAACTTGGCAACAAGTGAAAATCTTTTATAACGGCTTAAATTTCCAAACTAGGCAAATGATTGATGCGGCCGCTGGGGCTCTTTAATAAGAAAACCCCGGAGGCCGCTCAAGAGGTTTTTGAGGAAATGGCCACTAATGCGTATCAATGGAATTTGCCCCGAGCTCGGCCTAGCAAGCCGGACGGACTTTTTGAAATAGACGCTACTTCGAATTTGGCTTTACAAGTCGAGCGCTTAACAAAGCAAGTAGCGGAGATGTCTGCTTCCTCCGCCACTCCTCCTTGGGATAATAATGTTTTAATTGAATAGCAAGTTGATTACATGGGAAATCCACCTCGGCCTTCCTATAACCCGAACACCGCTCCGTATAATAACACCTACAATACTGGTTATAGGAATCATCCGAATTTCTCATGGAGCAATCAAGGAAATGCTCAGCGTCCCTTAAATTTAAATCAACCTCCAAATCAACTTCTCAATTTAACTCCCCCTCCTAATTTTAATCCACCCGGTTTTCCACTGCAACAGCAAAAACCCTCTCCGCTTCAAGAGATTTTTGCAAAATATGTTGCTACAAATGAAGCGAACATCCGGAACCTCACCGGATCGATCAAAAATTTGGAGAACCAAGTGGGCCAGCTAGCAAAGATAATCTCCGAGCGCCATCAAGGAGCCCTTCCGGGAAACACGGAGCCAAACCCAAGGGAGAGCGCAAACACGATTACACTTCGAAGCGGGAAGGAGGTGGTTTCTAAACAGGACGAACCCAAGGTAACTTCCTCTCCTCCTCCTCCTCCTATTTTATCTTCGAATTTGCCTGCTTCGATAGCTCCGCGCGTTTCTACTTCTAATATTCTGTATCAATCTAAGTTTAAGAGCGAGAGCGCCGAAAAGAATTATAAAAAGTTTTTAGATATTTTAAAGCAAATTCACATTAATGTACCCTTCTGCGAGGCTATCTCTCAAATGTCTAAATATGCGAAATATCTTTAGGAGTTTCTCTCCAATAAGAAAAAGTTAGAAGATATTTCACATATTTCTTTGAACGCAGAATGCTCCGCGGTTGTACTCAACAAATTGCCTCGAAAAGTGAATGACCCGGGAAGGTTCTCCATCCCGTGTTTATTTAGCAATTCATTAGTAAAACACGCTTTAGCGGATCTGGGAGCAAGTATCAATCTCATGCCTTTTTCACTATTTAAGAAGCTAGGTCTAGGAAATCCAAGCCCCACTCGAATGAGTATTCAATTAGCGGATCGCTCTTTAAAATATTTGGTAGGAATAGTGGAGGACGTGTTCGTCAAGGTCGACAAGTTCATCTTCCCGGTGGACTTTGTCATTCTTGACATCGAAGAAGATGCCGAAGTACCCCTCATACTCGGCCTCCCCTTCCTTGCCACCTCCCGCGCCATTATTGACGTAAGTAACAGAAAGCTCCTCCTACGGGTTGGAGACGATGAAGTTTCTTTCGGCATAAATTCCTCAATGCAGAACACATTAGAAAACGACGATTCGTGTTTTTACCTGGAAGAGTGTTGGGAATTCGATTCACCTCCCAAGTTAGTCTCCACCTTGAGTCACGAGTCCGAGCTCGCCGAGCTCTTTTGTCTGGAAGAAGAAGAAGTCACTCGTTTCACACCACCCGAACCACTATTTTTAGAAAAATTGAAAATCAAAAATTCTTATGAAGAGCCACCCGTTTTAGAACTAAAGCAACCCCCCCCCCCCTCACCTTAAGTATTTATTTTTAGAAAAAGAGTCGAAGCTACCCGTCATCGTTTCATCCGAACTTAGCAACTCGGAAATTTCTGAGCTAACTATTGTCTTAAGAAAGCACCGCCACGCAATTGCGTGGCAAATTTCGGATATTAAGGGTATAAACCCTTCCTTCTGCACTCATAAAATCTTTCTCGAAGATAATTCCCAAAATTCGGTCAAGCCTCAACGACGGCTAAACCCTAACATGAAAGAAGTCGTTAAGGCCGAAGTGATCAAACTATTGGACGCGGGAATTATCTACCCGATATCGGATAGTACTTGGGTTAGCCCAGTACAAGTCGTACCAAAGAAAGGTGGCGTTACGGTAGTAGCTAACTAGAATAACGAGTTGATCCCAACCCGTACTGTTACGGGTTGGCGGATGTGCATCGATTACCGAAAACTAAATGATGCCACCCGTAAGGATCACTTCCCTCTACCGTTTATTGATCAACTCTTAGAGCGCCTTTCAGGTCACCCCTACTACTGTTTTCACGATGGTTTGTCGGGATATTTTCAAATCCCAATTTCGCCCGACGACCAAGAGAAAACAGCTTTCACTTGTCCCTTTGGCACCTTCGCTTATCGAAGGATGTCATTTGGTCTTTGTAATGCGCTAGCTACATTTCAAAGATGTATGCTGGCGATATTTGACGAGTTAGTAGAGGAGGTGATGAAAGTGTTTATGGACGACTTTTCCGTGTTCGGAAACTCATTTAAAAATTGTTTAAAAAATCTTGAGCGCGTGTTGCAGTGATGCGAGGAAATGAATTTAGCGCTTAATTGGGAGAAATGCCTTTTTATGGTCAAGGAAGGATTAGTCCTTGGCCATAAAATTTTGGGCATGGGGATCGAGGTCGATAGGGCCAAGATTGAAGTGATTGAAAAACTCCCCCCTCCAACAAACGTAAAAGCTATTCGTAGTTTCCTAGGGCACGCAGGGTTCTATCGGCGCTTTATACAAAATTTTTCCAAAATCACAAAGCCATTAACCCATCTTCTTGAAAAGGAATCCTCATTTATTTTTAGCGATGAATGTCATTCGACCTTTAAACTTATCAAAGAAAAACTTATAAACTCCCCGATTCTAGTCGCGCCGGATTGGTCGCCCCCTTTTGAAATCATGTGCGACGCGAGTGACATTGCGGTTGGTGTCGTTTTAGGCCAACAGGTGAGTAAGTATTTCCACCCTATTTATTATGCGAGCAAATCACTCACGTCGGCACAAGCAAATTACACCACTATCGAAAAGGAGCTTCTAGCGATCGTTTTTGCCTTCGATAAGTTTAGGTCATACATCACCCTCTCGAAAGTTATCGTCTTCATGGATCACTCCGCACCTAAGTATCTTTTAAGCAAATCGGACGCCAAGCCTCGTATTTTGCGATGGATCCTCCTCTTGCAAGAGTTTGACGTAGAGATCCGGGACAAAAGAGGAGCCGAAAACTTGGCGGCCGATCATCTCTCCTGTTTAGAAAACCCCGCCTCGGAAGTATTGATAGAATCTGACATCAATGATAAATTTCCCGAAGAGCGCCTCCTCGCTCTCTAAAATATTAATTCATCGTCTACCCCCTGGTTTGCAGATCTGGCTAACTATTTAGTAGCCCGGGTCCTGCCAAAAGAATTCTCGAGTCAACAAAAGAAGAAATTCTTTTCTGATTTAAAGAATTACTTTTGGGAGGACCCCTTTTTATTTCGTGTATGCGCAGACCAAGTGGTGAGACGATGCGTCTCGAGTGAGGAGGGTCATAAAATTTTACGACATTGTCACGAGGGACCATCCGGTGGTCATTATCATCCGAACTGAACCACGAGGAAGGCGCTGGAGGAGGGATTTTATTGGCCCACGCTCTTCAAAGATGCTCACACCCTTGTGAGTACTTGCGACAGCTGCCAGCGGTCGGGGAACATCTCCCGCAGGGATGAGATGCCCCAAAACATTTTCTTAGAATGCGAAATTTTCGATCTTTGGGGCATTGATTTCGTTGGTCCCCTCCCCTCATCTTTTTCAAACAAATATATTCTAGTGGCGGTCGACTACGTGTCAAGGTGGGCGGAAGCGGATGCTCTCCCCACAAACGATGCGCGAGTCATCGTTAACTTTCTAAAAAAATTATTTTCTCGAATTGGCACGCCACGCGCTATTGTGAGTGATCGGGGCACCCATTTTTGCAACAGTCACTTTACAAAAACCTTAGGAAAATATGGTGTCACGCACAAACTATCCACTGCATATCACCCACAAACGAGCGGCCAAGTTGAAGTGGTTAATCGAGAATTAAAGCGGATTTTAGAAAAAATGGTTTCTATTAATCGGAAGGATTGGGCAATAAAGCTCGATGACGCGCTATGGGCCTATAGAACGGCGTACAAGACCGCTATCGGTTGTACACCATATCGAATGGTCTATGTCAAGTCTTGCCACCTTCCGGTCGAATTAGAACACCGCACTTTTTGGCCGCTTAAATTCTTAAATCTCGATTCCACTTTAGCGGGCGAACAAAGGACGTTTCAAATGAACGAGCTGGATAAGTGGAGAGCGAATGCATATGAGAGTAACAAATTATATAAGGAGCGAACGAAATTTTATCATGATAAACATATAAAATTCCCAAAAACTGTTTCGCCGGGCGAACTCGTCCTCCTTTATAACTCTCATCTTCGCCTTTTTCTGGGAAGCTGAAATCTCGATGGTCCGGACCTTTTATTGTTAAAGAGGTTTGGTCCTACGGGACAATTCTAATATCTCACACAGAAAAAGGTTCCTTCAAAGTTAATGGGCACCGCCTTAAATTGTATCTTCCGGGAGAATTACCTAATGACAAGAGTGAAGCGATATTTCTTCATAATATACCATGATCGGTAAGTTGGTCAAGCTACGCGACCTTAAACAAAGCGCTTTTGGGAGGCACCCCAAAGTTATCTTTCATTGTTTTGTCTTGTTTTTGTTCCTTCTTTAACATCTTTTGTAGGTAATCGCGGCTTCCCCACAAAAGCCTCAAAAAAAAAATCAGGGAAGCTCTTTTTTTCTCTTCTTTCTTTTTCCTTGCATTTCTTTTTGCCTTTTCTTCTACTTCATACTTAGTTTTAAACATTGGGGACAATGTTTAACTTTAAGTATGGGGGTGTACATAGTCCTTTGTAAATATTTGTAAATAGTTTTAAAAGAAAATTTTCAAAAACAAAAATCCTCTTTCCTATGTTTTCTTTTATTTAAGCACTTGTAAAACCAAAAACTCTATAAAAAAATCAAAAACTTAAATGTTGGAAAGGGACGTTTGGGATTTTATCCCATCACACCTCCTAGTACCTTGCGAACCCTTCACCGGGTAGCTCTTGGGAAGTCCAAGACTTAACAAAAATCGTTAATTTTAAAGCTAGTTTCCTTTCTTTGTAAATAGTTTGTAAATAAGAAAAATTTAAAAAAAAAAAAGATAATATCAAAAATTCAAAAAAAAAAGATAATATCAAAAATTCCAAAAATTTTTATACCCCCCTACTTGTTGATTTTTGTGATTTCTTAGAAATCTAGTTAAGAATGTTTATAAGCATCTTTAGGTTTTTAATTGGCTAAAATTTTATTTATCATAGTTTGTTAATTTTAAATTTTAGGTAATCTTGTTTTAAGAACCATCTTATGAGTTGAGTTTGATTAGAGAATCTTTGTTAGCATGACTTCTCTTTTTATCTTTAAATGGCTTCATTTTGTAATAAATTTGCTAAACCACTTTAGATTTCAATTATATTTTCATCTAGCTCTTTAGATCTTAGGAAATTTAATTTTACTAGAATTTGCTCTCAACATAATTTAATTTATAAACTAGAATTTTTCCAACCCTACCCTTTTGATGGCATAAAAAAAAGTGTTTTAAAAGATCATATGTCATGGGAATGAGAGGATAAAATTCATTATTCCCTAAACATATGCACCCAAAATAATTTAAAAGATTATATGGCATGGAGTAAGAGGATAAAATTCATTACTCCTAAACATATACATTTTGGGATTTTATTAGAAGAGAATGTTAAAAGATTATATGGCATGGAGTAAGAGGATAAAATTCATTACTCCTAAACATATACCAAAAGAAAAAAATATAGAGGTGAGAGGATAAATTCATCACCTCAAATCAAAGATCTCTTCTTATGCCAAGCTTTGTAAACCCCCCTTCCCCTTAGCCAATATCTTTGATCTAGGTTTAACTTAAGTTATGGAGAGAGCAATATTTAGTAGGTTTCTTTTCCTTAAGTATCTTTTGAAATAGAGTTCTTATAATTTTAATTTAATTTCTGTTTTATAATTTCTACAATTTTGGTAAGCTAATTAATTGCCTTGAGAAGTACTTGCCTAAACAATTTTCTTTCTTTTCAAATCATCATCATAATTTAGGACTTAACTCCTCCTAGAATTTATTCTTAACTTAACTTTTGGTTTAGTAAAATTTTAGTTTGAAATTAAAAATCTTATGGATGACTTATATATTATGTCTTACACTTTTGCTTTGGAATAGCAAAACCTCAAGTATGGGGGTATTTGATAAGTAGTTTTTATATAAGTTTTAAATTGAAAATTTTGTAATTATTTAATATGAATTTTCCTTTTTATGTCTATATTAAGTTATAAGTAGTTTTTTTTGTAATTTTAATTCTAACTTAGCTGAATTTCAATATTTGCAGAATTTTGGGGGCAAATTGGAAAAAATAGCAAGTCACGCCCTTAGGTCACGCCCGTGACCTAGGGCGTGTAACCTGAAGATCAGTCTAGAGTTGATGCCGCACTGTTTGAGCTAGTCCACATCATGTCACGCCCCAGGTAACGCCCGTGACCTAAAGTCACGCCCGTGACCATGGGGCGTGTAATATTAGAATCTTCCACGTGGAGCTGCCGTCGAGACGAGAAGATGCCGTTGAGAAGTCAACCTAAGTCACGCCCGTGACCCAAATGTCACGCCCGTGACCTCCCCGCGTGATCCAAGCACACCGCCGCGCCGTCTCCCGAGCCTATGCTGCATTTAATGAAGCCGTCCAAGTACACGCTTGTGACCCATGTTACATGGGCATGTAACGTCTGAATTTTCCTCCGTCGTCACGCAAGCCCACGCCGCTGCCAGATCTGTTGCAGAACAGTACTTACATGCCCTAGGGTCACTCCCGTGACCTAGGGCGTGTAACCTCAAAATTTTGGCTATAAATTCAGAGGCTCTCCTTGAGTCCAGGGTTGAGAATTTTGGAGTGGGGGCGGTGCTGCTGGAGCCAATCCTGAGTATTTTTCACTTTCATGTTCATGTTCATGTTCATGTCTCTCTCCTTTCATGTTCTCTTCTTTTTCTAATGCAATGTACTAGCTTTCTTTCAATGCAATAGTCTAGTTTAAGCTTGTAACTTTGTTTTTTCCTAGCTTGCAATCTCTTCTCTTAAGACTTGTAATAGTTTTCATTTAAATAAAAATTAGTTTGTTCTCTTTATTTTGTCTCCTCCTTAGTTAAATTTTCTTATTATGCATTTTTATTTTTCTTTCTCTTCCCCCTCCACCATGATTAACTAATCCTCATTAGTACTCGATCAAAATGATCCGAGGATGAGTTAGACAAGTTATGATTTTCTAACGTTTTCTTTTTCCGTTTTTATAAACACTTGAATTACCCTTTATTTTTAATTAGTGAGGCCATATTTTCGATATATGGTTTTCGCTTATGTTTTCATACTTAGTTAGCCGAGAGGCTCAAAGTATGAATCGATCACTCAAGGGTAGAGAGAGTTGCATGCACCCCTCGAGAGAGGATGACGTAAATCTCTCGGATTGGAGTCAAATCCAATAGCGGGGTTCACTTCGTAAAGCAAGTTTTAGGTAATCGATTATAGGACGAGAGTCCGGTTGATTTTTCATAAACTTAGTTGGGCATTAACCTCGAGAGAGGCATGTTCGAGCTTCGGGAACCTCCACGGTCAAGTAGTTCAATTTAAACGGAATTAGCTTTAATTTCTTTTCACCTGTCTATTCTCACTCCAAGGTGACTTTTGATTGAGTACTAGCTTCTTTTATCATCACCTAAACCCTAAATTTAGCTTGTAATTTCTCTTTTTCTAGCCAAGTAATTAAAACCCCAAAATATCATTAGATAAGATAATAACGACTTTCCTCAAAGTAGAAGTAATCAACGCGCCCCGTGTAATACGACCTTGGTATTTCTTAATATCCTATACTATAGACGATAAGGTAGACTTGCCTTTATCGGATATAGTTTGGAAAAAATCTTTAACCTTCGCTTAAAATTTAAAAACCCACCAAACTAGATATCATCCTCCTTGCTGAGTCTAAGGGTCAGTGTCCAGTTTAGAGACTTTTGTCTGTCTCCCCCAAGGGATAAGTAAGTGTTAGCGCCACCCCAAACTTTTGGGGGCCCAAAACTCCATAGATACCATTTATTGGTTTCATTGGTGCGGTGAGCGTGGAGTGTGGCTGGTTCAGGAAAATCTCAAAGAGGAAGTATGGCGGGAGAGAATGAATGAGACGCAGGATTCAGAGGCTCACTTCCCACTGGAACGTCGGCGACCGTAGAGATGTTGGCAGACCTCAGGAGGGATCTTCTTGGAGCTTTCCAGAGCACTCTCGCCACAGCTCTAAGTGGTCTCGTGACCCCAGCCCCCCACAAGGCTCCTCCGTCTGGAGTTGGCGAGAACGCCCCAGTGGATTAAGCAGGAAATGATGCGGAAACCCAGGGGGTCAGGCGAGACCTCACTGGGCGAGAACTCTTTGCCAGTCCGGCGGGGGCGAGCGAGGTCCCGGCAAGGGTTGTCTCGGCAGAAGGGATCCCGGCGAGCGGCCCCTCGGCGAGCCTGAGGTTGGCAGGAGCAGGGTCGCAAGGAGAGCTCGCAGGGAGAGTGGAGCAGGTTCAGAGGGCGAGTGGGGGAATCCCTTTTTGTGAGTTGGTGATCTCAGCACCACTCCCCAAGGGGTTCAGGGAACCGACTATGACGCTGTATACCGGTAAGGATGAACCCGTTCCCCTGTTACATTGGTTCGAAGATATGGTCTCGATTAGACCTATGTCGGACGCTTTCAAGTGTCGACTCCTCGCCACGACCCTGAAGGAGAAGGCGAGGGACTGGTTTTACCAGTTTCCCTCGGGATCGATCTTCGCCTTTGAAGACTTGCATCGAGGCTTTCTGTTGCGCTTCTCTACCTTGAAGAAGAGGAAGAAAGATCTCGAGTCACTCTTCAGTATCAAGTAGAAGCTGGGGGAGTCTTTATCTCACGATCTGGAGCGGTTCAGGGAGGAGGTTCTCCTCATTCAAGAGGTGCCAGGGCATACTCTCAAGCTGACCTTCATGGTGGGGCAGCGAGAGAGTTTCTTCAAGATGAACCTCAAGAGGAGGACTCCTCTATCCTATGAGGAGTTGATGGAGAGAGCAACAACGGAGGTGGACGGGGAGGCAACAAACCCTGAGTTCACGAAGAGGTTGGCATGGCTGAGCGAGCCGTAGGGCAGGCAGCCGGAAGCGAGGAGAAGGGAGGAAGCTAGGACCCCGAAGTTGGGGTGGAGAGAACAAGGTGGGGGGATGCAGGGCCAAGGAAGGGTGTTCCCCCACGGAGGAGGAACTTCCAAGGGGGCAAGGAAGGCCTCATCAGCTAGGATGGAGGCAAGGACCGAGGCCACCTCCTCCCCCGCCTCAGCAAGCGATGGAGATTGGTAGGGGAAGAGCGGGAAGAGGAAGAGGGGCAGGAGCCAGAGGAGCCGGTCTCAGGAGGAGAAACAGAGGAGTAGGAGGTGAGGAGAGGGGGGCGGCGTTGCCATATTGTGACTTCCATCAGGAGGAAGGTCACGCAACGACCACCTGCCTGGAGTTCTTGGAGATGAGGGGAGCCAGGGTTCCAACACCGCGACCGTAGCAGCGCCCGGTGAGGATTGAGGAAGTCCTATCCTAGGAAGATGAGGAGGAAAGGTGTGAAGACCGGGTGGACGTAGGGACCCGAGGGGGGATCGGGGTAATCCATGGGGGGGGGGGGGGTAGGGATTGAGGCAACTCGAAAGGTGAGTCTCCATGCTATGTATCGTCAAAGCGTAGCTTCGACATCCCAAGCCCCGCTCACAGCAGAGAAGATCACCTTCTCACAGAGGGACATGTCGGGTCATGAAGATCCGTTCTGCGATGCGCTGGTCATCCAGACCGCAATCGAGAACTTTACAGTCTCACAAATCCTAGTAGATAATGGGAGTTTGGTCAACGTCATCTTTAAGAGGGCGTTTGACGAGATGAAGGTGGAAGCCAGGAGGGTGTTGGCTTCGGATGGTCCTCTGTTTGGTTTTTCAGAGGAAAGGAAGGAGGTAGAAGGTGGAGTGGGGCTCCATGTGGCTCTAGGAGGGTAGTCCCAGAACTGCCACTTCGTGATAGTGGATGCCCCAAGCAGCTATAGCGCCATCTTTAGACGGCCTCTCATCAGCGCGTTTTGATGCGTCCCTTCCACCTTCCACCAATGTCTTAAGTTCAATGCTGGTGGAATCCAGGTCCGGGTCCGGGGAGACCCCAAGGTGGCAAGACAGCGCTACGTGACGGCTGTCAACACCATCTCCTGGATGGGGGAAGCAGAAGAGTGGGATAAAGTGATGGAGGAGGCGGTCGAGGCCGGAGATGAGGAGGGATTAGAAGAGAGGATAGGTGAAGAGGGAGTTCGTATCCAGGAAGGGGTTGCTGAGAGACCCAGGGCGGAGAGAGGACAAGAGGAGGAAAAAGAAGAGAAGGCCCGAGAAGGAGGGGCGGAGGAGTTGATGGTGATAGGTGAGGAGGAGACGGAGGAAGGAGCCCAAGCGCTCGCTTGTGGCGGAGATGAGGAGAGTTCTTGGGGAGATCAATCAAAGCTGGAGGCCGTGGATGAAGTTGTGGAGCTCGAGGTCACCACCCGGCTGGGGGTGGTGGAGAAGGTCCGGGTCAGCGGAGAGCTCAACCCGGAGGAGCAGGCTGAGATCCTAGCCTGCGTGCAAAAGAATGTGGACGTCTTTGCATGGATCGCCGCAGAGATGCCCAGGATCGATGCGGATGTGGCTTGCCATCGCCTCAATCTCGACCCTGGCACCCGCACCATCCATCAGAAGAGGAGGGCCATAGCAGACAAGCTGGAGGGACCCATCCTAGAGGAGGTGGGTAAGCTCCTGCAGGCAGGCTTTGTATCGGAGATCCAGTATCCAGGCTGGGTATCCAATGTGGTCATGGTGAAGGGGGGAGGTAAATGGAGAATGTGTATTGATTTTTCTTTGCTTAACAAATCATGCCCCAAGGACTGTTATCCCTTTCCTAGGATCGACACGCTGGTTGACTCAGCCGTCGGTTTTCCTGTAATGTCTTTTTAGATGCTTTTTCAGGTTATCATCAGATTCGCATGCACCCCCCCCCCCCCCCCCCCCCACCCACGACATCAAGGATGTCTCCTTAATCACGGGGGATGGATGTTATTGTTACAAAATGATGCCCTTTGGGCTCAAGAATGCGGGGGCCATGTACCAACGAATGATGGACAGGGTCTTTCAAGAGCAGAAGGGGATAAATTTGGAAGTCTATGTTGATGATCTCATGGTCAAGAGTCGTGACCTCGAGTCCCACCTCCGGGACCTCGAGGAGACCTTTGGGACCTTGCGAAAGTTCAAGATGAAACTTAACCCCCTGAAGTGTGTCTTTGGGGCCAGTCGGGGGAAGTTCTTGGGCCACTTGCTCACCCCAGCAGGGGTGGAGCCTAACTCGGACAAAGTCAAGGTGATCCTTGAGCTGGGATCGCCGAGGAATGCAAAGGAGGTTCAGCGTCTGACTGGGAAGCTGGCTGGGTTGAGTAGATTCCTTTCAAAGACAGGAGAGAAGTGCTCTTCTTTCTTCAAGTTGATGAGGGGGAACCAGAAGTTCGAGGGGACCCCCGAGTGCGAGAAGGCCTTTCAAGCGTTAAAGGAAGAACTAACCCAGGCCCCGCTACTGCAAGGGTCGAGGCAAGGAGATGACCTATCCCTGTACCTAGGGGTAGGGTTGTAAGCGGTGAGATCGGTGTTGGTTCGAGAAGAGGGAAAGAAGCAATTGCCAATTTATTATGTAAGCAGGGTGTTGAGGAAGGCCGAGCTAAGGTACCCAATTCTAGAGAAACTGGCCTTCGCCCTGGTGGTGTCGGCCCGGAACCTCCGGTCGTACTTCCAAGCACACTCCATCAAAGTGGTGACCAACAACCCCCTTTGCAACGTCATGGAGGAAGTGGAGCACTCTGGAAGAATGGCCAAGTGGTCGGTGGAATTAAGTGAATTCAACATCTCCTACATGCCCAGAGTGTCCATAAAGGCACAAGCAATGGCGGACTTCATGGCCGACTATGTGACCGAGGTAGAGGATTCTAAACTACCCCGTCTAGTGTCCTGGAAGATGCTGGTTGATGGCGCGTCAGGAAGGCACTCTTTTTTTGGGGGGGGGGGGGGGGGGGGGGCAGTAGTCTTGGTAAGTCCTCAAGGGGCAAGGATAGAGCAAGAAATCAGCATTCACTTCCCCCTCACCAACAACCAGGCAGGGTACGAGGCAGTGATAGTAGGCCTTTGCTTAGCCTAGGAGTTGGGGGTGCAGGACGTGGAGGTCTCGACAGACTCCATGGTAGTTGTAACACCCTCCCTGTCACATAGCATATAACAGTAGGTACGGCCGGGACCCCATGCCATATGAGATGAACAGAAGAGCGCGTTACTAAAATTAGTGTTTAAACAGTTAAAAAAGATAACTATCTCAGCATCAGAGTTGCAAAGCGGAAGCATATTTATTTACATTTAAAACCAGTTATGAACATGTCCACATAAGCTACGGAATGAAATACATCACAAGTTATTTACAATGTTTGTTTACATCAAAAAGGTGGCTTCCAAACATCGGCACGCAGGCCGGCCACACATGAACAAAAGTAAATAAAGCTATGGCCTTCAAGGGCCAGCACAGCACAGCGGCAAGGGCTTCAGCCCGCTATCTCCCGCTAGTCTCACCGGGACCTGTAGAAGCAAATCCACCAATTGGTGGGAAAACAAGCAACCGGTCAGCTTTAGCTGACCAAGATTTATAACGACCCCGCCCCACACTCGGGGCGGCGGTGCTCCTTCCCTGCAAGTAAGAGTCAGCAGCATATATGTATATATCCGCAAACAAAACCAACGGAGGCAAACCAAGCCACCCGCTTCGTGCTCTCAAGGCACACTTTGGCATACTCAATGAGTTACGCCTTCACGCTAAAGCAATTTGAGCTAGTCCGTACACACGAAGTTCCGACACTCTTCCATAGTCCGGTGCACCGAGGGGCGACCTCTTCACCACTACTATGGGCGGGTTTGGATCAGCTAGGCACGTGCTCAAATATCGCGATTCAACTCTGCACGATACGGGTAAGCGTCACCTTGAGCCCGTCACTTAAAGCTGGGCTTTGCAAATTCCACAGCTTCACCTGCTATGTATCTAGTCCCCAATACATTGGGTAACACTGAATCACACCCGCTGCGTGCTGGGCGCTACCGCCGGCGCTAACACTAGCGCCCGGCGCTAGCAATAGAATCTCATTCTGCCCGGTACTGGTAACATAAATCAACCTTGTCACCACTGGGAATACACCTCCAGATAACATCACTGGTAGCTCACCTGGAGCTACCGCCGACGCTACCGCTAGCGCCCGGCGCTAGCAACAGAACGTAGTTCTGCTACGATTTTTTGGGCACAGCCTGGAGAACACCTCCAGGTCCTATTTTCTGCATAAGATTATTCACATGACCCGAATCACAACACGTACACGGATTTTTCTCCGGCACGCTACACACACTAAAACATCACCTATCCGGCTCGATCTGTCCAGATGGGCTTCACACAGCATGCCTATGCCCGTACTACCGTTCCGGACTCTATATGCAATTTGTGGGGGAAATCACTTCATCCCACCGGAAGATCCAATCTACTATCTCGTAGAAGTCTCCCTAAATATATGCAAATTAAAGGACGTTCATGTCCAAGGCGTAAGGAGGAGAATCGTTACCCTTGTAGGCCGTTTCGGTGCCATAGAAGTGAGAGGGGATGGCTGGAATCCGCGGTGGCACAAGCACGCAGACACTACTTCACAAAACCCTCCTGGCACGACAAAAACCCAGCGCCTAAGGCTCTCCCTCCTTGCTCCCAGCTCTCAGCCCTCAGAACTCTAAGGGTTTTCAGATAAAATGAGCTGAAGAGTCAGAATTTGGGCAATATAAGATTTTCCGCTACCACCGCCGCTAGCCACTAGCGCCTGGTGTTAGCCTTGAGTCGGTACCGCTTTGCAGCCACTAGCGCTGGCGCTAGCGCGAGCGCCTGGCGCTAGCTCCCTGCCTTCACCATATTTTCATTTTTGTATCTTTTGGTGTGCACATATAATTTGGGGTCTTACAAATCTCCCCCCCCCCCCCCCCCCCCTTAAAAGAATTTCGTCCCAAAATTCTAACAGTGCAAATAATTAATAAAGTACAAAAGACGACTTGTACCTTAACGGAACAGCTCGGGGAACTCCTCACGCATAGTTTGTTCGCGCTCCCATGAAAGTTCCTCACGACCGCAGTTGTTCCAGCGGACTTTGACCATCTTGATCAATTTATTCCGCATCTGTTTGATCTCAGTGTCTTTGATGCTAATAGGTATGACCTTTGTCTTAAACCCATCATCGACCGGCACCTGACTAGCTACAAGCACTTGGCTAGGTTCTGGCACAGCTTTCCTTAACACCGATATGTGGAACACATCGTGCAGACCACTCAACTCTATCGAAAGAGCGAGCCGATAGGCAGCTTCGGCAATACGTTCTAGTATTTCAAACGGTCCAAGGTATCTGGGACTCAGCTTTTTCAAGCGCCGAATCTGGAAAACACCCTTGAAAGGTTTGATCTTTAAGTAAACCCAGTCGCCCACGGCGAACTCGACGTTTCTGTGCTTGGCGTTGTAGTATTTCGCCTGCCTATCTTGCACAATCAACAATCTCTCCCGGATTGTTTGTATAACCGAATTTGCCTCTTCAACTTCCTTTCGCTTAAACAGCTTCGTTTCACCTGTCTCCGCCCAAGATAAGGGAGTGCGGCAAGCTCTACCGTAGAGGGACTCGAAGGGTGCCATCTTTAAGCTTGCCTGATAGCTATTATTATAAGCGAATTCGATCATGAAAAGATGATCTTCCCACCTTTTACCGAAGTCTAGGACGCACATTCGGAGCATATCCTCCAGAGTTCTGTTTGTACGTTCAGTCTGTCCATCCGTCTGAGGGTGGAAGGCAGTGCTAAACTTTAGCTTTGTACCTAACAACTGGTGGATTAGCCTCCAATCTTTCGAAGTGAAGCGCCCATCTCGGTCACTGACGATGCTACGGGGCACACCGTGCAATCGTACAATACTATCAACATAAAGTTTTGCCAACTTTTCAATTGAATCGTCCCTCCGGTTTGGAATAAAGTAGGCTACCTTTGTCAAGCGATCCACGATCACCCATACGGCATCGTTCCCACTCTGCGATCTCGGCAAACCGTGCACGAAATCCATCGAAATGTCATCAAATTTCCATTCCGGTATAGGTAACGACTTCAGGAAACCTCCAGGTTTCTGACATTCTGCCTTCACCAGTGCGCAAGTTTTGCATTTTGCCACATATAAGGCGATGTCTTTCTTCAATCCTGGCCACCAAAACAGCTTTTTCATGTCCTGGTACATTTTTGTGCTCCCTGGATGAATTGAGTACCTGGTAAAGTGCGCTTCGTACATCAATTCCTCCCGCAACTTACCCACATTTGGGACGCACAACCGACCGTCTTTCCACATCAGACCGTCGTCCAACACAAACTCTGCAGCAGTCTCGACCCCAGACTCTGCCAAATAGCGCTGCATGCTCGAATCAAGCTCCAGGGCCTGTCGTATTCTGTCCGCGAGGTCATATTGCACCTCCGTCCAGTTCAAGCACGCACTTGCACTCGAAGTCCTCTCCACACAAGAGATCTCCAAGTCTTCCAGGTCTTTGATCAGACGTGGATCATGCATCTGTATCCAATTGGCCTGTGCATAAGCCCTTCGGCTCAAAGCATCTGTGACTACATTTCCCTTCCCGGGTGTATAGTGTATCTCAAACGTGTAGTCCCCCAGGAACTCCATCCATCTTCTTTGTCGCATATTGAGCTCTTTCTGATTTAATAGATACTTAAGGCTCTTATGGTCTGTAAAGATGTCAACCTTCACACCATATAAGTAGTGCCACCACAGTTTTAGAGCGAATATCACGACCGCCAACTCCAAGTCATGGACCGGATAGTTCCGCTCATGCACTTTCAACTGTCGAGAGCCATAAACTATCACCTGACCGTGCTGAAGAAGTACGCAGCCTAAGCCGCTCCCTGACGCATCACTATAAATTTCATAACCCTCTACACCAGATGGCAAACCTTGAATTGGTGTTGTGGTCAGACGCCTCTTTAATTCTTCAAAAGCTCGTGCACACTCCGGTGACCAAACGAACTTCTGATCCTTCCTCGTCAAGGTGGTGAGAGGTAGAGCGATCCGCGAAAAGTTCTCCACGAAGCGCCGATAGTAGCCGGCAAGTCCAAGGAAACTCCTGACTTCCGCTACTGTTGCAAAAACAGGCCACTTCTGGATTGCATCGATCTTTGCTGGATCCACTACCCTCGCCACTAACAACATGACCAAGGAACGCTACTGAGGCTAGCCAGAACTCACACTTAGAGAACTTGGCATACAGTTGACTACGTCGAAGGGTTTCCAAAACTTAGCGCAAATGTATCGCGTGCTCTTCTTCAGACTGAGAGTATACCAAGATATCGTCAATGAAGACAATTACAAATCGATCAAGGTACTCTCGGAAGGTCCTATTCATTAGATCCATAAAAACTGATGGCACATTCATTAATCCAAACGACATCACTGTAAACTCGAAGTGTCCGTAATGGGTACTGAATGCTATTTTGGGGATATCACAATCCCGAATTCGCAACTGGTAATAGCCGGACTTGAGATCCAACTTTGAATACACAGTTGACCCAACTAGCTGATCGAATAAGTCATCGATTCGAGGAGTCAGATACTTGTTCTTCTCGGTCAGCTTGTTTAGTTCTCGGTAATCAATGCATAGACGCAGGCTTCCGTCCTTCTTCTTCACAAAAAGGACCGGAGCACCCCAAGGGGATGTACTTGGTCGGATATAACCCTGCTCTTGCAACTCTTGCAACTGAACTTTCAATTCTGCCATCTCCTTTGCCGCAATCCGGTACGGAGAGCGTGAAATAGGCTTAGCACCTGACACCAGCTCTATTGTGAAGTCAATTTCTCGCTGAGGTGGCGCCCCAGGAAGATCTTTTGGAAACACATCTGGATACTCTGAAATCACAGGAACATCACTCAAACTGGGTTGAGACTTTACAGCCCCCACTAGCACAACACATAACTCTGCGCCTTGCCGAACTGCCTTGACCACTTGGACAGCAGACATCAGTGTCTTGCTTGATCCACGCAAACCAGAAAATGTAGTCGCACGTTCAGTATTCCGCCCCAGTGTGACTTCCTTAGAAGTGCAATCAATGTAGGCCTGCTGCGCTCACAGCCAGTCCATACCAAAGATTACATCAAACTCCGAAAGCGGGAGTATCAGTGCTTCCAAATCAAAGTCTTGATTTCCTATTCGTACCTTTACCACACAAACTAATAAAACTCCCCGACCCCGTCTTCCACCTTCCCTGCCAGCGCCAATCCCGTCTTCCACCTTCCCTGCCAGCGCCGATTCCGCCTCCCCACTTCCCTGCCAGCGCCGATCCAGTCTTCCCCCTTCTTTCCCTTTCCCTGTCACTGCCGACCCCTTATCCCTCCTTCTTTGCCGCTGCCGACCCCGTTTTCCCCCTCCCTACCACAGCCGACCCTGTCTCCCCTATTCCCCACCAGCAGCCCACCACTCCACCTCTTTTCTCGTTGCCGAGAGGCCCGGATCCATCCCCCTCCATGTTCGGTACCACCCCGTCCGATTGGTTCTTCATATGATTGTAAGTTGTACTTTGGATTCGAGTTTGAAATGCTGTCTCTTTGCTTGTGTTCTTATTTTCTAGGTTTGTCAATTAAATAGTATTTTGGGCTTTGAGATTGTGCTAACCTACAGGGCTTTTCCGCTTATTGTTTAATATTTGCGCACTCCGATTTGGAGCCGCATCTGTGTGCCGCTTCATCGCTCTAATCTTGTTTGTGAGATTTTGCAAAGGTTGTAATTAATTTTAAACCGTCTGGATCTTGTGAAGCTCGTGTAGTGTTGGTTTTCCCCTACCCCTATAATCATCCGTAGTGTGTCTAGTTTTCCCAACCCTAGCCTGCCCCTGCGTCAAGACTCTTGCAAAAATGCAGGGTAAGGTTGGAGGTTGACTGGACGAGGGAAGGGAATGAATAGGAAAACAAAGAGAAAAAGGGCAATAAACTATGTTACGTAGGAGTTGGCATCTAGGGTTGTAGAGTAGACTGAAATTCTTTGCAAGGAAATCTACACAAACTAATAAAACTCCTTAGATTAAACTTGCCAAAAAATTTAAAATAGAAGAGAAATAAACAAACAAACAGAAAATGATCAGAAAGCAAACAAAAATAATAAAGCGGCAATACACACTGGAAGAAACTTCTCTCTCTCAGCTCTCCCTCTCAAGAAAACTCACACGACTGTGTTCCCCGGCAACGGCGCCAAAAACTTGATGCACAAATCTTAGCACACCGCTATTGGCGGTAGCAAGACTACGGCACTAAACGGTAGTGTACCGATCGTTCAAGTAATATAAAACGAGGAGTAATCCCCGAGTATCGAATCTCGAAGGAACACAGTAAGGTGGAGTTAACGTTCCTGGAAGGACTTGAGATCGAAGTCCTTTAAGTCGGATGGATTGCGGAAACGGGGGGTTGATTTGGTTGTGGAAAATAAAGGAAAAATACTACAACTACTCCTATGCAATGCAGCTATGCAATGCTTCACTTGGCGGGATGGAGACTAGGCAGGCCTTGAGCGTGCTGCGTCGCAAGGGCGGAAGGATGAGTAGGCAAGCAGAATCGAACTGTGCAGGCCTTGAGCGCACTTTTTCGTTAGGTGAATGGATTACACAGGCTGCTATGCAATGCTTCACTAGGCGGATGGACGAGAAGGCTTGCGGATGGAATGGTTCGCACCGGCGGAGTCGGAATGGATTACACGGGTCGCTATGCCATGCTTCGCTAGGCGGATGGAAGAGTAGGCAAACGAATGAGGGTCGCAAGCACCTCGTCGACAAGCACGCCACTAGCAATTGCTAGTGCGGCACACGAACGTGACGACGGGATGGAGGATGGAATGGGGCCCTCTTCACTTGCAAAAACCACACATATCAATTTCACATAAACATGAAATACAAAAATAACATAATAAGGTTTATGCAAACATTGTTCATACACCCAAAATATAAAGGAAAACAATACCACAGTATAAAGGGGGTTTAGATTACAACCAAAGCACTGAGACTCATCAGAGGTTCACTACCGGAATCTAGGGTTGTCAATCCTTGTCTGGACTCGGGCCCAACTGCCGTCCGGGGTCCGGAAGAGCTGTCACCTTCTTCTATTATACCCGTCTTCTCCGTCAATCTTCTCTGGCCACGATCTCACCGGAGAACTTCATATATGCAGCAGGAAATCCCTTGAAATGAAGCTTTGGAGATGCACGATCAATGGAGGAGGCCTAGAGGATGCTCCGGCTTGAGATTTGCAAGAGAATGGCGGCCGGAGCTCCTCCCGAAGGTGGGCGGTGATGGAGAGGCAAGATGGGCGCTCTGGAGAAGGAAACGGCACTGAAATAGACCTAAAATACGGTTTTTTGCGAAAGGATTCGTGAAAATGCGTATTTATAGAAAGCAGAATTTTGAGCGCGCACGGTCAGTGGCGCACGACCAGTGACCGTGCGTGAAGGAATGCCTGTGATAGTGCGCGAAGAAACTGTAGCATAGTCCCAAACTCCAAAATGGCGCACGATCAGTGGCGTACGACCAGTGGTCATGTGCACTATATCCAGTGGTCGTGCGATGTGACAGACAGGCCCATTTTAAGTGAGAATTAATGCACGATCTATGGCGCACGACCAGTGGTCGTGCGCACTAATGTCCAGTGCTCATGCGCAGTGTTCCTATGCAGTTTTTGCGCCCTAGAACACTCGCACAACCCCCGTGTCATCATGAAAGATCGTCGGGCCACGCAAATGGGCATTCCACACATTCTCAATTATAGAAATTAAATTGCAACATAAAGCATGAGTAAGATAATCATGAAAATACACCGAAACGGGCCTAAAAGTGCACATAACATGGAATATCAAATATGCATGAAAACATGCCTAAAGTGTAGTGCAAAGACTAGATAATCAGCCCAGATGAGTCCATAAATGTGTATATAATTGGGACTCATCAGTAGCCCCTTTCATGAGTTCTTGCGAATCAGGCCTGTCTGCAAAAGCCTCCGTCAGCCTCAACATATACTACCTCGCCAGCCTCTCCAGAGATAAACCTGAACCCCCCGTCTAGTGAGAGCCCAGGAGCTTAATCGATCTGGGGCATTCCAGCACCAACATAGAATACCTTGCAAGCCTCTCCAGAGATCAACCTGAACCCCCCGTCTAGTGAGAGCCCGGGAGTGGAATTGATCTGGGGCATTCCAGCACCAACATACATCACCTTGCCAGCCTCTCCAGAGATCAACCTGAACCCCCCGTCTAGTGAGAGCTAGGGAGCGAAATCGATCTGGGGCATTCAAGCACCAACATACATCACCTTGCCAGCCTCTCCAGAGATCAACCTGAAACCCCCGTCTAGTGAGAGCCCGAGAGCGGAATCGATCTGGGGAATTCAAGCACCAACAGATACTACCTTGCCAGCCTCTCCAGAGATCAACCTGAACCCCCCGTCTAGTGAGAGCCCGGGAGCGGAATCGATCTGGGGCATTCCAGCACCAACATACATCACCTTGCCAGCCTCTCCAGAGATCAAGTCTAGTGAGAGCCCGGGAGCGGAATCGATCTGGGGAATTCCAGCACCAACATATACAACCTTGCCAGCCTCTCCAGAGATCAACTTGAACCCACCGTCTAGTGAGAGCCCGGGAGCGGAATCGATCTGGGGCATTCCAGCACCAACATACATCACCTTGCCAGCCTCTCCAGAGATCAACCTGAACCCCCCGTCTAGTGAGAGCCCGGGTGAGAAATCGATCTGGGGCATTCCAGCACCAACATATACTACCTTGCCAGCCTCTCTAGAGATCAACCTGAACCCCCCGTCTAGTGAGAGCCCGGGAGCGGAATTGATCTGGGGCAATCCAGCACCAACATACATCACCTTGCCAACCTCTCCAGAGATCAACCTGAACCCCCCGTCTAGTGAGAGCCCGGGAGCGGAATCGATCTGGGGCATTCCAGCACCAACATATACTACTTTGCCATGGTAGTTACCATTATCACACGGAGGAGTAAGAGATTCCACGAATGAAATAGTAAAAACTTTCACGGATAAAATCTTTTTAAGTCATCCCCGCTTCTGGCCCGGTCAAGGGGTACTCCTTCCACATCCCGGAGGTGATACATGTTGGATCTGTAGGTGCCCTTAGAGGGGGGGGGGGGGGTTGAATAAGGGTTTTAGAAATCTTTAAACTTTAGTGGAAAACTTTTGATATTTTTTTATAAGTAAGTTAAATCAAAAGTGAAGCGATAGAAATAATAAAATCAAATTTATTTGAACAATAAAAGACATGATTATCATTTATAAAATTGATTACAAAATCTGATTTCTATGACGCTAGAAATCGATGCGAAATATTAAAGACTCTTTTTGTTTTCTATACCGACTCGTATCCCCACGAACCGGTTGGCTTTAGACGATCTCTCCCCATATACGGCACCAAGCCCCTCTAGCCAATCAATCCTCAGAGAGGCCTAGAGCACCCCTTAGATCTACTCCCAAGACCTAGTCGCCAACAACGCTGCGAATTACTCCCTAAGTCCTACCCAGACCTAGTCGCCAACAACGCGTCGAATTCACGAACGTATTATAAAGGTAAAATAAAAATACAAATAAAAGACAAATCTGAAAACTCCCTATAAGGTGATCTGAAGGAGACGCCGAAGAATCGTTGAAGATCGTTGAAGTCCAAACGTGAGTTCTTCGTGTTGAGTTAGCGTGTTGATCCAAGCCTCCTTCGATTCCTCCTTTTGAGATTTGAGCGGGAGATGTGTTTCTCTGTAAATACGGCCCTTACAAAGTTTCTGAAGTGCTGGAATAGGGCTCTTGGCAATCTCTGTATGGAGAAGGCGAAATCCTCCAATTTATAGACTTTGAGCTAACATCGGCGTTGAGTGCTAACGCTGGGCATTGTCCATTTTTAGCAACAAATTGATGGCACGGATCATCAAAAGAGGAAGGAGATTCTGCATCTTTGGAAACATTCATTTTAGGCAACCTTAACGCTGGCGTTGACTCTAACGCCTAGCGTTGAGTCAAATCATTCCCAAAGTGCTCCTGCAATCACGGCAACTTCCCTCCATACAAAATTCATCGACCGGGTAGCGCCCAACGTTAAGCATAACGACTGGCGTTGAATTTCATGCTCCCGTCATTTCGTCGAACGGCAGCTTCGTCAAACGGCATCTTCGTCGAATGGAATGCGTCGGGTGTTAAGAACTAACGCCTTGCATTGAGTTTGATTTCGTCGAGCGCAAAATCGTCAAACGGGCTTCTGCATTCGTCGGCCACCATTTTGTCGAATGAGCTTCCACGTTCGTCGAACGCATTTTTCGTCGATTACAAATTCGTTGAACGACCTTCACATTTCGTCGATCGCTGCTTCCATTTCATCGAATGCCGATTTTGTCTAGCGCTAACGCCCAGCGTTAATCTTAACGCCTGGCGTTAAACAGCTTTCAATCCTTCAGCTTGTGGTTAGTGCCAAACCATTATTGCAGTAACCTAGTGTCATATTTGTTCAAACCTACATGCTAAAAACACAATGGCAAACAAGATCAAATACAAGTAGGATTTGTTATTCTCAAATCAAAGGGATGCGAAAAACCATGTTCCAACAATCTCCCCCTTTTGATAATAACAAATCCAATTAGTGATAAATCAGATTCATAAAAACAATTGTGTTTTTTATAAAGATATATGACACATGGCGATTATAAGATAATGATAGGAATTATAGTTCATTGAACATTGTGCTCCCCCTACAAAAGTGCTCCCCCTTAGTGTATACTCCCATAAACTAGATACATGCTCCCGCTTAATCTAGTGAATCCAACTCCATTAATCATTATGATTTATCATTTTATTCTCCCCTTTTGTTATTAACACAAGAGGGTGAAGTGAAACAAAACTAGAATAAAAAGAAGACAAAAGTTGGGACATAACTAAGAGAGGATTAAGAGTTTTGTGTAAAAATAGAGTAAGTCATGATCGAGCTGAAGGAGAGAGTAGCACATCGGAAAAGATATATAGGATAAGTGTGAAAGCACATTAATGAAAAAATGAACACTTGCCTTTTTAAATTAATTTTAAGATGTGTAGTACTTGTGTAAGTGAGATGCAATGTTGAGTGACAAGTACAAGTACATGAAAGAAAGAAGCATAACAAGTAGGCAAGTAGGAATGCGGAAAAGTAAAACAAAGTAATTAAAAAATTGTTTTTGGTTTGACATTTCCAACAATTTGTTTAGACTTTTCACATTTGAGCATTTATCTATGAAAATTTTTATGACTAATAGGCAAGCATGATTTAACATATTCAAAAAGATTAAACCTACAATGTAACCAATTCATATTTCAAGTAAAGAAAACATTGTAGAAATCATGCATTGCAATCTAGTGCTTTTACATAAGATTTTAGAGAATTATGTAATGATTGCATTAGGATCCAATTCTCATGAATAGAAGCTTTATGAAAATCAATGATGTGTGCATAAGATGTTTTGATAAAAGTATACAAGTGAAATAATCAAAACACATGACATATGTAATGAAATAGTAACACCCATATTAAGATTGTAATCTTATAATTACATTAAAACACCACATCAAGAATAAAATTTCAAAGCACAAAACATAAGTACAACTACTAAGGTGCTTCGCCCACAGAATGCTCATTAAGACTTATCAGGGAGCGAAGTATTGCTTGGGGGATCACATAAGCATTTTTTATAAGATTTTATTTTTAGTGATCCGATGTACAAAATAGAAGTGATAAAGAAAGAGATGTTTGCACAAGACACTTTACAATTCTTTCCAAGGTGCTCAACCTCACAATGCTCATTAAGACTTATCAGGAGGGTGAGTAGTGCTTGCTGGAGTTAACTTTGGCATATTATTTCATATTTTATTTTTGGGCCAAAGGTCTCCGAATACACTTGTTGTTGCAAACATTTTTAATTTCGAAATAAACACTTCTATGTGTGCAAGAAATTTATTGATTGAATGAGGGTGTAGGTAAATTAGACATACAACTTAATGTGTTAAAACTACTACACTACACAATCATGGAAGACTAAGATTATGAGCACATGTAGATTACCAAAAATAGTGAGTGTATGAATCATTGATGAACATAAAACATTACTCATACTTAGAGGCATGCTAGGCAATCATACATAATTTTCTATAGACTATTTTATTGCACATAAACAGATTATGGTCAAGGCATGACAAAAACAATGTTTAAAAATTTTGAAATTAAAATTAGACATTGAAGTAAATCCTTGTGAGTATGCCAACATCAATTTTGACTATTAGAAACAATATAACCAAGATGTTTGCTCTTGTGAAGTCATGTTGTCAAACCATAATTTTATAAAAAAAATTTAGAACAAAACACATAACAAAAACATATTTTTGATAATTTTGCATTATTTAAAAAAATTATTTTGGAATAAAACAAGCAAATTAATAATCAAATAATTCCAAAACTGAGAAAAGAAATAGAGAAAAATCATTAGATATATATCAGAAATACTTTTGAAGAATCAGAAATTCAATTTGGCCATAATTGATAACGCCTGGCGTTAACTACTTAACGCCCAAATAGAACACTGTTTTTTGAGATTTTTGAAATTATTTTCTTTGGAATAGATATTATGTATATAGACCTTCTCAGGGTAGAAATTTCAAAGAATTTGGAAATGATTAGAAGGCTATATAATCATGTTTTATTTGATCAATAAATGGTTTTTAAGTTTTCATATATTTGTGTTTTACAAGATCATTAAAGCTCAAAAATGATAAGATACGCAAAACACAAAATAAGCATGTTTGATCAAACCAAAAATGCATAAATAATATTATCATAAAGAGTGCATGCAAAGACATATGATATAGGTATGTCCTAGATTATAATACCCTAACTATATGCCTACACACTAGCCCTGTACTAAGTGACGGATGGGCATGAGGAGCTGCACACATGCCTTAGGTTGGGGTGTTAATCCCATATGCACACACTAGAGAACGCTCAACCTAGCACTCTTTCCCCCCAGTGCCTCGCAAGGCCCCAATGGAACCCTCCCCGGTTAAGGACAAGACATGACTTAGGGGTTAGGTCATCTAATGCATACAATCGTACGCCCTCGCTATTGTGAGACACATAATGTGGGTGAATAATCATGGGCATCCTAAGCATTTTGTTCTATAGAATCAATTTATAAACTATGGCTTTTATGAGTGATTAATTTCTTATTATATTTGATTTTAAAGCGACATAGTTATTATGAGTTTTAACATTCAATTGTTCTTCTTTAAGATTGATTCATTATGGCAATAAAAATATATCTAGCATGTATGATAATATTTATTAGTTGATAATGCTAGATATGATGAGTTTGAATGTAGTATTATGCCGTAAGGTTAATTGATATAATGTTGCATGTATTCAAAAAGTGATTCAATATTTAGACATATAATGAATTTATGATTTCAATTGATTTATTCTTATTAATATAAAGTTGATTCTATGGTCTATATATAACTGAGATACATGCAAGTCATACTACATTAATTCATTCATATAATTATCATGATCGCAAACCATAAGAAAGAACCAAAAGGATCTTTTGTAGTAATGTGTAATGTTGAATTAAAAGATCTTTTGATATTACATAATATAGTTTTGATCAGTAATTTTATCACATAGAGTTTTGAAACTCATAATTAATTATTGTAAATAATTCATATTCAACCTTTTCAAAGTATTAAAGAGAAGGATTGTAAGGTGAATACTTATAATAAATATAAAGAGAAAAATATTTTTGGTTATTTAGAAAGGTTTTGTGAATTTTCTCTTTGATTTTTGAAATCACATATATATAGTATTATGAAAGCATGGTGATGATAAAGGATATACAATAATTTTTCAGAAAATAATATTTTAGATAAATCAGAATTTTAGGAAAATTATGCTACCGCCAGCGTTAGAACCTAACGCTAGGCGGTAACAACAGAGTTGAGATTCTTTATTTAGACACAAATAATTTTTGCAAATTCAATTCTGATTTGACATGATTATGATTAAATATACTAGGGGTAATCAAAATGATGCACATATATTAAATACCTAAGCAAAATTTGTGCATTATATAAATTTAGCCTAAGAACCCCTAAGATACCTTTTAAATCCATTTCGACAATCATTTCATTTGTCTTAATAATATCATATAATAAATTTTGTTTTCAGATTTTACAAGACATTTATATGAAATGGATTTAGAAGGAAGGAATAAAATGGATAAGTAGATCACTTGAAAAATGATATGACCTTTTATTCAACTTTATTCAATTTAATTTATTTATGAATTTTGGTTTAATATATGAAAGTCATATCACAAGTTATATAAAGTGATCATATCATGATGGTTCAATAAAAAGGAAAATAAAACAACAACAAAAAAACAGGTTAGGCATATCATGAAGTAGAATAATGATATTTCATTTTTAGTTGATTTCTACTTCATGCAATTGATTGGATACTAACGAATGAGAGATTTAGGTATCCAAAGAGGACCGGGTGTGACGGTTCCTTTGGGTACCAAAATACATCGTGTTTGCTTTTGGGGGGATAGTGATGAATGAGCCCTTTTGAGTGGAGTTAGTGTTTCATCTTTAACTTTGTTCCTCCATTCAAACCTAGGTTTAATATTGTTTTTATTTGTCAAATTTCCATGATGATTTTGTAAACCATTGTTTATAGGAAATTTGTGAACGTTTAATTTTATGTTGGGAGAAACATGATTTTGTAAATAATGATGATTTTGACTTTGATTTACAAAAAAATTGTGTTTCTTACTCCCATTATTAGGCTTAGTCAAGTTATTCATATTCGTATTCAACTTGCTTTTGGATATTGCTTGATATTGTGAATTTATGTGTTTTGAATTTTTATGCATAATTTCCATAAGCAAATTTATTTTTGTTTTTAATACATCATTCTTGAGTTTATGATTATGTCTTGATTTATTGTATGCGATTGTGCTATTCTTATGAGTGGTGACAATAGAAACAATATGATTTTGATAGTTATTTCTATATTCCTCGAATGTTTCATCCATCTCTTGAATTTCAATTTTATAATCTTTACACTTAGCACAATCATTTTTCAAGGGTGAAGTTTCTAAGCATAATCTTTCATTTTGTTCTTTTACATAAATAAGCTCCTTTTCAAGTTTCTTGTGTTTTTCTTTTAATTTATTATATTCTACACAAGGTGTAATGTTTTCAACTAAGGAGCCATGAGTTGTAGAACTGGATAAATTAGAATTTGATTCCTCATTAATTTTTGCCTTTAAATTTTTATTTTCTAAGCGCAAATGTTTATTAGCATTTTTAATTTCTTAATTTTGCGCTTTGTAGATTGTAGCAATTGTAATGAAGAAATAGAAGTACAGAAAATGGGATTTGATTTCCTTACATTACTTTCGGGAGAGGCACGACTTGAACATATAGTTTCTTTTACATCTTTTTGGCGCTCCTCTTCCGAAGACAGTACTTCTTCTTCACTTCCATTTGATGTGTGCTCCATTGATTCGTCATGAGAGGAGCATTCTTGAAGACTTGGGCAAGCTTGCATATTCTCCGGTTCTTGCGATTGTTCTTATACATGTAGAAGGAGAATCATACATTTCTTCAAGAAAATTCCATACTTTGTATGCACTAGAATAACAATACACAGATTTGAAAACTTCATTAGATAGACCACAGAATAACTAATGTTTAGCTTTTGCATCTGAATGAAGTTCCTTTTTATTTGACTCATTTGCAGGTCTTGCTATGGCTAAATTCCATACTTCGATAACTAGAGTTTTAATAAATTTTTCAATTAAAATTTTCCATACTTTATAATTTGTCCCTTCGAATAAAGTTGGTGCAAGAGATTTTTCTTCTTCACAAAAATTCCCCCCACTAGTAGAAGCGAGATCATGAGACGCCATTATTCCCGGTTGTTAAGCCGATTTGGAATAACCTCACTCTGATACCACTTGTTGGATCTGTAGGCGCCCTTAGAGGGGGGTGAATAAAGGTTTTAGAAATCTTTAAACTTTAGTTGAAAACTTTTGATATTTTGTTATAAGTTAAATCAAAAGTGAAGCGATAGAAATAATGAAATCAATTTTATTTGAACAAGAAAAGACATGATTATCATTTATAAAATTGATTACAAAATCTGATTTCTATGACGCTAGAAATCGAGGCGAAATATTAAAGACTCTTTTCATTTTCTATACCGACTCGTATCCCCACGAACCGGTTGGCTTTAGCCGATCTCTCCCCAGATACGACCTCAAGCCGCTCTAGCCAATCTATCCTCAGAAAGGCCTCGATCACCCCTAGATCTACTCCCAAGACCTAGTCGACAACAACGCGGCGAATTACTCCCTAAGTCCTACCCAGACCTAGTCCCCAACAATGCGACGAATTCACGAACGGATTACAAAGGTAAAATAAAAATACAAATAAAAGACAAATCTGAAAACTCCCTATGAGGTGATCTGAAGGAGACGCCGAAGAATCGCTGAAGATCGTTGAAGTCCAAACGTGCGTTCTTCGTGTTGAGTTAGCGTGTTGATCCAAGCCTCCTTCGATTCCTCCTTTTGAGATTTGAGCGGGAGATGTGTTTCTCTGTAAATACGTCCCTCACAAAGTTTCTGAAGTGCTGGAAAAGGGATCTTGGCAATCTCTATATGGAGAAGGCGAAATCCTCCCATTTATAGACTTTGAGCTAACGCCGGTGTTGAGTGCTAACGCCGAGCGTTGTCCATTTTTAGCAACAAATTGATGGCATGGATCATCAGAAGAGGAAGGAGATTCTGCACCTTTGGAAACATTCATTTTAGGCAACCTTAACGCTGGCGTTGACTCTAACGCCTGGCGTTGAGTCAAATCCTTCCCAAAGTGCTCCTTCAATCACGGTAGCTTCCCTCCATGCCAAATTCGTCGACCGGATAGCGCCCGATGATAAGCATAACGCCTGGCATTGAATTTCAAGCTCCCGTCATTTCGTCGAATGACAGCTTTGTCGAACGGCATCTTCGTCGAACGGAATGCGTCGGGCATTAAGAACTAATGCCTTGCGTTGAGTTTGATTTCGTCGAGCGCAAAATCGTCGAACGGGCTTCTGCATTCGTCGGCCACCATTTCGTCGAACGGGCTTCCACGTTCGTCGAACGCATTTTTCGTCGAACACAAATTCGTCGAACGGCCTTCACATTTCGTCGATCGCTGCTTCCATTTCGTCGAATGCCGATTTTGTCTAGCGCTAACGCCCAACATTAAGCATAATGCCTGGCGTTAAACAACTTTCAATCCTTCAGCTTGTGGTTAGTGCCAGACCATCATTGCAGCAACCTAGTGTCATATTTGTTCAAACCTGCATGCTAAAAACACAATGGCAAACAAGATCAAATACAAGTAGGATTTATTATTCTCAAATCAAAGGGATGCGGAAAATCATGTTCCAACAATACCCCCCCCCCCCCCCCCCCCCCCCGACTTGAGCACTTCACTTACAATATAAGGACCCTCCCAGTTGGAGTTAAGCTTACCCATTGTGGCTCCTCTTCCGGCCGCATCAACCTTCTTCAGAACCAGGTCACCTTTCTCGAACTACTTCACCCGGACATGGTGATCAAAGTATCTGGCCCTCCGCCTCTTGATTTCTTCTTGTCGAATAGCGGAAAGGTCGCGGAGTTCTTCTACCAGGTCCAGGGACAACCTTTGCTCTGCTTCATTCGTTACTATCCATTCTTCATCCCCTTTGCCTGCAGCGGTCACCCTGGGGGTCTTAACCTCGAACTCTTTTGGAAGGACGGCCTCGGACCCATTAGAAAGCTTGAACGTAGTCTCCCCGGTGGTGGTGTTCGGAGTAGTCCTCAGGGCCTAAAGGACCGAGGGTAGTTGTTCTGCCCAGTTCCCGCGGAGGTTCTCCACCTTTTTCGTGAGTAGGTTGACGATAATCTTGTTTGCTGCCTCCACCTGACCGTTGTTCCTCCGGTGATGGACCGACGCGAACCTGAGGTCGTTGCCGAGTTGGGTACATAAACTAACAAATTCCTCGCTGGCAAATTGTGGCCCATTGTCTATTACTATAGCCAGCAAGAGCCCGTGCCTGCAAATTATCTCACCCCACACAAAATTTCTCACAACTTGGGACGTTAAGTTGGCTAGCGGCTTGACTTCTATCCACTTGGAGAAGTAATCGATCATCGCCAGCACGAATCTCCTCTGGCCACTAGCTTGTGGGAAAGGGCTAACCAGGTCAAACGCCCATATAGCGAAGGGCCATGGGGCTGTGATGGTCCGGAGCCTCTGAGCTGGGAGGAGTTGGAGCATAGCATAGAGTTGACACTTCAAACACTTTCTTGCGAACTCTGTCACATCGTTGCTGAGGGTAGGCCAAAAGTAGCCCTGCCTCAACACTCTCCCTTCCAGGGTCTGGCTCCCGGAGTGACTGCCACACTCCCAGAGTGAATTTCTTCTAGGACTCTCGGGACCTTCTCCTCGGAAACAAAACGGGCCAGGAGCCCCGAGAGTGTCTTCCTATATAGTCCTCATGCATGCAAGGAATAGTAGGCTGACTTATACCTGAAGTGCCGTCAGTCTACGTCCTCTTTAGGGAACTTCCCTGATGATAGAAAGGTGATCAAGGGATCCATCCACGAGGCCCGCTTATCTACCTCCATCATCTCTCCTTCCTCGATGGTGGGTCGGAAGAGTTCTGAAACCGCCCCCCCTACTAGGGGACCGAACCTAGCTAGGAGGTCTACTGGGGTGCTCTCCTCCCTTGGCACATGCTTGATGGAAAAGGTGTGAAATCTCCCGATGACCCCCTTGACCTTCTCCAGGTAACGTTGGAGGGTCGGGTACTTTGCTTCAAACTCTCCCCTAACCTGGCATGCCACCACCATGGAGTCCGTTGAGACTTCCACGTCTTGCACTCCCAGTACTCGGGCCATTCGTAGGACTGCTATTACTACCTCGTACTCAGCTTGGTTGTTGGTAACTGGAATATGAATGCTTAGGGCTTGTTCGATCTTTGTCCCCTGGGGGCTCATCAGGATGATTCCCCCTCCATAGGAGTGCTTCCCTGACGCGCCATCCACCAACACCTTCCATGCCTCCGGAGTAGGCGATTCATGTTCCCCCACTTCGGTTGCATAGTCGGCCATGAAGTCTGTCACTGCTTGCGCCTTGATCGATGTCCTAGGCACGAACGTGATATCAAACTCACTCAGCTCCACGGACCACTTTGCCAACCTTCCTGAGTGTTCCACCCCTTCCATGATTTTGCAAAGCGGCTGATCAGTCACTACTTTGATTGAATGTGCCTGAAAGTAGGGTCGGAGCCTCCAGGCCGCTACTACCAACGCGAAGGCCAACTTCTCCAAAATTGGGTATCGGAGTTATGCCTTCCTTAGCACTCGGCTGACATAGTAAATGGGGAATTGCTTCCTCTTTTCCTCCCGGACCAACATAGAACTTACCGCTTCGGATCCTACACACAGGTATAGGGATAAATCCACTCCCGGTCTCGGCCCTTGGAGTGGAGGGGTTCAGGTGAGTTGATCTTTCAAAGCCCGGAAGGCTTCCTCACACTCCGGGGTCCATTCAAATTTTTTGTTTCCCCTTAGCACCTTGAAGAAGGGTGCACACTTCTCTCCCGCCTTGGAGAGGAACCTACTGAGCCTGGCCAATTTTCCAGTAAGTCTTTGAACCTCCTTCGAGTTCTTTGGTGACCCCAACTTCATGATCGCTTTGACCTTATCCGGGTTAGGCTCCACCCCAGCTGGGGTGAGCAAGTGACCCAAGAATTTTACTCGGCTTGCCCCGAAGACACACTTCAGGGGGTTGAGCTTCATCTTATACTTCCGCAAGGTCCCAAGAGTCTCTTCAAGGTCTCGGAGGTGAGAACCAAGGTCCCGGCTGTTCACCATGAGATCATCGACATAGACCTCTAAGTTTCTTCCCTTCTGCTCTCGAAAGACCCTATCCATCATTCTTTGGTACGTGGCACCTGCATTCTTGAGCCCGAAGGGCATAATCTTATAATAATAACATCCATCCCCTATGATAAAGGAAACATCCTTGATGTTCCGGGGGTGCATGCGAATTTGGTGATAACCTGAAAAAGCATCTAAGAAAGACATTACAGAGAAACCGACGGCCGAGTCAACCAGCGCGTCGATTCTAGGAAGGGGGTAGCAATCTTTCAGGCATGATTTATTAAGCAAGGAAAAATCGATACACATTCTCCACTTACCGCCTCCCTTTTTCACCATGACTACGTTGGAGACCCAGCCTGGATACTGGATCTCCGATACAAAACCTGCCTGCAGGAGCTTACCCACCTCCTATCGGATGGTTCCTTCCAGCTTATCTGCTATGGACCTCCTCTTTTGGCGGATGCGACGGGCGCCGAGGTCGAGATTGAGGCGGTGGCAAGCCATGTCGGCCTCGATCCCGGGCATCTCTGTGGCGCTCCAAGGTAATACGTCCACATTTTTCTGCACGCAGGCGGGGATCTTAGCCTTCTCCTCCAAACTGAGCTCTCCATTGACACGAACCTTCTCCACCACCCCAAGACGAGTGGTGACCTCGAGCTCCATGACCTTATCCATGGCCTCCAGCCTGGATTGCTCTTCCCAAGCACTTTCCTCCTCTCCTCCACAAGCGAGCGCTTGGGCTCCTTCATACGTCTCCTCCTCCCCTACCATCATTAACTCCTCCACCCCTCCTTCCTAGGCTACCTCTTTTTTTCTCCTCTTCCCCTCTCTCCACCCTGGGTCCCTCCGCGACCCCTTCCTGGGCATGAACTTCCCCTTCACCTGTCCTTTCTTCTACTCCTTCCTCCTTTCCGTCCTCGACCACCTCCTCCATCACCCTATCCCACTCCTCTGCTTCCCCCATTTAGGAAATGGTGTTGACAACCGTTACGTAGCATTGTCTCGCCATCTTGGGATCTCCTCGGACCCGAACCTGGATTCCACCTATGTTGAACTTTAGGCATTGGTGGAAAGTGGACGGGACGCATTAGAACGTGCTGATGAGTGGTTGTCCGAAGATGGCGCTATAGCTGATGGGGGCATCCACTATCACGAAGTGACAGTTCCGGGACTTCCCTCCCAGGGTCACATGGAGTCCCACTCCACCTTCTACTTCCTTCCTATCTCCTGAGAATCCAAACAGGGGACCATCCGAAGCCAACACCCTCCTGGCTTCCACCTTCATCTCATCGAACGCCTTCTTGAAGATGACGTTGACGGTGCTCCCATTATCAACCAGGATCCGTGAGATGGTGAAATTCTCAACGGCTGTCTGGATGACTAGTGCATCGCAGAAAGGGTCCTCATGACCCGGCATGTCCTTCTGAGAGAAAATAATTTTTTCTGCTGGGGGTGGAGGAGTGGATGTTGAAGCAACGCTCCGGCGGTAGATGGTATGGATGCTCTCCATGCGGGTTGCCTCTACCCCTACCCCACATGGATCACTCTGATCCCTCCTCTAGTCCCCACGTTGGCCCTGTCTTCGCATCTTTCCTCCTCCTCCACCCGAGGCACAACCTCCTCAATTCTCACTGGTTGCTGCTGTCGCGGCGCGGGCACCCTGGCCCTCTTTGTCTCCAGGAACTCCGGGCAGGTGGCCGTCGCGTGACCTTCCTCATCATGAAAGTCACAGTAAGGCAGCGTCACCTCTCCGGCCTCGGCCTCTGCCATCCTATTCCTCCTTCTCCTTCCCGCTCCTGCTTCTTCCCTCCTTCCTCTTCCTCCCCTTCCTCGCCCGATCGTCATGGCTTGCTGGGGTGGGGGAGTCATCTGCCTCGGACCTTGCCTCCATCCCAACTGATGGGGCCTTCCTTGACCCCCATAGAAGTTACCCCCTCCCAGGGCGTAACCCCTTCCCTGGCCTTGCATCCCTCCGCCATGCTGCCTCCATCCCCCCTCTAGGGCTCTCGGATCTTCTCTTCTCCTCACCTCTTGTTGTCTGACCTCCGGCTCACTGAGCTTTGCTAGCCTCTTGGTGAGCTCCAGGTTGGCCTCCTCACTCTCGATTTCCTTCGCCACCCACTCCATCAGCTCCTCGTAGGAGACGGGGGCCTTCCTCTTCAAATCTATCTTGAAGAAACTTTCCCTCAGCCCGACCGTGAAGCCGAGCTGGAGTGCAAATCCCGGCATCTCCTGCGTGAGCAGCACCTCCTCCTGGAATCGATCCGCATAGCGGGCCAGCGACTCCCTAGGCTCTTTCTCCTTGAAGAGGGACTCGACGTCCTTCTTCCTCTTCTTCGAAGTCGAGAATTCCAATAGAAAACTCCGGCGCAAGTCTTCGAATGCATAGATCGACCCCGCAGGAAGTTGGTGGAAACAGTCGCTGGCCTTCTCTTTGAGGGTGACGGCAAAGATCCGACACTTGAAAGTGTCTGACATCGGCATGATAGAGACCGAGTCCTCAAAGGACTGCAGGTGCTGGATAGGGTCATCCCTATCGTTGTAGTATACCCTATCCCATTCCCCAAACCCTACCGGGACGGGCGCGGAAGGCACCAAATCACAAAAGGGGCTTCCCCCTCCTGCCACCCTTTCTTGCTCCACTCCCCCCCCCCCCCCCCCCCCGAGCTCCCTCGCTAAACTTAAGCTCCCGGGGACAGCGGGAGCGGGAGCAGCACTCGCCTGAACCACCCCCACGGTCTCTGCGGCCTCCGGGAGCGCTCTCGCCTGTGCCTCTCCTTCCTGCGCCGCGCTTGCCTTTACTGCACTCGCCGGCACCGAGTTCGTCGGGCTGGCCAACAACACTCGCCCCTCCACGTCTTGCACCGACCCTCCGACCACCTCTTTTCCTGCCCTTCCCCCTGGAGAGTTATCGCCAGCCGAGGCTGGAGGAGAGAGCGCATGTTGGGTCGGGGTCGTGAACTCACTTCGCAGCGCCGCGACAGTGAGCCCGAAGGTGTCGAGCACCTCTCTCCTAAAGTCCTCGAACATCCTCGGGGTCACCACTCGGGGTGACCCGATGAACTCCTCGCCTTGTTCTTTGTCTCCTGCCATGTCTCTTCCTTGGAATGTTCTTGGACCAGCCACGCTCCACGCTCACCGCACCAAAATGTTGAAACCGATTTCTCGGTCTCTTGTGAAGCTCGGGGACCTCAACAAGTTGAGGGACAGCTAGCCCTTTTAGGTCCCTCGGAAGAGGCAGACTGAAGACTGAGTAACGGACTAAGACCTTAGTCGCACTCGCCCCTCCAGGTCCTGCACCGACCCTCCGACCACCTCTGTTCCTGCCCTTCCCCCTGGAGAGTTCTCGCCAGCCGAGGCTGGAGGAGAGAGCGCCTGTTGGGTCGGGGTCGTGAACTCACTTCGCAGCACCGCGATAGTGTGCCCGAAGGTGTCGAGCACCTCCCTCCTAAAGTCCTCGAACATCCTCGGGGTCACCACTCAGTCACCACTCGGGGTGACCCGATGAACTCCTCGCCTTGTTCTTTGTCTCCTACCATGTCTCTTCCTTGGAATGTTCTTGGACGAGACACGCTCCACGCTCACCGCACCAAAATGTTGAAACCGATTTCTCGGTCTCTTGTGAAGCTCGGGGACCTCAACAAGTTGAGGGATTGCTAGCCATTTTAGGTCCCTCGGAAGAGGCAGACTGAAGACTGAGAAACGGACTAAGACCTTAGTCGCAGCGAGGAGGTCCCTCCACTAACCCGGAAGATTGTTGAGCACTTCTCCTCCCAAGCCAAAGCTAAGACTTGGGCACCTTGGAGAGCTAGAGAGCTAAACCAAAGTGTCCTCGGGAGAAAGATGCTCAAAGACTGGGAACCGGATCCCCTCCCAAGGTGCCCTTGAAGGTCTATTTAGAGTTTTTGTTTTTGTGGTCTGCTAATAGCCAAAACCCGCCTTCTACTTTTACTATCTGCACCCCAACCTGGTCTGCTAAAAGCAAAACTCCGCTGTCCGGAGGGGCTAGCCGCAGACCACCAGAGGCCTCCTGGTAAAAGTTCATCCCTGGGCCCCAGCGAGTCGAGGGCTCTTGGATCGTTCGTCGAATGGGGATCGGATACACTTCGTCGAACGCAGGGCGAGTTCGTCGAACTCGAATTGGATGCACTTCATCGAACGCAGTGCATGTTCATCGAACCCGAATTGGATGCACTTCGTCGAGCGCAGGGCGAGTTCGTTGAACCCGAAAACCTCCCTGGGCCTTTACTAGGCGAGCCAGCCTGCTTCAGCACCTCTCCTGCGAGTGGGGCTCGCGATATTCAGATGGGCTCGCGAATACTTAACTTGGCCGAGCCCAAAAGGATCTAAATGCACCCCAACGAGCAGGGCTCACGAATACTTAACTTTGATGAGCCCAAAAGGCTCTAAATGCACCCCAACGAGCCGGGCTCGCGAATACTTAACTTGGCCGAGCCCAAAAAGGCTCTAAATTCACCCCAAC
This sequence comes from Dactylorhiza incarnata, assembly GCA_033032865.1. Classification (NCBI taxonomy): domain Eukaryota; kingdom Viridiplantae; phylum Streptophyta; class Magnoliopsida; order Asparagales; family Orchidaceae; genus Dactylorhiza; species Dactylorhiza incarnata. The sequence continues at coordinate 2,638,973 of JAWHQI010000124.1, read as the reverse complement.
GAGCCGGGCTCGTGAATACTTAACTTGGCCGATCCCAAAAGGCTCTAAATGCACCCCAACGAGCTGGGCTCGCGAATACTTAACTTGGTTGAGCCCAAAAAGGCTCTAAATACACCCCAACGAGCCAGGCTCACCGATATGGACATTCGCCCTACCTTTGGCTCGTCCACCTTTGGCTCGCTCGCTCTCGGGCTCGCCCACTTTTAGCTCGCCCTCTGGGGTGTAAACTGTACAACCTGGTGTTTGTCTGGGTCTTCGCAGGAGCTTTATAGGAGAATTCTGTGCGAGATCTTGGTCGGAGTAAACTCGCCAAGGTAGTGCAGTCTCGCGGGGGGTGATTAGGGCTCTCGCATGGGGTTTCACGAGGAATATAGGAGGGGTAAGCTCTCGTAAACTATCTCTCCAGGGGACAGCCGGAGTTCAACGAAGTCTGGGCGAGATCTCGCCGTCTCAGCGGTCGAGGTTTCGCCGTCTCAGCGGTCGACGATCTCGCCATCCCAGCGGTCAACGAAATGGCCAAGCCTTCCGTTTTCCCTCGGTTCGACGAACTCAGCTCTGCGCTCAACAAAGAGTCAACAGGTTATCCGCTCGACTAATGCCCCGACATTCGATGAAGTCTTCGTTCGACGAAGTGTTGCATGTTAGAAGAAGCGGCTTGCGATCGACGAAATATCCGCCGCTCGATGAAGTCAAGAGGTGGTCTCGCGGAAAGGCACGCGAGACCCGAGCTACCCGGAAAGTATCGCCAAAAAAGCCCCTATGAGGTCTTCGCAGCACGACACCTAGAAGAGGTGTGGCAAGCAGGATTTGCGAGGAGGTCCGCGAGGGCTCCACTAGTAGTGCTCTCGCAGAGTCCTCGCCTATAGACTAACAGGGCAGAATTACCTCTTTACCCTCATTGGTCTGCGGTTAGCCCCTCCGGACAGCAGAGTTTGGCTGTTAGCAGACCAGTTTGGGGTGCAGATAGTGAATGTAGAAGGAGGGTTCTGGCTATTTGCAGACCACAAAAGCAAAAACTATAAATAGACCTTCAAGGGCACCTTGGGAGAGGATCTGGTTCTCAGTCTTTGAGCCACTTTCTCCCTAGGTCACTTTGGTTTGGCTCTCTAGCTCTCCAAGGTGCCCGAGTCTCAGCTTTGGCTTGGGATGGGAAGCGCTCAACGATCTTCCGGGTTAGTGGAGGGACCTCCTTGCTGAGACTATGGTCTTAGTCCTTTGTTCTAGTCTTTAGTCTGCCTCATCCGAGGAACCAGTAAGGGCTAGCTGCCCCTCAACTAATTGAGGGCCCCGAGCTTCACAAGAGACCATGAAATCGGTTTTCAAGAGGCGAATCTGGCTACTGATCGATAGGAGGAGATCAAGAGGCGGATGGCCAGGTACTTTAATCATTATGTCCGGATCAAGAAGTTTGAGGAGGGGGACTTGGTACTGAAAAAGGTAGATCCGACAGGTAGAGGAGCTACAGTAGGCAAGCTTGAGCCCAACTGGGAAGGTCCTTACATTGTAAGAGAGGTGCTCAGGTCAGGAGGGAACCACCTCCGGGATGTGGAAGGGGTGCCCCTCGGTTGAGCTCGGAGTGGAGACGACTTAAAAAGGTTCTACCCTTAAAAGTTTTTTATTCATTTCATGTGTTAATTATCTTACTCCTGTGTGATAGTTACGACTACTATGCGAATGTGATGTATGTTTGGTGCTGGAATGCCCCAGATCGATTCCGCTCCAGGGCTCTCACTAGATGGGGGGTTCAGGTTGATCTCTGGAGAGGCTGGTGAGGTGGTATATGTTTAATGCTGGAATGCCCCAGATTGATTCCGTTCCCGGGCTCTCACTAGACGGGGGGTTCAGGTTGATCTCTAGAGAGTCTGGCAAGGTGGTATATGTTTGGTGCTGGAATGCCCCAGATCGATTCCGCTCCCGGGCTCTCACTAGACGGGGGGTTCCGGTTGATCTCTGGAGAGGCTGGCAAGGTGGTATATGTTTGGTGCTGGAATGCCCCAGATCGATTCCGCTCCCGGGCTCTCACTAGACGGGGGCAGGTTGATCTCTGGAGAGGCTGGCAAGGTGGTATATGTTTGGTGCTGGAATGCCCCAGATCAATTCCGCTCCCGGGCTCTCACTAGACGGGGGGTTCAGGTTGATCTCTGGAGAAGCTGGCAAGGTGGTATATGTTTGGTGCTGCAATGCCCTAGATCGATTTCGCTCCTGGGCTCATACTAGACGGGGGGTTCAGGTTGATCTCTGGAGAGGCTGGCAAGGTGGTATATGTTTAGTGCTTGAATGCCCCAGATCGATTCTGCTCCCAGGCTCTCACTAGACGGGGGGTTCAGGTTGATCTCTGGAGATGCTGGCAAGGTGGTATATGTTTGGTGCTGGAATGCCCCAGATCGATTCTGCTACCGGTCTCTCACTAGACGGGGGGTTCAGGTTGATCTCTGGAGAGGCTGGCAAGGTGATATATGTTTGGTGCTAGAATGCCCTAGATCGATTCCGCTCCCGGGCTTCCACTAGATAGGGGGTTCCGGTTGATCTCTGTAGAGCCTGGCAAGGTGGTATATGTTTGGTGCTGGAATGCCCCAGATCGATTCCACTCTCGGGCTCTCACTAGACGGGGGGGTTCAGGTTGATCTCGAGATAGGCTGGCAAGGTGGTATATGTTGGAACATGGTCTTCCGCATCTCCTAGGTTTGAGAATAACAAATCCTATGTATTTGATCTTGTGTGTTCAAGTGTGCAGGCTTCATAGGTCCAGATGACTCAAGGAGACTGCCCCCAAAATTTGAGGCCAAAATTCGAAGATAGTCGCTATCGCCGGCGGTAGCGATAGCGCCCGACGATAGTGGTTAATTGCGCAATTCCGGCGGTTTGTTTAGAAAGCGCTAGCGCCTGGCGATAGAAGGTAGCGCCGGCGGTAGTGGAGCTCACAGAAGGAATAGAGCAAGGGGTTGCCGCGGATTGGAGATTCTGCCGCGCAATTTGTTTCTTAATCCGGGCTAGCGCCGGCGGTAGCGCTAGCGCCGGCGGTAGTGCTTGATCTATGAAAGGACCCCATCTCCTCGTGTTTCACAGGCCTATTGCATACACCTCAGATAGAGAGATTGCACGAGTTCCAGAGGCCCATCTTGGCCGAATTGTGAAGCCCTAGCGAAGCTCTGCCGATTTCTGAAGGAGGATTCCATCACTCTGAACCTGAGCGAAGTCCGCCCCGACAAACGCTGATTCTCCAGCGGATCTTCGCCTCCTCATTCAGAAGTTCATCCTAAGGGAGTTGTTACTTTATTTCATTTCTTTCTCCTTGTAAACGTTTAGTGAAATCGCCTCGTGTTGGCGACTAGGTCTGGGTTGGACTTAGGGGGAAATTTGCCTCGTGTTGGCGACTAGATCTAGGCTAGGTCTAGGGGGGCTCGAGGCCACATCCGGGGAGGGATTGGCTAGAGCGGCTCGAGGCCGAATCCGGGGAGGATAAGGCTAGGGCCACCAGTTCGTGGGGAAGCGAGTCGGGATAGAAAACCAAAAAGGTTCATTTTCTATTTAGCTTTGATTTCTAGCTTTCATAAGAGATCAAGTTTTTGTAATCATGTTTCTCAAGTCAATAAAATCATGTCTCTATTCTTGCTTTACTTGATTAGTCTTGATTCTCTTTATTATCATGTTCAAAGCTTTTTCTAAAATACTCAAAATTGTTTTAAAATCTTCAAAACCCTTATTCATCCCCCCTCTAAGGGCGCCTACCGATCCAACAAGTGGTATCAGAGCTAGGTTTTATTCCAATCGGCTCAACAACCAGGAATAATGGCGTCTCATGATCTCGCTTTTTTTAGTGGGGGAAATTTTTGTGAAGAAGAAAAATCACCTACACCACCTTTATTTGAAGGGACAAATTATAAAGGGTGGAAAATCTTAATTGAAAATTTTATTAAAACTTTAGATATCGAAGTTTGGAATTTAGCAATTGCAAGACCCGCAAATGAATCAAATAAAAAGGAACTTCAATTAAATGCAAAAGCTAAACATTATTTATTCTGCGGTCTATCTAATGAAATTTTCAAATTAATATATTATTTTTCAAGTGCATATAAAGTTTGGCAATTTCTTGAAGAAATGTATGATTCTCCATCTACAGGTATGGAACAATCACAAGAACCGGAGAATACGCAAGCGTGCACAATTCTTCAAGAATGCTCTCTGCATGACAAAGTAATGGAGCACGCATCAAATGAAAGAGAAGAAGAAATCTTATTTTTGGAAGAGGAGTGCCAGGAAGATGACAACGGAATATTATGTTCAAATCCTCCCTCATCCAAAAGCACTGTAAGGAAATCAAATCATCATATTGTTTGCAATTCTATTTCTTCATTACAATTGCTACAATCTACAAATCGCAAAATTAAGAAATTAAAAAATGCCAATAAACTCTTGCGCATAGAAAATAAAAATTTAAAGGCAAAAATTAATGAAGACTCAAAGTCTAAAGACTCCTTTGTTGAAATCATAACACCTTGTAAAGATTTTAATAACTTAAATGAAAAATGCAAGGAACTTGAAAAGGATCTTATTTTAGTAAAAGAACAAAATGAAAAATTATGTTTAGAAAATTAATCTTTGATAAATGATTGTGCTAAGTGTAAAGACTATAAAATCGAAATTAAAGAGATGGACGAAACATTTGATGAATATAGGGATGAATACGAAAAACATATTGAATCAATTGCTACTACTCTGAAAAACAGCACAATCGCCTATAATAAAGCTAGACATAATCTAAAAGCTAAGAATGATGAATTAAATGCAAAAATCATCTTGCTTAAGGAAATCATAAAGAAAAACAATCAAAACATTCATTCGCAATATCAAGATATATCCAAAAGCAAGATAAATATAAACTCTCAAAACATTAATAAATTAAACAATGGATATAAAAGACATCAATATTTTAAAAATGAACTTCCAAAGAACAATCATTATTATTATGTACAACATCAAAGTTCTCCAAACATAAAATTTCACAAATTTTCGTCTAACAATACTTTCTATAATCACTACAATCCTAAAAATTATCACAATGGAAATTTGACTCAGAAAAATAATACTAAACCACAATTTGAATGGAGACCCAAAATGAGAAATGAAACTCTAACTCCACTCAAAATGGGCCATTCACTTTCATCTCCTCAAAAGCAAACACGTAGCATATGGGTACCCAAAGGAACCGTCACTCCCGGTCCTCTTTGGATACCCAAATCTCTCATTCAATAGGTGTCACCAAATGCACGAAGTAGAACATTTTCAAAAGGGAAATATACAACTATTTCTACTTCATGATGTGCTTTAATGTCTTTTAATTCTTTGTGTTTTCTTATTTCTTTGAAATTATCATGTTATGGTCATCTTAGAGAAGAAACATGATCAAACATTTAATGAACCTATAAAATTAATCTAAATTCAAAATCCTATTTAAGATGACCCACTTATTATTCATAAATTCATCATATATATTATCAATATTTTCTATGTAGTAGAAAAATGATTCAACCATAGGATTTCAAAAGTATGCCGCATAAAAATTACCTAAATATCACCACTTCATAAACATCAATATTATAAATAAAACATTCAACGACCACCAAAGAAAGATAAAAAAAAAATTATCAAACATTCTAAGATCAACAACATCCAAGACATTGGTCACAATTTCTGAATTACTACATAAATGAAATAGATTTCCTCCCACACCACTACTCCTCATCTATGTCCTCCACACTAGGACTTGGTGAGTGTCTCCTGCGCCTCCGGATCGAGTGTCGGGGCGGATCCGTAACTGGACTCTCCCACTCCCTCCGCTCTGGAGTAGATGGCTTCAAATTTAAAGCCTTCATCATCTTCTTGATTCCTGAGACATTCTTCCTTATCACTGAAACGTCCTCCTCCACCCGTGTCATCCGATTACCCATCTCCTCTCGAAAGGACCCAGATGGAGCATCTCGAGCCCCTCGAGAAGACGATCCTCGCTGGAGTGGAGGCTGAGTTGATGTCGATGGCTCATCCAAGATGATTGCTGCTCGCAAATGCGAGGTACTATAGATAGGAGAGAAGCAATCTATCAAGTAGAAACCCAACTCAATAGAAGGATACAACATCTGAATTACCCGTTGTATGATGCCACCCAGGGGAAAGTTGTTGTATCTCTGTCGGGAGGGTTGCCGCAACTTGTAGGAGTAGCGAATCAGGGAAAGAAGTAAGTCTGCCACGTCAAACTTCTCTCCCTCCAAAATAAAATAAGTGACTAAAGTGAGCTGATCTGTAACCTTTGCCGTGTCTCCCAGCTTCAACATAATAGTATGGCGTAACACATCCTGAACAACCAGGGCATCCACGGTGAGAGTCAACACTGTCGAAATTAGACTTCTGCACTCCTTAATATGTAGCACCATGTTCACCTGAGTCCAGTCTCTGTCCGCCCTGAACTTCTCCACAACCTCCAACCGATGTGGATGCTGGGATAATCCAAACACACGCCTCAGCTGCTCATGGGTAATAGTAATCATCTGCCCCTGCACGATCGACCGGACTCCTCCATCCAGTTGTGTCTCCGATGGATCCTCCAAGTGCATATAAAACTCGCGCACCAATTCCGAGGAGAATCCGTCAGGAATAAACAAATTTTGCACCTCTGCGGCAACAAATAACTCCATAATGTGGCGGTGTCGTGGCATGTCGAACTCCACAATGTATGGAACTCCCACTACTGCTGCCTCCACTGCTAACTCTGTACTCTTCTTGCCTTTAGGAGCCATCTGTCACATTACAAAAACTATTAAAACAAAAATTTTATTCTATTTTGCCAGATCTAATCGAGTTAATCAAAATCAACGACAATTATCCAAATCCAAATCAACATAATATTTTCAAAACAAAAAATTTCAAAATCAAAATCAAGCATAATATTCATAATATTTTTTTAAAATTGCTAGATCTAAGAAATCCAACCATCAAAAATCAAGTTAGATCTAAGAATTAAAATCCACAAATTCAAGATCTGCAAATCAAATTGATATTCTCATATACTCAAAATACTAAGATCCAAGAAATGCTCTCATGAATTTTTTTTAAAAATACAAATACGTTCATATCCTAAACTTAAAACTAAGTAAAACACATATTCAAAACCAAAAACCTCATCAAATCCACAAATCTTGGAGAACATACACACGGCGTATATTTAGTTTCTAAATCAACCTAAAAACTTCAAATTTCATCATCTCTATCATCACAATCAAGCCATAAAACAAAAATCACAAGAAAAGATGAAGAAATACCTTAGATCTGGGCGTAGAACGGGCTGTCTTCGAGCTTTCTTCGGAGGAAAATGGCAGAACACGGCGGATCTGAAAAGATTAGGGAAATTTAACAAAAGACGCGATAGCGCCAGCGCTAGCGCTAGCGCCGGTGATATCAGGCATCTTTGATTTTCTCTATTTTTAAAATTTTGAAAAATCCCTAAAAATATCTAAATCTATACTTTCTACTTAGTTTTGCAAATCTGTCTCTCGTTTATTTTTGAAAAATCAAAATACAAAAATAGAAAATCCAAATTACCAAAAATATGTTTTGTTTAAAGTTCATTTCTCTTCAAAAATCAAAAACAAAATATAAAACTTTAAAAACTAAGAAAAAGATTGTATGAATTTTTTTGTGAACATCAAGCAGGATTTGATATATTATTTAGAACTTCTATAATGTTACAATTTATTCTTTCAAATTACTTTGAACATTGTCTTTACCATGCTTTGATTTATCTATTCCTCTGTGCATCAATTATATTTTAAAAGGTTGTGTAGAACTCTGCTTAGCATGCCTCTAAGTATGAGTAAATGTTTTATGTTTGATAATAATATTAATTCACTCACTTTTTGGCATTGTCTACATTTGGTTTAACTTAAGAATGCTTGTGTATGTTTTGTATTAGTACAATGAATTAAAATTGCACAAGTATCTTACCTACACTCCTTTATTTGCACTTTTAAAAGTTAAGAAAAGTGGTTATGTTTTTCATAAATTTCATTTGTTTGCAAAACAAGTGTATTCGGAGAACTTTGTACAAAAAAAAAATCATAAAAATAAATGGCAAAGATAACTCCACCAAGCACTACTTGAACCTCCTGATAAGTCTTAATAAGCATTGTGAGGTTGAGCACCTTGGACAGAATAGTAAAGTGACTTGTGCAAACCATATCTTATTCAAAATAAGAAAAACCACTTACTCTTATGGTACACCGGATCACTAGTCTCAAAATTTTAATAAAATATGTGATCCCCCAAGCACTACTTTGCACCCTGATAAGTCTTAATGAGCATTGTGTGTGCAAAGCACCTTGGTAGTTGTATGTTTTTATTGTGCATTAAAATGAGTGGAAGTGAAATTATTTGTGTTTTGTAGTGCTCTTACTTTTCATATCACTTGTATTTTTGATTAAAACACTTGTATACTCTACTCAAAAATACACTTATGTGCACATCATTATCTTCCATAACACTTCTTCTCATGAGTATTGGATCCTAATGCTAATTCTCTACAATCTTTTTAGTTATAAAATGCACTAGATAACCTAGCATGTTCTCTATAATGTTTGGTATGTTTTGAAATTATGAATTGGAATAACATTGTAGTACTTTCGTTTTGAATAACATTCTTCCATGCTTGGTTACTCTTATTATAAATTGAAAATGATTTACAAAAACATTTTTTTTGCAATATAACTCATATCTCTTTTTATGGATCATCTTGCTTATTATATGATGTTTTTTGTATTTCTACAAGTCTTCCGCATCACTCTCATTTTATGGCTTTACCTTGCATGCTTACTTAAAAAGGTTTTCAATCCTTATTTTTTCATCAAATATTTTACTTGCATGGTAAAACCGTATATTAGTTACTTATATTTCTATAAAGGGAATAAATTGCACTTGAAATTAAGCTACAAACTCCCTATCTTTCACCTGTTAAACTCCATAGCTCGATCATGTTGCTATCTTATTATCGCTTCTGTGGTGCCTCCTAACCCGCTTTTGCTAATAACAAAAGGGGGAGAACTAACATGATAAATAACCTCAGCTATCAAACTAAAATTCACATGACTAATTAAATTGATAGTTTACATATTAGGGGAGCATTCACATAGGGGGAGCACGTATTTAGGGGGAGCACGTATTTAGGGGGAGCAACTCTAAAAATGCTAATCATCTATATTTATCCTAAGTCATCACTCTCACACACACACAAATAGGATCTCACCATGCTTATCTATTAATGCTCTGATTTATCATTAATGGATTTGTTATTATCAAAAGGGGGAGTTTGTTGGAACATGGTCTTCCGCATCTCCTAGGTTTGAGAATAACAAATCCTATGTATTTGATCTTGTGTGTTCAAGTGTGCAGGCTACATAGGTCCAGATGACTCAAGGAGACTGCCCCCAAAATTTGAGGCCAAAATTCGAAGATAATCGCTATCGCCGGCGGTAGCGATAGCGCCCGGCGATAGTGGTTAATTGCGCAATTCCGGCGGTTTGTTTAGAAAGCGCTAGCGCCCGGCGATAGAAGGTAGCGCCGGCGGTAGTGGAGCTCACAGAAGGAATAGAGCAAGGGGTTGCCGCGGATTGGAGATTCTGCCGCGCAATTTGTTTCTTAATCCGAGCTAGCGCTGGCGGTAGTGCTGGATCTATAAAAGGACCCCATCTCCTCGCGTTTCACAGACCTATTGCATACACCTCAGATAGAGAGATTGCACGAGTTCCAGAGGCCCATCTTGGCCGAATTGTGAAGCCCTAGCGAAGCTCTGCCGATTTCTGAAGGAGGATTCCATCACTCCGAAGCTGAGCGAAGTCCGCCCCGACAAACGCTGATTCTCCAGCGGATCTTCGCCTCCTCATTCAGAAGTTCATCCTAAGGGAGTTGTTACTTTATTTCATTTCTTTCTCCTTGTAAACGTTTAGTGAAATCGCCTCGTGTTGGCGACTAGGTCTGGGTTGGACTTAGGGGGAAATTCGCCTCGTGTTGGCGACTAGATCTAGGCTAGGTCTAGGGGGGCTCGAGGCCACATCCGGCGAGGGATTGGCTAGAGCGGCTCGAGGCCGAATCCGGGGAGGATAAGGCTAGGGCCACCGGTTCGTGGGGAAGCGAGTCGGGATAGAAAACCAAAAAGGTTCATTTTCTATTTAGCTTTGATTTCTAGCTTTCATAAGAGATCAAGTTTTTGTAATCATGTTTCTCAAGTCAATAAAATCATGTCTCTATTCTTGCTTTACTTGATTAGTCTTGATTCTCTTTATTATCATGTTCAAAGCTTTTTCTAAAATACTCAAAATTGATTTAAAATCTTTAAAACCCTTATTCACCCCCCCCCCCCCCCTCTAAGGGCGCCTACCGATCCAACAGTATATGTTTGGTGCTGGAATGCCCCAGATCGATTCCGCTCTCGGGCTCTCACTAGGCGGGAGGTTCAGGTTGATCTCTGGAGAGGCTGGCAAGGTGGTATATTTTTGGTGCTGGAATGCCCCAGATTGATTCCGCTCCCGAGCTCTCACTAGACAGGGGTGCAGGTTGATCTCTGGAGAGACTGGAGAAATGAGTTCTTTAACTAGGTCGAGTTGGTAAGTCTCCGGATGGTTCTTTTGTACTGGTCGGGGCCTTCTCGCCCGGCAAGTAGGGGACATCTCGCATGACGAGAAGAGAGAGAATCCCCCCTGAGCATTTTCGACGTTTAGTACCCGGGCGAGTAGTCGCCGACCCAGAGGTGCAGGCGAGATCTCCCCGGGATGTAACATACCTTGCGAGACTATTCGGGGTGTATGGACCTAAAACCCCACGGCCCGAAGCAAAGTAAGAAGTAGGGAAAGGCGAGGCCAGATGAAGACGCCCTGTGCCTGAGCTATCTAAAAAGGCGAGAATGAACTTAGCGAAAGCAATAAGAATAGGCGAGAGCATAATGCAAGCATAGAAGAATAAGAGTGAATAAAGTAGACAAGGCAAAAAAAATCTGCATTTATATCTCGCAGTTCGATTACAAAGCGCGGCTGTTTCGCCAGCCAAAAATGTTGAAACAAAACAAGTGGGATTACAACTTCTTATAAATCGCTCGCAGAGCCCTCTTCATCATCGCTACTCTTTACCGGCGGGATCGGAATGAAGAATTCTGGGATGATTTCCTCCAGAGTAAGGTCGGCCGCCTCGACAGTCAAAAGGCTGGCCCCCTTCATCGTTTGAAGAATATAACACACCAACTCAGTAGATTCCACTCGAACCGCCTTGTCTCGATCTCGCCGCTCTTCCTTCAGGCGGCGGGGAGAAGGGGGAATGACAGCGCGGGAAAGCTCGTGGTTGAGGGCTCCCAACCCAGCTGCCTCGACCTCCAGGCCCTGGATGCGAGCGTCAGCTCTCCCAGCAGCCTCAACATCCTGCGAAGAAAGAAGAAGGACGATAGAGTCAGAGAGGAAAGGCTCGAAGGGATAGAGGTGGCAAAATCTAGGTAACTCATCACGCCACTCTCGGTGACGAATAGCTTCTCATTAACCTAAACGTTCTCAGCAATGAGCTCCTTGTAGAACTTTGCGAGCTCTATGTTTTGGCACTCCAGCTGCAGGCATCGCCTTCCTGTCATATGGGAGAGCGTCTTCGAGGTCTCATCCTTATAGGCCCCGGCGTCCTCGAGTCCATACAGGACGAAGGAGAGGTCGAAGGCGTGGCCGATGATGGTTCTATTCTCCACCCAAGAAGGGAGGATGGTGGAGACGTCTGCTTTGTTGAGTTCGGGTTTCCAACACAGTAAGAGCTCGACTGTTTTGTCCCTGCGCCTCTGGCCGAGGCCAAAGTTCCAGTGGTTAACTGGAATGGGTGGATCGAAGGTCCACGCAGGCTCCTCGCTCAGCTCATCAATCTCCCTCTCCTCAGAAAGGAGGGTAAGATCGATCTCGCCAAGGGCAGTCTCGGCACGCTCTTTTACTTTCAAAGAGGCGAGCGAGCCCTGGTGTAACGCCCCGGATTTTTTTCTTATAATTATTTTAATAAAACATATGAAATTAATAATAATTATTTGAAAACGAGGTATTAATTTAGGGCGTCGATGCGAAAGGCCGTTACGATTTTGGGAGCGTCGTCGTCCGTCGAGTTTCATAAGTTCAAATATTTATGCATACTTATGTTTGTGCAGTAGGTTTCAGTGTATAGGCATATATATAGATATATATATATATATATATATATATATATATATATATATATATATATATAAGCAGATCTGGGTTTAAGTGGCACAGCTGGAAGCCTCACCTCCTCTCCCCAAGGCAAGCCATCCTTCGATATTCATTTCCTCTTTTTTTTTTTCTATCTCTCACGAGCTCCAGTCGAGAGAAAAAGGAGGTCGCAGACTAGGGTTTTTCGTCGGAGGTGACGGTCGTCGGTGGTGCCGTGGTGGGGTTGCCGGAGCTAGTTTTCGCTGACCGGGCTTGGCTTCGTCGCCGGGGCTAGGGCATCGGCAAGTTTGTCGCGATCTAGAGGTTCTCCGGCTAAGTTTGAGGCAAGAAAACTCTTCCTCCTCTTCCCCCCTTCTTCTTCATCCCCTTCATTTTGTTTTCTTTTGGTTGCTGTGTGGGTTTTATGCTCCAAGGTTTGCATTCATTGGAAACCTTTCCTGATTGCATAAATTGAGATGTTCTTATGTTGATTTTGTGGGGAAATTGGGTTGGATTATCCTTCCAAGGCTGTAGCTATTTGTTCCGTTCTTTTTATTTGGAGAATGGCAGGGTTGGGGGCTGCTGGTTGTCCTTCCAGGTTATAATCAGGAGGTAGGCCCCTTTCTTTTCTTGGAAATTTAGAGCTGGTGGTTGTGGTTATACATATTGTATATGGGTGGCTGCTGTTTATTTACTCTGATTGGGGTTGTTCTTCTTACATTTTGTTCAATGGGGGAATATTCTTTTTCTTGAGTTATCTTGATCGGGATTGCTTCCATTACTCGTAGCATCAGAATGTTTAGTTATTCACAACCCTGTAGGATGAATTTCAGATTTATTAACTTCTTCCCAGTTAATAAATTTATTTATTTTGTCCTTCAACCTTGGCAGTAATAGGAGTATTTGGTTTATAAGAAAATTTGCCATCTTTCTGTACCTCAATCATTGGAATATTGATTGTCTCACCTGGTTTAACATTCTCATATTCCCTAATTTGGGGGCTGCCTTACCTATGTTCTGATTGTGGAGGGGGATGTTGACATATAATTTAATATGGGGTGCTGTTATGCATTCTGTTGGGGGGCTGCTCCTCGAATTGGGTTATGCTAGTCCCGAATTGTGATTACTTATTAAATTCTGCATACCTCTCATAACTACTTGGCTAAATATTGATGGACTTGTTTGCACTGGAATGATGGGTAAGGGAACAATGGGGTCCTCCATCATAATTCTTTTAATAGTGGTTGGTGGGACAATGAGACCACCACCACGGCGCCTTTTTTTTTTGGGGTGAATGACCCCTTATTGTGAGTGGATAGTGACATGGTTTGGGTCCGCCACCACTGGTCCTTTTGCTATATATGCCAAATTTAGTTATGCTCCTGCTTATCGTACCGGCTCTATACGGATCCTTCATAAACTTCTATTACTGAAATCCTTATATAAGCATATATATATATAGTTATATATGTACGTGTATATGTGTATATATATATGTATTTATATACTCCTTTCAGACTGGTTATACTACTGGTTACCTTGCCTGCTCTTACTTTTACCCATGCTGTTTTCTTGCACCCTTTGGGCTGAGGCATTCTTTTCTTATGAATGCCTCAGGTTCAGGTTTGTAGCTGCCGCCAGAGTTCGAGCGGGGTTGTACTGATCGTTGTTGAGGCCTTTCCTTCCTAGTAGGTAAGGATTCAGTTTCTTTTGTTGTAGTTTCCTTCTGGACTGTGGACTCTTCTCCCTGCGGGTTCGTGTCAGTTGTTGACGCCCGTGTGGGTTTTGCTTAGTTTACTTGCTGCTGCTGCTGCTAGCTTCCTTTTCTGCTACTTAGTTATTTTGTGGTTATACACTCTGGGAAAAGCTTATTTTGATGTATACTATAGCAGTTTCTTCTAGCGTTATAAGAAAAGTCGATCTTTTAACTGTCTGTTGCATTTACTATTAAGTATCACATATTTGCAAAACGTAAACCTAAATAAAACTAATAACTCCTTATTATATACTAAATTTAGACCGACGATTGCCCTGGAGACGTCTCTAGTCTTCAGCGTCGTAGGGGATAAAGTGAACTTATTTTCTTCCGTTGTGAATGCTTGTCTTTTATAAGGTGCGGCTAGGTAAACCGCAGGGCCGAGGGACACGGCTTCCTAATCTAATGAAATGAATCTTAAAAGATAATCCTTTTACTTAATTCATCCCTTTTTGTAAAAGAAAATGTTCGTTTGAATGCTCGCCTGAACGTCTGTAGTTGTCCCCTACAGGACGTGGCATCATGACGCGTGTTTTCCCCTTCGCTCTGATAATATAATTTATTTCGGGAAAATACGGGTTGTGACAGTTGGTATCAGAGGGAGGTTAGCCGGGTTGCTGGAAATGGTCTGGTTGGCCCGGTTAACCGTCCAGTGAGAATCGTTAATCATTGCATACACTCACCGATGGGTCATCGGTAGATCTCGGCTGAAGCACGAACACTACACTCATAAGCATGAAAGAAGTATACGGGGCATATTATGTAGTATGGGATGCATAATATGTGTCTGTATATGGATCCTCATAGGTGACAACATGCGACTGTTATGTAGTATGGGATGCATAACGTAGGTCGCATGCGTGTCCATTAGATTTTCTTTTTCGTTGCATGCGATAATATGTAGTATGGGATGCATAAGATCGCATGTGTACGCCGCTCATAGCATGCATTAAGACCTTTTCTTAGTTTGCATAGCACTGCATGCATAGCATAACATTGCATAAGCACACGCGCCAAGCCAGAGATCTACGCGATGACACATGTACACCCATGATTTAAAAAGGCAAGATTTTAAGTTTATGTGCATACGAGTGAGGTGCACGAGAGGTAAAGGATGGTATACCATCCTGAGTATAGCGTGATATTATGTATTTACTTTTCCCAGAGAAAAAGGCAGTAGCAAAAGCAAGTATTTGTATGTCTTCCTTTCCTAGAGGTCTGAATCCGGTCTTATCTTGTTGTTTGTTGTTGTTCCAGTGGGTATGGCTCCTAGGCGTCGACCCGCGAATCCTGTTCCCCAGTCTGAGGGCGAGACCTCGGGTGCGCATAGCGAAGCAGCGATTGAAGAGCTGCGTCTGAATAACGAGACCTTAGCGCGGCAGCTGGTCGCGATACAGGAGCAGATGCAGACGTTGTTGACTGCCACTCAGCGGCAGCAGCCCGTGGCTAGTCAGCCGGAGGCTGCCCGTCCTGCACCCCTGGTTCCCCCTGCCGCGTTGCCGCCAGAAATGAATTTTATCACGCATTTCCAAAGGCTAGGACCCCCGACTTATGACGGGAGGGCGGACTTCATGGTACTCGATGATTGGATCCTGGCGATGGAGGAGATGTTCTCGTATTCCGGCGCGTCGGCGGACCAAAAGGTGATGATTGCCGCCTTCCAGCTGAAGGGTTTGGCAAGGGGCTGGTGGATCCGGGAGAAGGAGGCTCTGGTAGAAGGCTGTTCGTGGGAGCAGTTCAAGGGGAGGCTATTGAAGAAGTTCCTACCTTCAGTGGAGCAAGACCGCTTGATGAATAGCTTCTTACATCTGAAGCAGCGACAGCTCACAGTAGGGGAGTATGAGGTCGAGTTCTCCAAGTTGAGCAGGTTCGCCCCAGATTTGATTGCTTCTGAGGAAAGCCGGGTGAAGAGATTTCTGGGAGGACTCCGCAGCGAGATCCAGCAGTTGGCCAGCGCTTACAGGTCCGTGAGCTTTGCAGATGCGGTGGAGGCTGCACTGAAGGTAGAGGCGATCGAAAATGCCAAGAATAGAGGGAAGGAGCTTAGGAAGGAGAAGAGAAAGGTGGGCGATGGGGGCAGCTCCGCCCCGAGTAAGAAGGGGAAGGTTGTGTGCAGTTTCTGTGGCCGTGTGGGCCACCCCTTCGAGAAGTGTTTCAGGAGGCAGGGTGTGCAGGAGCAGCAACAGCTGATGGCGCTTCAGGTTGCCCTGAAGAATGATTTGTTTTGCACTTCATGCAAACTGAGGGGGCACGACGTCAGTCGTTGCTGGTCAAAGGGGAAGGTTTGTTATCAGTGCGGACAGAAGGGGCATGTGAAGTCCAAGTGCCCGCAGCTGCAGTCGACCGGCCAGCACCTTGCCCTCCCAGCCGTGGCACCGCCACCGCCTCAGCAGCAGCAGGTAGATCGAGGGAAAGTAAAGTTAAATGCAGTGACAAAGGAGGAAGCGCAGTGCTCGAACCAGGTGATATCAGGTTCGTCCTCGTTCTCGTTATAGTTTAATCTCGTTATGTTTAACTGGTTGCTATATCAATGCCTCATCCCTGTGTTGATGCGTGTCCATACTGCTTGGTTAGGCGTGTTTAAGGTTCGAGGCTGTTGGGCGCACGTTCTGTTTGACTCGGGTGCCACCCACTCTTTTGTGGCCAAGAGGTTTGTCGATCGGCATCGCTGGGCCCTGGAGCGAGTTGATGGTCCGTTTCGTGTCAAGTACCCGTCCGGCGATTCAGTGGTGTCGGATCTGTGGGTGAGGCAGTGTCCGATCGTGTTGGATGGATTTGCGAGCCATGCAGATCTGATGGTGATCGTCTTGGAGGATTTCGACGTGATCTTGGGCATGGATTGGCTAGCCCGCTATGACGCCGTGATTCAGTGTAGAGATAAGCGTCTAGATTTTCTGATGGATGATGGCCAGCCCAGGAGCGTGTTCGGTTTCCCGCGTCAGACTTCCTCAGTTATGTCGGTAGTCTGTGCCCAGGCTTTGGCGGGGTTTGATGGCCGGGTCTGTGTTGTTTCCGTGTTGCTTGCAGATTGTGCGTCGGCGCTTTGTGTGGAGGACATTCCTGTGGTGCGGGAGTTCCCGGACGTTTTTCCCGACAACCTTCCTGGTCTCCCTCCTGAGCGGGAGATTGAGTTTGCTATAGATTTGGAGCCCGGGACCCGCCCTATCGCGAAGGCACCCTATCGTATGGCACCACGGGAGCTGGAGGAGCTGCGCCTGCAGTTGGATGAGCTACTTCAGCTTGGATTTGTTAGGCCGAGTTCGTCGCCTTGGGGTGCGCCGGTTCTGTTTGTAAAGAAGAAGGATGGGTCGATGAGGCTTTGCATCGATTATAGGGAGTTGAACAAGGTCACGATCAAAAACAGGTATCCTCTGCCGCGGATTGATGACTTGTTCGACCAGTTGCAGGGTAGCTGCGTGTTCTCGAAGATCGACCTCCGGTCCGGCTACCATCAGCTGAGGATTCGCGACTCAGACGTGCCGCGAACTGCTTTCCGGTCACGTTATGGACATTTCGAGTTCCTGGTGATGTCCTTTGGGCTGACAAATGCGCCTTCTGCCTTCATGGATCTGATGAACAGGGTGTTCCGGGATTTTCTGGACCAGTTCGTAGTGGTCTTTATTGATGATGTGCTGATCTATTCTTCGAGCGAGGAGGAGCATGCTCGGCATCTGCGGTTGGTGCTGTCTACCTTGAGGGCACACAAGCTGTACGCCAAGCTAAGCAAATGCGAGTTCTGGCTTTCGCAAGTCTCGTTTTTGGGTCACGTCGTGGGCAAGAGTGGCATCTCCGTGGACCCAGTGAAGGTCGCTGCTGTTTTGGACTGGAAGAGGCCGTCGTCGCCGAAGGAGATCCGCAGTTTCCTGGGTTTAGCTGGCTACTATCGGAGATTTGTGGAGGGTTTCTCAGGCATTTCCGCGCCTCTGACCAAGTTGACGCGGAAGGAAGCGACTTTCGTTTGGAGCGAGCAGTGCGAGGAGGCCTTCCAGGAGTTAAAGAGGAGGCTGTGTTCCGCACCGGTTTTGGCTCTCCCGGCTGAGGGAGTGGAGTTCCAGATCTATGTCGATGCTTCGCTGTTGGGCCTTGGTTGTGTCCTCATGCAGGAGGGCAAGGTCATTGCGTACGGGTCGCGGCAGCTAAAGGTGCATGAGCGAAATTACCCGACGCATGATTTGGAGTTTGCTGCGGTGATCTATGCCTTGAAGCTGTGGAGGCATCTCTTGTATGGAGTGGAGTGCAAGATCTACTCAGATCACAAGAGCTTGATTTACGTATTCTCGCAGCGAGAGCTGAACCTGCGCCAGCGTCGATGGATGGAGTATGTGGCTGATTATGATGTGGAGATCCTCTATCATCCCGGCAAGGCCAACGTAGTGGCGGATGCCCTGAGCAGGAAGTCAGCTTCTGTTTTCGGACTCTCTGTGCAGTCCTTGGTGGAGGAGTTCTTTCTGATGAGCATTGCGGTGAAGCCCAGTGGTGGTCCGTCTCGTTTGGAGGTTGAGGAGCCGTCCTGGATTGTTTTGGCAAAGTTGCACCAAAGGGATGATCTGGATTTGCAGCACCTCCGGAGTAGAGCGGAGAGGGATGAGTTGCCAGATTTCTCGATTGATGTGGAGGGTACTTTGCGGTACCGCGGCAGGCTGTGCATACCCGCGGTGGAGCAGATTCGGGCGAAGATTTGCGAGGAGGCTCACGACTCCAGCCTATCCTATCACCCTGGCTCTACCAAGATGTATCGCGACCTGAAGCAGATTGTGTGGTGGCCCGGCATGAAGGGCGATATTGCGAGATTCGTGGCGCAGTGCTACACTTGTCAGCGCGTCAAGGCAGACCACAGGAGGCCTGGGGGCAAGTTGTCGCCGTTGGATATTCCCTTGTGGAAGTGGGAGAGCATCTCTATGGATTTTATTACAGGACTGCCGAGATCTCCGCGGGGGTATGACGCAGTGTGGGTCATCGTTGACAGGTTGACCAAGTGTGCTCACTTCGTGCCGTATAAGATCGGTTATTCGATGGAGAAGATCGCGTCTTTGTATGTGCAGGAGGTCATTAGGCTGCATGGGGTTCCCGCGAGCATAGTGTCTGATCGCGATTCCAGGTATACCTCTCGTTTTTGGCAGAGTCTGCAAGGGGCTTTGGGCACCGATCTCAGGTATTCCACAGCTTATCATCCGCAGACGAATGGGCAGACAGAGAGGGTTAATCAGATCGTGGAGGATATGATCCGGTGCTATATTTTAGAGCATGGCGGAGCTTGGGATGAACGCCTTGGGCTCATGGAGTTCGCGTACAACAATAGCTACCAGGAGAGCTTGCAGATGGCTCCGTTTGAGGCGCTGTATGGGAGGAGATGTCGGACTCCCCTGTTTTGGGCTGAGGTGGGCGAGAAGCCTGTTCTGGGTCCTGAGGCTTTGGAGGAGATGGGTTTTGCTGTGACGCAGATCCGAGAGAAGCTGCGGATAGCGCAGGAGCGCTATGAGAAGTACGCCAACCGGCGTAGGAGTGATCTGGAGTTTGCAGTGGGGGACATGGTGTTCCTTAAAGTGTCCCCGATGGCAGGCGTTAAGAGGTTTGGAAAGAGCCACAAGCTGGACCCCAGGTATGTAGGCCCATTCGAGATCGTCGAACGCATCGGGGTTTCTGCCTACAGGTTGTTGTTACCGGCCACCTTCCCCGGCGTGCACGACGTTTTCCATGTGAGCCAGCTGCGGAAGTGTGTCCGCAGCGATCGCCATGTTCTAGATTCCGTGCCAGTGCTGCAACCCAATTTATCCTTTGTGGAGCAGCCTGTTCGTGTTTTGGAGAGGCAGGATCGGGTGTTGCGGCGGAAGACCATCCCTATGGTGAAGGTCCTCTGGGATAACCAGGATGTTCGGGGTGCGACCTGGGAGCTAGAAGCAGTGATGAAGGAGTCCTATCCTCACCTTTTCGGCTAGTTCCCTCGGTAAGTCATTTTCTCTCGTGTTTTTTTTTTTTCCTTATCCTCCATCGTTATTGCAAAGTTTCGGGTCGAAACTTTTGTTAGGAGGGGTGGCTGTAACGCCCCGGATTTTTTTCTTATAATTATTTTAATAAAACATATGAAATTAATAATAATTATTTGAAAACGAGGTATTAATTTAGGGCGTCGATGCGAAAGGCCGTTACGATTTTGGGAGCGTCGTCGTCCGTCGAGTTTCATAAGTTCAAATATTTATGCATACTTATGTTTGTGCAGTAGGTTTCAGTGTATAGGCATATATATAGATATATATATATATATATATATATAAGCAGATCTGGGTTTAAGTGGCACAGCTGGAAGCCTCACCTCCTCTCCCCAAGGCAAGCCATCCTTCGATATTCATTTCCTCTTTTTTTTTTCTATCTCTCACGAGCTCCAGTCGAGAGAAAAAGGAGGTCGCAGACTAGGGTTTTTCGTCGGAGGTGACGGTCGTCGGTGGTGCCGTGGTGGGGTTGCCGGAGCTAGTTTTCGCTGACCGGGCTTGGCTTCGTCGCCGGGGCTAGGGCATCGGCAAGTTTGTCGCGATCTAGAGGTTCTCCGGCTAAGTTTGAGGCAAGAAAACTCTTCCTCCTCTTCCCCCCTTCTTCTTCATCCCCTTCATTTTGTTTTCTTTTGGTTGCTGTGTGGGTTTTATGCTCCAAGGTTTGCATTCATTGGAAACCTTTCCTGATTGCATAAATTGAGATGTTCTTATGTTGATTTTGTGGGGAAATTGGGTTGGATTATCCTTCCAAGGCTGTAGCTATTTGTTCCGTTCTTTTTATTTGGAGAATGGCAGGGTTGGGGGCTGCTGGTTGTCCTTCCAGGTTATAATCAGGAGGTAGGCCCCTTTCTTTTCTTGGAAATTTAGAGCTGGTGGCTGTGGTTATACATATTGTATATGGGTGGCTGCTGTTTATTTACTCTGATTGGGGTTGTTCTTCTTACATTTTGTTCAATGGGGGAATATTCTTTTTCTTGAGTTATCTTGATCGGGATTGCTTCCATTACTCGTAGCATCAGAATGTTTAGTTATTCACAACCCTGTAGGATGAATTTCAGATTTATTAACTTCTTCCCAGTTAATAAATTTATTTATTTTGTCCTTCAACCTTGGCAGTAATAGGAGTATTTGGTTTATAAGAAAATTTGCCATCTTTCTGTACCTCAATCATTGGAATATTGATTGTCTCACCTGGTTTAACATTCTCATATTCCCTAATTTGGGGGCTGCCTTACCTATGTTCTGATTGTGGAGGGGGATGTTGACATATAATTTAATATGGGGTGCTGTTATGCATTCTGTTGGGGGGCTGCTCCTCGAATTGGGTTATGCTAGTCCCGAATTGTGATTACTTATTAAATTCTGCATACCTCTCATAACTACTTGGCTAAATATTGATGGACTTGTTTGCACTGGAATGATGGGTAAGGGAACAATGGGGTCCTCCATCATAATTCTTTTAATAGTGGTTGGTGGGACAATGAGACCACCACCACGGCGCCTTTTTTTTTTTGGGGTGAATGACCCCTTATTGTGAGTGGATAGTGACATGGTTTGGGTCCGCCACCACTGGTCCTTTTGCTATATATGCCAAATTTAGTTATGCTCCTGCTTATCGTACCGGCTCTATACGGATCCTTCATAAACTTCTATTACTGAAATCCTTATATAAGCATATATATATATAGTTATATATGTACGTGTATATGTGTATATATATATGTATTTATATACTCCTTTCAGACTGGTTATACTACTGGTTACCTTGCCTGCTCTTACTTTTACCCATGCTGTTTTCTTGCACCCTTTGGGCTGAGGCATTCTTTTCTTATGAATGCCTCAGGTTCAGGTTTGTAGCTGCCGCCAGAGTTCGAGCGGGGTTGTACTGATCGTTGTTGAGGCCTTTCCTTCCTAGTAGGTAAGGATTCAGTTTCTTTTGTTGTAGTTTCCTTCTGGACTGTGGACTCTTCTCCCTGCGGGTTCGTGTCAGTTGTTGACGCCCGTGTGGGTTTTGCTTAGTTTACTTGCTGCTGCTGCTGCTAGCTTCCTTTTCTGCTACTTAGTTATTTTGTGGTTATACACTCTGGGAAAAGCTTATTTTGATGTATACTATAGCAGTTTCTTCTAGCGTTATAAGAAAAGTCGATCTTTTAACTGTCTGTTGCATTTACTATTAAGTATCACATATTTGCAAAACGTAAACCTAAATAAAACTAATAACTCCTTATTATATACTAAATTTAGACCGACGATTGCCCTGGAGACGTCTCTAGTCTTCAGCGCCGTAGGGGATAAAGTGAACTTATTTTCTTCCGTTGTGAATGCTTGTCTTTTATAAGGTGCGGCTAGGTAAACCGCAGGGCCGAGGGACACGGCTTCCTAATCTAATGAAATGAATCTTAAAAGATAATCCTTTTACTTAATTCATCCCTTTTTGTAAAAGAAAATGTTCGTTTGAATGCTCGCCTGAACGTCTGTAGTTGTCCCCTACAGGACGTGGCATCATGACGCGTGTTTTCCCCTTCGCTCTGATAATATAATTTATTTCGGGAAAATACGGGTTGTGACACCTGGCTTTTCTTATTCTTTTTCTTTGGCGGGGACTTTGAAGAAAGCCCCCGGCTGCCGGAGGCCTCCGGTCTCTTGCGAGCAGATGGCGCAGCCGGGGTGACGGTCTCGCGGCAGGCCTCCGCTCTCATTTTTGCGAGAGCGAGGGTTGAGGCAAGCTTCCCGGTGCTCGCATAGTGGGGTTGACAGGCAGATCTCGCTCCCCAAAAATTACGGAGGTTAGACAGTTATCGCAAGGATTCAAAAATGTAAGACAGTAATCGGGATCATTACCTTCCCCAAGTAGTACGGGAAGTAGCGAGTCGATGTTTCGGCGGAGGTGTACCA
Source organism: Dactylorhiza incarnata (assembly GCA_033032865.1). Taxonomy (NCBI): domain Eukaryota; kingdom Viridiplantae; phylum Streptophyta; class Magnoliopsida; order Asparagales; family Orchidaceae; genus Dactylorhiza; species Dactylorhiza incarnata. Next base: position 2,616,111 of record JAWHQI010000124.1, on the reverse strand, counting down.
CCTCGAAGTTCTTCTTGCAGAAGAACTGGTATAGGGCAGCGTCGTGGCCGCCGAGAGCAGGGGGGAGGCATGTGATCTCGTTATGTTGAATTGGCGAGAAGGGGATGTTGCCGAAACTACCCTTCACGAGGAGGAACTTTTGGGCCCAGTAATGGGTCTTATTCACGGTCTCGACTACCTTGCACCCCGACCCCACGAAGTAGGCGGTGCCGTCCTTATAGACCCGGAAGGAGAAAAGTTTTCGGAAGACCGGCAAACTAAATTCGATGCCCTCTTCTCGCATATAGCACACGAAGGCGACGATGACGGCCATGGCGTTGGGGGTTAGTTGAGCTAGAACCACGCCGTAGTGCTTGAGCACCTGGCGAACAATATATATAACAGTAAGAATCTTGCGAGCGAAGCCGATCTCGCAAAGAAGAGAAATAGGCGAGATGGGGAATACCTGGCATAGTTTGGGCCATAGGGGCAGCCGAAGGCCCACGGCGAAATGCGTGGTGGGTATGGCTAGCTCGTCATCCAAGGGGGCGTTGATCGCTTCATTCTCGCCGGGACGGCGAGCCGTGAACGCAGAGGGGACGAAGTCGGCGACTGCGGTCAAGAATTCCTCCTCGGTCAAGTTGCAGTTGAAGAACAAGTTGTCGGCGAAGGCCCATGCACTCTTCAACCGACCCTCGGCGTTGCCGGAATCACCAACCATTTTGGGAGCCTGCGAGAAAGAGAAGATTGCGAGAAAAAGGCTGCAAGAGCTCTCGCGCAGAGGAAGAAGGAGGGTTGACAATTAATGCGGTAGGTGGAACTAGTTATGAGCGGCTATTAATAAAAAAATAAAAAAAGGGCGGGAAGAAGCCCAAGCGTCGGGGGTGCAGCTAGGCAAAATGTCACATCATGGTCACGCACGAGAACACATGTTGGTTCGCAAATAACAAGTAATCATCATCATCCTGCGAGGTTAGTATGAGCTGATATTTCGCGAGAATCATGTAACTGTTGGGTATTGTATCCACAATAGCCCTGATTTGAAGAAGTCCCCTTCAAACTAGGATGAATTGTAATTGTATTTGATTATGCACTTTAGCTGTGTTGTGACAGGTTATTCCACACTAGGTACAAACCAATGTCAGGTTTCAATGAGTCGTCAAACACAGGCCTGTGCAATGTAATCCCTCATTGTATAGACCAAAGTGTTGGCTCATGTGAAATCTCTCTATTGGGATGTACCTCATTTCCTAAGTGCAAGAGAAGGAGGACTGGAGCTGATGGTGGAATCTTTTAAGAAAGGAATTTTTCTTAAGTAAAATTCGGTTATATCATTTAGGACATATAGTCGAATTCGACTATATGGTCTGAATGGATATAACCGAATTCGGTTAATAAAAGATCGAAATTTCATCAAAGTAATAGAATAACCGAATTCGGTTATTGAAATTTGTTTATTGAAATTCGGTTATTGTTTTTCGGTGAATGTGTTTAACCGAATTTTGAAATCTGTCGAATTCGGTTATATCATTTAACCGAATTCGAATCGGTTATTGCCATTCGGTTATTCCATTTAGCCGAATCGATCTGCTGTATTTCTTCCGGTTCGTTTTTGAATGCGTATTTCTTAGGGTATCTCCCATGTACAGTACACGTGGAGCTAGATCCTTAATTTGCGTTTTTGACCGTTGTAGAAGACCGTATAAATACCTATGGTGTATTTCCTTTTAACCCTAATCATTAATCGAAAATCAAACAGAAAGAATCGCAAGTTACGGCCGACTGTTCTCGCGCAAAGGTTTCGTCTCCGTCAAAGCTGCGATTCGTGATTCATCTTCTACAGATTCAAGTCTCTCAGATCCAGTGTAGAATCGCTCAAGATTTCTTCGTTCTTACTCTAAAAGGATTGAAATTCATTGTCAAGAAGAAGAAATCCATTTCTCAAGATCTGAAGAAGAACTTCATCTGAAGTTTAAGAAGATTGTTTTTCAATCTACGTTGTGTTGTAATAACCATATTTCTAAACCTTGTAGGAAGCTTGCTTCCGAGTGTTGTGTAGATCCTTCTTTGAGGATCGAGTTGTAGGAGTTGTTTTTGCTCCGAGTTGTAGGAGTTGTGCACTCCGAGTTGTAGGAGTTTTTACTCCGAGGTGTAAGATTATTTTAATCTGAGTTTTGTGAAGTAGCCGAGTCTAGCCCCGAGGTGCTAGATAGGCGAGGCGGGAAAGTGGACGTACCCATTCTGGGGAACCACTATAAATCCTTGTGTCTGTGTTGTGCTTTATTGTGTGCTTTTCTGTGTAATATTTTTAAATTCCGCGTAAAGACATCGAATCCACCTATTCACCCCCCTCTAGGTGATTTAGGCCGCAACTAGATACTTTCAATTGGTATCAGAGGTAGGTTGTTCGCTATAAGGCTAACACCTTGAACAAGACCTCCTTATCTAGTTGCTTCTGCAAGCATGTCTGGAATGGATAAGACCAAGGATTCCGTCAAGCTGCCAGTCTGCACCAAAGAAAATTTTCCAATGTGGAAGGAAAGGGTCAGATTCTTCATGGAAGCTGCTGATCCAAGAATCTTTCAAATTGTGGAAGAAGGCCCCCATGTTCCTATGAAACCATCATCTATAAACTCAACCATCATGGTTGCCAAGAAGATGTTGGAACTTTCCAAGGATGAGATCGCCCTTGTCGCTCTAGACAAGAAGGCAAAGAACATCATAGCAGGTGCAGTGGATGACTGTATGTTGCAAAATCTGCTTCACTGCAAATCTGCTAAGGAAATGTGGGACTCCCTGGTCGTTCTGATGGAAGGCACAGATGAAGTAAGAGATGATCGAAGATCATTGCTGAACCAAGAATACGAAGCGTTTAAGCAAGATCCAAGAGACTCCATTTCCGATACATACGAGAAGTTCTTCAAGATCGTCAATGGTCTTAGGAACTACGCTCGGGAATTCACTATTGGAGAATTGAACGACAAGTTCTTGAGATCTCTAACGAAAGAACGGGATACCAAAGTAATCGCCATTAGAGAATTCGGGAAATTAGGGACCATGGAGCCACAAATTCTTTTCGGTAAGCTCTTATCACATGAGCTGAAGTTGAGCATTCGCAAAGCTGAAGAAGAGGGAAGCAGGGCAACTGGTAGGGAGAAGTCCACCGCCCTAAAAGCTGCAAGTTCAAGGAAGAACAAGGCCCTGCCACCTGTCAGGAGATCATCTTCTGATGGGGATGAATCTGATGCCAGCCCCTGAGGCTCAGAGATGTCAGATGGTGAGTTTTCCCTACTCTCTAAGCAATTTAAAAGGCTTTTAAACAAAAGAAAGCAGACGAGAGGTCAAACCTCGAGTTCTCATCATAGAAGATCAAACTGTGATGGAGATCATCACAAAAAGAATCATGAAGGTGACAGGTATAAATCTAAACCTAGTAAACATCTTTCTAACGATATTATTTGCTATTGCTGCAACAAGCCAGGATACATAATTGCGGAGTGTCCGTACAAGAAAAAGGAAGGCTCCAAGAAAGAAGATAAGAAATCCTTCAAAGGTAAAAGGAAGGAAAAGAGCTTCATTGCAAAGAAGCCAAAGACTATGAGCGACAACGACTCAGATGAATCAAGCACTGATGAAGAAGCCTACTTTGGGCTTATGGCACAATCGGATGATGAAGCAAGCGACACCTCATATAGGGCGAAGGTAAATCTTCATACTCCCCTTTCTGCTTCTGAGTTTGAAACTGCTTCCATAGCAAATGAAGGCTACTTCTCAGCGGAGGAATCAGAATTGATGACTCAATATAAAGCCCTTTTGGTTGGATTTGACAAATGTCGTAGGGTTGTCAGTTCTCAAGCAAAAGAGATTGGATCTCTTAAGAACTTGGAATCGGCTCTGAGAGAGGAAATCGAAAGATTAACTCCCCTCGGAAATGAAGTCCAACTCTTGAAGGATGAATTAAAAGGATCTACTGAATCATTAATTCTAAAAGAGAAACTTATAAATGAATTGGAAGAAAAGTTGTTGGCGGAATAGAAGATAGTGGAAAGCTTCAACAAGCCAAAAACTGTTCTTCCTCTCATCGATAAATTCTCTGCTCCTGCGAAAGGTAGTGGCATTGGCCACAAGGCTGAAAGTAAAAAGGCTGCCAAGAAAAGAGCTGTGAAAGGTAAAGGGAAAGCTGATCAAAGTCAACCTTCATTCAGGAAGGTCGTTTTTCCAACAAACCCATTTGACTTTGAAACATCCTATGGTCATCTCACTAGACCAACACCTGTTGAATCTAGTAGCAGATATCAGGGTTGGAGCCGACCCCGGAACTTTGACTCAACTCCTTTCAAGGATCCTTATGAAGAAGTAAGTCTCAAGGACCATGGCTCATTTGTTCATGGATCAGTCACAAAGAAAGCACCTAAAGTTAAATCTGTTGGTGCTAAGTCTAATGAGAAGATGGAGCCTTGTGTTTGCTGCAATCACGAGGCATCTACTTCTAAGAAGATTGCTCCTACTAGACCTCCCGTTCAAAAGGTAAAGAAGGAGAACAAGAGAAGGTACAACAGATTTGACTGTTGGTGCTGTGGCAAAGTTGGTCACTTCGCCATAGATTGTTGGTTTAATTACAGTTATGTTAAGACCCCACGAGGTAACAATGCAAGAGTGACTCCTCGCACTGTTAACACTCCCAATGGTGGTCATCTGACAAGAAGCCAAGGACCCAAATCGGTTTGGGTTCCTAAGGGCAATTGAATATTGATTGCAGGTATGTCCAAAGGCCAATTCAAATCCAATATGGTACTTGGACAGTGGATGTTCTCGGCACATGACCGGAACAAGAAGTTTGTTACAAGAGTATACCCCTGTGAAAGATGGACCAAAAGTTATTTTTGGCGGATCTAATCAGGGAATCACGAAAGGCTACAGTATGATTACCAACGGTATAGTCTCTTTCACAGATGTAGCTTATGTCAAAGGATTACAACATAATCTAATTAGCATAAGCCAACTATGTGATAAAGGCTATATGGTTGAGTACTACAAGGACAAGTGCTTGATAAAGTCATCTGATACGTCGGAAACTATTTTAACAGGCACTCGGAGTAGAAATATCTTCTGCTTAAATTTTCTTTGTTTGGACACTTCTACACCAGTGTGTCTTTTAGCAAAAGATAGTGCATCTCTTTGTGACCAGTGGCACAAGAGACTAGCACATATTAATTTCAAAACTATAAGTATGTTATTTTCTCACAATTTAGTTCGTGATGTTCCAGATGTTAAGTGCATTAAAGAGAGACCTTGCCATGCATGCCAAATGGGTAAGCAGACTCGGGCTACCTTTAAGAGCATTATTGGCAAAGGTTCTACCAGATGCTTATATCTGCTCCATATGGACTTGTTTGGTCCTATGCCAATCTGAAGTTTAGGAGGTAAGTCTTATACGTTGGTTATTGTTGATGATTACTCACGTTTTGCTTGGGTATTCTTTCTGAAACACAAGTCAGACACCTTTGATTCTTTCACCACGTTCGTCAAGCAAATTCAGAATGAGTTGGAATGTTCCGTGGTCAAAATCAGAAGTGACCATGGTACAGAATTCAAGTCTGGGGCTATTACCAAATTTTGTGAAAGCCTAGGTATCTTTCATGAGTTTTCCTCTCCTCGTACTCCACAACAAAACGGAGTAGCCGAGAGAAAGAATAAAACACTCATAGAGGCATGCAGAACAATGTTGAGTGACTCTTCTTTACCAGAGTACTTCTGGGCCGAAGGCATCAACACTGCCTGCCACGTGCAAAACAGAGCTCTAATCAACAAGAATCATCATAAGACTCCTTATGAACTTCTGAAAGGCAAGAAACCAACCTTGTCTTATTTTAGAATTTTTGGCAGTAAATGCTTCGTACTTAATAACGGGAAATATTACAAAACTAAGTTTAGTGAAAAATGTTTTGAAGGTATTTTCGTAGGATATAGTAGCCATAGTAAGGCATATAGGATTTTCAACAAGAAAACCCTGGTTGTAGAAAAAACTTATAATGTTATATTTGATGAGACGAGTATGCTTCAAAGCAGCTCTTCTAGTGTTTTTGTTGAAGATGCAGGTGCAAGGTTCAAGGAAATAAACTTAGAAGAAGTTGTAAAGGAAGATGCTCCAAAGTCTATTGAAGTAAATATTCCATCTGCATGTGAGGAAGATGAACCTCAAGAAGATGAAGATGTACCTGATGTGCAGGAACCTCATGGTCATCCAAATGCTGGAATGATCCGACATTTAATGGAGCATCCTGCAGAGCAAATTATTGGAGATACCCATGTTGGTGTTAGAACAAGAAGAGGTACAGCTAATGAAGTTTTGCATTTAAGTTTTCTATCACAGGTTGAGCCAAAGAAATTCGATGAAGCAAAGAACGATGCTTCATGGATCATCGCAATGCAAGAGGAACTCAATCAATTTAAAAGATGCAAAGTATGGACGCTTGTACCCAGACCCAAAGGACAGAATGTCATTGGAACAAAATGGGTATTCAGAAACAAGTTGGACGAAGATGGCATGATCATCAAGAACAAGGCCAGACTCATTGCTCAAGGGTACAGACAAGAAGAAGGGATCGACTTTGATCAAACTTTTGCTCCCGTAGCAAGGCTCGAAGCGATCAGGTTGTTTCTAGCGTATGCTGCTCACAAAGGATTTAAAGTCTATCAAATGGACGTGAATTTAGCCTTCCTTAATGGTGATATAAAGGAAGAAGTATACGTAGAACAACCCCCATGTTTCGTTGACTCCTCATTCCCTGATTATGTTTATTTTCTTCAAAAAGCTTTATATGGTCTCAAGCAAGCTCCCCGTGCTTGGTATGAGATGTTGTCCAACTTCCTCCTTGAGAACAAATTCACAAGAGGCAAGATAGACAAGACATTATTTCTTAGGGAAGTAAAAGGCAAGATTTTGCTAGTGCAAATCTATGTCGACGACATCATTTTTGGATCTACCGATGATAACCTCTGCAAAAAGATTTCTAACTTGATGCAAGGGAAATTTGAAATGAGTAGTATGGGAGAGCTGAAGTATTTCTTAGGACTTCAGGTAGAGCAATCCGAGGATGGAATTTTCATCTCTCAGACGAAGTTTACCAAAGAGTTAATTAAGAAATTCGGAATGGAGAACGCAACCTCTATGAGGACTCCAATGGGTTCAGCTATGTCTCTAGACAAGGATGAGAAAGGGAAACCTTTTGATGAAACCAAGTTTAGAAGCATAATTGGATCTTTGCTCTATCTTACTGCAAGTAGACCAGACATAATGTTCTCAACATGTGTTTGTGCTAGATTTCAGGTGAACACTAAGGAATCTCACTACTCAGCTGCAAAGAGGATTTTGAGATACCTTAAAGGCACACCAAATCTTGGCTTATGGTACCCAAGAAGTAATGATTTTGAACTAACAGGTTTTTCAGATGCTGATTTTGCAGGAAGCAAAGATGACAGGAAAAGTACTTCAGGAACGTGCCAATTCTTAGGGAAACGGCTTATTTCCAGGAGTAGTAAGAAACAGAATTGTGTTGCTATCTCAACTGCAGAATCGGAGTATATCTCCGCAGGCAGCTGTTGTGCACAATTACTGTGGATAAGGAAACAACTTGAAGACTACAATTTGAAGCTCAAGGAAATTCCTATGTACTGTGATTCATCAAGCGCCATTGCAATTGCCAATAATCCTGTGTCTCACAGCAGGACGAAGCACATAGAGATTCGTTATCATTTCATCTGGGAGCATGTGGAGCACAAGGACATTGATCTTAGCTATTTCCCGACGGATCGGCAAATTGCAGATATTTTCACAAAGCCACTCGACGAGTCAAAGTTCAATTACTTCAAAATGGAGCTTGGTATGTTAAACAAAGATTCTTAGAGACATTCAGAATTTCAGAAATTCTCTAACCCAGAAGTCAAGAATTTGATTAGTCGAAACTTTGTTTAACCGAATTCGGCGATTGTGTTTAACCGAACTCGGCGATTATGTTTAACCGAATCCGGCGATATGATTTAATCGAATTTCTTTAACCGAATTCGGCGATATCGTTTAACCGAATTCGACTAATCCCAATAGACGAATGACGAACTTTCCGGAATTCATTTCTCTTCTTAATGGAATTCGAAGGGTCAAGGTTCAAAATATCAGGTACACGCTCTCTCTCCTAATTTCCGACACTATATAAATGCAACTTAAAAGAGAAATTCGAAACCCTTTCTTCCGAATCGCGCGTCTTTTCACATTCCGATTCGTGCGTCCTTTCGTATTCTTCTTCTCCGACCTCCGTTCAACTGGTTTGCTCGATTCCTCGTCTCCTTCAACCGATTCTTCCTCGACATACCCTCGCAATGCCTAAGAAACCGTCCGAGAAGCTGCTCTTCGGGAGTGAGCTAGTCAGAACCGATTTCGATAGCTCAGTGGATGAGTTCAGAAATGTCGTATTGGCACTTGAGGTTGCAGGTCTGGGATTTGTTCTAGAACACCCTTGCAAGGTTCTGGAGGCAGAAGTTCTGAAATTCTTCAAGCATGGAGAGTTGAGGAAATAAGGGTCAGTAATAAAAAGCAGAATTGGTGATTTTCCAGTCAAGGTATCTCCTTCAAGATTGACTAAGCTCCTCAAGCTTCCAGAAGTTTCAGAATCAGATTCTCTCTCTCCAAAGGATTTCAAGCTAGCGCTAAGGTTTTGTGGTTTGCCCAAAGGAACAAAATCAATTTATAGAAAGCAGATGAACGAGGAAGGAAAATTACTCTCTGATATAATGGGAAAGGTTCTCCTATGTAAATTCGGCTCTCACGACTATCTTTCAAATGATATGTTCAAGCTGCTCGGTTCAGTTATATGCAGGAAAAGGGTTGACTGGGGAAGTGTGCTGTTTGATAGAATCTCAGCGAGTTTGAATACTCCTAACTTTGGGAGAATTCTCTCTCTGTATCTCTACCGTTTGGACAAAGCAAGGTTCAACATGAAGTCCGGAACTCCTCTCCACCATTTCAAAAGAATAGACTCTTCTATGATTGAGAGATGGTCCAGGAAGGTAGGTGAGTCAAAAGTGATGTTTCCAAGTGCTCCAAAAGCTAAGAAAGTCCCCCATGTTGAATCAGAAAGTGAAACAGAAAGTGATCCAGGCAGTGAGAAAGAAGGTGAGAACCAAGGTGAGCAGGAAGGTGAGCAAGACGGTGAGAACCAAGGTGAGCACCAAGGTGAGAAAGAAAGTGAGAAAGAAGGTGAACCCTCCAAGGGGGAGTGTTCTAAGCTGCCAGAACCAAATCCACCTAATTCTCCAGTGGGTTCTCCAGCTCTGTCTCCCAAGATTCCTTCCCCTCATAGCCCCCCTTCTAAGCAAGCTGACAATGCTGATAGCCCTGATGATAGTGATGAGAATGATGAAGGGGGAGATGATCCTGCTGCTAATGCTGTGAAGATAGGTCAGTCGATTAAAGGCCCAGCTGTTCCTCTAGAGGATGATATCCCCGCTCCAATTGAGGGGGAGAATGTTCACTCTGATCTCTCTACCCCTACAGCAGATAAGTAAGAGCAGACAGATCTTCCTAAGACCCCTGAACATGTTACAATCATCATTGCTGATGAAAGTGAAGCAGGGGCCTCTGCCTCAACTTCCAAACATAAGGGAAAATCAGTGCAAGCACCCAAGATTCACAAAATCCAGATTACAGTCAAAGACAAGCGAAATGAAGGCTCCTCCCCTCCTCCAATTCAAAATGAAGAAACTCTTGATGCTCTCCAGTTCTATCATTATATGAAGGATGTGGATTCAGCTGATTTCCTAGTCGCAGAAGATGATTTTGGAATCTCTTCTCGCCTGAAAGATCAACCTCCCTCTGCCGTCGACTCATTGATGCTTAGTTTGGAAGAAATGCTTATCAAGCAGAAAAGATACTTTGAATTTGCTATTCGTCAAATCTTTGACAAGACCAGAGACATAGACAAAGGAATGGGAAATCACTTGCAATCTGCAGCTCACAGCAGGGACAAGGTAAAAGACAAGCAGGATGAGTATTTTTCTCTGGGTGCATCCACCCATAAGCATGTTGTGGAAGGATTACAGGCCATCGGTGAGAATACAACAAAACTCTCTGAAAATCAGCAGTATATGTTTGAGCATGATGTAAAGGGAAGATCTACAGTTCAGAACTCTCTACAAGGTATCGAGAATGTGATAATCCAAACCCTAACTGAAGAAGTCAGAAAGGGGGAGGAAAGATTGCATGAACGAATTCAAACTCAAATCTTTGATCTAAATAGAGAGTTAGAAGGAAGGCTTCAAGAATCTCAATTAAATGTTCAATCCCAGATCTCTGAAATTTCAAGAGGTATTGATAGCAAGTTTCAAGACTTATATGGATATCTGCATCAAAACCAAGTGTGGTTGCATAATGAGCTATCAAGAGGCTATGCCCATGGTTTCCAAGGGCCAGGTCAATCTTCTGAGCAGCCAGCTTTTCCATCTGAAGAATTTGATCCGGACATTCAATTTGCTTCTCCTTAGGGTGAATATGATCCTCCTGAAGGTTATATCTGGTCTGATGATGAGATTGAAATATCCAGAAAAAGGGTGAGATCTGAAATCGCTGAAGCGGGTGGATCCGGCTTCACGAGAGATGCTTTCAGAGCAGCAAATCCAAGGCAAGATTTTCAGAGAGCTGAAGGCTCAAGAAATGTTAGTGCTGGAGCCTCACACCAAAGAAGGTTTGATGGCGAAGTGTGGAGCCCTGAGTCAAGAAATATCATCCTGGATCATTTCAGATTAATCAACTGTTCAAATGAACTTCCATCAACTTATTATGACAGAGAAGAAATTAACAAGTGGCAAGCCTCAATGCTGAAAAGAAAGATTCATATCAGAAATCATAAAGAAGATGAAAATCCTCCTCCACCTCCTCCGAAGTACTTTCCGAAGCCGAAAGCTTATTTTGAGAGACAGCTCAAGAAATATCAAAAGGGAAAGAAGCATGAGAATTGATCTCTTTTAAGAACATTTATATAGTGTTATGGACTTAAATTTTTGTTTATAATGTCTATATATATCTCCATAGTTCAGTTCTTTACTTGCTTACATTAATTATTCCCCGTGCAATTCACCTCAGTAGATAGGGTTCTGACTTCTTCAAATAGGGGGAGATTGTTGGGTATTATATCCACAATAGCCCTGATTTGAAGAAGTCCCCTTCAAACTAGGATGAATTGTAATTGTATTTGATTATGCACTTTAGCTGTGTTGTGATAGGTTATTCCACACTAGGTACAAACCAATGTCAGGTTTCAATGAGTCGTCAATCACAGGCCTGTGCAATGTAATCCCTCATTGTATAGACCAAAGTGTTGGCTCATGTGAAATCTCTCTATTGGGATGTACCTCATTTCCTAAGTGCAAGAGAAGGAGGACTGGAGCTGATGGTGGAATATTTTAAGAAAGGAATTTTTCTTAAGTAAAATTCGGTTATATCATTTAGGACATATAGTCGAATTCGACTATATGGTCTGAATGGATATAACCGAATTCGGTTAATTAAAGATCGAAATTTCTTCAAAGTAATAGAATAATCGAATTCGGTTATTGAAATTCGGTTATTGTTTTTCGGTGAATGTGTTTAACCGAATTTTGAAATCTGTCGAATTTGGTTATATCATTTAACTGAATTCGAATCGGTTATTGCCATTCGGTTATTTCATTTAGCCGAATCGATCTGCTGTATTTCTTACGGTTCGTTTTTGAATGCGTATTTCTTAGGGTATCTCCCATGTACAGTACACGTGGAGCTAGATCCTTAATTCGCGTTTTTGACCATTGTAGAAGACCGTATAAATACCAATGGCGTATTTCCTTTTAACCCTAATCATTAATCGAAAATCAAACAGAAAGAATCGCAAGTTACGACCGACTGTTCTCGCGCAAAGGTTTCATCTCCGGCAAAGCTGCGATTCGTGATTCATCTTCTACAGATTCAAGTCTCTCAGATTCAGTGTAGAATCGCTCAAGATTTCTTCGTTCTTACTTTAAAGGATTGAAATTCATGGTCAAGAAGAAGAAATCCATTTCTCAAGATGATTGTTTTTCAATCTACGTTGTGTTGTAATAACCATATTTCTAAACCTTGTAGGAAGCTTTCTTCCGAGTTTTGTGTAGATCCTTCTTTGAGGATCGAGTTGTAGGAGTTGTTTTTGCTCCGAGTTGTAGGAGTGGTGCACTCCGAGTTGTAGGAGTTTTTACTCTGAGGTGTAAGATTATTTTAATCTGAGTTTTGTGAAGTAGCCGAGTCTAGCCCCGAGGTGCTAGATAGGCGAGGCGGGAAAGTGGACGTACCCATTCTGGGGAACCACTATAAATCCTTGTGTCTGTGTTGTGCTTTATTGTGTGCTTTTCTGTGTAATATTTTTAAATTCCGCGTAAAGACATCGAATCCACTTATTCACCCTCCTCTAGGTGATTTAGGCCGCAACTAGATACTTTCAGTAACTCATAGCGAAAATAAAATAAGAGAAAGACCGTAGTATGGGAATCGCGAGAGAGAACCCATAAATAATTGTTAATAGCTCCTATCGAGCGAGAGTCAATAGAAGTCGCGGTAGTCGCGATATTGTCCGAAGTAATAACAAAGAAGATAATAAATGGAAAGAGTTCGCAGAAAGGAGGCCAGTTTTGCGAGACTAATGGGGTAGCCATTTCCATCTGCCGCCGCCTCGCGGCCCTGACCGTGGCGACATCCTAGAGTTGTAGTATTCTGTGGCAGCGCGAGCCTCTCGATCGATTAGGGAGGCATAATCCTTGATCCTCGCGACGTGCGCATCCGGCGAGGTGGAAATCTCGTTAGGGTTTCCAGGTATCGCGGATCACCCAAGAATTCTTCCATCTCCTCGGGGAGGGGGGACATCTCTCCATCACCGAAATCAGAGTCGGTGTGCTGAGTCTCAGAGCTCTTTGCAAAAACCACAGGTAGGTTTAGTAGTCTGGAGAAATCTTCATATGAAACAAAGATGCAGGATCCCTTACCCGGAGGAGCGCCAGACGACCCAGGCCGACCCTCGAAAACATTTCCGTAGAAGGGTAAGGCAGATTTGCCTAAACCAGGGGGGTATGTTAGATTGTTTATTGGGGGCATCTCAGGCGGTCCCGAACCGCCAGAGTCCTTGCTTCCCATGAGTTTGAACCCCGGCATTTTTATGGATGAGTCAGGAGGGGCCGGTGACCGAGGTCGCAAATCTTGGCGAGCTGGGGATGTGTGGGGAGAGACTACGAAAACCAAGAAATGAGAAGCCGTTAATGAGCAAAGTGTGTAACACCCCAAAAATCGTGGTTCGGCGAAGTAGGCGGAGTGGTAGTGCCGCACTTGAAGCAGGCTAGAATTTTCCCTTTCTGCTCTTAGCGCACGATCAGTGGCCTCATCGCGCACGACCGGTGATCGTGCGCCAGCGATCGTGCGTTAATTCAGAAGAGAATCGAGTTCTGTCTCGAACAGTGCGCACGACCATTTCCCTCTTCGCGCACGACCAGTGATCGTGCCCCATCGATCGTGCGCTTATTCGCAAGAATTCAGAGTTCTGTCCCGGATAGTGCGCACGACCATTTCCCTCGTCGCGCACGACCACTGACCGTGCGCCTGTGATCGTGCGCCCTGTTTAATCTGCTCCGCGATTTTGAGCGGAGAAGAAGATCCGACCGATCAAATTTCTTGGAAATCGATCCAACGGCTGAGATTTGTTGCTGGGGGGTCTTAGGGCTTTGGAGAGGGATTAAACCCTCATTATTTCATAGTGTTTATCTCTCCTAGGCTAGAGGAAGAAGAAGGAGGCAAGGAAGAAGAAGAGGAGATTCCGCCATTGACGGAGCTCCGGAGCTCCGTTTTGCGAGCCGTTTCCAGATCCGGAGAGTGCAGCCCGGTGCGGTTCTTTCCCTCCGTGTGAAATCTCGGATCTATGGCTAAGAAGAACACGTCTAGGGTAACGATTCTTTCTCCCTATCTTTGGACTCGTATTCGTCCTCTCTTTCATTTCTCTATGCTTGCATGAGGAGTCCCTTCACCAAATGGGTGAAGTGTAGGATTTCCTCAAGTTCTTTGGAACACCGGGTAGATTGTGTCCGTCCCCGGCATATTGCATGTAGAAAATCCGGTAGTCGTGCGGATTTAGGCATTTTGTGTGAAGCCTATTCGTGGCCGTGAGCCCGAATCGGTGATGCTTGATTTACGACGTTGCATTTAGGTTAGGCCTAGAATGCGTGCCGGAGAATGACTCCGTGAACTCACTTATAGTATTGCGGGAATTAAGTGCGGCATCTTGTGAAGATCCTAACGAAAGCCCCATGCTTTGAGATTTGGTTGAAGGCGAACCTTCACCACGAAATTGTCGCGGAGCGTAATGTACCTCCCTTGTTGAGTATTCGTGAAGCCTAGATCCTTGTAAAGGGGTTAGGTGCGTAGCGTAAAACTAGTGAAGCGCTTGAAAGTGCTAAACCCTTACGGGCCGAGGCGAAGCCGTACCCGCGTCGTGCGATAGATCGCGACGATTAGAGCACGGGCAAAGCTAAACCGAACCTGTTTCCATGCAGATCGGTGAGAGGTCCCTTCCTCATGAAAGCCGTGTGATCATGGGAGAGGTCGTGGAAGGTGTCATACCTAGAATGACCAAAAGCTCTTGTTCCCACCTAAGGTTGTGAACCTTAGGGTGGAGTGTTGTGAATTGATTTTATGATTAGCCTCATGCGATTGCTTAGGCGGTTGTGGGGAACCTTCGGGTGAACCCAACCGACATCATGTGCATACCTAGGTTCCCTTCTTTTTGATGCTCAACCTAGAAGATTGATTGTGCTTGAAACCTCACCTTGTGTAGTTGCACCTTCTTTATATTAGTACTTGTGCTAGTGTAGCTTGCTTGCAGGGTAGAAGCTCCGCCACCCCGGGAAAGGTGTGGGGTCGTTATAATTTGGTCAGCTGTGCTGACCGTTACTTTGTTTGCCACCGCTTGGTGGAATGTTCTTATGCAGGTGCAGGTGAGCCTAGCGGGAAATAGCGGGCGTTGGTCCTTTTGCTGAGGTGGCCCTCGAAGGCCAGCCTTTCTCCTGTTTTCTCATGTATTGTCGGCCTGCGTGCCGATGTATGCTTTTTGGAGTTTTGTACATTGATTTGATGTAAGGCCCTAAGGCCGTAACTCTTATTTCGGGATTCATTCCTATGATGGTGGACATGTCTATTTGAATGGTTTAATTAATGCTTCCGCTTACGTTTTGTACTCTCGTTTAGTTGTTACTTTTCTGGTTATCACCTTTTAACTCCTAGCTAGTGTGGTTTGTATGGCGTGGGGTCCCGGCCGGACCTGCTGTTATACTTTTCGTACTGGCAGGGTGTTTCAATTTGGTATCGGACTTATGGCGTCAATCCGTAGTTTAGCGAATTAGGGACGAATTCCTTTTAAGGGGTGGTGCGCACGGGTTGTGCATTCACCTAAAACGACAAAAACTAATAAGAATGTCCACTTAGGAATGAAAAAACATACTTGTTTGCGGAACCTGAGCGTTCCATGATTGATGTTTGATATGTTTTGGGTCACTAAATTGTGCCATGCATGATTATAGGTGACTAGAAGTGCTGCGGGGCAGTCTCGACCCCGTAACACCGCTGAAAGCAGTGGGTCGGCTGAAGTGCCAGCGACCACTCCTTCTGCTGAAATGATCAGATTAGTCGCGGAAGCTGTCTTCGCGATGATCAACGCTCAACCCCAAAGGCTGGTTCAGCCTGCTACTCCTACTCCGGATGTGGCCCCGGAGGCTGTTGCTGCAGTAGAACCTGCGGTGGAACCAAGAGTGGAGGCCCCTGTGCCTTTAGCTGCAGTGGAACCTGCGGTAGCGCCGAGGGTGGAACGTCAAGTGGCGCAAGTAGTTGCGGGGCGAGCGTGTGACCAACAATTAAAGCATTTCCTGAGCTTTAACCCTCCTACCTTCTCGGGATCTGAGTCCCCAACGGAGGTAGAAGACTGGTTGTCAAGAGTTAGAAGAACGCTGAGGGCGACAGCGACGGACGAAGCCATGATGGTCACCTTAGCCACTTTCCTTCTTGACGGAGAGGTTGTGCTGTGGTGGGAAGAGCAGGAACTGCACAAGTTCGGCGGTAGAGACATTACTGAAATAACAATGGCTGAGTTTTCAAAGTCGTTCCTCCAACGGTTTATTCCCTCCGCCCAACGCATTGCGTTACAAAACCAGTTCTTGAGGTTAACTCAAGGTGATCGCTCCGTTGACGATTACTTGCATGAGTTTACCAGACTGAGTCGCTACGCGGGGTCCTTGGTGGAGGATGAGGAGACAAAGACGAATAAGTTCTATGAAGGGCTTCGGGACGAGTTGAGGCTGCTCCTTGCAGGCCCTATGACGTTTGGCTTCCAAGTGATGGTGCAAACCGCCAGATCTTTGGAGTTGGACATGAAGAGGGTACAAGCAAAGAGTGTTGTAAAGAAACCCGAGTTTCATGCGCCGGCCTCTCAGTCCAAGTCGGACTTCAGAAGGAACAAGCGGAAGTTCAAACAGGCGGAACCAGCTTATTCGAATGTTTCGGGAGCCACGACCGCGCGGACTCCTATTACGTGTTTCACCTGCGGGAAGGTGGGACACAAAGCTGCGGTGTGTCGAAGTGGTCCCCCAAAGGCTGCAAATCGAGCGGTGGATTATGCTCGTGCTGCGGAAAAGGGTAAAGCGGCAGAGTCTTCGGCTTCCCAACACATTCCGACTCAGCCGAGAGTCTATTCGCTTGGCCAACAAGAAGCTATACGACAAACCGATGTCGTCACAGGTACGAATTAGAAGTTAGCTTTTACAGCTATATATATAATTCTTACTGTTGTACGACTATATGTGTTATTTGTGTACAATTAGGTTTCGTCCTAATTTTCAACTATCCGGCGAGAGCTCTATTCGATACGGGTGCATCACACTCTTTTCTGTCTGAGGACTTCGTGGTGCGAATCGGAGTGCCGTCTACCTTCGTAGAGGATAGATTGGAAGTAGTGCTACCCAATGGATCTCGAATGAGTGCGGATAGGAAGAGCCGTGTGAAGGTGCGGATCGGAAGTCAAGATTTCGACTTGGAAGCGTCGTTACTACCGTTAGCTGAATTCGATGTGATCTTCGGCATGGACTGGCTCTCGGAGCAGCGAGCATGCATAGATTGCAATACAAAGGAGATCACTCTGGGAACGAACACCGACGATGAAACCACATTCGCCGGTATGCGAGGAGCGAGCAAGACGCTGATGTCTGCTCTCCAAGTGGTTAAGGCGGTGAGAAAAGGCGCCGAGTTGTTCTTCACCTTGTTGGAGGCTTCGGAGCCAAAGCCCAGGTTATGTGATGTCCCAGTTGTAGCGGAATACGCCGACGTGTTTCCCAACGAACTCCCTGGGGCTCCGCCTCATCGGGATATTGATTTATGTATCGAGTTGGTGCCAGGTGCCAAACCTGTGGCCCGCTCACCGTACCGAATAGCGCCAAAGGAATTGGCAGAGTTGAAGGTCCAATTGCAAGAGCTGCTAGAGCAAGGCTACGTACGTCCAAGTTCTTCGCCTTGGAGTGCACCGGTCCTCTTTGTGATAAAGAAGGATGGGAGCTTGCGTCTATGTATTGATTATAGAGAGCTAAACAAGTTGACCGAGAAAAACCGATACCCGATTCCAAGAATCGATGATTTATTCGACCAACTGGTTGGGTCGACGGTTTACTCCAAGCTGGACCTAAGGTCCGGTTATTATCAACTGCGGATAAGGGAGTGTGACATTCCAAAAACAGCGTTCAGTACCTGTTTTGGGCACTATGAGTTCACGGTAATGTCGTTCGGTCTATCCAATGCACCGTCGGTATTCATGGACTTGATGAACAGGACATTCCGAGAGTATTTAGATAAATTTGTGATCGTCTTCATCGACGACATTTTGGTATACTCTCAGTCCGAAGAGGAGCATGTAGGGCATCTGCACGCAGTCCTGAGCACCTTGAGGAGGAGTCAGCTATATGCCAAATTCTCCAAGTGCGAGTTTTGGCTACCGTCAGTGGCATTGCTTGGTCATGTCGTTAGTGGCGAAGGAATTGCAGTCGATCCGTCGAAGATAGAAGCGATCCAAGCGTGGCCTTTGTTGAAAAACGTAGCGGAAGTCCGAAGTTTCTTAGGACTTGCCGGCTATTATAGGCGCTTTGTGGAAAACTTCTCGAGGATCGCACTTCCTCTCACAAAACTGACTAGGAAGGATCATAAGTTCGTTTGGTCGCCCGAGTGCGCACGAGCTTTTGAAGAGCTAAAGAGCCGTCTGACCATGGCGCACATCCTATGCTCGCCTCAGGGTACGGAAGGCTACGAAATATATAGCGACGCCTCAGGAAGTGGTTTGGGTTGTGTCCTAGTGCAGTTCGGGAAGGTAATTGCCTACGGCTCCCGGCAACTGAAGGTTCATGAGAGGAATTACCCGGTCCATGATTTGGAGCTAGCGGCCGTGGTTTTTGCCCTCAAACTTTGGAGGCACTATCTATATGGCGTGAAGATCGATATCTTTACCGACCACAAGAGCCTCAAGTACTTACTAGATCAAAGGGAGTTGAACATGCGCCAAAGGAGGTGGATGGAGTTCCTTGGGGACTACACCTTCGACATCAAATATACTCCCGGTAAAGGGAACGTAGTTGCGGACGCGTTGAGTCGTCGGGCTCCCGCACAAGCAAATTGGATTTTGATGCACGATGAGCGTCTAATCCGTGAGCTAGAAGAAATGGAGATCATATGCATTGATAGGAGAACGTCAACTTCAGCATGCTTGAACTAGACGGAAGTTCAATACGACCTTGCCGACCGAGTTTGATAAGTATTTGAGTTGGACGAGGGCATGAAACGATATAAAGCGGAAACCGTTGAGGGGTTAAACGCTGATTTCTCCTTCGAAGACGACCTTATGTGGAAGCAGGAAAAGTTGTGCATCCCAAACGTTGGTACTCTACGGGCGGAGTTGATGTACGAGGCTCATCATACCAAGTACTCGATCCACCCGGGGAGCACTAAAATGTATATGGATATGAAGAAGCTTTTCTGGTGGCCGGGCATGAAGAAAGACATTGCCCTTTACGTGGCCAAGTGTCATACTTGCGCGTTGGTGAAAGCGGAATGTCAACGTCCCGGTGGGTTTTTGAAGTCCTTGCCGATTCCGGAATGGAAGTTTGATGATATTTCGATGGATTTCGTGCACGGATTGCCGAGATCGCAACATGGAAATGACGCCATCTGGGTGATCGTGGACCGTTTGACAAAGGTATCACACTTCATTCCGAACCGGAAGGATGATTCTGTAGAGAAGCTAGCAAAACTCTATGTGGATAGTATTGTGAGACTGCACGGTGTCCCTCGTAGCATCGTCAGCGATCGTGACGGGCGTTTTACATCGAATGATTGGAGGCTTATCCATGAACTGTTGGGCACAAAATTGAAGTTCAGCACGGCCTTCCACCCGCAAACGGATGGACAGACCGAGAGAACCAACAGGACTATGGAGGATATGCTCCGAATGTGCGCTCTAGACTTTGGAAAGAAGTGGGAGGATCATCTCTATATGATCGAGTTCGCCTACAATAATAGCTACCAAGCCAGCATAAAGATGGCTCCTTTCGAGGCCCTCTATGGTAAGAAGTGTCGTACACCGTTGTCTTGGGCGGAAAAGGGCGATACTAAGCGATTGAAGCGAAAGGATGTTGAAGAAGCAACTTCGACGATCCGGACTATACGCGAAAGGCTATTGGTTGCCCAGGATAGGCAAGCAAAGTATTTCAATGCCAAGCATAGAAACCTAGAGTTCGCCGTCGGTGACCGGGTTTACTTGAAGATCAAACCGTTCAAAGGGGTATCAAGGATCCGACGCTTGAAAAAGCTCAGTCCAAGGTACTTAGGACCGTTTGAGATCGTGGAGCGTGTTGGTGATGCGGCTTATCGGCTTGCACTATCTACAGAGCTGAGCGGTCTGCACGACGTGTTCCACATTTCAGTGTTGAGGAAGGCAGTGCAAGAGCCTACTCATATCGTTGCGGTTGGCAAAGTTCCGGTTGATAGTGGGTTGTCGACGAAAGTCAAGCCCTTACGCATCGAAGATACCGAAGTGAAGCAGCTGCGGAACAAGTCCATTCGGATGGTAAAAGTCCGGTGGTATAATTGCGGCCGAGAGGAGCTCTCTTGGGAGAGAGAGCAAACGATGCTTGCGGAGTACCCCGAGCTATTTCTCTCAGGTAATATATAGCGGAAATTCTTGTTATTTCTGTTTTATAAATTTCGGGACGAAATTCTTTTAAGGAGGGTGGAGTTGTAACACCCCAAAAATCGTGGTTCGGCGAAGTAGGCGGAGTGGTAGTGCGGCACTTGAAGCAGGCTAGAATTTTCCCTTTCTGCTCTTAGCGCACGATCAGTGGCCTCATCGCGCACGACCGGTGATCGTGCGCCAGCGATCGTGCGTTAATTCAGAAGAGAATCGAGTTCTGTCTCGGACAGTGCGCACGACCATTTCCCTCTTCGCGCACGACCAGTGATCGTGCGCCATCGATCGTGCGCTTATTCGCAAGAATTCAGAGTTCTGTCCCGGATAGTGCGCACGACCATTTCCCTCGTCGCGCACGACCACTGACCGTGCGCCTGTGATCGTGCGCCCTGTTTATTCTGCTCCGCGATTTTGAGCGGAGAAGAAGATCCGACCGATCAAATTTCTTGGAAATCGATCCAACGGCTGAGATTTGTTGCTGGGGGGTCTTAGGGCTTTGGAGAGGGATTAAACCCTCATTATTTCATAGTGTTTCTCTCTCCTAGGCTAGAGGAAGAAGAAGGAGGCAAGGAAGAAGAAGAGGAGATTCCGCCATTGACGGAGCTCCGGAGCTCCGTTTCGCGAGCCATTTCCAGATCCGGAGAGTGCAGCCCGGTGCGGTTCTTTCCCTCCGTGTGAAATCTCGGATCCATGGCTAAGAAGAACACGTCTAGGGTAACGATTCTTTCTCCCTATCTTTGGACTCGTATTCGTCCTCTCTTTCATTTCTCTATGCTTGCATGAGGAGTCCCTTCACCAAATGGGTGAAGTGTGGGATTTCCTCAAGTTCTTCGGAACTCCGGGTAGATTGTGTCCGTCCCCGGCATATTGCATGTAGAAAATCCGGTAGTCATGCGGATTTAGGCATTTTGTGTGAAGCCTATTCGTGGCCGTGAGCCCGAATCGGTGATGCTTGATTTGTGACGTTGCATTTAGGTTAGGCCTAGAATGCGTGTCGGAGAATGACTCCGTGAACTCACTTATAGTATTGCGGGAATTAAGTGCGGCGTCTTGTGAAGATCCTAACGAAAGCCCCATGCTTTGAGATTTGGTTGAAGGCGAACCTTCACCACGAAATTGTCGCGGAGCGTAATGTACCTCCCTTGTTGAGTATTCGTGAAGCCTAGATCCTTGTAAAGGGGTTAGGTGCGTAGCGTAAAACTAGTGAAGCGCTTGAAAGTGCTAAACCCTTACGGGCCGAGGCGAAGCCGTACCCGCGTCGTGCGATAGATCGCGACGATTAGAGCACGGGCAAAGCTAAACCGAACCCGTTTCCATGCAGATCGGTGAGAGGTCCCTTCCTCATGAAAGCCGTGTGATCATGGGAGAGGTCGTGGAAGGTGTCATACCTAGACCGACCAAAAGCTCTTGTTCCCACCTAAGGTTGTGACCCTTAGGGTGGAGTGTTGTGAATTGATTTTATGATTAGCCTCATGCGATTGCTTAGGCGGTTGTGGGGAACCTTCGGGTGAACCCAACCAACATCATGTGCATACCTAGGTTCCCTTCTTTTTGATGCTCAACCTAGAAGATTGATTGTGCTTGAAACCTCACCTTGTGTAGTTGCACCTTCTTTATATTAGTACTTGTGCTAGTGTAGCTTGCTTGCAGGGTAGAAGCTCCGCCACCCCGGGAAAGGGGTGGGGTCGTTATAATTTGGTCAGCTGTGCTGACCGTTACTTTGTTTGCCACCGCTTGGTGGAATGTTCTTATGCAGGTGCAGGTGAGCCTAGCGGGAAATAGCGGGCGTTGGTCCTTTTGCTGAGGTGGCCCTCGAAGGCCAGCCTTTCTCCTGTTTTCTCATGTATTGCCGGCCTGCGTGCCGATGTATGCTTTTTGGAGTTTTGTACATTGATTTGATGTAAGGCCCTAAGGCCGTAACTCTTATTTCTGGATTCATTCCTATGATGGTGGACATGTCTATTTGAATGGTTTAATTAATGCTTCCGCTTACGTTTTGTACTCTCGTTTAGTTGTTACTTTTCTGGTTATCACCTTTTAACTCCTAGCTAGTGTGGTTTGTATGGCGTGGGGTCCCGGCCGGACCTGCTGTTATACATTTCGTACTGGCAGGGTGTTACAAAGTGAATGGAAGAGAGCGAGAATAAGTAGCGTACCAGCATCTTGTTCGCCAGTGAGACTAGTGTTTGCTGGAGGAACATTAGGAGGCTCACTTGCGGGCTCGCCAACACCTTTGTCTGTGGTATGATCCTGCGACCCAGCGAGATTCAGCGATGTTAAGTGAATATGTTTGCAAGAAGGCTAATCCTTACCTTCATCGGAGACCTGTTGTCTGGGGAGGACTCCAGTAGTACTGTTTCTCCCCCGGTTTGGCGAACCGCTTTCGCTTTCTTTGACTTCGGTACCGTTGCTGGGGGCGGGCAGTTCATCCACGCAGGAACTCTGGCCGTAGCGGACATCCCGCCGGCCTTAGAGGCCTTCAGGCGAGCCTCAATCTCCTTGGAGAGCGGCATCCTTCGATCGCTACAGTAAGGGAAAGGGAAAAAAGAGAAGAAAATGAGGATACGCGTCATCAGAGACCCGAAAGTATTTATAGCCCGCAGGTGGGACCTACCAAAGATTCCTGACAGGTCATCAGTCATCGGCGAACACTCAGGGTTGGATGATTGTTTGCGAGCTTAGGGTAATCTCGCAAAGAGCGGGGATTGTGTACAACCTGGTGTTCGCCTGGGTCTTCGCAGGAGCTTCACAGGAGAATTCTGGGCGAGATCTAGGTCGGAGTAAACTCGCCAAAGCAGTGCAGTCTCGCGGGGTGGGGGGGGGGGGCTCTCGCATGGGGTTTCGTGAGGAATATAGGAGGGGTAAGCTCTCGCAAACTATCTCTCCAGGGGACAGCCGGAGTTCAATGAAGTCTGGGTGAGATCTCGCCGTCTCAGCGGTCGAGGTCTCCCCATCTCAGCGGTCGAGGTCTCGCCGTCACAGCGGTTGGCGATTTCGTCATCCCAGCGGTCGACGAAATGGCCAAGCCATCCGTTTTCCCTCGGTTCTACAAACTTAGCTCTGCGCTCGACGAAGAGGCAATATGTTCTCCGCTCGACTAACGCCCCGGCGTTCGACAAAGTGTTGCATGTTCGAAGAAGCGCCTTGCGATCGACGAAATATCTTAAGTAACTCTAGAGGGGGGGTGAATAGAGTATTAAAACTTTTTCTGAGTTTTTATAGTGGAATTAAAATAGTGTTATAAATATGTGTAAGCAGTGAGAGATATATATAATACAGAAAAACTGAATAAATAAAAGCACACATCACAGCACAGAGAAAATAAACAAACATAGAGGACACATGGAAATACAGTGGTTCCCCAATAAATCTGGGTAGTCCACTCTTCTACCACCCTTGGTAGGAATCCACTAGGAGGGTTGATCAGG
This sequence comes from Dactylorhiza incarnata, assembly GCA_033032865.1. Lineage (NCBI taxonomy): Eukaryota > Viridiplantae > Streptophyta > Magnoliopsida > Asparagales > Orchidaceae > Dactylorhiza > Dactylorhiza incarnata. Next base: position 2,592,395 of record JAWHQI010000124.1, on the reverse strand, counting down.
TGCCCTAGCACCAAGGTGATTTTGATCAGGTGTCCATGTTGGAGTTCCTGAGGTGATCTCAAAGCAATCAATAGTTAGTCTTGCTGCCAACGCAATATGAGCCTATAGGGTCGCACATAAAAGCGTTTGGAGAAATTGGAGAAAGGATTGTGTTGGCCTCACTTATATTAGATATGAGTGGATGACCAATCCTGTGACTATATAGAGTTAAGTTGAGAATGTCTCAACGGGAAAATCGTTTAAAGGGTTTAAACGGTTGGATTTGAATAGTCGAATTTGGTTATTATGAATAACCGAATTCGGTTATTGGATTATTCGGTTATAGTGTATAGTCGAATTCGGTTATTGGAATTCGGTTATAGTGTATAGTCGAATTCGGTTATTGGAAAATTCGGTTATTGTGAATAGCCGAATTCGGTTATAGTGTATAACCGAATTCGGCTATTCTGTATAGTCGAATTTGAATAACCGAATCCGTCGAAATGGTTTCACCGAATATGATCCGAATTCGGTTAATAGGATTAGTCGAATTCGGTTAATCAAATTCTGGACAGAAATATTCTGTATTTCCCTGTGGTCTGCGGATAGCCTGTTTTATGCCTTGGGTATAAAAGGAATGCGATTAGGTCTTATTAAACCACGGTTTTTAGATTGAGCCTCATCGCGTTTTTCCAGCAGAGGCAAAGACGGAAGAGTTCCGCATGAAGTCCGTCCGCCGATCTTCTTCACCGTCGCTAGTCGACGCCGCCGGTCGCCACCTCCTCTGGATCGGGCCTAGCAGTCCGTGAGGACGTTGAGAGCTTCCTTCTCTAACCTAGTTCTTGTGCGACAAGAAGCTAGGGTTCTTCATCGCTTGTGTGGACTTCTGTAGAGGGATCGATCTATTTCGATCCTTGAAGAACTCAAGGAAGATTTCGGATTTCTCTTGGAGCACCTTGGTTGAGTTTTGACTCAATCCCGCAAAGGTATATCGATTTCCTTTTGACACCTCTTGAATCATGTAAGATCGCAAGATCCGTTTATCTCTTTTTTGGGTTGTTCTTGTCTTTCCGCTGCGCACATTTGATGTGTCATCCCTAATATAGGGATATAGAAAACCCTACAGTGGTATCAGAGCCAGGTTGCGGTCAAGTGCGTGAAAATTGGGACATTTAGAAGTGTTCTAGATGCCCTAATTTCTTCTTGGAATGTCACATTTGATGTGATTTTTCTGCGGTTTCTGGTGCTGCCCCTTGGACCCCGTTAGGGGCTCTGCCCCTAAGACCCTACCAGAGGCGCGACCCCTTGGAACCCCGCCAGGAATGCATGTGATTGCGTTGCGATTTTCATGTTTCAGAGGTTGTCTCTCCTCTGCAGTAACCGTCCCTCAAAATGGTTTGTGAAACCAAATGTTTAGATTATTGAATCTGACATGAGAGACGAGCTAGTCTACTGCATGTGTGGAGTTGTTGTTCATATGTCCAATGCATGTAAATCTGGAGATTTTGAAGTGTTCTAAATGCTCAGATTTAGCCTTGTTTGTCAAAGTGTTGATAGACTGTTTTTGTGCACATCTGGGGTGCATCTGGAATATGAATGTTGTTTTTCTTTTTGAGAAATGTGCATGGTGATTAAATGTTAATCACGATGAAATGTTCATCAATCGAAAGATAAAATCCCTTATCCAATATTAAGTATACGGATGCCTTTCGATGGATGACACTCTTCCTGCCTCGATCGATGAAATGTGGGCTTGCCAAAGCAAGGTGCATTAATCTATCTTGGTAAGGGTGCGAGCGGATAATTGTGATATCCCACTGTCGACATCGGGTCAAACTTAACTAGGTGACCTCAAAGGTTGAGTGCCTAGAGGCATAGGGTTGGCATGCACCATATGATGGATGCGAATAAAGAGTTATTCACCAGCCATACAAGAGTTGCATGAGGATGCAATTGGCAAGCGTTGCCTACCTAAATAACCGCATTATGAGAGGAACGCCAAAGCGGACTCGTGGTGTTGGTGAAATACGGGTCTTGTCCACTATGAGAGTAGCTCGCATAAACTCTCCGTGTCAATATAAAGGGTTATTGATTCGATCAAAAATAGTGTGAGCTTTAATTAAAGTCCAAATTAAAAAAAATTGTATTTTGAAATTTTGGTACTGATTAAGTTCTGCATGAATTCTTGTAGAATTCCATGGCCAGTGGTTCACACTCCACTCTGTCCCTGAGAGCTATCCTTGAGAAGGACAAGCTTAGCGGGACGAACTATATGGACTGGTACAGGAACCTGAGAATTGTTCTCAGGCAAGAGCGAAAGCTCTACGTCTTGGAAGAAGAAGCCCCCGAGGTGCCGACCGGGAACACGTCCCATGCTGATAAGGATGCTTATAAGAAGTATACCGATGACGCCTTAGACGTCGAGTGCCTTATGCTTGCCACCATGAACTCTGAGCTTCAAAAACAACATGAGAACATGGGGTGCAAGGAAATTGACGAGCACCTAAAGAAAATGTTTCAAGGGCAAGCTCGTCAAGAGAGGTTCGATGTCACGAAGGCCTTATTTCAGTGCAAAATGGGAGCTCGAGACTCGGTTGGTACTCACGTACTCAAGATGATTGGGTATATAGAGAACCTGGAGAGACTGGGTTTTCCTCTGGGTCAAGAGTTGGCCACAGATCTTATCCTGCAATCGTTGCCGGATAGTTATGAGCAGTTCGTCTTGAACTACAACATGAATGAAATAGACAAGACACTGCCCGAGCTCCTAGGCATGTTGCGAACTGCTGAGATAAACATGAAGAAGGCCAAGCCTGCTAGTCCCATATTGATGGTACATAAAGGCAAGGGTAAGGCCAAGGGCTTCAAGAAGACGAAGGTAGGACCTAAGTCACATCTTGAGCCCAAATCTTCTGCGCTGAAAAAGAAGAGCACCGTGAAGGAAGGGAAATGCCACCACTGTGGCAAGGCTGGTCATTGGAGGAGGAATTGTCCTTCGTACATTGACGGTCTGCGGAAAATGAAGGGAGGTATGACTTCCGCTTCGAATATTTATGTTATAGAGATAAACCTTTCTGCTCCTTCATCTTGGGTATTGGATACCGGATGTGGTTCTCACATTTGTACAAATGTGCAGGAACTGGGAAGGAGGAGATTGCTGAGTAAAGGAGAGGTGGACCTGCGCGTCGGCAATGGAGCAAGAGTTGCTGCTGTAGCCGTAGGGGTTTACCGTCTTTCTTTGCCCAGTGGGCTTGTAATAGAACTTAATAATTGTTATTTTGTTCCGGCCATAACTAGAAACATTATATCCATTTCATGCTTAGACATGATTGGATTTTCTTTTATAATTAAGAACAATTGTTGTTCAATATTTAAGAATGATGTTTGTTATGCTGTAGCTCAATTGTTTAATGGTCTTTATGTTTTGAACCTAGACCATCCGATCTATAATGTAGATAATAATAAAAGACTAAGAACAAATGACTCAAATCCTACATATCTCTGGCATTGTCGTTTGGGCCATATAAACGAGAAGCGCATATCCAAGCTCCATAAAGATGGACTATTGGACTCATTTTATTATGAATCATTTGAGCGATGCGAGTCTTGTTTATTAGGCAAAATGACTAAAGCCCTTTCACTGGTTACACTGAGAGGGCTGAGGATCTTTTGGGTATAGTACATAGTGATGTATGCGGACCCATGAGTTCTATGGCTAGAGGTGGGTATTTCTACTTCGTTACATTTACTGATGATTTCAGTAGATACGGATATGTGTATCTTATGAAGTGCAAATCCGAAACTTTTGAAAAGTTCAAAGAGTTTAAGAATGAAGTGGAGAACCAATTGGGTAAAAAGGTTAAAGCACTCCGATATGATCGAGGTGGCGAATACCTGAGTCATGAGTTCCGTGATCATCTGAAAGAGTGTGGTATTGTATCACAGCTCACTCCACCTAGGACACCACAGCATAATGGTGTGTCTGAGAGGAGAAATCGTACTCTGTTAGACATGGTACGGTCGATGATGAGTCATGCAGACTTGCCTGTTTCCTTTTGGGGTTTTGCTTTAGAGACTGCTGCAATGACACTGAATCGCGCTCCAACGAAAACGGTTCTAAAGACACCATATGAGATATGGACTCGGAAGCGTCCTAGTATGTCATTCAATAAAATTTGGGGCTGTGAGGCATACGTACGACGTCAAATGCCTGACAAGCTGGAACCCAAATCAGATAAGTGTTATCTGGTGGGATATCCTAAGGAAACGAAAGGATATTACTTTTACCTACCGTCTGAAGGCAAAGTGTTTGTCGCAAGGACGGGTGTCTTCTTGGAGAAAGAGTTCTTGTCAAGAAAGACGCAAAAGGTAGAACTTGAAGAAGTTCAAGAACCACAAGTAGTGAATGAACCGGAATTGAATTCTGAGCCAGGACTACAAGATGTTGTAGCTAGAGAACCTGCTCAAGAGACACAAGTCCTACGTAGATCTGGTAGAACAAGATTTGAGCCTGAGAGATATGGATTTCTCGTGTCTCAAATAGGTAATGTGTTGCTTATGGATCATGATGATGAACCAGCGACCTACCAAGAGGCTATGAATGGACCGGACTCCGACAAATGGCTTGAGGCTATGAAATCCGAAATGGACTCCATGTATACAAACCAAGTTTGGAACTTGGTGGAACCACCTGAAGGGGTACGACCCATAGGGTGCAAGTGGGTCTTCAAGAAGAAGACCGACATGGATGGGAATGTACAGACATTCAAAGGGCGACTGGTGGCTAAGGGTTTCAAGCAAATTCATGGTGTTGACTATGATGAGACCTTTTCCCCTGTTGCCATGGTAAAGTCCATTAGGATATTACTTGCTATTGCTGCGTATTATGACTACGAGATCTGGCAGATGGATGTCAAAACGGCTTTCCTAAATGGAAACCTCCTTGAGGAAGTGTACATGACACAACCCGAGGGTTTTGTATCCCCAAATGAAGCCACTAAAATATGCAAGCTGAACAGATCCATCTATGGATTGAAACAGGCCTCTAGAAGTTGGAATCTTCGTTTTGATGAAAAGATCAAAGAGTTTGGTTTTGTCAAGAATGAGGATGAACCGTGTGTTTACAAGCGAATCAGTGGGAGCATTGTTGTCTTCCTGATATTGTATGTAGATGACATACTGCTGATCGGGAATGACATACCTACCCTGAAAGTTGTTAAGAACAACCTAGGGAACTGCTTTTCTTTGAAGGACTTGGGTGAAGCGACTTACATACTCGGTATTAAGATCTATAGAGATAGATCGAAGAAGTTGCTGGGTTTGACCCAGAGTACGTACATTGAGAGGGTGTTGAAGCGGTTCAACATGCTTGAGTCCAAGAAAGGATTTTTGCCCATGTCTCATGGTGTAAATCTCTCTAAGGACCAGTGTCCAAAATCTTATGAAGATAAGGACCGCATGAAGTTGATTCCATATGCTTCGGCAATTGGGTCAATCATGTATGCAATGTTATGTACTCGACCCGATGTCTCTTTTGCTTTAAGCATGACAAGCAGGTATCAGTCTGATCCCGGTGAATGTCACTGGATAGCCGTAAAGAATATCCTGAAGTACTTGAGAAGGACTAAGGATGTATTCTTGGTGTATGGTGGAGAGGAAGAGCTCGTTGTAAGTGGTTACACGGATGCCAGCTTCCAAACTGATAGGGATGATTCAAAGTCTCAGTCAGGGTTTGTGTTTTGCCTGAATGGAGGAGCTGTGAGCTGGAAGAGTTCCAAGCAAGAGACAGTTGCTGATTCTACAACTGAGGCCGAGTATATCGCCTCGGCAAATGCAGCGAAGGAGGCTGTATGGATTAGGAAATTCATCGGCGAGCTAGATGTAGTTCCTAGCATTGTTGGTCCCGTAGATCTCTACTGTGATAACAATGGTGCAATTGCACAATCTAAGGAACCTAGATCCCATCAGCGCTCCAAGCACATACTTCGGCGGTTCCATCTTATTCGTGAGATTGTCGAACGAGGAGATGTGAACATTTGCAGAGTGCCGACTGAGGAGAATATTGCAGATCCACTGACAAAGCCTCTCGCGCAGAGAAAGCATGATGGTCATACTAGATCAATGGGTATACGATACCTGAGTGATCATCTCTAGTGGGAGTCTTGTGGATTGCATGTAAAATATATATTCTGTTGGCTGTTTATTATTCATTCATATGATGAATTGTGTACCAATTATTTCCTTTTACAATTAATGGCAAGTTCTTTTATTATGATATACTGTTTCTATATGATAGAATAAAATTCGTGATAAATACCCTTAGAATGTTCGCTTCCATAGGACATCAAGTACGTGACTTGAATGTGAGAGCCTATGATTTCGAAGCTTCATTCTTAAAAGGTCCCTGGTCGAAGTATCATCGTAGAAGCTGAGGGTGATGATGATACATTAAGACTAGCATGTGTGTTGACTGATGACCGGTTCTCACAGGTCATGATATTGTGATATCAAGTCATCACATGGGTACTTGTTAGTGAACAAGTTGTACTGGACAGACCCACTTTGAGACTACTTTGTGGATTGTTATATGAATGTGTCACAAGTAGGTCTCAACTGACAATGGTGTTTGTGGTCCTTTGACCTGAAGTCACAGCATTCATCAAATGAGGAAGAGCGTACCTTGATGCCATCTAAAGTCTTCTCTTGAGAAAGGTTGATGATAAGGGTGGTAATTGGGTATGTTACGAGTCATTTGGATGTTTGCGTGTGAGCAGAAATGGAATTTGTCCTCCTTTATGACAGGAGTTACATCCATGGGCCCCTTGATGGAATGAGACTGAGAAATGCATGGCCATGCTTGGTGGAGTCAATATGTGATATTGAGCTCACCAATTTTTAGATAGTCTATTCTAGATCAGGAAACTGGGATTGAACGATTATGAGGGTGACACAGTCCATGCCTCTAGTTCTTTCCGGATGTAAGGGACAAAGGGACAAGGCAACACTAAAACATTGGTTAAGACAGGCTTATTGAGTTATAAACTCTTATTGCTTGGGTAGCAATGATGTATTGCTAGATGCCGCTCATTGTTTGTGAGACTTCTGTTGATACTTTGTAATCAAGTGGGAGACTGTTGGAGTTCCTGAGGTGATCTCAAAGCAATCAATAGTTAGTCTTGCTGCCAACGCAATATGAGCCTATAGGGTCGCACATAAAAGCGTTTGGAGAAATTGGAGAAAGGATTGTGTTGGCCTCACTTATATTGGATTTGAGTGGATGACCAATCCTGTGACTATATAGAGTTAAGTTGAGAATGTCTCAACGGGAAAATCGTTTAAAGGGTTTAAACGGTTGGATTTGAATAGTCGAATTTGGTTATTATGAATAACCGAATTCGGTTATTGGATTATTCGGTTATAGTGTATAGTCAAATTCGGTTATTGGAATTCGGTTATAGTGTATAGTCGAATTCGGTTATTGGAAAATTCGGTTATTGTGAATATCCGAATTCGGTTATAGTGTATAAAAGGAATGCGATTAGGTCTTATTAAACCACGGTTTTTAGATCGAGCCTCATCGCATTTTTCCAGCAGAGGCAAAGACAGAAGAGTTCCGCACGAAGCCCGTCCGCCGATCTTCTTCACCGTCGCTAGTCGACGCCGCCGGTTGCCGCCTCTTCTGGATCGGGCCTAGCAGTCCGTGAGGACGTTGAGAGCTTCCTTCTCTAACCTAGTTCTTGTGCGACAAGAGGCTAGGGTTCTTCATCGCTTGTGTGGACTTCTGTAAAGGGATCGATCTATTTCGATCCTTGAAGAACTCAAGGAAGATTTCGGATTTCTTTTGGAGCACCTTGGTTGAGTTTTGACTCAATCCCGCAAAGGTATATCGATTTCCTTTTGACACCTCTTGAATCATGTAAGATCGCAAGATCCGTTTATCTCTTTTTTGGGTTGTTCTTGTCTTTCCGCTGCGCACATTTGATGTGTCATCCCTAATGTAGGGATATAGAAAACCCTACAGTCCACACACCACAGAGCTTTTGATCAGGTGCTCAAAACCAACTAGATTTTTTGATCAGGTGTCTTGCCACCAAAGAGTTATACTTTTGAAGGGAGTATTAACCCTGTACAAGAGAGGTAAGAGAGAGGTTATGAGGTTCTTCTCTGTCAAGATGCTGAGAGAAGACTCTAGTGGATTTGTTGTAAAGCTCCCCCTGTCTGATTGAAGTATTTGACAGATGGTGGAGAAGCTTTCTCTTGAAAACAGAAATCTTCTGTAGCAGATTGATCTGAAAGAAAATGTTCTTCAGATTCTTTGTTGCTCTTTTAGAAGACTTGAAGTTTTCAGCAGATGTCTGAGAGATTTTATCTTTGAAGGTTGATGTTCTCAGAGAAATTGAGATGCTGCTTGAGAAAGAAGAAGACTGAGAATCTTTTTGACTAAGTGTTCTTCTTTTTCTCCTCTGTTCTTGTTCTTGAACTATCTCTGTAATCTGTTAGAATAAATTTGAATTCTGTCGAGTCTTCGAGAGAAAGATGTCTGTATATCTTCTCCTCTTTATTTGGAATAGAATATTCAGACTTAAATCCTTTCTTGGAACTGCCACAGATACCAAACAGCTTTGGCAGGTTTTTTAATCCTTTAGCCGTGAAATATTCCTTTAGCCGTGAAAAAGGAATGAAAGGAATATAATAACTGAATATAAAATCCTTGCTTATCTGACTTTGAATACGTCCAAAGATATTAAATATATCCGTTACAGTCGTCGATCTGTGTTCAGAGAACTGACAAATAACTGATATTTGAGAATTAAGTACTCTGGAGACTGTATTTGTCGATCTGAGCTTCAATAAAGAATTTGACGAGCACTGGATGGAATTCGTCGAACGCTGATCGAGATTTGTCGAACGCTGCTCAGAGAATGTCGAGCACTGGCTGGCTATAATTCTTCAGTCTGCTGAAAGAAATTTGTCGAACGCCACACACCATTTGTCGAACGCTGATCGACATTCATCGAACTACACTAGCCATTTGTCGAACACTAAGAGCTTAAGTTTTCCTTAAGTTCTAACTAATCTAACAGCCTAAAAACTTGACCCTTAGACTATACAATGGGGTCAACTTGATCCTAGTCAACACAATAGTGATCCTATCCCTAATCAGTAATAGGGTTGTTCCAACAATCTCCCCCTATTTGGGTTAGGAAACTATTTGACAAACAATCAAATATTAAATAATAGAGAAATAAACAGCAGAGCAAATATATATATATATATATATATATATATATATCTGACAGAAATTGAAAGCTTCATCCGATATAATAAAACAGCGTGCTATGAGTTTAGAAACATTACAGTTATAAAAAAAACTTAGATATTAAGAACTCTTGTCCTTTGAGGGAGGCTTGAAAATAATCTGTCTGTTGGGATTTTCTGAGTCCCTTTTGCTAATGTAGAGATCTTGTGCCCCTATTATGGTTTTTGATATTCCTTCTATGACAACTGCTGTTGGATGTTTCTTTAAGTATTCTTCTGTACTGAAAAAGTTTTTGGAGCCATACATTTCAAATTCTAACTTTCTGAACTTTGACATGGTTGAAATGTGAGAATAGTCCTTTCCTTCAGCTTTGGCTCTATTGATTTGAGCTGTTGCCATAAATTCTTTAAATCTAGCCTTTTGAGCTATCTCTTCAGTAGTAAGAGAAGGAGACCTTTCATCAGATACTTTAGGAATGAGTTCTGAAGGAACATTCCTGGAATAACTTATGGAGGTCTTGAAGACTTGGAGCCTTGAGAACCACTAGAACTAGCTGGTCTCCATGAGTGCTGAAAACTAACTTTTTGAGAGGAAGAAAATCCTGCTGAACCTGCTGATCCTGCTGGAGGAGGAGGTGGAGGAAGATTATGCCTGACTGGCTTATCAGAATAATAACCAGTTTTCCTGAATTTCTTTCTTCTCTTGTTTTCATTTCTGGAGAACTTCATCCAGGCTGGAGTGTGTTGGGAATTGATCCTCAATGTCCCTTTAATTTGAAGAGGCCCCCACACTAAAATACAAAGTACAAGTTGTATTTGATAAACCCTACTTGTATTCCATAAGCATGCAGGGTTAGGTTATTCCAAGACAAGGAATAGATTTGGCAGTGATATGCCTAAAACCGCTGAGACGAGGAGACATCTCAGCGGATCCACTGAGAAGTGGACTGGAGCAGCCGCTGAGACAGATCCAAATTCTTTGACGGGATCTGCTTTCGGCGCAAATGATATTTGAAAGGGAAAAGCAAGTCCAATCAGCCCCATACTGTGTCAGGAGGATCGACATAATCGTGGAAGCCTTCTGGGAGTATAAAAGAAGATGTTAGGGCACATCAATAGACACTGTTCCATTGAAGGGTTTTTGATGCAAGCCGCAATCACATATTCTCGTTCCAGCCCATTGAATTAGTTCTCTGAAGCTGGAGTAAATCTTCTGAAGGAGATTAGTTAGCTCTTCATGTTCCTACTCAAGAAGGGAAAGTAGATCTTCTGCTTGGAAAAAGAAGAAGATCAAAGTGATTCAAATCTGAAGCTGCTGCTTCGGCTATTCAGATCTGAAGAAAGGAACAAGAAGACCAGAGAGTAAATCTTTGTCTTCTGTGTTTATTCCACACCCATTTATATCCCTGTAAGGCATTGTTGTCTGAGTGTAAAGCTGTGATTGACAGCTTGAGTGGTAGGACTTCTTGATAGGTCTGAGGTAGGAAATCTGTGGAATTTCTGAGAGGTAGGAGTTATATAAACTCTGAGGTGTAGGGCTGTTGTGCCTGAGGTAGGATCATTCTTGATCTGAGAAGTTCTGAGGAACTTGTGGTGTAAGCTAAAGGAGCTGAGATTGAAGTTGGTGGCCTCATCTAACTCACTATTAGAGAGGTGGAGGGGGAAAGAGGACTACTCAAGACACCCTGTCTTGAGGAACCTCTATACATACTTGTGTGCTTTCTGGGTGTGATATTTCTATAGCTAGACTCTCATAAACTGAAAATAAGTAAAACCTATTCACCCCCCCTCTAGGTAATATTGACTACACTTAATAAACTATCAAGTGGTAGCAGAGGGAGGTTGATCAAAAGGACTTAACAGTCTGATCAGATCCCAAAAGGAGTAGTCAAATCTGAAATCCAATGGCCAGCAGTGGAATGAAAAAGGAGTTGGGGTCAATGAAGTTGCCCATATGCTCCAAAGAAAACTTTGGCATATGGAAGCAAAGGGTAAGGCTATTCATGGAAGCCTCAGACCCAAGGATCTTTTTGACTGTCAAAAATGGTCCCTATACTTTTGAGAAAGTCTCCACTATTGACCACACAAAAAAGTCCCTAAGATATTCTCTGAGCTGACCAATGATGAGATATCATTATACACCATGGATAAGAGAGCCCAAAACATAATAGTAAATTCCATTGATGACACTATATTTCAGAACTTGGTACACTGCACAACTGCCAAGGAAATGTGGGACACACTGATTGGTTATATGGAGGGAACAACTGAAGTAAGGGATGATAGAAAGTCACTCCTTAATCAGGAGTATGAAACCTTCAAACAGCTGAGCAAGGAGAATATCTCCTTGTGCTATGAAAGGTTCTTTAGAATAGTAAATGAACTGAGAACCTATGGAAGGGTATTTACTGATTATGAACTCAATGACAAGTTCCTTAGATCTCTAACTAGAGATTGGGACACCAAAATATGTGCAATCAGGGAAGGGGCAAGACTTGGGGAAACCCCTACTCACACACTGTTTGGGAAACTCCTCTCATATGAGATGCAGCTTTCTACAAGAAAGGAGGAAGAAACTTCCTCCAGGGCTCACACAAGGGAGAGATCAGTTGCTCTCAAAGCGGAAAGCTCTAAGAAGAACAAGGGTAGAGTACAGTCACCTCCAAGGAAGGCTGCTGAATCTGAGAAATCTGAAAGCTGCAATTCAGAAAACTCTTCTTCTAATGAGGAGTTTGCTGCCTTCACAAGGCAGTTCAAGAAGATGATCAGGAGGAAACAATGGAAGAACAAACCTTCCTCCTCTTCTCATCCCAAGAAGGATCATTACAGATCTGAGAGGGAACATCCCAAAGGGGACAGGTATGACTCTAAACCCAGTAAACATGTTTCAACTAACATTATCTACTATTGTTGTAGTAAGCCTGGACATGTCATTGCTGACTGTCCAGTCAAGAGAAAGGAAAGAGGTGATAAGAAGCATCATCACCAGAAGGAGAGGAAAAGGGAAAAATCCTTCGTAGATAAGAAAGACAAGAGCTGGAGTGAATCTGAATCCTCACCTTCAGATTCAGATGGTGAGGAGGAAGCCTACTTGGGGCTATTTGCTGATCTGGAAGAAGAAAACTATCCTGCTGCCAGGATATAAATCAGGGCCCCTCTATCACATTCAGATAGTGATGAAGAGGAGGATGAGGTCACTCCAGATGACCATGGGCGGATGTCCATAACTGAAGATAAGGACAACCACAACAATTCAGAACATGAGGAGGTATTGATACACTGCATCTCTTCTTCTTCTGATTATGAAACAGGTCAAGAATCTGAATCTCCTTCATATAAAGTTGAAAGGGAATCAAATTCTAAGGTGGATGTCAATCAATTGATTGATAGTTTTGGTGCACTCCTGGAAGCCCTGAAAAAGAGCAAAAAGCTAGCTAAGAGGCAAGCACAAGAGATTACTTCGCTAAAGCAATCAAATACTGAATGCCTTGAGCATGCTACACAGCTAGCTCAAATGAGCAAGGAGATTAGCAAACTGAAGGGAATGTCAATCATCCATTTGGGCACCATAAGCCACAAGAACAAGATCATTATGGATCTTGAAGAAAAGCTACTCAAGGAAAGGATGGTAGTGGCTAAGTTCTCCAAGCCCAAGACAGTGCTGCCCATTATTGACACTTTCACCCCTCATAATAAAGGGGGAGTTGGTTTCAATAATGAGGCATCAACCAGCAACACTAAGGGAAAGGTGAAAGACTCAAAAGAATCTAAGCCCTCCTTTGTGAAAGACTTGATGCCCTCAAATAAGTATGACCAAGAAAGTATTCATGGTCATTTTTTAAATGGAAGTTCCTTTAACTTGAGCAAGAATGCTCACAGCTATGGAAATAGAAAGAGCATGGGATTGAGTGCATTAAAAGCTGCACATGAGGAAATACAAATGGTTCAACCTGGACCATTTGTGTTTGGTGTCTCAGCACCTTCAATCAAGAATATGGAAGCAAGACCATCCAAATCTGATTCAGCAAAAAGCAAAACTGTTGTAGAATCTGTTGACAAGGCCTACTGTCTAGTGTCTGATTCCATCAAATCTTGTATGGCTACCAAGTCAATGCAAGCTGAGGCCATCAGGACAAAGGGCAGCAAGACTGTCCACAGATTATCCTTCAGTCAGATTATTGCTGAAAGAAATAGGAAGAATGTTGATATCTCTTCTGCTGAACATGTACAAAGTGCTGTACCAATTCAGAAAACTATTCAGAAAAGGAGATACAATATTTATGATTGTTGGTGTTGTGGTAAGGTAGGACACTTTGCAATTGATTGCTGGCACAACCCCAATGTGCCAAAGGCAAGGACTGTACCTCAAGCCAAACCAGCCCTCTCTGGGAATATTCTTTATGGTGCTAACATGAACCTAGGACCCAAAAACTGTTGGGTTCCTAAGGTACATTAAATTTTATGTTGCAGGTTAGTTCAGGTACCAATCTCAACCAAATATGGTACTTGGACAGTGGGTGCTCAAGGCACATGACAGGAACTAAAGATCTTCTAAAGGATTATCATCCAGTGAAGAATGGACCCAAAGTAATCTTTGGTGGATCTGAAAAGGGAGTCACCAAAGGATATGGTATGATTTCAAATGGCATAGTCTCAATCACAAGGGTAGCTTATGTTGAAGGGTTGCAACACAACCTGGTAAGCATAAGCCAACTATGTGACTTAGGCTATGTCATTGAATTTCACAATGACAAGTGCTTGATCAAAAAGTCCAATGACTTGGAGACCATTCTCTCAGGCACTAGGAGTGGAAATGTTTACTACTTAGATTTCATTTGCAATTATTCTATTTCTTCTGTGTGTCTTGTAGCTAATGAAAGTGAATCTCTTTGTGTTCAATGGCACAAGAGACTTGCCCACATTAATTATAAGACAATGTATAGATTATTCTCTAAAAACCTTGTTAGAAATAGTCCTAAGCTAAAATGTGTTAAAAGTGGTCCCTGTCATGCTTGCCAAATGGGTAAGCAAACAAGGACCACCTTTAAAAGTATTGGCTCCAAGGATACTGAAAGATGCTTATACCTATTGCACATGGATTTGTTTGCTCCTTTGCCAATTCAGAGCCTAGGTGGGAAGTTGTATACCTTGGTAATTGTAGATGATCATTCAAAGTATACATGGGTATTCTTCCTTAAGAAGAAGTCTGATACCTTACATGTCTTTATAAATTTTGTCAAGGCTATTCAGAATGATCTACTATGTACTGTGGTCAGGACTAGAACTGACCATGGCACAGAATTTCAATCTGAAGCCATGACAAAATTTTGTCAAGAATTTGGTATCACCCAAGAGTTCTCCTCCCCAAGGACTCCACAGCAAAATGGTGTGGCTGAGAGGAGGAATAGGACCTTGATAGAAGTTGGGAGAACATTGCTTAGTGACTCCTCACTCCCAGAATACTTATGGGCTGAGGCAGTCAATACAGCTTGTTATGTTCTCAATAGAGCCTCCATCAATAAGGTCCTTGGGAAAACCCCTTATGAGATTCTGAAAGGCAAACAACCTACAATCTCCTACTTTAGAATCTTTGGATGCAAATGCTACATTCTAAACAATGGAAAATCTCAATTAACAGAGTTTGCAGAAAAATGCAATGTGGGGGTTCTTGTTGGATATAGCTCACGTAGTAAAGCTTATAGAGTTTACAACAATAAAACCAAGGTTGTAGAAGAATCTATGCATGTTGTGTTTGATGAGACCAGCCTTCTATACAAAGAATGGTCTAGTTCTTCTATTTTGACAGGAAATGAAGAAGGGATGCAGGAGCTGACTGTCCAAGACAAGCCCAGCAGCAGCAAAACACAAACAGCTGCTGCAATTCCTGAAGAGGAAGAGGTACAAGATGATGAAGCCACATCTGAACCAGTGGAACAAACACATCCACCAAAAGACCCTCTTCCTGTTGCTGCAAGGCATTTGAGAGATCATCCAAGAGATCTAATAATTGGAGATCATAACCAAGGCATATTAACAAGAAGCATAGCTCACAATGAAGCACTATTCTTAAGCTTTCTTTCAAAAATGGAGCCCAAGAAGTTTGAAGAGGCAAATCAAGACACCTTCTGGATTGAAGCCATGCAGGAGGAGCTCCTACAATTCAAGAGATGCAAAGTATGGAAGCTTTTGCCAAGACCTCAGGGACACAATGTGATTGGCACTAAATGGGTATACAGGAACAAGCTTGATGAGAATGGAACAATCATCAAAAACAAGGCCAGACTAGTAGCCAAAGGATACAGGCAAGAGGAAGGTATAGACTTTGATCAAACCTTTGCACCAGTGGCAAGGTTGGAAGCAATAAGGCTATTCCTTGCCTATGCTGCCCACAAAGGGTTCAAAGTCTACCAGATGGATGTCAAATCAGCCTTCCTCAATGAAGACTTGAAGGAAGAGGTATATGTTGAACAACCCTCAGGTTTTGTGCATCCAACCCTAACTTCTCATGTTTATCTTCTTAGGAAAGCATTATATGGTCTCAAGCAAGCTCCAAGAACTTGGTATGAGACTTTGTCCAATTTTCTCCTCAAAAACAAGTTCATGAGGGGAAAGATTGATAGCACATTGTTTCTTAGGGAAACAAGGGGCAAGTGTCTCTTAGTCCAAATTTATGTTGATGACATAATCTTTGGGTCTACTGATGACAACCTCTGCAAAAGATTTGCCAATCTAATGCAGGGGGAGTTTGAAATGAGCAGTATGGGTGAGCTCAAATATTTCCTTGGGCTCCAAGTGAAACAGTAGTCTGATGATGGAATCTTCATCTCCCAGACCAAGTACACTAAGGAGCTCATCAAGAAATTTGGAATGGAATCAGCCTCCACCATGTGAACACCCATGGGGTCAAATGTATCATTAGACAAGGATGAAAAGGGGAAGGCCTTTGATGAGTCCATGTACAGATGCATCATTGGATCTCTTTTATACTTGACTGCTAGTAGGACAGACATTATGTATTCTACATGTGTTTGTGCTAGGTATCAAGCATGTCCTAAGGAATCTCACTACACCTCTGTGAAGAGGATTTTGAGATACCTTAAGGGCAGCTTGCATTTTGGCCTTTGGTACCCTAAGAACAATGACTTTGAACTAACAGGCTTTTCAGATGTAGATTTTGCAGGTTGCAAAGAAGACAGGAAGAGTACAAGTGGTACCTGTCAATTTCTTGGGAAAAGATTGATATCATGGAGCAGCAAGAAACAAACCAGTGTGGCCATATCCACAGCTGAGTCTGAATACATTGCTGCAGGTAGCTGTTGTGCACAACTCCTTTGGACACAGCATCAGTTGGAGGATTACAACCTCAAGGTAAGGGAATCTCCTTTATATTGTGATTCATCCAGTGCAATCTCTATACCTAAAAACTCTGTCTCTCATAGCAGGACTACGCACATAGAGATCAGATATCATTTTATTAGAGAACATGTAGAAAATAAAGATATATGTCTTGAATTTGTCCCCACTGACAAACAAATAGCTGATATCTTTACAAAGCCACTGGATGAATCCAAATTCAATACTTTCAAAATTGATCTTGGCATGCTTAGTATGGAATAGTTCTAAATATATGAGTAATAAATGTCACTGATGTTGATTCTAAATTATGAACCATAAAGCTTTACATTATCCTCTAAAACTTAGTTACATGTCTAGGACACCTGTTTAGTCTACAAATCTACAGTTGGTCTTAACCTTACCAACACCTAACCTGCAGAAGGATGTTCAGCTGACTCAGCTGAGAAAAATCTCAGTTGAACCGCTGAGACGAGCAAACTGTCCCAGCGGGTGATAGTTCACTGTCCCAGCGGTCCAGGTCTCCATCTCAGCAGAACCGCTGAGACGGGCTTGTTGAATAATTAAATCTTTAAATCTAGCCTTAATTAACCTAACATTCCTTAATATTATAAGGTAATTAAGTCAAAAAACCTAGGGGTAATAAAAACGAAACTGAATCAATATTAATAGCTACTTTGTAACTTAAAACACACGACAAAGTCAAAACCCTTAGCCGCGGAGACGATTCATCTTCTCTCCCGACTCAGCGCATCCAACTTCTGCTTCAATGGCGCCAAATAGCTCAAAAGATCTCCTGGAGGGCTATGAGATAGTCAGAGAAGGGTTCTCTCATGCCTCAGACGAAATAAAACAAGTCATTCATTTGCTGGATGCTCAAGGTCTAGAGTTCCTGCTATCTGAACCCAGCTGCATTCTCAGAACTGAAGTTCTGGAATGGTTCAGCAATGTTAAGTCCTCTCCCTCCAAAGACATTCTAAAGTCAAAGATAGGATCTGTGAAGATTAAGATAACACCCAAAAGATTGGAAAAAGGACTAAAATTATCTCCCTGCAGTAAAACTGAAGAGGAGGAGATTACTGATGAGGATAAGCAAACTGCCCTACAATGGACAGGGTACAGTGAAACAAAAACTAGCTGTCTCAGGAGGAAATTCTTCAATCAACAAGGGAAGCTACTGTCTGAC
Organism: Dactylorhiza incarnata; assembly: GCA_033032865.1. Taxonomy (NCBI): domain Eukaryota; kingdom Viridiplantae; phylum Streptophyta; class Magnoliopsida; order Asparagales; family Orchidaceae; genus Dactylorhiza; species Dactylorhiza incarnata. The sequence continues at coordinate 2,574,619 of JAWHQI010000124.1, read as the reverse complement.
ATAGTGGGCAAAGCCATTCTTTGCAAGCCAGGTTCACATGATACTATTTCAAAGTTCATGTTTGAACTTATGACCAGGATAATAGTGGCCAAGAAAACCTCATGGGGAGAGGTAGTCTTTCAAAGAATAAAGGAATGTCTAAATGCTCCCAATATGGGAAGAATACTATCTCTGTACCTACAGAATAGTTATTCAATGTCCTTTGCAAACTCAAAGGGGGTAAATCTTCATTACCTCAAAAGAATGGACATTAAGACTCTGGATAGATTCTCCAGAGTGCTTCTTATGAGCCAGTCATCCATGGCCAAAGACAAGAAGGAAAAGTCAACAAAGCAGAAATCTGACTCACCCTCCAACTCAATTGGGTCTGACAATGAGTCTCATAGGACTGACCCTGAATCTGCAAGGACCCATATGGAGGTAGACAGAGAGGATGTCTCCACCAACAAAGGTAAGAATGTGAAATTAACAACCACAACATTCCTCTTACCTATCCTAACCTAGTTACAATTCAGATAATGCAGATGCACAGAATGTGCCAGCTGATTCTGAAAAGGAAACGGGACCTGATTCTCTTGTGATTCTCTCCAAAGCATGTGCAGAGATATTAAATGCTCCATCTGAGGGGGAGATGCTGAACAAGGAAAGAGTACCTGATCCACCAGCATCCTCAAAAGAACTTACTCCTGAAAATAACCAAAGAAATCAAGGTCTCTCTGTTGCTCACAATGAGGGGGAGGAAATCACAGAGAGAGCTGACAAGTCTTCTCATGGTGCACAATCTGAGGGGGAGCAGCATGCTGAGTCTGAAGAGACAGCTGCAGATGATATGGATTTCAATGATGATGATGGACACCATTCAGACTTTGAAGATGATCATGCCACACATGTTGAACACCAAGAGGGTGAAGCTTCCAAGGGACTAGATCCAGTGATTCCTCCTACTGTGGTGGCTGAACCAAACATCCCCACACAACCTAAAGATGTTGTTCCTCCACCCAGTCCTCCCCAAAGGTTAAAACAGGCAGAGACAGCAGCACATCATGCCCCTGCCTCATCTCCACAGACAAATGAGCACATCTTAGGCTCCATTCAGTCAATGTTAGATGCACACCTTGCATCTATGCAAGAATATGTTAATAGGTCCATTGCCTCATCCATACAACCCCTGCTAGATGCACACCTTCAATCTGTGCAAGTGCATGTTGATAGGTCAACTGCATCAATCAGAGATCATATCCACCAATCTGTCTCATCAGTAAGGAATGAAGTCATGACTGAGCTAGACATCATAAAAGAGGACTCCAAATTCCTTAACAAGCAAATGACCACATGGTTTGACTCAGCCAAGCAGACTGTAGACTGTCAAGGAAAGGTATTCAAGTCTATTCAGAATGACCTGGCCATATCTGCACAAGACATGACCTATGTCAAAAACTATGTTAGTGCAACTGATGAGGTCATAGTAAAGTCAGCCAATCATCTTCAAGAGTACATCTACTCCACTGCAATGCAGTTAAATGAAGCTGCTGACAGCTACAAGGAAGAACTCAAAGGAGATCTTGCAACTCTCTCACAGGCTCTAGAGGCAAAAGCAACTTCATCCATTCTAACTGAAGAAGTTGGCAGATTAAAGACTGGCCTTCAAGCTGATTTTGAAAATGTCTTCCAAACCCTCTCTGGCACAATCACAGCAGCCAAGCAAGACATCCATCAACAGATTTTTGAAGAAGCCAGAAAGGGGGAGAATACAAATGCAGACATCAATTCTGAACTATCACTGAAAGTTATCCAAGGAACAAGGATTGCATTGAACCTGCCATTACTAGATGCAAATAGGGTAGAAGACTGGGACTTTCCTCATCAAGAAGAAATAGCACAAAATGAAAGATTGAAAAAGAAAAGAGAAAGAGAGCATGTTTTGCTCACTGAGGAATTCATGGCCTCCCAAAGGGATGAAAACAGGAGAGATCCTGATTTTGAATATTGGAGTGATGATTCCAAAAAGATAATTATGAATGCTTGGGTAAGTCATGGTCAGTTGTGTAAAGACATTGATAGATTATATCCAGCTGAGGAATGGATAAAACATCTTGAAAGAAACACTAAAAGAGAAAAGGTATTCAAAGCAAATCTAGTCAAAAAGGATAATCCACAAAGAATGTCATCTAGGTACATACCAAAACCTTTCATGTACTTTAAAAGGCAAGAGCTCAAGAGAAAGTTTGCAGAAAATAAGGCAACTTCAAATCTAAATGAAGTGACTACTGAACCTGCTAAAGACAAGGAGCCTGCAGTCCAAGAAGAAGCTATAGCTGAATGTTCCTCCTCTAAGAAAAGCAAACATTGAAGAGATGTATAAAATCCCTATGGATGATCAAAGGGTGTTTGAACTAGTATCTGTCTAAGTTACTTTATGCAAACTGAAGCTATTTAAACATTGCTCTACTTGGAATACTGATTTAAGATTTAGCTAATTCTTACATTGGTTTTATTGATTTTGCTATTATGAGATGCATTGTCATATCTTTCTATTCATTGTGATGAATTGATTATCTGTTGTATTGATATATATAAAAAAAATTATAAGTCAGGTACTCTTGCATTTGAGAGTGTTCTGCCTTCTTCAAATTGGGGGAGATTGTTGGGAATTGATCCTCAATGTCCCTTTAATTTGAAGAGGCCCCCACACTTAAATACAAAGTACAAGTTGTATTTGATAAACCCTACTTGTATTCCATAAGCATGCAGGGTTAGGTTATTCCAAGACAAGGAATAGATTTAGCAGTGATATGCCTAAAACCGCTGAGATGAGGAGCCGTCTCAGCGGATCCACTGAGAAGTGGACTGGAGCAGCCGCTGAGACAGATCCAAATTCTTTGACGGGATCTGCTTTCGGCGCAAATGATATTTGAAAGGGAAAAGCAAGTCCAATCAGCCCCATACTGTGTCAGGAGGATCGACATAGCCGTTGAAGCCTTCTGTGAGTATAAAAGAAGATGTTAGGGCACATCAATAGACATTGTTCCATTGAAGAGTTTTTGCTGCAAGCTGCAATCACATATTCTCATTCCAGCCCATTGAAGTAGTTCTCTGAAGCTGGAGTTAATCTTCTGAAGGAGATTAGTTAGCTCTTCCTGTTCCTATTCAAGAAGGGCAAGTAGATCTTCTGCTTGGAAAAAGAAGAAGATCAAAGTGATTCAAATCTGAAGCTGCTGCTTCGGCTATTCAGATCTGAAGAAAGGAACAAGAAGACCAGAGAGTAAATCTTTGTCTTCTGTGTTTATTCCAAACCTATTTATATCCCTGTAAGGCATTGTTGTCTGAGTGTAAAGCTGTGATTGACAGCTTGAGTGGTAGGACTTCTTGTTAGGTCTGAGGTAGGAAATCTGTGGAATTTCTGAGAGGTAGGAGTTATATAAACTCTGAGGTGTAGGGCTGCTGTGCCTGAGGTAGGATCATTCTTGATCTGAGAAGTTCTGAGGAACTTGTGGTGTAAGCTCAAGGAGCTGAGATTGAAGTTGGTGGCCTCATCTAACTCACTGTTAGAGAGGTGAAGGGGGAAAGAGGACTACTCAAGACACCCTGTCTTGAGGAACCTCTATACATACTTGTGTGCTTTCTGGGTGTGATATTTCTATAGCTAGACTCTCATAAACTGAAAATAAGTAAAACCTATTCACCCCCCCTCTAGGTAATATTGACTACACTTAATAAACTATCAGAGTGTCTTTGTCAAGAGAAATATTATGAAGAATGTAGTAAGGAATATCATTTTTTGGATTAGGAGGCTTGGGGACAGCCTTAGACTTAACTTCTCCTTTCTTTCTCTTCTTTGATGATGTATCATATGAATCACTTTCATCATCATCATTAGAGTCAGAAGATGGAATTGGATCATCATATAGATCATCTATCAATTTAAAAGCTTCATCAAGAGCTTTAGATTTTTTCTCTTCAGCTTCAAAAGCTGCATCCTCTTTTTCCCATATTTCATCAGAACATAGCATGGGTTCTTCATTCCACATCAAAACTGGGGGAGACAGAACTTCATCATGAGATTCTGCAGGAGCTGCATCTTCTGCTTCCCAGACTTCATCAAAGTCAGGAATAGGAGAATCATCAAATACAAAGGTAGGAACATCAAAGCCTTTGACACTTTCTTCTGAAATATCAACTGATACTTCTTGAACAGCTATAGGGACTGCAACTTCTTGGCTTTGAGCTTGAACTGCAATAGGAATTGGAACTGCAGTCTGAACTTCAAAACTTTTGATAATATCTTTTAACAAAACTTTATCTATGGGAGCAGTGTATGGAACAAATGCTCTAGAATACTCTTGATGCATTGGCAGAATAGAGAAAACTGAATTGAACTTAGACAATAAGCAATTAATATCTAAAGTTGGATGAATGTAGATAGTATTTATCTCCTCTATGACTGGTGTTTCTGAATCTTCAAACAAATCAAGCATTTTTCAGTCAAAGATTGCCATTGAATTTTCAACAACAACTAGAGCTTCAAAGACTGTAACTTCTGAATCTATAGCTTCTGTAGCTTCTTCATAAGGCATCTCCCCCTTCCTATCTTCGGGGAGACCTGAATCTGGGCCCCTAGAAGAAGGGACAAAAAGAGAGGAAGGAAATGAAGATAGTTTAGAGATAACTCAGAAATGGCTGAGAGAACTGGAGCGAATTTTGCATCCAGGATGGAGTCAAGATTAGACAAAAAATGATGGACTGGAGCAAGTTTTGCATCCAGTAGAGAATCTAGTTTGGGAAGAATGTGATCAAGGATTTGATCAGCAATAGAAGAAAAATTTAGATATAGAATATCTGGTGGATTATATGAAGATGGTTGAGAAGTGGATGGAATGGAAGTTGGTACAGAGATATTTGTGACATTGACAGAATGTGTAGAAATGTCTGGATGGATAAGGCATGACGGATGGATGGGTGACTGATGGTCATCATGTATAGGAGAGAGAGGTGGGGAAGATAAAAGATCAAATGAAGGAGGTGGAATATCATTTGGAGGTGTTGGAGAGTTTGGAGGTGGAGTTTGATCAGGGGAAAATGCTGAGAAGGTGGAGATGGGTGAGGAGGAGAAGGAACACAAGAAGGAACTTCTGGAAGGGTTGAGGGAGTGACTGAATCAGTCCTAGTGCCTTCAGAAGCTTTCTTTTGGACAACTGCTCCTGGGTTCTTCTTGAGAATCACCCTGCCCCATTTTGCAAAGAGAGCTGTGGCTAGCCTCTTGCTAGCATTTATTGTTACTTTGGGTGAGACCAGAAGGTCTTGGTGCCTTTCCTGCAGAACTATTCCTATAACTCTCCCAAAACAAACATTATCTTTAGAGATTTTCTTCTTAATCAATTCAAACAGAATTGATCCCCAGTTAACTTTCTTCTTGTCCATCAAAGCCACCATCAACAGAAATTGGTGCCTGTTAATGTAATCATGTCCTGATGTTTTTCCTAACAAAAGTTTTCCAACAATATCTGACAGAAACTTGTATTCCATAGACAAGTTTTTCATGAGAAAATGATTAGGGTTTCCAGTAGAATGACCCATTTTAATCAAAGCTTCACCAAATTCATCAGAGCTTAAATCTAAGTCATCATCACCATTTATGAACCCAAAAAACTTCAGATAAAATGGTTGGGGTAAGAGAAAACTGATGACCTGAAATAGTTCCAGTTAAGCTTTCATCTTAAGACTTGGTCGTGTAAGCCCATTCTTTAATTTCTGCAGTATGCAACTTTATCCTTGTTGTCATGAACTTCTTCAACTGTTGTTCCTCAAAGAGTTGAAGAATGTCTTGAAAAACCTGGTCGGATTGTGCAAACGATTCCATATCAATATCAAATCCTGCATCGAACTTCATGGAGTAGAGAGCGGCTTGAGAAATCGCCATTGAAACCTGCAAGAGAGAAAAAGCTCAAGTGCAGAGGGGAACTTGGAGGGAAAGCGATTTCTTGTAGGCGCAATCTATTAAGAAATAAAATAGAGATTACATAGCCGGAGGAAAGACGGGCGCATTCGTGGAGCGATGTTCGGCAAAACCTAATAAGAGCAGAAGTTGAAAAGAATTTAGGTTTTTGTCAGACAGCGTTCGACGAAAATATCCTTTTCGTCGACCACCGTTCAACGAATGAAATTTTCTTCATCGATTCTGAAGTTAAAAGGTTTCGTCGACCATCGTTCGACAAATGTTTCAAATTCGTCATCCTCTGTTCGACAAATGAAGGGTATTAATAGAAGATATAATTTTTAACAGATTGAGTCTCCATCTATCATTCCTAGCTGATTTATAAAGAAGATATGCTTCTTTTCATCCAAGGGCTTGGTGAAAATATCAGCTCTTTGCAAATCAGTAGAGATGAATTGTATGCAAATTTTCTTTTTATCCACATTATCCCTAAGGAATTGGTGCCTAATTTCTATATGTTTAGTCTTACTATGGAGAACTGGATTTTGTGCTATAGATATTGCACTTGTATTGTCACAAAATATAATTGATTTATTTAGATTGACACCATAGTCTAGGAGCTGATTTTGTATCCACAACATCTATGAGCAGCAACTGCCAGCAGCTATGAACTCAGCTTCAGCAGTTGATATAGAAACAGATATTTGTTTCTTACAAAACAAAGACACAAGCCTATCACCAAGTAACTGGCAAGTTCCTGATGTGCTTTTCATGTCTACCTTGCATCCAACATAATCTGAATCTGAGAATCCAGTTAATACAAATTCAGATGATGTTGGATACCAGAGACCTAGATTAGGGCAACCCTTTATATATCTTAAAATCTTTTTTATTAAAATTAGATGAGATTCTTTGGGGTTAACTTGAAACCTAGCACAAATACAGGTAGCAAACATTATATCAGTCCTACTAGCTGTTAAATAGAGTAAAGATCCAACAATTGCTCTATATACTTTTGAATCAACAGGTTTCCCTGAATCAATCTTTATCAACAACAGCATTTGAGGGCATGGGTGTTTTCATGGTGGAAGAATCAGACATACCAAATATTTTCACTAATTCCTTAGCATACTTAGATTGGGATATGAAGATTCCATTTGAAGTTTGCTTCACTTGAAGTCCAAGGAAGTATGATAATTCACCCATACTACTCATTTCAAATTTAGATTGCATTTGAGTGGAAAATCATTTGCATAATTTTGAATCAGTAGAGCCAAATATAATATCATCTACATATATTTGAACTAGCAAAATTTTATCTTTATGTATCCTGAAAAATAAGGTTTTATCTACTATGCCCCTACAGAAATTGTTTTCCAGCTAAAGTCTCATAGCATGCTCTAGGAGCTTGTTTGAGACCATAAAGAGCTTTCTTAAGCTTAAATACAAAAGAAGAGTGAGTTGGAGAGATGAAACCTGGTGGTTGTTCCACATAGACTTCCTCTTTAATTTCTCCATTCAGAAATGCACACTTCACATCCATTTGATAGACTTTGAACTTCTTATATGCAGCAAATTCAAGAAAGATTCTGATTGCTTCTAAACTTGCAACTGGTGAAAAGGTCTGATCATAGTCTATTCCTGTTTCCTGTGAGTATCCTTGAGCTACTAGTCTATCTTTGTTTCTCACAATGTTGCCTTGTTCATCTAGCTTGTTCTTGTAGACCCACTTAGTGCCAATAACTGGATGGCCTTTGGTCTTGGAACCAAATCCCAAACCTTGTTCCTTACAACACTACAAGAAAATAAACTTTTGGCCAGGGCAAATTGCCCTGGCAAAAAGTCCAAAACCGTGGCTAAAGAGCTTTTGCCACGGTCTAGCCACGGAAAAAAATCGTGGCTAAAAGTCGCGTGGAGAAAGGTTTTTTGCCACGGATTGGCCGTGGCAAATAGTATTAGCCACGAAAATACTTCCGTGGCTAATACCCTGACCTTTTGCCACGGTTTCAGACCCTGGCAAATAGTATTAGCCACGAAAATACTTCAGTGGCCATCATTTTACAATCTCCTTCTAATATGATTATGAAATGTATGAATGAGTAAGTACCAAATGATTATTACTATCATGACCAAGATAGATATCAAGTGAGAAAGGAGCAAGCAGACATGATCTTTCGCCAAAGCAAGCAAGCATAAGCCTCCACCTGCTAGCAGAAGTAAGAACAAAACTGGTATGTTCCTCCAAACCAATGGCAGAACATCAACCACCATATATGCATCCCTAAAATTGATTTTAAAAAATTAAATCAAATAATCATTTGAGAAGCTCATGATAGGGAAAACGGCATGTTAGGGAAAACACCAAATATTGTGACTTAAGATGCAATACAAAGGAATAGCAATCTGATTATATTCTTTTTGTACATGATTATGGCATATTCACTCCTCTTAAAGCTTAGACTATTATCCTGAACCAATGTCTAACACTTTCACTGGAATGTGTTAACTTTCACAGGAATTAAGCATAAATATTTGCAATGCTCATGATATATTAGCTGAAACTCATTTAAAACTACCAAACGACAATTATCATCGCCATCAAAACTCCTAATTTTCCACATGCATGAGTCATGTAAGATTAAATTTGGATAAAAATATGTATGCACTTACAAAATCAGAGATTTGTCAAATCAAATACGTATGCACTTCTAAAAGATGATTGTTCGTACAATTAATGAATAAATAAGAAAAAACCATACCAAAATATGGGAGGCACAAACCTTCATCTCTCTTCAGGCTGAAATCGCTAGAGGCAAAGCTTTACCAGCGAGGAAGAAAGCGAAGACCACCAGTCTTATTGCAGTCCTTGACAACAGCTTTGAGTGCAGGCGGCGGCGGCATCACCATGGAGATTTTTATGGCTATGTTATCCTTCGACATCAGTGTCGGCGTCAGAAGAAGTGTCGGGTGCGAGAGTGATGGGGTGTGCGATTGAGAGGAGTGACAGACGGGATTTGTCAAAGAGATAGAGGCGATCAAACGTGCGGGAGGAATCGAGTTGGGAGAGATCGAGATTGAGGAGGGGAAGAAGAACCCTAACATCGGCGGCCACTCTCAGCTGGAGAATGAGGACGTGAAAATATAGCGCGATTAATTTCTTTTTCCACGGCACCGGCGATTCGTCGTAAATAGTAGTTTTTTATTATAATTTATGATTTGCCGTGGCTAATGCTAAGTATTGGCCACACTATATTTTTTACTGTGGCTAATACTGAAGTATTAGCCACGAATTTTTCTTGTCGTAGCTAATATATAACTATTAGCCACGGTTTTGCAACCCTAGCTAATATTACTGTATTAGCGACGATTTTTTAACCCTGGCAAAAAAATGTGTAGCTAAAAATCAATTTTTCTAGTAGTGCAAATTGGTGAAAATGGATCAAGAATTGATATTCATATACCTGCAATATGAGATCAATCAAGAAAAATCAAAAGTGGATCGTAATAATTCTTAAACTAAAGCTATGAAAATGAGAGATTACAAAATAAGAAAAGCTTAAGAATTCATCCGATCAAGTGCTATAAATTTAGCTAAACATAATTGAAAAGAAAAATAGTTTTATAACTAAGGAAGTAGAATTACAATTGCTGGAAATAGAAATTCTAAATTATGAATTGAAATTGCAAAACATAAAATAAATTGCATAAATAAAATTACACTAATGAAATGCAGAAAAACTACTCTAAACTTGACCCAATCGAAGCAAGGACTGGATCCCCATCACTTTGGCAGCAGCTGGCTTTTATAGGCAGAAAATTAGGGAGTCACGCACTTGGTCACGCCCGTAACCAATGGCGTGTAAGCTGCGTAACTGCATGTTGAAAGCCCGGGAACGTTGGGGAAGAGAAACCGCCAAAATTGATCATCTCGACGGGTCACGGCCTCGGTCACCCCCGTGACCTAGGGCGTGACTTGACCGAGTCTGGAAACGGCGGCAAACGGCGCAATCTGGAGTTATTCTGACCATGAGATGGAGTCACAACCGTGACAGAATAATTCGACATGGAACGTTGGGGAAGAGAAACCGCCAAAATTGATCATCTCGATAGGTCACGGCCTCGGTCACCCCCGTGACCAAGGGCGTGACATGGAGTCATGCCCGTGACAGAGGGCATGACTTGACCGAGTCTAGAAACGACGCGACCTGGAGTTATTTTGGCAGTTACGGGAAGGGTCACCCCCTAGGTCATGGCCGTGACATGGAGTCATGCCCGTGACTTGGGGCGTGTAGGCTAGAAATGATGTGGCAGCGTGTTCTGGCAGCTAGAAGACGGTTGGGTTGATTCATGGTCGTGACTTGAAGTCACGCCCTTGGTCATGGATGTGACCGAGGGCGTGTAATTCTAAATTAGGCTGGCGGCATGATCAGGCACCTGGAAGATGGCTGGGTTGAGTCATGGCCGTGACGTGAAGTTACACCCTTGGTCATGGTCGTGACCGAGGGCGTGTAGTGAAGATTTTTGCATACTTGTTCCATTCTTTCCCCTGAACATCGCGGTGAGCTTGAATTTGTTAGTAGCAGCTCCAGATTACCTGAAAACACAAAACAAAGTGAATTAGGCATATATTAAACTAAAATTATATAAAAACTAATTAATTACAAATAAAATATTATATAAAAATAACTATAGATAATGTACTATCAATCTCCAAGATAAAATATAATGATGAATTTCATCCAGAATAATTTGAAGATAGATAGATTGAAGTTGTTTTTATCAACAAACTTGTCCAACATCATACCTTCTACATAGTTAGTATGCACAACCTTCTTTTTTTTAGTATATACAATTGTTATATTTCTATTGTGAAGCTCCCCCTGAGCAGATGTAGCAATCTTTTCAGTGGCTCCAGTTATATCCTGAGCCTCTCCCTGACTGGATGCAACAGTCTTTTCTGCAACTATGGATATATTCTTAGACCCTTCCTGACTGAATGTAGCCTCTTGCACTGCCTCTATGGCATTATTCAACACATCTATTTCAACTATCTCATCCTCCCCCTGATGTTCATAAACATCTTGTAAATCATTTCCATTACCTGCAATTTATCATGGATCTAGCACCCGTGACTTAACAAAGCCCTCTATGTCCTTGTCTTCCTCATGCATATCCCTCTATTGAACCTCAAGAGTAAGTAATGTTAAGAAATACATGGTCACAGTGGAGGAAGAAAACCTTGCCTGTAGACATTTCACAAATGCAGTGACCCCATCAATCTGGGCTTGCATGTGAGCAAATGTAGTTTGAAACTTTATGGCATGCTAACTCATCAAGGTATTAAGAGAAGCAATAGCTCACTATACTGGTTGAATAATGATAGAATTATGATTGAGATGAGGAGAATCTGCCAAAAGGTGGTGAATTGAGTCTAGCCAGAGTGGATGATGATGGTGGTATTGAAGGCAGGGAAGTAGTTGGTGGGGTTTGACAAATTGGTCGCTCTTGAATGGTGGGAGAGGAGAGAACATCATTTTGTGGAGAGGGAGGAGGAGATGACTCTGAAAGTGGAGGTTAGATCTTAAGTTACTCTAGAGGGGGGGTGAATAGTGTATTAAAACTTTTTTTGAGTTTTTATAGCGGAATTAAATTAGTGTTATATATATATGTGTAAGTAGTGTGAGATATATAAAACAGAAAAACTGAATAAATAAAAGCACACAGCACAACACAGAGAAAATAAACAAACACAGAGGACACAAGGAAATATAGTTGTTCCCCAATAAATTTGGGTAGTCCACTCTTCTACCACCCTTGGTAGGAATCCACTTGGAGGGTTGATAAGGTGCCCTAGCACCAAGGTGATTTTGATCAGCTGTCCACACACCACAGAGCTTTTGATAAGGTGCTCAAAACCAACTAGATTTTTTGATCAGTTGTCTTGCCACCAAGGAGTTACAATTTTGAAGGGAGTATTAACCATGTACAAGAGAGGAAAGAAAGAGGTTATAAGGTTCTTCTCTGTCAAGATGCTGAGAGAAGACTCTAGTGGATTTGTTGTAAAGCTCCCCCTGTCTGATTAAAGTATTTGATAGATGGTGGAGAAGCTTTCTCTTGAAAATAGAGATCTTCTGTAGCAGATTGATCTGGAAGAAAATGTTCATCAGATTCTTTGTTGTTCTTTTAGAGGACATAAACTTTGCAGCAGATGTCTGAGAGATTGATCTTGAAGATTGATGTTCTCAGAGAAGTTGAGATGCTGCTTGAGAAAGAAGAAGACTGAGAATGTTTTGACTTAGTGTTCTTCTTTTTCTCCTCTGTTCTTGTTCTTGTACTATCTCTGTAATCTGTTAGAATCAATTTGAATTCTGTCAATCCTTAGAGACAATAATGTCTGTCTTTGATATATTCTCCTTTTGGAATAGAATAATCGGACTTAAATCTTTTCTTGGAACTGCAACAGATACCAAACGACTTTGGCAGGTGTTTTAATCCTTTACCCGTGAAATATTCCTTTGCATTAATTGTCAACGGCTATCTTTGCCTTGGAATAAGCAAAGAAAGGAATATATTCAAAGAATACAATATCCTGACTTGAATAAGTCCAAAAATGTTTGAATAGAACCGTTAGAGTCGTCGATCTGTGATCAGAGAGTTGATAAATAACTGATCTTTAAGAATTAAATACTCTGGGGACTGTATTTGTCGAACTGAGCTTCAATAAAGAATTTGTCGAGCGCTGGCTGGAATTCGTCGAACGCTGATGGAAATTCGTCGAGCACTGCTCAAGAATGTCGAGCCCTGCCTGGCTACAATTCTTTAGTCTGCTGAGAGAAAATTGTCGAACGCCATACGCCATTTGTCGAACGCTGATTGACATTCGTCGAACGCCACTAGCCATTTGTCGAACACTGAGAACTTAAATTTTCCTTAAGTTCTAGCTTCTAACAACCTAAAAACTTTACCCTTAGACTATACAATGGGTTCAACTTGATCCTAGTCAGCACAATAGTGATCCTAGCCCAAATCTGTAATAGGGTTGTTCCAACAATCTCTCCCTATTTGGGTTAGGACACTATTTGACAATCAATCAAATAATAAACAACAGAGAAATAAACAGCAGAGCATATATATATATCTGACAGAAATTGAAGGCTTTATCAGATAAAATAAACAAAGTGCTCTGAGTTTAGAAACATTACAGTTATAGTAAAAACCAAGATATTAAGAACTCTTGTCCTTTGAGGAAGGCTTGAATATAATCTGTCTGTTGGGATTTTCTGTGTCCTTTTTGCTAATGTAGAGATCTTGAGCTCCTATTATGGTTTTTGATTTTCCTTCTATGACCACTGCTGCTGGATGTTTCTTTAAATATTCTTCTGCACTGAAAAAGTTTTTGGAGCCATACCTTTCAAATTCTAACTTTCTGAACCCTGACATAGTAGAAATGTGAGAATAGTCCTTTCCTTCAGCTTTGGCTCTATTGATTTGAGTTGTTGCCATAAATTCTCTAAATCTGGCCTTTTGAGCTATCTCTTCAACATTAAGAGAAGGTGGCCTTTCATCAGATACTTTAGGATTGAGATCTGAAGGAACATTCCTGGAAGAACTTGATGGAGGTCTTGAAGACTTGGATCCTTGAGAACCATTAGAACTAGCAGGTCTCCATGAGTGCTCAGAACTAAATTTCTGGGAGGAGGATAATCCTGCTGAACCTGCTGATCCTGCTGGAGGAGGATTATGCCTGACTGGCTTATCAGAATAATAACCAGTTTTCCTGAATTTCTTTCTTCTCTTATTTTCATTTCTGGAGAACTTCATCCAGGCTGGAGTGTCTTTGACAAGAGGAATATTATGAAGAATGAAATAGGGAATATCATTTTCTGGATTCGGAGGCTTGGGGACAGCCTTTGACTTAACTTTTCTTTTCTTTCTCTTTTTTGATGATGTATCATCTGAATCACTTTCATCATCATCATTAGAGTCAGAAGATGGAATTGGTTCATCATATAAATCATCTATCAATTTAATAGTTTCTTCAAGAGCTTTAGATTTTTGCTCTTCAGCTTCAAAAGTTGCATCTTCTTTTTCCCATATTTCATCAAAACTTGGCATGGGTTCTTCATTCCACATCAAAACTGGTGGAGACAGAGCTACATCATGAGATTCTGCAAGAGCTGCATCTTCTGCTTTCCGGATTTCATCAAAATCAGGAATAGGTGAAACATCAAATACAAAAGTGGGAACATCAAAGCTTTTGAAACTTTCTTCTGAAATAACAACTGATACTTCTGCTTGGCTTTGAGCTTGAACTGGTTTAGCAATCTGAACTTCAAAACTTTTGATAATCAATTTCATCAGAACTTTATCTATGGGAGCAGTGTATGGAACAATTGCTCTAGAATAAGACTGAAATTTTGGCAAGTTATTAAAAACAGTATTAAACTTTGATAGCAAATAAGTAATATCTATAGATGGGGGAATATAGATATTGGTTATCTCCTTTATGACTGGTGTTTCTGAAACTTCAAACAAATCATGCATTTCTGAGTCAAAAACTACCATTGAATTTTCAACAAAAGCTGGAGCTTCTCAAACTGGAGCTTCTGGAGCTTCAAAAACTTGAACTTCTGAAACTAAAGCTTCTGGAGCTTCTGAAACAATAGCTTCTGGAGCTTCTTCATAATGCATCTCCCCCTGCCTATCTTCAGGGAGACCTGAATCTAGGCCCTTAGAAGAAGGGACAGAATTAGAGGAAGGAAATGAAGACAGTTAAGAAGATAATTCAAAAATGGCTGAGAGAACTGGAGCAAATTTTGCATCCAGGATGGATTCAAGATTAGAGAGAATATGATGAACTGGAGCAAGTTTTGCATCCAGTAGATAATCTAGTTTAGGAATAATATGATCAAAAATTTGATCAGCAACAGACGTGAGATTGAGATATATATATATTCTGGTGGATTATATGAAGATGGTTTAGAAGATGGTGGACTAGAAGTTGGTACAAAGATGTTTGTGACATTTGTTGTAGTAATGTCTGGATGGATAGGGCAAGAAGAATGGATGGGTGACTGATGGTCATCATGAATAGGAGATGGAGGTGGGGAAGGCAAAAGATCAAATGAAGGAGGTGGAATATAATTTGGAGGTGTTGGAGAGTTTGGAGGTGGAGTTTGTGCATGGGAAATATGCTGAGTAGGAGATGGGTGAGGAGGAGAAGGAACAGAAGAAGGAGCCTCTGGAGGGGTTGAGGGAGTGACTGGATCAGTCCTGGTGCCTTCAGAAGCTCTCTTCTGGGCAACTGCTCCTGGGTTCTTCTTGAGAATCACCCTGTCCCACTTTGCAAAGAGAGCTGAGGTCAGCCTCTTTCTAGCATTTATTGTTACTTTGGGAGAGACCAGAAGGTCTTGATGCTTTTCCTGCAGAACAATACCAATAACTCTTCCAAAAGATACAATATCTTTAGAAACTTTCTTCTTAATCAATTCAAATAGAATTGATCCCCAGTTAACTTTCTTCTTGTCCATCAAGGCCACCATCAACAGAAATTGGTGCCTGTTAATGTAATCATGTCCTGATGTTTTTCCTAACAAAATCTGACAAAAACTTGTATTCCATGGACAAGTTTTTCTTGAGCAAATGATTAGGGTTTCCAGTAGAATGACCCATTTTAATCAAAGCTTTAGCAAATTCATCAGAGCTTAACTCTAAGTTATCATCACCATTTATGAACCCAAAAACATCAGATAATATGGTTGGGGTAAGAGAAACCTGATGACCTGTGATAGTTCCAGTTAAGCTTTCATCTTCAGACTTGGTCGTGTAAGCCCATTCTTTAATTTCTGCAATATGCAACTTTATCCTTGTCGTCAAGAACATCTTCAACTGTTGTTCCTCAAAGAGTTGAAGAATATCTTGAAAAACCTGGTCGGACTGTGCAAAAGATTCCATATCAATATTAAATCCTGCATCAAACTTCATGGAGAAGAGAGCGGCTTGAGAAATCGCCATTAGTACCTGCAAGAGAGAAAAAGATCAAGTGCAGAGGGGAACTTGCAGGGAAATGATTTCTTATAAGCGCAAACTATTAAGAAATAAAATAGAGATTATATAGCTGGAGAAAAGACGGGTGCATTCGTGGAGCGATGTTCGGCAAAAACCTAATAAGAACAGAAGTCGAAAAGCCTTTAGGTTTCCGTCAGACAGCGTTCGACAAAAATATCTTTTTCGTTGACCACCATTCGACGAATGAAATTTTCTTCATCCATTCTGAAGTTAAAAGGTTTCGTCGACCACCGTTCGACAAATGTTTCAAATTCGTCGTCCTCCGTTCGACAAATTGAGGGGATAAATAGAAGAAATAATTTTTAACAGATTGAGTCTCCATCTATCATTCCTATCTGATTTATAAAGAAGATATGCTTCTTTTCATCCAAGGGCTTGGTGAAAATGTCAGCTCTTTGCAAATCAGTAGAGATGAATTGTAGGCAAATTTTGTTTTTATCCACATTATCCCGAAGGAAGTGGTGCCTAATTTCTATAAGTTTAGTTCTACTATGGAGAACTGGATTTTGTGTTATAGATATTGCATTAGTGTTGTCACAAAATATAATTGATTTATTTAGATTGATACCATAGTCTAGGAGCTGATTTTGTATCCACAACATCTGTGAGCAGCAACTGCAAGCAGTTATGTACTCAGCTTCAGCTGTTGATGTAGACACAGATGTTTGTTTCTTACAAAACCAAGACACAAGCCTATCACCAAGAAACTGGCAAGTTCTTGATGTGTTTTTTCTGTCTACCCTGCATCCAGCATAAGCTGAATCTGAGAATCCAGTTAATTCAAATTCAGAAGCTGTTGGATACCAGAGACCTAGATTAGGGCAACCCTTTATATATCTTAAAATCCTTTTTAATAAAATTAGATGAGATTATTTTGGGTTAACTTGAAACCTAGCAAAAATACAGGTAGCAACCATTATATCAGGCCTACTAGCTGCTAAATAAAGTAAAGAGCCAACAATTGCTCTGTATACTTCTGAATCAACAGGTTTCCCTGAATCATCATTATCAACAACAACATTTGATGGCATGGGTGTTTTCATGGTGGAAGAATCAGACATACCAAATCTTTTCACTAATTCCTAAGCATACTTAGATTGGGATATGAAGATTCCATTTGGAGTTTGCTTCACTTGAAGTCCAAGGAAGTATGATAATTCACCCATACTACTCATTTCAAATTTAGATTATATTAGAATGGAACATCTTTTGCATAAATTTGAATCAGTAGAGCCAAATATAATATCATCTACATATATTTGAACTGGCAAGATTTTATCTTTATGTATCCTGAAAAATAAGGTTTTATCTACTATGCCCCTACAGAAATTGTTTTCCAAAAGAAAACTAGCTAAAGTCTCATACCATGCTCTGGGAGCTTGTTTGAGACCATAGAGAGCATTATTAAGTTTAAATACATAAGAGGTATGAGTTGGAGAGATGAAACCTGGTGGTTGTTCCACATAGACTTCTTCTTTAATTTCTCTATTTAGAAATGCACTCTTCACATCCATTTGATGGACTTTGAACTTCTTATATGCAGCAAATGCATGAAAGATTCTGATTGCTTCTAACTTTGCAACTGGTGCAAAGGTCTGATCATAGTCTATTCCTTCTTCCTGTGAGTATCCTTGAGCTACTAGTCTAGCTTTATTTCTCACAAATGTTGCCTTGTTCATCTAGCTTGTTCCTGTAGACCCACTTAGTACCAATGACTGGATGACCCTTTGGTCTTGGAACCAAATCCCAAACATTGTTCATTTCAAATTGGTTGAGTTCCTCTTGCATTGCAAGAATCCAATTTGGATCTTGTTCTGCATCTGTTATGGATTGAGGTTCAACATGTGAGAGGAAACAAGTATGCATCTGATTTTGGTGTAGTTGATGCCTTGTTTGAACACCTGATGAAATATCTCCAATCACTTGTGAAATTGGATGATCTCTAACCGTGATGTGGTCAACAGTTGGAGTTGGTTCAGCAATAGTATCCACTTGGGGAATTTGTTCAGGTGTGATATCCTGTGGAGGATGTTCTGCTGTTATCTGATTTGAGATTTCAGCAAAATCTGGATGATCTTCCTCTTCACTTTCTTCCGCATCCTGCTGTATAGGATTTAAAAATTCTTCTTTCTGTAGAGCTAATTGATCTAGCTGCTCACATAGTGTATGTACCTGTAGATTTTCTATGGTAGAAGGATTCTTCTCCTTGTAAAACATGTTAGTTTCATCAAAGGAAACATGCATAAATTCTTCAATTTTGAGAGAGGATTTGTTATAAATCCTATATGCTTTGCTGACCAATGAATATCCTAAGAAAATTCCTTCTTCAGATTTTGGTTTAAATTTCCTAAGGTATTTCTTATTATTATTGTGAACAAAACATCGGCAGCCAAATGCTCTAAAATAATTAACTTTAGGTTTCTTCCCTTTAAGTAACTCATAAGGAGTCTTACCCTTAAGTTTGTGTATCAAACTTCTATTCAAAACATAGTTTGCTGTGCTAACAGCCTATGCCCAAAAAGATAGGGGCAAATTAGCATCTGCAAGCAATGTTCTTTCTGATTCAATTAGAGTTCTATTTTTCCTTTCAACTACCCCATTTTGTTGAGGAGTTCTAGGAGCTGAGAAACAATGCCTGATACCTTCCATCTCATAGAATTCTTGCATGAGAAGAGACTCAAACTCAGTGCCATGATCACTTCTGATCAATGCAACTACAGTAGAGTACTCAATCTATATTCTCTTAAGAAAGTCTGTAAGAACTTTAAAGTTATCTGACTTTTCTCTCAAAAAGAACACCCAAGTGAATCTAGAGAAGTCATCTACAATAACTAGAGTGTAAGACTTCCTCCCTAAACTCTTTATTGTTATAGGTCCAAAAAGTTCCATATGTAGTAAATATAAGATTCTAGGTGAATCACTTTTAGATAATGATTTAAAACTGTTTTTAGTTTGCTTGCCTAGTTGACATGCCCTACAAAGACCTTCTTTCTTGTATGAACCTGATGGTAAGCCTCTAACAAGATTGTCCTTAGATAATTTAGCAATGGTCCTAAGGTTTACATGTCCTAATCTCTTATGTCATAGTTCAGTAGGTTTGATTAATTCATTAAATAAACAGATTTCTGATGTAGGTGAATTGAAATTTACTAGATAAATATTACCTTGCCTAATCCCTGATAAGACAATAACATTATCAGAAGATTTGAAAAGTCATTTCAATTTATTAAAGGTTACCTGATACCCTTCATCACATAATTGACTTATGCTGATGAGGTTGTGCTTTAGTCCCTTGACATAAGCTACCTCTTTGAAGGTGACTTCTCCGACCTTGACTTTTCCATAGCCTTTTTTTAGTCCATAGTTGGAATTTCCAAATATTACTTTTGGTCCAAGCTTTGCCTTGTAGTTGTTCAGGTTGGCCTTGTTTCCTGTCATATGCTTTGAGCAGCCACTATCCAAATACCATTTTTCATTTATCTTTGGATAGTTGTGCACCTGCAGAAACAAAAACATAAACTAGTTGTTTTTGACCAAGACTACCTTGGGTCCTTTTATGTTACCACAAAATTTAGAGATAAAGGACATTTCAGGCTGATCCTTATAGCCTTGTGGATGATATCTACTTGGAGGTATTATCCATTCAGTAAAAGGATTTTTAGTTTGTTTAGAATTAGAATTCCTAAAATTTTCTGTATAGTATCTGTTCGACGAATTTGGATGAATTCGTCGATCGTTGTTCAAAGAATGTCGAGCGCCGTCCATGTAATAACTATATTGAAAATCTGTTTTCAGTTTTCGTCGATCTCCGTTCGACAAATTGAAGTCCTTTTGTCGAGCTCCGTTCGACGAATTCTTTTGAATTCTTTTATTCTTAACAGACTTACTTGAAACATCTTTATTTCTTTCTGCACCCTCTTTGCCCTTAGCAGAAACGAATTTTATGGGTGTAGAGAGGATGTTTCTCTTAATTAGAGGTGGCTCACTTGATGAAGCACCCAAGCCCAGTTTGCTATTAAGTCTAGCATTAACTGTGCTTGTAATGTCCATTAGTTTGATGCTTCTCCCATTTAGGGATTCTTCAAACTTCTTGGCTTCAGACAACTTATTCTCAATTAGAATAATGTGTTCCCTGGAGGCAGCCAAATCTTTTTTAAGATTAGCATTCTCTTCACTTATGTTTTCCATTTCAGCCAACTTATTTCTGAGAGAGATTATTTCCTTCTCAGATTTGATTAAGTCACAGCAAAGAACTTTGAATTCATCTTTGAATTCAATGGAATTGAAATCAAAGTTAGATATTACCTGATCAGCATCATTTTCTGCTTCTGATTCTGAATTTTCTTCATCATAATTGTTGACTGAGGCATTGATTGTCATCATGCAGAAGTTCTTCTCTTCTTCATTGTCTTTATCATAACTGGATGATGATGCATTTCCTGACCCACTGTCTGAGTCATAAATAGCCATCAGACACTGATCATTCTCCTTTGATTCTTCTTCATCATCAGATGAGCTGGATGATGATTCTGATTCAGTTTCACTCCAAGTTTCTGCTACAAAACCTCTTCACTTCTTTTTGTGCTTGTGGGAGGAAGATTTGCTGGAGTGTCTTCTTTCTTCCTTTTCCTTTCTCTTTTCTTTCTTCTGATTTTTTGGACAGTCTGGCAGAATGTGTCCAGGTTTCCTGCAACCATAACAAATAACTTCTTTAGGAGTTGATTTGTCATACCTTTGCTTTTCTCTTGATCTGGACATTTTCTTTCTGAAGTCCTTCTTAGCCATTTTGTAAAATCTCCTGGCTATGAGACTCATAACTTCCTCATCTTTTGGAGTCTTTTCTTCTTCTTCAGTAGCTTGGAAAACTATACTTCTCTCCTTCTTGGATGCTGGAGATGAAGTAGATTGCTCAGCTTCCCTGGATTTGACAAGCTGATCATAAGACTTGAGCTTGCCTAACAGTGTCTCAGTGGACATCTCATTGAGACTTCTGGCTTCCGTGATAGGCCAGATTCTAGAATCCCATGTGCTGGGGAAGCACATAAGAATTTTATCATTTATCTCAGTGATAGAGATCACTTTGTCCAGAGACTTCAGCTCATTGATTATGAGGCTGAGTGTATTTTACATATCAACAACTGTCTCTGTTTCTCCTTTCTTGAAATTCTCATACTGAGAAATAAGATGTGATCTCCTATCTTTCCTTTCATCAGCAGATCCCTCAACCATATTGGTGAGAGAGGTCCATATTTCTCTTGCTGAGGTACATTCCACCACTCTTTGAAAAATGTCATCTGACATTGTTTGAGCCAGAATATTCATGGCTTTTGCATCAGCACTCCTTTGCTTCTTTTGGGCTTCAGTCCATTCAGGAGTTGGGACAACATGGTTGTGTGATGTTGCTTCAGTGCTTGTAGATGTTGACGGAGTAAGAGGTTCTGTCAAAATAACATTGAAGATTTCCTCATAAATAGAATTCATATACAATCTAATCCTTGCTTTCCACAGTGCAAACTTACTGAGATAGCACATAGGAGGTCTTGTGTTGGAATACTCTTTGTTTTGTGCCATGAGTTTTAAACAAAAGAAAATGAAAAAGAAACTCTGAGAGAATTTAAGATCTAATTGATCTTTGGTTCAGGTGTTAGCCTGTAACAACCAAACCTCCTCTGATACCAATTGAAAGTGGAGGTTAGATCTTAAGTTACTCTACAGGGGGGGGTATTAAAACTTTTTCTGAGTTTTTATAGCGGAATTAAATTACTGTTATATATATATATGTGTAAGCAGTGTGAGATATATAAAACAGAAAAACTGAATAAATAAAAGCACACAGCACAGCACAGAGAAAATAATCAAACACAGAGGACACAAGGAAATATAGTTGTTCCCCAATAAATCTGGGTAGTCCACTCTTCTACCACCCTTGGTAGGAATCCACTAGGAGGGTTGATCAGGTGCCTTAGCACCAAGGTGATTTTGATCAGGTGTCCACACACCACATAGCTTTTGATAAGGTGCTCAAAACCAACTAGATTTTTTGATCAGGTGTCTTGCCACCAAGGAGTTACACTTTTGAAGGGAGTATTAACCATGTACAAGAGAGGTAAGAAAGAGGTTATAAGGTTCTTCTCTGTCAAGATGCTAAGAGAAGACACTAGTGGATTTGTTGTAAAGCTCCCCCTGTCTGATTGAAGTATTTGACAGATAGTGGAGAAGCTTTCTCTTAAAAATAGAGATCTTCTGTAGCAGATTGATCTGGAAGAAAATGTTCTTCAGATTCTTTGATGCTCTTTTAGAAGACTTGAACTTCGCAGCAGATGTCTGAGAGATTGATCTTGAAGATTGATGTTCTCAGAGAAGTTGAGATGCTGCTTGAGAAAGAAGAAGACTGAGAATGTTTTGACTGAGTGTTTTTCTTTTTCTGCTCTGTTCTTGTTCTTGTACTATCTCTGTAATCTGTTAGAATCAATTTGAATTCTGTAAATCCTTAGAGACAATAATGTCTGTCTTTGATATATTCTCCTTTTGTAATAGAATAATCAGACTTAAATCTTTTCTTGGAACTGCAACAGATACCAAACGACTTTGGCAGGTCTTTTAATCCTATAGCCGTGAAATATTACTTTGCATTAATTGTCAACGACTATCTTTGCCTTGGAATAAGCAAAGAAAGGAATATATTCAAAGAATATAATATCCTGACTTGAATAAGTCCAAAAATGTTTGAATAGAACCGTTAGAGTCGTCGATCTGTGATCAGAGAGTTGATAAATAACTGATCTTTAAGAATTAAATACTCTGGGGACTGTATTTATTGAACTGAGCTTCAATAAAGAATTTGTCGAGCGCTGGCTGGAATTCGTCGAACGTTGATCGAAATTCGTCGAGCATTGCTCAGAGAATGTCGAGCCCTGGTTGGCTACAATTCTTCAGTCTGCTGAGAGAAATTTGTCGAACGCCATACGCCATTTGTCGAACGCTGATTGACATTCGTCGAACGCCCTTAGCCATTTGTCGAACACTGAGAACTTAAATTTTCCTTAAGTTCTAGCTAATCTAACAGTCTAAAAACTTGACCCTTAGACTATACAATGGGGTCAACTTGATCCTAGTCAACACAATAATGATCCTAGCACAAATCAGTAATAGGGTTGTTCCAACAGACTCTTTTTGGGGCTCATGCTTGATGATTTTCCTTGTCCATTTAGAGATTAGAGCTATTAAGAGTCTTTTACTAGGAGGTATGGACA
The DNA here is from genome assembly GCA_033032865.1 of Dactylorhiza incarnata. Classification (NCBI taxonomy): domain Eukaryota; kingdom Viridiplantae; phylum Streptophyta; class Magnoliopsida; order Asparagales; family Orchidaceae; genus Dactylorhiza; species Dactylorhiza incarnata. The sequence goes on along the minus strand of JAWHQI010000124.1, from coordinate 2,551,366 downwards.
CTCCCTTTGATTTGCATAGATTTTTGTAATTGTGCTTCAATATCTACCTCATAATGCACAGATAAGAGCTTTCTTTTTGAATATATTTATGGGAGATGAGCTTCAGAAGATAGTCACCCCAGTTAATTTTCTTGCTTAGGATCAACACTCCCATAAGGTGTAGCTGTGCATTAGTAACAACATCATGTGCGAAAATCTTGCACAATAGGACCTTTCCTACAATATCAGCCCGAAAACTGTATTCTTCAGAAAAGTCATTCTTTTTTAAATTGAAAGGTGTAGTCCTTTAGAAGTTTATGACTTTGCGTAATTCTTTTATCTCCGAGTTAGATGATTTTGCATCATCGTCGTCTGACTGGAGATCAAAAGTTTCTTGTATTGAGTCTGCAAAGATTCTGACTTTGGTTCCAGTAATAGTTCCTTGCATAGATGTCACAACCCGCATTTTCCCAACATTTAAAATGCTATCAGAGTAGCGAAAGCTACGCATTGTGATGCCACGTCACGTAGGGGACGCCTACTGACGTTAAGGCAATTCATCCTTCTTCGCAGTCAAGCAAACATTATTATTACTCAAAGAGATTTAAATATATTTTATGCAAAAAGATTAGCAAGCTGCGTCCCTCGGCTAGGTGGATCAACTAGTCCACGCTTTTAAAATATAGTTTTACGCAGCGGGAAAATACTTGATTTAATTACTTAGTGGACTAAGTGAACATGAAGACCTAGTGAGGTGCACCATGCAAGATTGAAAGTGTGGGTTTACTATATATAAAAGTAGATTTATCACGCGCAGAAAGTAGTGAAATTAACATTTCAAAACATGATATGCAATGCAACTAACAAGGGGCTATAAACCCAACCAATATCTAATCATTCCAGAACAAGTGTCCAAAAGTGAATCATAAGTAACAGCAGCAGTGAAACAATAATCTAACTAAACGGCACCACGGGTGTCAACACCTGACACGAACCCATGGGCCGACAAGTCCACAGAATACTCTACCTCAAAAGAGTCAGAAGACAGCGACTAAAGCAGCTCCGCACTAACACCTGCTACTGCCCGGAACCTGAGGCATTCAAAGAAAGAACACCTTAGAAACAAGTACAAGTGATGCAGAAAATAAGAAAGTAAGCAAACCTCCGCGAGACCGGAGGGAAATAGAAGCTGCAAGGGTCAGTCATGACAAAGCTAGCAGCAAGTAATCGACAGGAAAAGAAACAGCAGAAGTATCTAATCATCAGCAGAAAAGGAAACAGCAGAGCAACTATCAATCAGCAGGAAAAGCTCACCAAACAAAGGTGAGAACACAGGCGATAACAAAACTCGCCATAAGCAAAAGAAAAGTCATTCGTTTCCAAATTATTAATCATGTTACTCTTGTTCAGAATTATAGAGACTGATCAGCTCATCCAAAAGAAGAGCACCGCACTGGGGGCAAAAACCACACCGCGTACGGACTCCCAATCAAAATGCTGAAGAGGACACCGCACCGGGGGCAAAAACCACACCGCGTACGACCTCCAACAGAATGTATTAAATTAAAGAGCATCGCACTGGTGGCTCCGCCAACATCGTGTACGACCTCCAACAGAATTCATATTTTCATGCAATTTCAAAGGGAAAGGGGCGAGGCCCAACAGAACATGTCATATCATAAGGCAAGTAGCAAATGAGAAAAAAATTCAGGAGATATAAAGCTAACAAATATCCTTTTGTTTTTCTTATTGACTGGCATAATATCAGGTTATTAGCAGCAAAAATAGAGAATAAAACGGAGATACGGCGCAGTTAGATCAAAAGCACCGGCTTAAAGCGGTTATATGGTAAAGAGCAAGAGCAAGGGCAGGATCACCACTTGCCTTAGGTTTTGCTGGAAAAACTCTCTGAATCGCTCCCCGTTGTAGATCGGGTTACGAGAAGGCGAGAGGAGTCAAGATCTACAAGAGATCGGTCTAGAAAAGGTTAGGGTACAAAAGACCTAACGAAAAAAAGTTTCACAAAGCGGAAGGAAAATACCACGAGGACGAAGCTCTCGTCGAGAGCTTTCTGAATCTATGCTCGGCTCGCGATTTCGACCACCGGAGCTCCGTCGGTGGTGTCCGGAAGATTCGCGAGAACGCCACTCCCGTCGCTCGCTTTTCTCTCTGGTTCGGACAGAATGAAGAAGATGGCAACATCACAAACTTTAATAATAATAATAATATTATTATTATTATTATTATTATCATTATTATTAATAAATAAATGAAAAAGGAAACCGACGCATGCTGCTAAGGGGAGGAAGTCGACGCAGCTTTGAAGGGCTATCGACGCATGCTGCTAAGGGAGTCGACGCATGCTGCTAAGGGACGAAGTCGACGCAAGGGGGGGGGGGGGGGGGGGGGGGGGGGGGGGGGGGGGGGGGGGGGGGGGGGGGGGACGACGCATGCTTTGAGAGGGGCTGGAAGAAATCGACGCAGGGGGGGGAGAGGAATAACGCATGCGTTGAATTAATGTATATATACGTTAATAATCTGTTTATAATAATAATAATAATAATATTATTATTATTATTATTTTATCATAAAAAATAACGAACGCCGAATCCAATGAAAGTTCCGACTTAGGTGAACGGCGGCGCTACGAATCCAACGGCGAAGTCGGAATCAAAATCCGACGTGCCGTTTTCGAGATATAAATGGCGGAAGTTACGGCGAGCTTAAATATATACAAAACTTCTAAAATGCGCCGAGGCTCCAAAATGGCTCGGATCGCGACGAAACTTGACAGGCGAGTCTAAAATTAAATAATCTAATTTCCTAACGTAAAATTTTCCAATTCCGGGTCGTCGCAAATTTTTGTCGACTTGACCCAAACGGACGCGCAAACGGCAACGCGCAGCTAACTCGACGTTAGAATTAACGCCCCGACGTCATTAACACGCCAACACCGAATTAGACAAATACCGGAAAATCAGGGGCGTTACAGCCACTCCCCCTAAGAGAAATTTTCGTCCCGAAACTTGACATAAGGTTAGAAAAATAACCTAAAGTTAGGTACACAGTGTAGGAAAGAAGATTCAAGATGAATTATTAATTGTTGCAGGAACACCACTTGGGCAAAATATAAGGCACAGGAAAATAAATCCATCTGAGCTATTTAAACGAGAAAATGACAGGTGCAGGAAGAAGGAAAGGAGATTTTTTTACCTAAGCCATTAAAAGAAGAGGTGTGGATGAGATTCCCGCATTGCTGACTCCAGCTCCCATGTTGCGCTCTCGACGTCATGATTCCGCCAAAGAACTTTCACCATGGGAATAGATTTTATCCGTAACACCCGCTCTTTGGTCTCCAAAATGCGAATAGGCTCCTCAACGTAAGATAAATTGGGCTGAAACTGAGGTACCGAATCGAGGACTTGACGATTGCTGCGGACACACTTCCTTAACTGACTCACATGGAACACATCATGGACGCCAGGGAAGGTAGCAGGTAACTCCAATCTATAAGCGGACACTCCGATGCGCTCAACGACCTGAAATGGCCCAACATATCTGGGATCCAACTTGTGGTTCTTCCCAAATCTTTTAACACCTGGCATCGGAGAGACCTTCAGAAAAACACTGTCCCCAACTGCAAACTCCAGATCTGCCCTTCTTTGATTGGCATACTTTTCGTACCGCTCCTGAGCAACGCGGAGCTTCTCCCGAATATTAGTCACCGCCTCCTCCATTTCCATTAAAGCTTCCGGACCTAGCAACGGTCTCTCACCGACTTCGGCCCAAAACAGGGGAGTCCTGCAGCGCCTCCCATACAGCGCTTCAAAAGGGGCCATCTGCAGACTTTCTTGGAAGCTATTATTGTAAGCAAACTCCATGAGTCTGAGGCGCTCGTCCCAAGCTCCACCATGCTCCAAAGTGTAGCACCTGATCATGTCTTCCACGATCTGATTAACTCGCTCCGTTTAACCATTAGTCTGCGGATGATATGCGGTCAAAAACCTGAGGTCGGTGCCCAAAGCTCCTTGTAAGCTCTGCCAGAATCGCGACGTAAACCTGGAGTCTCGATCTGACACGATACTCACTGGCACTCCATGCAAACGAATGACCTCTTCCAAATATAACTCTGCTATCTTCTTCATAGAATAGCCGACTTTGAAGGGGACGAAATGCGCACACTTCGTCAAACGATCAACTATAACCCAGACTGAATCATGTCCACGAGGGGACCTCGGCAAACCCGTAATAAGGTCCATCAATATGCTTTCCCATTTCCACATGGGAATCTCCAAAGTGGTCAGTTTTCCTCCAGGCCTACCATGATCGGCCTTCACCCGCTTGCATGTGAAGCATTCCGATACAAATTTGGCAATGTCGTTCTTCATGCCCGACCACCACACGATTTGCTTCAGATCTCTATACATCTTGGTGGAACCCGGGTGGTAGGACACACTAGATCCATGAGCCTCCCTGCAAATCATAACTCGAATATCTTCCACCGCCGGGATACAGAATCTACCTCTATACAAGAGGGTACCAAGCTCATCAATGGAGAAATCAGATAGTTCTCCTTTCTCGGTCCTTCCTCATAGATGCTGAAGATCTGGGTCTTTTTTCTGATGTAACCTCGTGAGAGTGATCCACGAAGGCTCTTCTGCCTCCAAGCGAGAGCGCTCGCCACGGCTCACCGCCGAAATATCCATCAAAAGAAACTCCTCAACTAAGGCTTGAACAGATAAATTGAAGACCTGAGCCGTCTTCCTACTCAACGCATCGGCCACCACATTGGCCTTACCGGGATGATAAAGGATATCCACTTCATAATCAGCAACATATTCCAACCACCGGCGTTGGCGCAAATTCAGCTCTTTTTGTGTGAATACATATTTCAAGCTTTTATGATCAGTATAAATCTTGCACGCAGCGCCATACAATAAGTGTCTCCACAGCTTCAGGGCATAGATCACTGCCACAAACTCCAAATCATGGGTGGGGTAATTCTTCTCATGAACCTTCAATTGCCTAGATCCATAGGCGATCACCTTTCCCTCTTGCATCAGAACGCATCCAAGTCCGATGTGGGAAGCATCAACATACACCGCAAACTCCACTCCCTCAAAAGGCAGAATGAGAATTGGGGCAGAACACAACCTTCTCTTCAGCTCTTGGAAAGCCTCCTCACACTTATCACTCCAAATGAAGGTGGCATTCTTCTGCGTAAGCCGGGTCATCGGAGCGGACAATGTGGAGAAACCCTCCACAAATCTCCTATAATATCTGGCCAAACCCAAGAAACTCCTGATCTCCTTTGGAGTAGAAGGTCTCTTCCAATCCATCGCCGCTGAAATCTTGGCGGGATCAACGGAGATTCCATCCTTGCTCACCACATGTCCTAAAAAGGACACCTGAGGCAGCCAAAACTCGCACTTGCTCAGCTTAGCATACAACTTATGCTCTCTCAAGACAGACAGAACCTGACGCAAATGATAGGCATGCTCCTCATCACTGCGAGAATAGATGAGAACGTCGTCGACGAAGACGGCCAAAAAACGGTCAAGAAAGTCCTTGAATACTCGGTTCATCAGATCCATGAAAGCAGAAGGCGCGTTGTTCAAACCAAAGGACAACACGAGGAACTCAAAATGCCCGTACCGGGATCTAAAAGCCGTCAGAGGAATGTCTGAATCACGAACCCTAAACTGGTGGTAGCAAGAACGAAGATCAATCTTCGAGAATTTGGTGCACCCACGCAGCTGATCGAATAAATCATCAATTCGCGGCAACGGATATCTATTCTTGATCGTCACCTTGTTCAACTCCCGATAATCGATACACAGCCTCATGTAACCGTCCTTCTTCATCACAAAGAGAACAGGAGCAGCCCATGGAGAAGTGCTCGGTCTGATGAAACCACACTCCAGGAGTTCATCCAACTGAACATGCAATTCTTCTAATTCACGAGGCGCCATGCGGTACGGGGCCTTGGCAATGGGCCGGGTTCCTGGTTCGAGGTCTATGGAAAACTCCACCTCTCTTTCGGGAGGAAGAGCGGAAAGCTTGTCCGGAAAAACATCGGGGAACTCTCGCACCACCGGGATACCCTCCACGGTTGGCTCCACACGAGAAGCATCCACAGCGCAGATAGAAACCAGAAAACCCAAACAACCAGAAGCTAAAGCTCGACGGGCACGTACCGCAGAAATAATCGGAGAACTCTCCCGAGGAAGACCATAAACGCTCAAAGGACGTCCGTCACCCAACTTGAAATCTAGCCGCTTCTCCTTGCACTTGATCACGACATCATACTTGGACAACCAGTCCATCCCGAGAATCACGTCGAAATCTGCCAAATGTAGCATCTTCAAATCCGCTAGAACCTGGACACCGCCCAAAGAAATGGGGCACTCCCGGATACCCCGATCTGACGTAACCTGATCTCCAGACGGAAACTTAACGGACAAGGCACCATCCAACCGATCAACAGACCATCGGTGCCTATCAACAAAACTTCTAGCAACGAAAGAGTGAGACGCCCACGAATCAAACAGGACACGCGCCCACTTATTCTTCACCTTGAATTCACCTAAATAGGCGAGCGTCACTAAGCAACTAGTAAGCTAAATTTTTGAAAAGGAGAACAAGTTTGGAGGGAAGAAACTAACCAGATATCACGTGCGCTGAGGCTTGAGCCTCCTCTCTGGTCAGCACATTAAGCTTGCCTTTAGTCTTGCCCACGAACTGTGGGGGCGGCGGCAAGGCCTGCAGAGGAACCGCTGAAGTCACGGTCTGCGAATTCGGGCAGTCAGCCCTACGATGCCCTTTTTGTCCACATAGAAAACAACAACCAGCTTTCTTGTAACACCGAGCCGCCTCATGCCCGGGCTTAGAACAGAAAGAGCACACTGGGATTGCCTTGGGCGCGTCTTGAATTGCACTAACCTTTAACGGCTCCAGCGCCTCGAGCCTCTTGAAACACCTTTCAAACTGATGGCCTCGCTTGCCACAGAAGCTACAGTGCCCCACACCCCTCTTCTTCGAGTCCGAGTGAGACGCCTTAGAACTCTCCCGATCATCAGATTTCCTCTTATCACTCTTTATCTGCTGTCCACGAATCTTCGTCTTCTCAATAGATTCAGCCTTCAGTGCGGCCTCTACTGCTTCAGCATAAGTCTCTGACCCATAGGCGCTAGCCCACTGCTGGACGTCGCCAGTGAGACCACCCAAAAACCGCTTCACTCTACCTTCCTCCGAGGCCACCAACTCGGGGGAGAATCTACTCAACTTGCTGAACTCGATCTCGTACTCACTGACGGTGAGCTGCCTCTGCTTCAGATGCAGAAAGTTGTTCATCAATCGGTCGCGCTCAACTGAAGGGTGGAACTTCTTAAGCAACAACTTTTTAAACGTCTCCTAAGAGCATCCCTCGGCGAGACCTTCCTTCTCCCTAATCCACCAACCTTTCGCCAAACCCTTCAGTTGATAAGCAGCCACCATCACCTTTGAAGCCTCCGAGATACCTGAATAGGAGAACATTGTTAAAATTTTTGATTGGACCGTTTAGGAGTAAGCAGGAGTTGTATCAACAAGAGTTATAGCCAAACAACCACAATGCCAAAACCAGCAATACAAGAAATCTTTATTGAAATAATACTGCTTTACAATGCGAGGCATACATGGCGAGACATGATTCATAAGAATCACGGAGACGAGAAGAACAAACACACCAAAAACAGAAACCGGCGGTCTGCCAGAAAGAGACCGCACGGATGCAACAAAGGTTCAGACCGCCCGGACTGTTCTGCTGTACTCCCAGACCGCTTACACAGTCAGACCGCAGAAACACCTTGAGACCGCGCGAACAGGAGCAGACAAACTGCACTGCCAGACCGCAATCTCAGCCCGCACGAACTGAAGCTTATTCAACTGAACAAAGAACTGAAGCTGTCGCCAGACCGAACTCAGATCGCCTAACCGCTGAAGGTCGCCTGATCGCTGAGTTTACTGCGAACAGTACAAGAACACTAAACCAGTTTGCTGACAAGCCGCAGACGAACTGTTTATTCGAGCCACCGGAAATCACCAAGGAAGGAGACCGCAACCTGCTGACCGCAAACAGTTCTCGTTATGAATGACGGGCCATGCACTCCTATTTATAGGCGGGTGGACGGATGTCGTCACCGCACAAACCGGGATACAGTCACCACCCATCAGCTCGCGAACGGTCTCCAAAACCAGACCGCGCGAACACATCACTTGGACAAAATTCAGTCCAAGACCGAAGTCAGCAGCAAGTCGCGCACAAGCCGTGCAGACACAGCGATCACCCTTCCTGAGATCGCCAACACAGAGAAGCAACTGGCCGACTTGAACCAAGTCGCCAGAACAGCACAATCAGGCCGCCCGGTCACAGCGGTCAACCAAGAACAGACCGACAAGAACAAGACCGGAAACAACCTGCTACAGGTCGCCAGAACCAGCGACCAAAACCAAGAAGCAAGCTGGCCGATCACACCAGATCGCCAGACCCAAACTGCCAGAGAACCAGCACAGACCGCGCGGTCTCTGCGGTCTCCAGCCTCCAGAACGGCCGGACTCCTTTCCACTTCACTTCAACAATTTCAACACTCCCCCTTGAAGTGGGAAGTGGAAACTAGCCCGAGCAACTCCCTTAACCGAGTAAACGGTCCCTTCGCCAGCGGCTTTGTGAAGATGTCTGCGACATTGTCCGCACTTCGAACATGCTCTACCATAAGAGATCCTCCCAACACCTTTTCACGAATGAAATGATGCTCAATCTCAATATGCTTGGTCCTCGCGTGACAGACTGGATTGTTGACCAGTTTGAGAGCACTCTCATTGTCCCCGCGTAGCATAGTGGGACCTCGAACCTCCTGATGAACGTCCTCTACCAACCTCCTGAGCCAAACGGCTTCCTGAGCTGCCAAAGCCGAAGCCTTGTACTCCGCTTCCGTGGTAGATACAGACACCGAGTCTTGCTTTTTGCTGCACCAAGAGATAGCTGTGGGACCCGTCATAAAGACATAACCAGACGTTGATCTCCGATCATCCACGTCTCCCCCATAATCAGCATCCATGAAACCATGCAACTCCAAGCTTGACCCTCTCCTATATAGGAGACCCAAATCAGAGGTCGACTTCACATACTTCAGTATGCCTTTAGCCGCCAGAAGATGAGTTTTTCGTGGTTCCGCCATGTACCGACTCACTTTGCCAACTGCATAAGCAATATCCGGCCTTGTGATCGTCAAATAGATCAAGCTCCCAACCAGAGCTCGGAATACCAACGGATCAGATAAGATTCTCCCCTCATCCTTCCGAAGCTTATGATGTTGCTCCAAAGGTATAGAGCTGCTCTTCCCTTCCTTCATGCCAAATCGTTTCACGATTCGCTCTGCATATCCTTCCTGAGAAATGAGCACTCCGCTCTCCCGTCTCTGGACCTCGAGTCCAAGGAAATGATGAAGCTCCCCTAGATCCTTCATCTCAAACCTGATAGAAAGCTCAGCCCTGAGTCTTGCAACAGCTTCCTTCGAGTTCCCGGTGACAATCATGTCATCCACATACAGCAGCACAATCACCCGAAGCACCCCTTCCTTCTTGATGAACAAGCTAGAATCAGAGTCTGAAGCAACGAATCCACAGAATAAGAGATATTCTGCAATCTTCCCGTACCACGCCCGAGGCGCTTGCTTCAACCCGTACAGGCCCTTCTTCAATTTGCAAACATATTCTGGATACTCCTTCGAGATGAAGCCTTGCGGTTGAATCATGAAGATATCTTTGTCAATCTCGCCGTATAAGAAAGCATTCTTCACGTCGAGTTGCCAAATCTCCCAACCACTCGAAGCCGCCAAGGCAATAACAAATCGAACCGAAGTCATCTTTGCCACTGGACTAAATGTTTCATCATAATCTTCTCCGTACTGCTGTGAGAACCCACGAGCTACAAGGCGAGCCTTGTAACGCTCGATACTACCGTCAGCTTTTTTCTTCAGCTTGAAGACCCACTTGCAAGTGACAGGAGTAGTGCCCTTGGGCTTGGGCACAAGAGACCAGGTCTCATTCTTCTCGAGAGCTGTCATCTCTTCCTGCATAGCAATGTCCCACTCCTTCACACCTCTGGCCTTCTCAAAGCTCGACGGCTCCCTTTCATCTAAGGGACCAGCAAAGAAACAAGAAACAAAGTTCACCATGTTTCCTCCTGTGTATCGATCTGGTGGTTGAATAGTCCTCTTCGACCTCCTAAGAGGTTGCTCCTGACTAACCACCTCCTCAACCGCTTCTTCTGTGCAAGCTTCTTTCCCAGATGAACATGGAGCATCGCTCCCCTTGCTTCCAGAACCTGAAGCCTCCATCTCAGAGGTTGACACACCTGGAGCTCCTGGTGAAACAGGCAACTCCACTTGAAGACTTCCTGCAGCTTTTCCTCCTTCATCAACCCTGCCCTCTGGTAGTTCAACTCCTGAGCTCCCCTTGTAGGAAGTTACTTCATCGAACACCACATCCCGAGAAACAATTGACCTTCGTGTCTCAGGATCCATGCATCTCCATCCCTTCTTCCGCTCATCATACCCAACAAAGACTAGCTTCCTTGCTTTCGCATCAAGCTTTGTTCGAAGAGCATCAGGAATATGCACATAGCAGGTTGATCCAAACACCCGAAGGTGAGCAACACTCGGCTTCTCCTTGAACATTAGTTCGTGAGGGGTCTTCATGTTGATAGGACTTAGAGGCAATCTGTTGATGACATAAGCTGCGCAAGACATTCCCTCCGCCCAGAAGGACTTTGGAATACTCTTGGCATGAAGCCAGCATTTGCAAGTTTCCGTCAGATGACGGATCTTCCTTTCGGCAACGCCATTCTGCTGTGGAGTATGGGCACAAGTGAGCTCTCTCCGAACGCCGTGTTTCCTGCAAAAACTTGAGAACTCACCAGAGGTGAACTCCCCACCATTGTCAGTTCTCAACTTCTTCACCCGCAGGCCTAAACGACCTTCCACCAGCTCCTTGAACTCCACAAATTTAGCAAAGGCTTCTGACTTCTCTTTCATGAAATACACCCAGACATATCTGGTGTAGTCGTCAATCAACACCAACATGTATCTGTTGCCTCCAAGGCTTGGGGTGGCAGTCGGTCCCATCAAATCACCGTGGATGCATTCCAACGGCACTTTGCACCTTGTTTGCGATTTGTCAAATGGAAGTCGATGAGACTTACCAAACTGACATCCTTCGCAGACATGACCGTCTCCATAGGAAGACAAGCTAGGCAAGCCATTGACAAGGCCCTTTACAGCCATAGCCTTTAATTTGTCCATGCCTACATGCCCCAACCTTTCATGCCAAATGGCCGCGCCATCGTTTGTCCTCATCTTATCAACATAGGTACTTGTCGATAAAACGAACAAGTCCTTCACCCGCTTGCCGACATGAAAAACTTCTCCCTTTATCTCCGGTTGAGTTTTGAGAAACTTCACTTCTGTTGGGCCAAACAGAACGTGATAACCGGCATCGACCGCGTTGGTCACAGAGAAGAGATTTTTCTTCATACCAGGCACGTGATAAACACTCCTCAACGTGAGTGGACCCTTATCACTGCTCAGAGAGACGACTCCTTCGTGCTCTACTGGATGAATAGAATTATCAGCCGTAATGATAGCATTATTACCTGAGTAAGGCGCCAAAGAAGAGAACTTTGATCCATCTCCGGTGAGATGATGTCCACACCCTGAATCAACAATCCAGTCCTCTTCATAGTTGATGGAAGCCAAGGCTTTAACGGGCATCACCGTTATATTAGACACAAAGGCTCCTCCCCATCCAACTTCACCAGACTTTGGCATCTCCTTCTCCACTACATGTCCCGGCTGAAGATTCACTCGACAATCTTTCTTGAAGTGCCCGGTCTTGTTGCATCTAAAGCACTTTGGTCCCTCACCTTTCTTCTTCCCATCAGACTTAGGAGCATAGCCCCTATCTTGCTGACCTGAAGTGGAGGGTCCATCATGACCCGGCTTCTTCTTCTCCCATTTCTTCTTCCTCTTCCCAGAGAACATCACATCACTTTCACCCCCGGAGATAGAAACCCCCGCCATCTATCTTGCTAAACTTTCTTGCGAAGCAAGAAGGTTCTCCAGCTCCAACAACGACGGTTGATTTGCCCAACCCTGAACTGAAGTCACAAAGGCAAGATACTCCTTCCGCAACCCGCGAATGATATGCCTCTTCAGTTTTGCCTCAGAGATTGGCTCATCAGGGTCCAAAGCAGAAATTTCTGCCGTGAGATTCTTCATCTTGAGGAAGAAGGTAGAAATAGAAAGATCACCTTGAGAGGCTTTAGCCAACTCATTTTCAAGAAACTGTAGCCTTGCTACATTCTTCTTATTGAACAATCCATCCAAGGATGTCCAGATCTCCGCAGCAGATTTACATCCGATAATATGATCAAACAGCTCTGGTGAGATAGTCCTCTTGAGAGTGAACTCTGCCTTAGCATTCAACCTCCTCCAAAGCCTCACCTCTGCCATATTATCACCTGCTGGAAACACCTCCTGTGTGTCTTCTCCGCCGACTATCTCCCAAAGATCCTCGCCAATCAAATAACTCTCCATACATGACTTCCACTTTTTGAAGTTAGTCGATGTGAGGAGTTCAATACCAAGACCTCTTGCGAAACTGCCTTCCATGGCAATCAATGTGGTCTCTTCTTCACAAAGACGATGGCAACTCTAGTTGATCACTGCTTATCCACTCCAGGAACCTAGCTCTGATACCATGTTAAAATTTTTGATTGGACCGTTTAGGAGTAAGCAGGAGTTGTATCAACAAGAGTTATAGCCAAACAACCACAATGCCAAAACCAGCAATACAAGAAATCTTTATTGAAATAATACTGCTTTACAATGCGAGGCATACATGGCGAGACATGATTCATAAGAATCACGGAGACGAGAAGAACAAACACACCAAAAACAGAAATCGGCGGTCTGCCAGAAAGAGACCGCACGGATGCAACAAAGGTTCAGACCGCCCGGACTGTTCTGCTGTACTCCCAGACCGCTTACACAGTCAGACCGCAGAAACACCTTGAGACCGCGCGAACAGGAGCAGACAAACTGCACTGCCAGACCGCAATCTCAGCCCGCACGAACTGAAGCTTATTCAACTGAACAAAGAACTGAAGCTGTCGCCAGACCGAACTCAGATCGCCTAACCGCTGAAGGTCGCCTGATCGCTGAGTTTACTGCGAACAGTACAAGAACACTAAACCAGTTCGCTGACAAGCCGCAGACGAACTGTTTATTCGAGCCACCGGAAATCACCAAGGAAGGAGACCGCAACCTGCTGACCGCAAACAGTTCTCGTTATGAATGACGGGCCATGCACTCCTATTTATAGGCGGGTGGACGGATGTCGTCACCGCACAAACCGGGATACAGTCACCACCCATCAGCTCGCGAACGGTCTCCAAAACCAGACCGCGCGAACACATCACTTGGACAAAATTCAGTCCAAGACCGAAGTCAGCAGCAAGTCGCGCACAAGCCGTGCAGACACAGCGATCACCCTTCCTGAGATCGCCAACACAGAAAAGCAACTGGCCGACTTGAACCAAGTCGCCAGAACAGCACAATCAGGCCGCCCGGTCACAGCGGTCAACCAAGAACAGACCGACAAGAACAAGACCGGAAACAACCTGCTACAGGTCGCCAGAACCAGCGACCAAAACCAAGAAGCAAGCTGGCCGATCACACCAGATCGCCAGACCCAAACCGCCAGAGAACCAGCGCAGACCGCGCGGTCTCTGCGGTCTCCAGCCTCCAGACCGGCCGGACTCCTTTCCACTTCACTTCAACAATTTCAACATCACCTTTGAAGCCTCCGAGATACCTGAATAGGAGAACATCTCCTCCATGCTGATCACCAAGTCATCCAGGGCCATGAAGTCTTCCCTACCATCATAGGTAGGAGGTCCCAAACGCTGAAAGTGAGAAATGAAGTTCATCTCCGGCGGCAATGCCACTGGAGGCACCAGGGGAGCAGGAACGGCTGGGCTCACCACCGGTTCTTGCACAACAGGCTGCTGCGCCGAGGCAGCAGACACCAAGGACTGAATCTGATTCTGCATCGCAACCAACTATCTCGACAAGGCCTCATTGCTCTGTCGCAGGCTTTCGATCACGGACTCACTCTGACCACCAGAAGACTCTCCCTCAGGCAGGGGAGTCGATCGTGTCACTCTCCTACGAGAAATGTCTACAAGAATAATGGACATTCAATCAGAGACAGGCTTACAAAGCTTAAGCCAAACAGACTCGGAAAAATTCACGGATCGATTCGGAACAGGAAAGAAAACAACCTGCTATTGCTGCTACCTTGTTCTGGAATTTCATGTAATGATGCCATGATTAACTTAGGATGATGCACCATCATCCTATTGACTCTTGTGCTATGACATGAGTGCATGAACATTTAAATTTCTTTTCAAATCATGTGTGTACATATGTCATCTGGTATGTCTTTAACTTGGCACGCGTGCTTATGCGATGATATGAATGTATGCAGTGTTATGCATTCTAGAAAGAAGCCTTAATGCATGTTATGAGCGGCGTACACATGTAGTGTTATGCATCCCATACTACATAACATTACATGTAACGAAAAAGAAAACGTGCTAATGGGCATCCATGTAATGGTGGTTATGCATCCCATACTACATAACTGTCACATGTTGCCACCTATGGTGGATCCATATACAAACACATATTATGCATCCCATACTACATAATATGCCCCGTATACTTCTTATCATGCTATGAGTGTAGTGACTATGCTTCGGTCAAGACATATTGATGACATATCGGTGTGTGTATACAATGAAATGATCTAATGAGGTTCTGCTTAGGATAGTGGTTGTTTGGCTCACACGCCAACCCACCCAACTACCTTTTTCACAGAACCTCCCTCTGATACCAACTGTCACAACCCGCATTTTCCCAACATTTAAAATGCTATCAGAGTAGGGAAAGCTACGCATTGTGATGCCACGTCACGTAGGGGACGCCTACTGACGTTAAGGCAATTCATCCTTCTTCGCAGTCAAGCAAACATTATTATTAACTCAAAGAGATTTAAATATATTTTATGCAAAAAGATTAGCAAGCCGCGTCCCTAGGCTAGGTGGATCAACTAGTCCACGCTTTTAAAATATAGTTTTACGCAGCGGGAAAATACTTGATTTAATTACTTAGTGGCCTAAGTGAACATGAAGACCTAGTGAGGTGCACCATGCAAGATTGAATGTGTGGGTTTACTATATATAAAAGTAGATTTATCACGCGCAGAAAGTAGTGAAATTAACATTTCAAAACATGATATGCAATGCAACAATTACCTTAACATATCTAACAAGGGCTATAAACCCAACCAATATCTAATCATTCCAGAACAAGTGTCCAAAAGTGAACCATAAGTAATAGCAGCAGTGAAACAATAATCTAACTAAACGGCACCACGGGTGTCAACACCTGACACGAACCCATGGGCCGACAAGTCCACAGAATACTCTACTTCAAAAGAGTCAGAAGACAGCGACTAAAGCAGCTCCGCACTAACACCTGCTACTGCCCAGAACCTGAGGCATTCAAAGAAAGAACACCTTAGAAACAAGTACAAGTGATGCAGAAAATAAGAAAGTAAGCAAACCTCCGCGAGACCGGAGGGAAACAGAAGCTGCAAGGGTCAGTCATGACAAAGCTAGCAACAAGTAATCGACAGGAAAAGAAACAACAGAAGTATCTAATCATCAACAGAAAACGAAACAGCAGAGCAACTATCAATCAGCAGGAAAAGCTCACCAAACAAAGGTGAGAACACATGCGATAACAAAACTCGCCATAAGCAAAAGAAAAGCCATCCGTTTCCAAATTATTAATCATGTTACTCTTGTTCAGAATTATAGAGACTGATCAGCTCATCCAAAAGAAGAGCACCGCACCGGGGGCAAAAACCACACCGTGTACGGACTCCCAATCAAAATGCTTAAGAGGACACCACACCGGGGGCAAAAACCACACCGTGTACGACCTCCAACAGAATGTATTAAATTAAAGAGCATCGCACCGGTGGCTCCGCCAACATCGTGTACGACCTCCAACAGAATTCATATTTTCATGCAATTTCAAAGGGAAAGGGGCGAGGCCCAACATAACATGTCATATCATAAGGCAAGTAGCAAATGAGAAAAAAATTCAGGAGATATAAAGCTAACAAATATCCTTTTGTTTCTCTTATTGACTTGCATAATATCAGGTTATTAGCAGCAAAAATAGAGAATAAAACGGAGATACGGCGCAGTTAGATCAAAAGCACCGGCTTAAAGCGGTTATATGGCAAAGAGCAAGAGCAAGGGCAGGATCACCACTTGCCTTAGGTTTTGCTGGAAAAACTCTCTGAATCGCTCCCCGTTGTAGATCGGGTTACGAGAAGGCGAGAGGAGTCAAGATCTACAAGAGATCGGGCTAGAAAAGGTTAGGGCACAAAAGACCTAACGAAAAAAAGTTTCACAAAGCGGAAGGAAATTACCACGAGGACGAAGCTCTCGTCGAGAGCTTTCCGAATCTATGCTCGGCTCGCGATTTCGACCACCGGAGCTCCGTCGGTGGTGTCCGGAAGATTCGCGAGAACGCCACTCCCGTCGCTCGCTTTTCTCTCTGGTTCGGACAGAATGAAGAAGAAGGCAACATCACAAACTTTAATAATAATAATAATAATAATAATAATAATATCATTATTATTAATAAATAAATGAAAAAGGAAGCCGACGCATGCTGCTAGGGGCTGGAAGAAATCGACGCAAGGTGGGGGGGGAGAGGAATCAACGCATGCGTTGAATTAATGTATATATACGTTAATAATCTGTTTATAATAATAATAATAATAATAATATTATTATTATTATTATTATTTTATCATAAAAAATATCGAACGCCGAATCCAACGAAAGTTCCGCCTTAGGTGAACGGCGGCGCTACGAATCCAACGGCGAAGTCGGAATCAAAATCCGATGTGCCGTTTTTGAGATATAAATGGCGGAAGTTACGGCGAGCTTAAATATATACAAAACTTCTAAAATGCGCCGAGGCTCCAAAATGGCTCGGATCGCGACGAAACATGACAGGCGAGTCTTAAATTAAATAATTTAATTTCCTAACGTAAAATTTTCCAATTTCGGGTCGTCGCAAATTTTGGTCGACTTGACCCAAACGGACGCGAAAACTCGCAAACGGCAACGCGCCGCTAACTCGACGTTAGAAGTAACGCCCCGACGTCATTAACACGCCAACACTGAATTAGACAAATACCGGAAAATCAGGGGCATTACAATAGACCCATCCTCTTCAATGTGAACATTGCTTATAAATTCAATAAGTTCAGCATCATATAATATACATCTGGTTGATATGAGTTTTTTAAGTCCAAGATCGCTAAATAGCTGCAGGATGCCTTTGAATATGTCAGCAGCAACATCAAATGATGCAAGATCAATGTCAAACTCAGAGTTGATCTTTGGCGCCATTGGTACCTGCAATGACACTTAACAAATAGGAGAGAATGAAGACAAGGAAGAAGAAAGTGGGGAAGATGAAGAGTTTGAAAGAGTAATATATATAGTAGAAGTTCTGGTATTAGTAAACGATTCGTCGACAATTAGGGCACAATCGATGTAGTTTAAAAAAGTGTCGATGCATCGCGCTAAAATTAAGCAAAGCAAATATTTCTATGCACGCTCATGAAGTCGACGTTGCGTCGAGTTGTATTTGACGTAACTTCGAGTATTTTATACCAGATAAGTAATCGATGCATCCGTCAATTAATTTTGACATTGCATCGAATGAGTTCATTCTCTTCATAATCTGTCTGCACTCGATATTTCATCGAGTAGAAATCATCGGTGCGTCGATTTGTATTTGACTTAACATCAAATATCGACTTAAAATTTTAAGTCTGATGTTGTTTTTCCCAGCAATTATTTTTCATAGAAAATATGTTTTGCATATATTATATTATATGTTATTGAGCACCATCAAGCATTCCTAATGCATTGATGAATTGCATGCGCTTAACTTCATCAATGGGCTTTGTAAAGATATCAACCCTTTGATTTTAAGTGGACATAAATTCAAGGGATATTTTCCCTTTTTTTTACATTGTCCCTAAGAAAATGGTGCCTAATTTCTATGTGTTTGGTTCTACTATGCAGCACTGGATTTGATGCAATAGATATTGCACTTGAGCTGTCACAGAATATTGTTGAGTCTTTGATAGAAAAATTACAGTCAATTAATTGATTTTGCCTTCACAATATCTTTGAGCAATAGCTTCCAGCTGCTATATACTCAGCTTTAGCTGTGGAAGTAGAGACTGAGATTTGTTTTTTTGCTAAACCAAGAAATTTGTCTATCACCCAGGAATTGGCAAGTACATAATGTGCTCTTCCTATCCAGCCTACATCCTGTTAAAATTTCCTTAACCATGATATCTTCTGATTGATTTCAGCTCAGATACCAAGTTAAAACTTCTTAAAAGATAGAACTAAGTGCAGGAACACTATAACCATACAAAGCTAAGCAACCAGCAATAATAGAAGTACAAGACTATCTACCATTAATCTATCTCTTTACAATGTGAGGTATACTTGTGAGTCGTGATTTATAAGAACACAATGTGAAGAAACATAGAAACAACAAGGCAGCTGATGATCACAAAAACTGAGACCTCCAGAGACCGCTGAACCAGTCAGACTGCATGGTACCACTTAGACAATGTGAATATCATAAGTCGTCAAACTGTTATCTGCTATACCACAACCTGAAACTACACGAACTACTGACTTATTGAAATACTGATAAAAGAACTTGTTTGCACTTCTTAATCGCCTGACCATAGAAGCTGCTCGCGAACAGAGAACAGAATTTAACAAGCTGTCACCTGACCGCAACTTAGATCGCCTGACGACAATGTCGCCTGATCGCCGAGCTTACTACAAACAACACAAGAACTATAATACAGCCTGTATAGAAGAGACTGCTGGTGAACTGGTTATTCAAAGTTGGGAAAAACACCAAGGAAGAAGATCGTTGACTGCTGGCCGCTGACCTGCGAACACAATAAATGACCAAACCACTTCTAGACCGCGTGACCTCAAAAATGAGACCGGCAAAAATAACCCAAGCTTTAGTTCTTATAGTTCTCATCTAGAATGACGGGCCCTGCACCTTTATTTATATGCTGAAAAACAGATGTCGTCAATGCCCCAAAGATGTACAATAACCGCCCATCCAGATCGCGTGCGGTCTCTGCAAACTAGACTGCCCAACCACCAATACATGGACAACTTGTCGACCAAGGCAATAAGGATAGAGAACCCACACAAGCCATGCGGTCTCTGTGGTCTGACTTCTTCAGACAACACAGGTCACTTCCTCTTCCACTTCAAAAATTTAACACATCCAGCATAATCTACATCTAAGTAGCCTGCTAACTCAAATTCAGATTCTATTGGGTTCCGTAAGCCCAGTTCAAGGGTGCCATTTAGATATCTTAGAATATTTTTAACATAACTTAAATGTGATTCTTTGGGGTCTACCTGGAATCTAGCACAAACATATATGGCAAACATAATGTCTGTCATGCTGGATGTGAGATAGAAGAGGGAGCCAATGATTGCTCTAAAAGTTATCTGTTCAATGGATTGACCTGATTCATCTCTATCAATCACATCATTGGTATCTATGGGGTTTTTTTATGGTGGAGGCACTTTCCATCCCAAACATTTTGATAAGTTCCTTAATGTATTTGGATTGGGATATAAAGATGCCTTCATCACTTTGCTTCACTTGGTTACCAAAGAAAAATGATAGTTCCCATATGCTACTCATCTCAAATTTAGACTGCATTAGGTTAGCAAACCTTTTGCAAAGTCTTTGATCTATTGAGCCAAATATATTGTCATCAGCATAAATCTATACTATTAGTAATTGTGGTTTATGTGTTCTTGTGAATAGGGTTTTATCCTCCTTTCCTCTTTTAAATGAATGTTCTAGAAGGAAAGTGGATAAGGTCTCATACCAAGCTCTTGGTGCTTGCTTTGGACCATATTGTGCTTTATTTAATTTAAAAGCATGAGAGGGGAAAGATGGATTGACAAAACCTGGAGGTTCATCTACATAAACCTCTTCTTGGAGAGTGCCATTGAAGAAAGCACTCTTGACCTCCATCTAATAGACTTTGATCTTCTTGTAATCATTGGCAAGGAATAACCTTATTCCTTCTAGTCTTGCTACTGGAGCAAATGTATGGTTGTAGTCTATTCCTTCTTCTTTCCTATATCCTTGAGCCACTACTCTTGCATTATTCCTGACTATGAATCCATTTGAATCCAACTTATTTATATATACTCATTTAGTGCCTATGATAGGGTAATTTCTAGGCCTGTCAACAACAGTCCAGACCATATTCCTTTCAAACTGAGCTAGCTCTTCCTGCATGGCAACACTCCAGTGAGGATCATTGTCTACTTCCTCAAATTTCATAGGTTCATATTGGGTGAGGAAGCATTGCAACATAGCCTCAATTGATAGTTGGTTCCTTGTTCTAACTCCAAGAGTTATGTCTCCTATAATTTGAGAATGGGTGTGATCCTTGAGATTTGTTCTCTAAGGATTTGTTCTAGCCACATCAAGTGTAGGAGAGATCTCTTCAAGAAGTTCTTTAACATCATTTTTATGTTTAGCACCCTATAATTGCATTGGAAGATTACCTGACGTTGTGTTGTTAGTAGCTTCAATAGAGTCATCATTGTCTGAATTTGTTTTAGTACTATCTAGCTAATTATGTTGCCCAGTAGATGATCCTTCCCCATGTTATTTTATACACATTTTCTCCACCTCAGCAATAAGAGGGTCTTCTTCCTGTAAAATATTATTGGTGGAAGCTTCCTCCCCCTTGGAAAGTGTGTTAGTTTTATTAAAACTACATGCATAAACTCTTCTATTTTAAGAGTCCTTTTACTGTAGCACCTATAGGCCTTGCTTGATAATGAAAATCCCAAGAAGATACCATCATCAACCTTCTTGTAAAGTTTGGCAAGATGGCTCCTTCTTGTAAAGTTTGGCAAGATGGCTCTTTCCATTATTTAATATAAAGCAAGTGCAGTCAAATATCCTAAAATATGAGACAATATGTGCTTTTCTCTTTAAGAGTTCATAGGGAGTTTTTAACTTAGTCTTATGGATAAGACTTCTATTCAGAACATAGTTGACAGTATTAACTGCTTCAGCCAACAAGACTTAGGCAGGTTTGACTCAGCCAATAATATCCTTCCTTATTCAATTAGGGTTCTAATTTTCTTTTAAACTACCCCATTTTGTTGCGGAGATCGAGAATGTGAAAAGCTTTGTCTTATCCCTTCATCCTCACAAAATCTACAGATTATCTGATTTTCAAACTTTGCGCCATGGACACTTCTGATCATAGAAACTTTAGTGTTGAATTCATGTTGAACTTGTCTAATGAATCTTGAGAGGTCTTGAAAGTTTCACACTTAGCTCTCAGAAAGAACACCCAATTGAATCTACAAAAATCATCCACTACAACTAGAGTAAAGAACTTTTCTCCTAATCTCTGAGTGTATATTGGACAAAATAGGTCCATGTTCAATAGGTAAAGTCTTATAGGTGAGTCATTCTTACCAATTGGTTTGAATGACGACTTGGTTTGTTTACCCATTTGACAAGCTCTACATGATTTTTTTCTATACTTACCTTTTGGAAAGCCTTTAACTAGATTATTTTTAACCCTCTTGGCTATGGTCTTATGGTATTTATGACCAAGAATTCAAAGCCAAAGATCATTTCTGTCTTTGTCTGAATTGAATAGACATGTCTCCATTGTATTTGAGCTAAAGTAAACTATATATAGAGTGCCTTTTCTATAGCCAAATAACTCTATTATATCTAACATAGAGTTGACTATTTGGCATAGGTTGTGTGTGAATACCACTTTATATTCAGCATCACAAAGCTGACTAATGCTAATGAGATTATGTTGAAGACCTTCAACATAAGCTACTTTAAAAAAAAAGAGATGTCTCCAATTCTGATCATACCATAACCTTTAGTTTGACCACAGTTGGTGTCACCAAAAATTACTTTAGGGCCATCCTAGGCCTTATAGTGTTCCAGTAATTCTTTTTGTCCATTCATATGCTTGGAGCAACCACTATCTAAATAATATAATTGGTTTGTGGATGAACAAACCCTGACCTGCACATGCACTTAAACATTAGTTGGGACCCATGTTACCTTGGGCCCATTGCTTCTACCATTGTATAAGGTTCTGAAAGTGTAAGAAGGCCTTTCATGATACCCCTTAGGATGGAAGAGTGTTGGTCTGTTAAACCAACAACTTCTAGCATTATGTCTAACTCTATGATAATGATTACATTTAGGTGTGTGATTATAATTTTTAGTAAAAGATTTAGCATTAGATCTATTATGATTTCTTATTGGAAAATTGCTTTGACTGGAAGTTGACACAACTTTTTGGTTTCATCGATATGGAGTCGACGCTGGCATGAATTTGTGTCGAGAGGAAGTAGATGCAGCTTCATAATTGCGTCGATTAGAAGTCATCGCACTTACAGAGATGCGTTGAGTTGAAGTCAATGCATGTTCCTTGTTTTTATAGGTTTTAACTTTTGACACCTTACTTTTTATAGGCTTCTTTCCTATAACACCCAGATTATTAGATGAGCTAACCCTATTGAATATTGTGATTTTCTCAGGGTCTCCATGTATTATTATGATAGGTTGTTTATCCTTAGCTTTCACAAAATCCACACGGTTCTTCCAAGCAGGTTGGCCTGAAGCTTTTCCTGAGCTTTTTGGCTCAGCTCCTAACCCCGAGTTTTTGAATCTCATTGAGAGATTCTCAGATATATATTTGAGATTTTTACTCCTACCATTCAGCGAGTCCTCAAAGGCTTTTGCCTTTGCAAGCTCTTCTCTTAGTGTAATGTTTTCTACACTTAGTTCGTCAACTTGTTTTAATTTTCCTAGATCAATTCTAAGTTGATAACTTTCACTATAGTGATTTTCATCAGGCTTTTAACCTTTTAGTTTTTCTAATTCCTTCTTAAGAGTTTTTATTTTTATTTTTGCTTCTAAGTGATCTTGGCAGAAATCATTAAAACATTCTTTAAACTTATTAGAAGAGAAGTCAAAATTATCAAAGTAAGATACATGATCTTTTTCATCTTCAGAGAATGCCTCCAAAACCATCAAGCATGCTACTTCAGCAAATGTCTCTTCTTCACTATCAGATGAAGAACTTGACTTAAAGTCTGAGTCACTCCAGGTTTCAGCAATGAAATCTCTTTCTTTATTCTTGTCCTTCATCCTGAAGGACTACTTCTTGTGCTCCTTCTTATTAGCTTGATTCTTTGATCCTCGGGACATTTTGGAGCTATATGTCTTGACTTTTTGCATGAAAAGCAGATAATCTCCTTGATATGAGTTTTATCAAACTTGGCCTTACTAGTACTCCTTTCTTTTCTTTTGGAGTCATCAGTCTTTATCCATCTCCTGAATCTTCTGTCTTGGAGATTGAACATTTCTTCTTCAATAGTTGAAAGCTCTCCATCAGACACCTTCAATGCAATGGATTTTTCTTAAGGTGTATATATTTTATCCTTTGCTTCAGTCTTCATCCTACTCTTTAGTAGAAGCTCATAGGACTTTAGCTTGCTTAACATGACATCAGTGGTGATTTCCCTGTGGCATCTGGACTCTCTGATGGTCCAGATCCTTAAATCTCACATGCTTGTAAAGTACATGAGAAGTTTATCAATGATCTCTGTCAGTGAGATCTCCTTCTCTAGTTTTTGAGCTCATTGAAAATAATGTTGAATCTCTCTTACATTTCAGCAACTGATTCCTTAGCTTTCTTTTGAAGGTTCTCATACTGGATATGATAAGAGACCATTTGTCTTTTCTTTCATCAGAGCTTCCATCCACTATTCTTGATAGGGATTCCTAGATCTGCCTAGCTAACTGACAGTCATAAACTTTCTAGAAGATCTCATCAGACATTGTGGACACCAAGATGTTCATGTACTTGGCATCCTAGTCCTATAGTTTCTTTTTAGCTTCTGTCCATTCCTCTCTAGGAACTAGCTCATGTGTTGTGCTCCCACTAGCATCTTTCTTGTAACGTATTGGTGGACCTGAAAGCACAGAATTAAAGATTCCCTCATCAATAAAATTTATATACAATTTTATTTTGGCTTTCTAGAGTGTAAAATTTTTCAAGTCAGACACTACAGGTCTTGTAGATGCGAATCCTTTGAAATAATTAGAACTCATTTTTGAAAATAGATTTATATAATAGTTGATAATATTATAACTGTTTAAATCTTTATAATCAAGGTGTTAACCTTTATTTGACCAACCTACCTCTGATAATAATTGAAAGGGATGAACAGTTATGACATACACCTCTGAGAATTCTCTAGAGCGGGGAGGGGGGGGGGGGTGAATAGAGATTTAAAAAATATTTGCATAAACTATAAGATAAATTCAAATACCTATCAGATTTGCATTCACAATCACACAACAATAAATAATTGATCACAACATTAATAAAAATACAGAAAATGAAATAAAAAACAGTACAAAAAATAAGCAACACAGAAGACACCAAAACTATAGTAGTTCCCCAAAATCTGGGTACATGTACTCTTTTACCACTTTGGTAGCAATCCACTATCCCAGTGCCTGAGTCTTTTCATAAGGAGACTTATAGATCCAAAGACTTATTCATTTGATAAGGAGACTCTTAGAACTAATGACTAGATCTTTTGATAAGGAGATCTTGAACCAAAGACTCGATCTTTTGATAAAGAGATCTTGAACCAAACTGAATCCTTTGATGAGGGATTCTTAAAACTCTTTTCATTGTAAGAAGAAGTGAAAGAGAGAAAGAAAGAAAAGAAGAGAAGAGGTGAGAATTGTCTTCTAATTTGAATCCTCTGTCAGCAAATTTCTCTAAGGATTCTTAGCACTCTAGTGGACTGGATCTTATATATGATTAATCCTTAGTAAGAAGAAGAAAAGGATTGTTAAGCTTTTGATCTAGTGCTATCAGATGGTTGCAGCAGAGAGAAAGAAGAAGAAGTGTCTCTGTGAATTTTTCTATGTGTATGTTTGTATGGCAGAAGAGAGAATGAAGAAGAAGACTGCAGAATTCTCTATTCTCTTGTTATTGTATTTATCATCTTTCTTATCCTTATTACTTGTGTATATCAACCTCTGAATGATTTCAAATTTGTTCCACTAAGAGATTGTCTTCAGAAGGAATAAGATAATATGTTTCTATCTTGGTCTTCAACAATCCTGTCGACCTCTTCAAATTTCTTCCATAAGTAAATCAAAAATTCTGTCATAACTCTCTTTACAATTCAATTAACTTACATAGTTATTATATTCCAATAAACCTGAATGAAGGCCTCTAAAATTTCCATTATGGATAGATTTCGACGCTACTTCGATTTCTATAAGCGGATTCATCAAAATCTTCTTCAGACTAAGACTGTGTCAACTTAGCTGATAGTCAAAGTTGCATCGATATCTAATTAATGCTTGCATCAACTTCTGCCTTAGAAGATGCGCCGACAGCCAGTCAAAGTCACGTTGACTTCTAGTCGACATTATGTTGACTTCTAGTCGATGCATATTTGCTTTGGTTGAATTACTTCTTGATTTCATCTTTGCCTTTTTCATGACCTTGATTTGACTGACTTCCTAGGACATCTATGACCAAATTACCCTTTCTATACAATATGAGTAAATATCCTAGGATGTAAAATCACTTATGAATAATTTGTTAAGTTAAATCAATAGGGTTTTTCCTAACCAGGGAGGAAGTAAACAAGTTGTTGGAGGTAGGTTTTGTATCTAGTACCTAAGTTGGATCTCCAATATTGTAATGGTTAAAAAGAGTGATGGGAGGTGGAGGATATGTGTAGAATTTTCTTTATTAGATAAATCATATCCCAAGGATTGTTAACCAGAATCTCGAATTGATGCGCTGATAGATTTAGTTGTCAGTTTCCCTGTGATGAGTTTTTCAGATGTCTTTTCTGGTTATCATAAAATCCAAATGCACCCAATGGAGTTTAAGGATGTCTCCTTCATCATGGACGATGGATTCAATAATTATAAAATGATGCCATATGGGTTAAGAAATGCAGGGGCGACATACCAGAGAATGAAGGACCGGGTCTTCAGGGAGCAGCATGGAGAAACATGGAGGTCATTGTGGATAATCTGATGGTGAAAAGCAAGGATGTTGGGTCTCACTTCCATGATTTCGCGGAGACCTTTACCATGTTCCAAAAGTTCAAAATGAGGCTTAACCACTCAAAGTGTGTTTTTGGTGCGGGCAATAGAAAATTCCTTGGCCATCTCCTCACGCCGGCAGAGGTAGAGCCCAACCCCGATAAAGTTAGAGCAATCTTATACTTGGAGGTGCCTTGGAGTGTCAAAGAAGTACAATGCCTAATGGGAAAGCTGGCAGTGCTGAGTAGGTTCCTCTCCCGGGCAGGGGAGAAATTCTCACCCTTCATTAAGGTTCTGCGGGGGAATTAGAAATTTGAGTGGTTGCGGGAGTCCGAGGAGACCTTCCAGGCACTAAAGAAGCAACTTACGTAGGCTCCATTACTTCAAGGGCTGAGCGAATGGGAAAATACTTCCCTCTATTTCGGTGGGAGATGAGGCTATAAGATTGGTCCTGGTCTGAGAGGAGAGGAAGAAGAAGTTTCCCATTTACTATGTCAGTCGGGTCCCGAAGAAGGCGAAGCTCAGGTATCTCATTTTGGAGAAGTTAACTATCAACCGGATTACCTCGACTCAGATGCTCCGACCGTATTTTCAAGTGCACTCAATAAAGGTAGTGACCGATCACCCCCTAACCAACATCATATAAGGGGTAGAGCATTCAGGGAAGTTAGCCAATTGGTAAGTAAAGCGCAGCGAATTTGAAATCTCGTTCTCTACATAGTTATTGATGAAGGCGCAAGAGGTAGCTGACTTACTGGCAGAATATGTTGTTGAGGTGGAAGAGCCAGAGTCTTCCAGGCAAGTGGCCTTGGAGATGTTTGCGGATGGAGCATCAGGAAGGCACTCCCTTGGACGAGGAGTGATTTTGGTTAGTCCGTATGGTAGAAGAATAAAACATGTGATCGACATCCACTTCCTTGTCACCAACATCAAAGCCGAGTACGAGGCCATAGTCACGGGGCTTTGCTTGGCAAGGGAGTTAGGGATCCAGGATGTGAACGCTGTCACAGATTTTATAGTGGCAGTGTCGCAGGTCAAAGAGGAATTCGAAATAAGTGAGTGTACTCTCCTGCGATACCTGGCAGAGGTCAAGGGCCTCATCAGTTTGTTCCGCACTTTTTCCATTCAAGATATGCTGAGGGAGGAGAACAACTAAGCAAATCATTTGGCAATGTATGGCCCTGTGCGGGAGGATCAGTGACAGAGATACTTTAACCATCAATTAAGGAGGGTGAGTTGATGAAGATTGACCAACGACCCTCGTGGATGGACCCTTTCATCATTTTCTTGACCTCGAGGAGGTTCTCAGAAGGGGTTCTGGATAAAAGGCGGTTTAGGTATAAGTCTTCCTACTGCATACTATATGGTGGGGGCCTATACCGGAAGACTATTTCAGGTCTCTTGGGAAGGTGTGTAGCTGAGGAGGTGGTTCTGAGAGTTTTGGAAGTGATCCACTTTGGGGAATGCGACATACACTCAGAGACTCAGACCTTGGAAAAAAGGGTGTTATGACAAGGCTACTTTAGGCCGATGATCAGTAAGGATATGACGGAAGAAGCAAGGAGATGCAAGAAATGCCAACTCTTTGCACCGCTCAAGCTTCTACCAGCACAGAGGCTCTGGACGGTCATGACACCACGACCCTTTGCAATTTGGGGGATAGACCTGGTAGGCCCCTTCCCCTAAGCCAGTAGATAGAGAAAATTTCTGTCGGTCATGATAGATTATTTCTCAAAGTGGTTGTAGGTCAAGGAGTTAGACTTCGCAGGTAGTAAGGAACATTATTTTGGGGGAAATAATTTGCCGGTACGGGCTACCCCTTGCCATCATCACCAACAATAGGTCAAAATTCTCTAGTGAGGCATTCACTAGCTCCTACGACCAGTTGGGCATTGACCTTTGCTTTGCATCCGTCCATCACCCGCAAAAATATGGGTAGGTGGAGGCCATGAACATGGTCATAGTTAACTTGTTGAAAAAAAGATAGAAAACATGAAAGGAAATTGGGTGGAACAACTTCCCTTGATCCTTTGGGCCTTAAGAACCACACCCAGCATAACCACAAGAGAGACCCCTTTCAAACTCTCCCATGGGTCCGAGGCTATTTTATCGATAGAATTCGAGGTGAAGTCCCCAGGAGTTATCGCCGTGTTGGAAGGGGATGAGAAGTGGAGGATGGAGAATGAGGAAGAACAACAACTGTTAAGTGAAAGAAAATTTTGGGTTAAGTGTCCCCGAGAAGAAACTGTTGTCCGGGCTCTTACAAGCCTTCAGGGTAGGCTCCATCACTCGGGTGGTAGGAAAAGAAAGAAAATTATGGTTTAGGGCCCCCGAGAAGAAAACAACTCTTTGGGATCTTACAGCCCGGCAGGGCAGGCTCCCACACTCGGGTGGTAGGAAAAGAAAGAAAATTTTGGGTTAAGATCCCCTGAGAAGAAAAACATTGTCCGGACTCTTACATGCCGTCAGGGCAGGCTCCCTCACTCTGGTGGAAAGAAAAGAACAAAAAATTTGGGTTAAGAGACCCCAAAAAGAAAACTGATGTCCGAGCTCTTGCAAGTCGGCATGGCAGGCTCCCTCACTCGGGTTGCCAGAAAATAAAGAATATTTAGGGTTAAGAGCCCCGGAGAAGAAAACCATTGTCCGAGATCTTACAAGCTAGCAGGGCAGGCTCCCTCACTCGGGTGGCAGAAAAAGAAAGAAAATTTTGGGTTAAGATCCCCAGAGAAGAAAGCTGATGTCCAGGCTCTTACAAGCCGGTAGGACAGGCTCTCTCACTCGGGTGGAAGGAAAAGAAGAAAATATTGGTAAGATCCCCCGAGAAGAAAACTATTATTCGGGCCGTTACAAGCTGGCAGGGCAGGCTCCCTCACTCGGGTGGCAGGAAAAGAAAGAAAAGTTGGATAAGGGCCCCAATAAGAAAACCGTTATTCAGGCTCTTACAAGCCGGTAGGCCAGGCTCTCTTACTCGGGGAGCAGAAAAAAGAAAGAAAATTTTGGTTAAGATCCCCCGAGAATAAAACTGATGCCCGTGCTCTTACATGCCGACAGGGCAGACTCCATGACTCGGGTGGCAGAGAAGAAAAAAAATTTGGTTAAGGGCCCCGAGAAGAAAACTGCAGTCCAGGCTCCCACATGCCGGCAAGGCAAGCTCCCTCACTCAGGTGGCAGGTAAGTGTTCAGGAATGTTTAAGGACCCCTGAATAGAAAATCATTGACCAGGCTTTTACAAGTTGGCAGGGCGGACTTCCTCACTCGGGTGGTAGGAAAAAGGTTATGGTGAATGGAGGTCACCTAGAAGGATTCAAGGATGACTCGAAGGGTACATGATCAAGATCAATGAATCAAGATTTTTTGTAAATTGGTGAAGTAATGTTGCGAGCAGGACCACAAAACTCGACCTCACATATGAGGGGAATGGAGCGTGCTAGCTTATAGCTAATTTTATGAGTGGTATGGTTTCGAACCCGTCTTTGCGCAGGACGAATGTGAGCAGGCCAACATCATAATATGTGAATATTAACGTGATTAGCACATACTCAGCATGTTGGTGAGTACTTCTAGACAAACTCTCACGTTCGACGATTGATAAGGTGGTGAGTTGAAAGTTCTTGAAAATTTTATAAGTTTTTATACGAGCAGGGCGAGTGCCCTAGTTAGCAAAATCCTAACCAAACTCATCTCGAGCAGTAAGTATGAAGGGGAGAGCACATTTTACCTTGCACAAGTTGAGTGTGCCTCCCACTTGACCACTCTAGGGGCACGACAATTCACTTGAGCTTTTCAGCCCACAGCAAGTGGGGCAAGTGTGAGAAACCTCTCCTAATCAACAAGTACTATCTCGGGCTAAAAATGTGAGCTCAATACGCCTGCAAATACTGACATCTCAACTCGAGCTCTCGCCGGGTTAGAGGCTACAACTAATATCGAAGTCCCAATAATGCCACATGAACAAGGCGAGTATATGTTGTTGGATCTTGAGGCGCCCTTAGAGGGGGTGAATAAGGGTTTTAAAAAACTTTAATATGTAATAGAAAACTTTTGATATTTTATTAAAAGTAAGTTAAATCAAAAGTAAAGAGATAGAAATTAGAGATGAAATCAAATTTATTTAAAAAGAAAAGACATGATTATCATTTAAAAAATTGATTACAAAATCTGATTTCTATGAGGCTAGAAATCAAGGCGAAATATGAAAGACTCTTTTTGTTTTCTATAACGACTCGTATCCCTACGAACTGGTTGGCTTTAGCGGATATTTCCCAGATACGGCCTCAAGCTGCTCTAGACAATCCTTCCCCAGATATGGCCTCTTGAACCCCCTAGATCTACACCCTAGACCTAGTCACAAACACGAAGTAAATTTCATCCCTTAGTACTACCCAAACCTAGTTGCCAATACGAGGCAAATTTACTACAGGATTATAATAAAAAAGTTACAAACAAAATACAATACACAAATAAAAAAACTCCCTATGGAGAATTCTGGAGATAGCAAAGGCTCGCTGAATATTCTCGAAGTCGAAGCGTGTGTTCTTCGCGTTGAGTAAGCGTTGATCCGATCCTCCTTGAATTCTCCTCTTGAGTTTGTGTGGGAGATGATGGTCTAGAAAATCCGGCCATTAATGAGTTTCTGAATTGCTGGAATAGGGCTCTTAGTAATCATCATTGAAAAAGACGAAATCCATCTATTTATAGGACTGGACGCTAGCATCGGCCTTAAGGCTAACGCCTGGCATTGAACCAGTATAGAAATTTTTTTATGGCTCCGATCTTTAAAACAGGAAGGAGATTCTGCCTCTTTGGAAACATTCATTTTAGGCAACCTTAATGCTGGCATTGACTCAAACGCCTGGCGTTAAGCCAAATCATTCCTAAAATGCTCCTGCAATCATGGCAGCTTCCCTCCATTCTTTTTGCCCCTTAGCAGGAACGAAAGACAACGCCAGCGTTAAGAGTTAACACCGGGCATTAGCTCTCTTCTATTCTTTTCAGCTTGAGAGAAAGTCCAGACCAATAACAATATCCTAGTGTCATATTTGTTCAAACCTGCACGCTAAAAACACACTGGCAATCAAGATCAAATACAAGTAGGATTTGTTATTCTCAAATCAAAGGGATGTGGAAAGCCATGTTCCAATAATCTCCCCCTTTTGATAATAACAAATTCAATAGAGATAAATCAGATTCATATATAAGAGAGATGCGTTTTAGATGGGTATATGACACTTAGCAATATTGAGACAATAATTGGAATTATAGTTTGTTAGATTGTGCTCCCCCTACTTAAGTGCTCCCCCTTGGTGTATGCTCTCATAGAATAGATTTATGCTACCCCATAATCTAGTGAGTTCTACTCCTTTAATCATTATGATTTATCATTTTATTCTCCCCCTTTTGATATTACCAAAAGAGGGTGGAGTGAAACAAAACTAGAGTAAAGAAGACAAAAGTTGGGGCATAACTAAGAAAGGATTAAGAGTTTTGTGTAAACATAAAGTAAGTCATGATCGAGCTAAGGGAGAGAGTAGCACTGTTGAAATCGATTTCTCGGTCTCCTGTAGAGTTCGGGGCCCTCAGCAATCTGAGGGGCGACCAACACTTACTCCCCCCAAGGGAGAGCTCTAGGTTGAAGGTTGAGGAACTATGAACTGGACCAAGGGCTCGGCGAGGAGGTCCCACCACATACCCGGAAGATCTTAGAGCACTTCCGCTCCCAAGCCAATGCCGGGCTTGGGCACCACTGGAGGCTCTCCTCACCCCCTAGAGAGGAATTTGGGGAGGGAGAGAGAGGGAGAGAGCTAGCCTAGAACAAGATTGCCTCCAAATGGTGCCACCTTGGTCCAATTTATAGGATTTTGAACTTTGGCTGCAAATAGCCAAAAACTAGTCCGCGAAATTACCAAAATACCCTTGGAAATGGCCTGCGAATAGCCAAATCCCACTGTTCGAACAGGCTAAACACAGGTCATGGGCACCCCGACGAGCCAGAACCCTCGACGAACCAGAACCCTCGATGAGCCAGAACCCTCGACGAGCCAGAAACCCTCGACGAGCCAGAAACCTCGACGAGCCAGAACCCTCGACGAGCCAGAACCCTCGACAAGCCAGGACCCTCGACGAGCCAGAGCCTCGACGAGCCAGAACCCTCGACAAGCCAGAACCCTCGACGAGCTAGAACCCTCGACGAGCCAGAACCCTGGATGATCCAGAACCCTCGACAAGCCAGAAC
This sequence comes from Dactylorhiza incarnata, assembly GCA_033032865.1. NCBI lineage: Eukaryota > Viridiplantae > Streptophyta > Magnoliopsida > Asparagales > Orchidaceae > Dactylorhiza > Dactylorhiza incarnata. Next base: position 2,518,732 of record JAWHQI010000124.1, on the reverse strand, counting down.
CCTCAACGAGCCAGAACCATCGACGAGCCAGAACCCTTAACGAGACAGAACCCTCGATGAGCCAGAACCCTTGACGAGCCAGAACCCTCGACGAGCCAAAACCCTGGACAATCCAGATCCCTCGATGAGCCAGAACCCTCGACGAGCCAGAACCCTCGACGAGGCAGAGCCCTCGACGAGCCAGAACCCTCGACGAGCCAGATCCCTCGATGAGCCAGAACCCTCGAGGAGCCAGAACCCTCATCGAGCCAGAACCCTCGACGAGCCAGTACCCTGGACGAGCCATAACCCTCGACGAGCCAGAACCCTCGACGAGCCAGAACCCTCGACGAGCCAGAACCCTCGAGGAGACAAAACCCTCCAGGAGCCAGAACCCTCGACGAGCCAGAACCCTCGACGAGCGAGAACCCTCGACGAGCCAGAACCCTCACTAAGCCAGAACCCTCGACGAGCCAGAGCCCTCGACGAGCTAGAACCCTCGATGAGCCAGAACCCTCGATGAGCCAGATCCCTCGACGATCCAGAACCCTCGAGGAGCTAGAACCCTCATCGAGCCAGAACCCTGGACGAGCCAGTACCCTGGACGAGCCAGAACCCTCGACGAGCCAGAACCCTCAAGGAGACAGAACCCTCCAGGAGCCAGAACCCTCGACGAGCCAGATCCCTCGACGAGCGAGAACCCTCGACAAGCCAGAACCCTCACTGAGCCAGAACCCTCGACGAGCCAGAGCCCTCGACGAGCTAGAACCCTCGACGATCCAGAACTCTCGATGAGCCAGAACCCTCGACGAGACAGAACCCTCGACGAGCCAAAACCCTCCAAGATCTAGAACCCTCAACGAGCCAGAACCCTCGACGAGCCAGAAACCTCGACGAGCCATAACCCTGGACGATCCAGAACCCCCGACGAGCCAGAACCCCCGACGAGCCAGAACCCCCGATGAGCCAGAACCCCCGACGAGCCAGAACCCTCGACGAGCCAGAACCCTAGACGAGCCAGAACCCTCGACGAGCCAGAAACCTCGATGAGGGCTAGGAGAGCGAGAGGCCGGATACCTAACTGGCTTGCCCCCCGCAACCTCCTTTGAATATTCTGGGGCTACGCTTCTTGCCTGGGGCAGTGCCATTCGAAAATTTTGGACCTAAAGACATCTTGAGCCCCGGGGCACTCGGCGAATACAGGGTTGTACACAATCCCTGCTCTTTTTGAGCGAGGTACACGCTCGGAAAGCAAAGTCCAACCCTGCCTATTTGGCGAGTGCCTTCTGGAGAGTCCGGCTAGGGGAGCAATCTCAGGGGAAAAACACAACCTCCCTGAGAGGCCTTACTACCTCGCCGACTAGCTAGAGCCCGGCTAGCGGAGCCTCCTCGGGGGGAAAAAACACAACCTCCCCGAGAGGCCTTCCTGCCTCACCGACTAGCGAGAGCCCGGCTAGCTTAGCCTCCTCGGGGGAAAAAACACAACCTCCCTGAGAGGTCTTCCTGCCTCGCCGGCTATCAAGAACCCGGCTAGCGGAGCCTCCTCGGGGGAAAAAACACAACCTCCCCGAGAGGCCTTCCTGCCTCGCCGGCTAGCGAGAGCCCGGCTAGCGGAGCCTCCTCGAGGGAAAAAACACCACCTCCCCGAGAGGCCTTCCTGCCTTGCCGGCTAGCGAGATCCCGGCTAGCGGAGACTCCTAGGGGGAAAAACACAACCTCCCCGAGAGGCCTTCCTCCCTCGCCGGCTAGCGAGAGCCCGGCTAGCAGAGCCTCCTCGGTGGAAAAACACAACCTCCCTGAGGGGCATTCCTTCCTCGCCGGCTAGGGAGAGCCCGGCTAGCGAGAGCCTCCTCGGGGGAATAAACACAACCTCCCCTAGAGTCCTTCCTACCTTGCCGGCTAGCGAGAGCCCGGCTAGCGGAGCCTCCTCGGGGGAAAAAACACAACCTCCCCGAGAGGCCTTCCTTCCTCGCCGGCTAGCGAGAGTGATAAGTAGGATTTATGCGTATTTTAATTATAGTATTTAGGTTAAGTTTAGTATAATTTTGTAAATATTATTAATATTTTAGTTAGAAATCACTTCTTTTATAATTTTAGTTCTAAATATAGTTGTATTTTTGTTTTGCCGATTTTCTGGAGATTTTGGTCAAATTTCATAGTACACGCCATAGGTCACGCCCGTGACCCAGGGCGTGTAATCATAATACACTCCTAGAGTTGCTGCTGATGCGATTAGAGCCAAAATACACAGGTCACACCCGTGACCTGTGTCACGCCCCTTGTTCACGCCCGTGACCAAGGGCGTGTAACTTTAGAGATCACATTAAGCTTTCCACGTGGACCTGACAGCCGCCGTCGAGAAGTTGACCCAAGTCATGCCCGTGACCCAGAGTCACGCCCGTGACTTTTGTGCGTGATCCCTGCTTTCTGCCGCGCCAAATTCAAGCACATGCTGCATTGATTGAAGTCGTCCTGAGTCACGCTCGTGACCCAAATGTCACGCCCGTGTAATGCACAAATTTCTCCCGCCGTCATGCAAGCTCCATGCCGTCGTCCCAGCCGTGCAGATCAGTAATTACATGCCCCAGGTACACACCCGTGACCCATATTACACGGGCGTGTAATGCCCGAATTTCTCCCGCTGTCACGCAATCTCCCACGCCGCTATCCCCGCTGAATAACAAGTATTACACGCCCTAGGTCATGCCCGTGACCGAGGGCGTGTAACATGGAAATTTTTCCTATAAATTCAGAGGCTCCCCTCCAACATTCCATTCCCTTCCCCCTGCCCATTTGGGCTGTTCTTGTATAGTTTTCCTTATTTTTCATGTTTTAGTTAGTTTTTAATTAATGCAATTTCCTTTCTTAAGCTTAGTTTAATTTTTGTATTTTCATTCTATGCAAGCTAGTTTAGATTTACTTTCATGCAATGTAATGTAGCTTTCAATTTCTGTAATCTCCTTTTTTTATGAAATGAAATTTTGTTATCTCTTTCCTTTATGCAAACTCTCTTTCTTCCTCTTTATCTCTCTTTCTTGTTTTAATTTTTCCTTTAGCAAGTAATTAGTTGTTCTTGATTTTTGCAAGCTTCGATTTGAATTAATCTTCTCCTTATTATCGTATCTTCTCTCCTTCGATTTATTCTCGAAATATAACGATATCGAATTCATATTCTGATTATGAATTTTGGTATTTGTTTTCCTATTCTAGCTAGCCGAGAGGACGTGCGTACGAATCGATAACTCGAGAATAAAAAGAGTAGCACGCACCCCTCGAGAGAGGATGACGTAAATCTTCTGGATAGGAGTCAAATCCTATAGTGGGATTCACAACGTAAAGCAAGTCTTAGGTAATCAATTATAGGACGAGAGTCCGGTTGATTTTTCCTAAGCTTAGATGGGCATTAACCTCGAGAGAGGCATGTTCGAGCTTCGGGAATCCCCACGGTCAAGGCTTAGAGTTGAATGATAGTGTTTATCTTTTTTATTTCATTTCAAAGCGACTTTTAATCAAGTTTTATTTTCTTTCTTTATTTTTCATTCTCTTTTATTTTGTTGTAATTTAGTTCTCTTTTCCGCTCTCTCTCCGATAAAATAATAGTCCGCTTTCTCAAAGTAGAAGTACTCGACAAACCCGTGTTTAATACGACCTTAGTATTTTTATAAAATATCCTATATTATATACGATAAGGTATGCTTGCCTTCATCGAATATAGTTTTGGAAAATATCATCAATCTTCTTCGCATTTTCATAAATCATAAACCCTAAGAAGAAGATTAATTTTTCTTATCAAGTTTTTGGCGCCGTTGCCGGGGAAATTTTGTCGATATTTTGAAAAAAGAAACAACTATTACTTTTATTAAAAATTCAAAAAAAATTAATAAGTAACACTTATGTTTTATTTCTTTTAATTTTGTGTTTTGTCTTATGGTTTTGAAAGAAAATTTTTGCAGGTAATCGTGATGGTCGTCCGTCTCCAAATCAGGGGCGTACTTCATTTCCTCTACTTGTTTTTTTTCTTTCATAATCATGCTCTTGTATTTTCTATTATATTATTCTCCATACCTAGCTTTCAACATTGGGGACAATGTTTAATTTTAAGTATGAGGGTGTATTTCCCTTTCTTTTAAATTATAAAATCGTAGAAAATTTCCAAAAAAATTTGAAAATGACAAAATTTCAAAAATATTTGTGTACATAGTTTATTTTCGTTTTGTAAATAGTTTATTTCCTTTTTATTGTCTTTTACAAAAGAAAAATTAGTTTTTTCAAAAAAAAAAAATTAGAAAACCCAAAAATATTCAAAAAAAATTAGATAATCGAAAATTTAAATTCTCGGAAAGGATGCTTCGGGCTTGAATTCCCATCACAGCCTCTAGTACCTCGCGAGCCCTTCACCGGGTGGACCTCGGGAAGTCCAAGAATTAACAAAAAACTTAGGTTTATTAGTTTATGTTAGCATTTTTTGTATTTATTTCTTATCCAAAAATTCCAAAAAAAAGATAATATTAAAAATTCCAAAAAAAGATAATATCAAAAATTTCAAAAAAATTAAAATAACTTAGAAAAATCCCAAAAATATAATAAGCCCTTACTTTGGTTTTTGTCATTTTCAAAACCATTTTGAGTTTATTTATAAGCGTTTATATTTTTTTTGGTTTGCTAATCATTTATTCTATCATGGTTTGCTAAATCTTGTTTTTGTTTAAGTGATTTAGTGTTAAGAAATATTTTATGATTTTAATTTGATTAGAGATATTTCTTTAGCACTTCTTCTCTTTTATTTTAATTAGTTAGAATTTTTTAGTAATCTTGTTTAAACACTTTTAGATTTTAATTATTTCTACCTCAAGCTTTTTAAATCTTAGGAAAGTTTAAATTACTAAAATTTGCTCTCAAAATAATTTAATTTATAAGCTAGAAATCTTTTCTCTACCCTACCCCTTTGATGACATAAATAAAAAAAAGTATTAAAAGATCATATGTCATGGGAATAAGAGGATAAAATTCATTATTCCCTAAACATATGCACCCAAAATCATTTAAAAGATTATATGGCATGGAGTAAGAGGATGAAATTCATTACTCCTAAACATATACATTTTGGTATTTTATTAGAAGAGAATTTTAAAAGATTATATGACATGGAAAATGAGAGGATAAAATTCATCATTTTCCTAAACATATACAATAAAAACAAAAATTAAGCAAGGTGAGAGGATAAAATTCATCACCTTCTTTCTAAGATCTCTTCTTATGCCAAATTTTATGAACCCCCCATAACCCAATATCTTTGATCTAGATTTAAATTATGTTGTAGAGAGAGCAATACTTAGTAATTTACTTTTTTCCTTTAGCTTTTTCAAAGTTGTGGTTTTTAAAATTTTTAAATCTAATTTTGTTTACTTATTACTCAATTTTGTTAACTAGTTAACATTTTTGAGAACTCTTCGCTAAATATTTTTCTCTTATTATTCTAATTTCATAATTTAGGACTTAATTTGTCAATCCTTAAATTTTCTTTTTTAGCTTACTTATGATTCAATAAATTTTTAGGCATTAATTAAAAATTTTATTAAATGTCTTATAAATATTTCTCATACTTTTGCTCTGGAATAACAAAAGCTTAAGTATGAGGGTATTTGATAAGTAGGATTTATGAGTATTTTAATTATAGTATTTATGTTAAGTTTAGTATAATTTTGTAAATATTATTAATATTTTAGTTAAAAATCACTTCTTTTATAATTTTACTTCTAAATATAGTTGTATTTTTGTTTTGCAGATTTTCTGGAGATTTTGGTCAGATTTCATAGTACACGCCCTAGGTCAAGCCCGTGACCAAGGGCGTGTAATCATAATACACTCCTAGAGTTACTGCTGATGCGATTAGAGCCAAAATACACAGGTCACGCCCGTGACCTGTGTCACGCCCCTTGGTCACGCCCGTGACCAAGGGCGTATAACTTTAGAGATCACATCAAGCTTTCCACGTGGACCTGACAGCCGTCGTCAAGAAGTTGACCCAAGTCACGCCCGTGACCCAGAGTCACGCCCGTGACTTTTGCGCATGTTCCCTGCTTTCTGTCGCGCCAAATTCAAGCCCATGCGGCATTGATTGAAGTCGTCCTAAGTCACGCCCGTGACCCAAATGTCACGCCCGTGTAATGCATGATTTTCTCCCGCCATCACGAAAGCTCCATGCCGCCGTCCCATACGTGGAGATCAGTAATTACACGCCCCAGGTACAAGCCCGTGACCCATGTTACACGGGCGTGTAATGCCCGAATTTCTCCCGCCGTCACGCAATTGCCCATACCGCTGTCCCCGCTGCAGAACAAGTATTGCACGCCCTAGGTCACGCTCGTTACCGAGGGCGTGTAACCTGGAAATTTTTCCTATAAATTCAGAGGCTCCCCTCCAGCATTCCAATCCCTTCCCCCTTCCCATTTGGGCTGTTCTTGTATAGTTTTCCTTATTTTTCATGTTTTAGTTAGTTTTTAATTAATGCAATTTCCTTTCTTAAGCTTAGTTCAATTTTTGTATTTTCATTCCATGCAAGCTAGTTTAGATTTACTTTCATGCAATGTAATGTAGCTTTCAATTTATGTAATCTCCTTTTTTATTATGAAATGAAATTTTGTTATCTCTTTCTTTTATGCAAACTCTCTTTCTTCCTCTTTATCTCTCTTTCTTGTTTTAATTTTTCCTTTAGCAGGTAATTAGTTGTTCTTGATTTTTGCAAGCTTTGATTTGAATTAATCTTCTCCCTATTATCGTATCTTCTCTCCTTCGATTTATTCTCGAAATATAACGATATCGAATTCATATTCCGGTTATGAATTTTGGTATTTGTTTTCGTATTCTAGCTAGCCGAGAGGACTTGCGTACGAATCGATCACTCGAGAATAAATAGAGTTGCACACACCCCTCGAGAGAGGATGACGTAAATCTTCTGGATAGGAGTCAAATCCTATAGTGGGATTCACAACGTAAAGCAAGTCTTAGGTAATCAATTATAGGATGAGAGTCCGGTTGATTTTTCCTAAGCTTAGTTGGGCATTAACCTCGAGAGAGGCATGTTCGAGCTTCGGGAATCCCCACGGTCAAGGCATAGAGTTGAATGATAATGTTTATCTTTTTATTTCATTTCAAAGAGAGTTTTAATCAAGTTTTATTTTCTATCTTTATTTTTCGTTCTCTTTTATTTAGTTGTAATTTAGTTCTCTTTTCCGCTCTCTCTCTCTGATAAAATAATAGTCCGCTTTCTCGAAGTAGAAGTACTCGAAAAACCCGTGTTTAATACGACCTTGGTATTTTTATAAAATATCCTATATTATATATGATAAGGTACGCTTGCCTTCATCGAATATAGTTTTGGAAAATATCATTAATCTTCTTCGCATTTTCATAAATCGTAAACCCTAAGAAGAAGATTAATTTTTCATATAAGAGAGCTCGTCTAGCGGAGCCTTCTCGGGGGAAAAACACAACCTCCCCGAGAGGACTTCCTACCTCGCCGGCTAGCGAGAACCCGGCTAGCGGAGCCTGCTCGGGGGAAAAAACACAACCTTCCTGAGAGATCTTCCTGCCTCGCCGGCTAGCGAGAGCTGATGCACCAATCTCGCACACCGCTATAGGCGGTAGCTATACTGCGGCACGAAACGGCAGTGAACCGGTCGTTGTCAAGTTATAATATGAGGAAGTAAATCCCCAAGTATCGAATCTCTCAAGGAACACAGTAAGGTGGAGTTGACGTTCGAGGAAGGACTTGAGATCGTAGTCCTTTGGGTCGGATGGATTGCGGAAACGGGGGGTTGATTTGGTTGTGGAATATAAAGGAAAAATACTACAACTACTCCTATGCAATGTCGCTATGCAATGCTTCGCTTGGCGGGATGGAGACTACGTAGGCCTTGAGCGCGCTGCGTCGCAAGGGAGGATGGACGAGTAGGCAAGCGGATGGAGTGGGTCACACCAGCGGAGTGAGGGTCGCAAGCACCTCGTCAAGAAGCACGCCACTAGAAATTGCTAGTGCAGCACACCAACACTCACACCACAATCTCCACTAAATCACACCTCATACACACTTATAAACAAGATGATTTCATATAAATGAAATAACATTACACACATGGTTTATAGTGCTCATCATCAAAAGATAGAGAAATCCTACCCTAAATAACAAATCAAGAGGAAAATGAGTAAAGGAATCATCCACGTCCGAAGCCTTGTTGGGATTCACGGTAGGAATCGCTGGGTTATCAATCCACGTCCAAACTCGGTCCACAACTGCGTCCGGGGTAGAGGAGGGTTGTCACTTCCTCCCAATGACCCGTCTTCTTCATCTCACGACCCGATCTACTACGATACACGATCTCCTTGCTTGGTATTGATGTTCTTTGGGCTAGAATCCTCTCCTTGAAGGCTCTTGGATGATGGAGGGTGAAGGAGAACGAAGAGCCCCTGAAAACGGCACTGAAAAAGACCTAAAATGCGGATTAGGGCGGAAGAATTCGTGAAAACGCGTATTTATAGAAAGCAGAATTTTGAACGGGTACGATCAGTGGCGCACGACCAGTTATCGCGCGTGAAGGAATTCCAGTCATAGTGCGCGAAGAACCTGTAGCATAGTCCTGGACTGCAAAATGGCGCACGATCAGTGGCGCACGACCAGTGGTCGTGCGCACTATATCCAGTGGTCGTGCGAAGTGCCGGACAGGCCCATTTTAAATGAGTATTAATGCACGATCAGTAGAGCACAACCAGTGGTCGTGCGCACTAATGTCCAGTGCTCGTGCGCAGTGTTCCTATGCAGTTTTTGCGCCCCGGAACACTCGCACAACACCCGTGTCAACATGAAAGATCTTCGGTCCACGCAAATGGGCATTCCACACATTCTCAAATATATAAATTAAATTGCAACATAAAGCATGAGTAAGAAGATAATCATGAAAATACACCAAAACAGGCCTAAAAGTGCACATAGCATGGAATATCAAATATGAATGAAAACATGCCTAAAATGTAGTGCAAAGACTAGATAATCGGCCCAAATGAGTCCAAAAATATGTATATAATTGGGACTCATCAAGAGCCCGACTAGCGGAGCCTCATCGGGAAAAAAAAACAACCTCCCCGAGAGGCCTTCCTGCCTCGCCGGCTAGCAATAGCCCGGCTAGCGGTGCCTCCTCGGGGGAAAAACACAACCTCCTCGAGAGGTCTTCCTACCTCACCGGCTAGTGAGAGCCCGGCTAGCGGAGCCTCCTCGAGGGAAAAAAATGCAACCTCCCCGAGAGGCCTTCCTGCCTCGCCGGCTAGCGAGAGCCCGGCTAGCGGAGCCTCCTCGGGGGAAAAAACACAACCTCCCCGAGAGGCCTTCCTGCCTCGCCGGCTAGCTAGAGCCCGGCAGCGGAGCCTCCTCGGGGGAAAAAACACAACCTCCCCGAGAGGCCTTCCTCCCTCGCTGGCTAGCGAGAGCCCGGCTAGCGGAGCCTCCTCGGGGGAAAAACACAACCTCCCCGAGAGGCCTTCCTGCCTCGCCGGCTAGCGAGAGCCCGGCTAGCGGAGCCTCCTCGGGGGAAAAAAACACAACCTCCCCGAGAGGCCTTCCTGCCTCGCCGGCTAGCGAGAGCCCGGCTAGCGGAGCCTCCTCGGGGGAAAAAAACACAACCTCCCTGAGAGGCCTTCCTGCCTCGCCGGCTAGCGAGAGCCCGGCTAGCGGAGCCTCCTAGGGGGAAAAACACAACCTCCCCGAGAGGCCTTCCTACCTCGCCGACTAGAGAGAGCCCAGCTAGCGGAGCCTCCTCGGGGGAAAAAACACAACCTCCACGAGAGGCCTTCCTGCCTCGCCCGCTAGCGAGAGGCCGGCTAGCGAAGCCTCCTCGGGGGGAAAACACAACCTCCCTGAGAGGCCTTCCTGCCTTGCCGGCAAGCGAGAGCCCAGCTAGCGGAGCCTCCTCGGGGGAAAAAACACAACCTCCCCGAGAGGCCTTCTTACATCCCCGGCTAGCGAGAGCCCGGCAAGCGGAGCCTCTTCGGGGGAAAAACACAACCTCCCCGAGAGGTCTTCCTGCCTTGCCGGTTAGCGAGAGCCCGGCCAGCGCAGCCTCCTCGGGGGAAAAAACACAACCTCCCCGAGAGGCCTTCCTGCCTCACCGGCTAGCGATAGCCCGGCTAGCGGAGCCTCCTCGAGGGAAAAAACACAACCTCCCCGAGTGGTCTTCCTGCCTCGCCGGCTTGCGAGAGCCCGGCTAGCGGAGCCTCCTCGTGGGAAAAAAACATAACCTCCCCGAGAGGACTTCCTGCTTCGCCGGCTAGCGAGAGCCCGGCTAGCGGAGCCTCCTCGGGGGAAGAAACACAACCTCCCCGAGAGGCCTTCCTGCCTCGCCGGCTAGCGAGCGCCCAGCTAGCGGAGCCTCCTCGGGGGAAAAAACACAACCTACCCGGGAGGTCTTCCTGCCTCGCCGGCTAGCGAGTGCCACCTGGTGGGAAAAAACACAGCCTCCCCGAGGGGTCTTCCTACCCCACCGGCTAGCGAGAGCCCAGCTAGCGGAGCCATCACAGGGCTAGGTTTTGAATCTTTAGAACCTACCACCGAGTGAGCCTACATCCCTGCCAGCTAGGTGAGAGCCTGGTCAGCGGGTCTGCTTGGGGCCAACCTTGAGAACTTCCTGCTCCCTAGTGGTTCCCGACCCTGCCAGCTAGGTGGGATCCTGGTCAGCGGGCCAGCATCGGGGCTAAGGTCGACACCTTCTAGGAGCCAAGCTCAACTAGAAGTGGAGAGAAGGTCGACAGCTTCTAGGAGCCGAGCTCCACTAGAAGTGGATACAATGTCGACACCTTCTAGGAGCCAAGCTCGACTAGAGGCGGATACAAGGTCGACACACTCTAGGAGCCAGGCTCAACTAGAGGTGGATACAAGATCAACACACTCTAGGATCCAGGCTCAACTAGAGGTGGAGTATTTTCCTTCATACCCTGAGCGGTTCCCGGCCCTGCCAGCTAGGTGGGAGCCTGGTCAGTGGGCCAGCATCGGGGCTAAGCATTTTTTTTCCTGCCTCCGAGCGGTTCCCGGCCCTGCCAGCTAGGTGGGAGCCTGGTCAGCGGGCTAGCATCGGGGCTAACCTTGAGAACTTCCTTCCCCCGAGCGGTTCACGGCCCTGCCAGCTAGGTGGGAGCCAGGTCAGCGGGCCAGCCTCGGGGCTAAGTATTTTCCTTCCTGCCCCCGAGCGGTTCCCGACCCTGCTAGCAAGGTGGAAGCCTGGTCAGCAGGGCAACATCAGGGCTAACCTTGAGAACTTCCTGCCCCCGTGCACTTCCCGGCCCTGCCAGCTGGGTGGGAGCCTGGTCAGCGGGCAAGCATCGGGGCTAAGGGCGACACCTTTTAGGAGTCAAGCTCAACTAGTGGTGGATACAAGGTCGACACCTTCTAGGAGCCGAGATCAACTAGAAGTGGAGAGAAGGTCGACAACTCATAGGAGCCAAGCTCCACTAGAAGTGGATATAATGTCGACACGTTCTAGGAGCCAAGCTCGACTAGAGGCAGATACAAGGTCGACACACTCTAGGAGCCAAACTCAAGTAGAGGCAGATACAAGGTCGACACACTCTAGGAGCCAGGCTCAACTAGAGGTGGATACAAGGTCGACACACTCTAGGAGCCGAGCTCAACTAGAAGTGGAGAGAAGGTCGACAGCTTCTAGGAGCCGAGCTCCACTAGAAGTGGATACAATGTCGACACCTTCTAGGAGCCAAACTCGACTAGAGGAGGATACAAGGTCGACACACTCTAGGATCTAGGCTCAACTAGAGGAGAACACAAGGTCGACACACTCCAGGAGCCAGGCTCAACTAGAGGTGGATACAAGGTTGACACACTCTAGGATCCAGGCTCAACTAGAGGTGGAGTATTTTCTTTCCTGCCCCGAGCGGTTCCCAGCCCTGCCAGCTAGGTGGGAGCCTGGTCAGTGGGCCAGCATCAGGGCTAAGAATTTTCTTTCCTACCCCTGAGCGGTTCCCGGTCCTGCCAGCTAAGTGGGAGCCTGGTCAGCGGGCCAGCATCGGGGCTAACCTTGAGAACTTCCTGCCCCCGAGCGGTTCCCGGCCCTGCCAGCTAGGTGGGAGCCTGGTCAGCGGGCCAACATCGAGGCTAAGTATTTTCCTTCCTACCCCCGAGCGGTTCCCGGCCCTGCCAGCTAGGTGGGAGCCTGTTCAGCGGGCCAGCATCGGGGTTAACCTTGAGACTTCCTGCCCCCGAGCAGTTCTCGGCCCTACAAGTTGGGTCGGAGCCTGGTCAGCGGGCCAGCATCGGGGATACGGGCGACACCTTTTAGGAGCCAAGCTCAACTAGTGGTGGATACAAGGTCGACACCTTCTAGGAGCCGAGCTCAACTAGAAGTGGAGAGAAGGTCGACAGCTCCTAGGATCCGAGCTCCACTAGAAGTGGATACAATGTCGACACCTTCTAGGAGCCAAGCTCGACTAGAGGTGGATACAAGGTTGACACACTCTAAGAGCCAGGCTCAACTAGAGGCATATACAAGTTCGACAAACTCTAGGAGCCAGGATCAACTATTGGTGGATACAAGGTCGACACACTCTAGGAGCCGAGCTCAACTAGAAGTGGAGAGAAGGTCGACAGCTTCTAGGAGCCGAAATCCACTAGAAGTGGATACAATGTTGACACCTTCTAGGAGCCAATATCGAGTAGAGGCGGATACAAGGTCGACACACTCTAGGAGCCAGGTTCAACTAGAGGTGGATACAAGGTCGACACACTCTAGGAGCCAGGCTCAACTAGAGGTGGATACAAGTTCGACACACTCTAGGATCCAGGCTCAACTAGAGGTGAAGTATTTTCCTTCCTGCCCTGAGCGGTTCCCGGCCCTGCCAGCTAGGTGGGAGCCTGTTCAGCGGGACAGCATCGGGGCTAAGCATTTTCTTTCCAACCCCCGAGCGGTTCCCGGCCCTGCCAGCTAGGTGGGAGCCTGGTTAGCGGGCCAGCATCGGGGCTAACCTTCAGAACTTCCTGCTCCCGAGCGGTTCCCGGCCCTCCCAGTAAGGTGGGAGCCTGGTCAGCGGGCCAGCATCGGGGCTAAGTATTTTCTTTCCTGCCCCTGAGCGGTTCCCGGCCCTGCCAGCTAGGTGGGAGCCTGGTCAGCGGGCCAGCATTGGGGCTAAGTATTTTCTTGAAAAACTTTCATTATATTAATCATCCTAATACATGTGAGAAAACTAAGCATGAAAACGAAACATCACATTACAAGAAGTTAGGGATAGAAAATAAAACTAAGCATTGAAACAAAACTGAGTCTCCCACTCCCAGGCCTGGTCTTCCTCGACTTCTTCTGGTAGTTATTGTTGCTGCCTTGGACCCCTCGCATCCTTCATTTCCAAGAACTCAGGGCAAGCGAACGTCGCGTGACCCTCCTCCTTGTGGAAGTCACATTAGGGTAACACCACCCTATCCTCTCCTCTTCCTCTTCTTGCTGCTTTCCTGGCTTTCCTCCTTCTATCTCCACCAATCGCCATGGCTTGCTGAGGTGGTGGAGAGGGTGCGTTTGGTCCCTGCCTCCACCTCGGGCGGTTGGATCTTTTCCTTTTGAAGCCCGTCCTTCCTTGCTCTCGCGGAGTCGAAATGTCAGCCTCTGAGCTCGCCGGGCTATTGGGTAGCCGCCACCCGGGGTGGTCTCACCCACCCTCATTCACTCGACTCCTTTTTGGTAAGGGCGAGTGGGGGCCGAATGCCTCCCCGCTCGCACCCCTTTGGGGCTGGGCTAGAAGGGGCGGGGCGAGCTGGGAGGGCACCTACCTCCTGATCTCGCCCCCTTGCAGGGGTGGGGCGAGCTGGGAGGTCGCCTCCCTCCTGAGCTCGCCCACTTGAAGGGGCAGGGCAAGCTGGTACGCCTCCCTCCTGAGCTCGCCCCCTTGAAGGCGCGGGGCGAGCTGGGAGGGCGCTCCCCTCCTGAGCTCGCCACCTTGCATGGGCGGGGCGAGCTGGGAGGGCGCCTCCCTCCTGAGCTCGCCCCCTTGAAGGGGCGGGGCAAGCTGGGAGGGGGCCTCCCTCCTGCGCTTTCCCCCTTGAAGGGCCAATGCGAGCTGGGAAGGGGCCTCCCTCCTGAGCTCACCCCCTTGCAGGGGCGAGGCGAGCTGGGAGGGAGCCCCCTTCCTGAGCTCGCCCCCTTGGCGATGGGCGAGTGGGGGTATGGAACCTCCCTACATCCCCCCACCTGTACCTCTTTCCTGGACTATTGGTCGAGAGTTCCCTCGTCCACCTGCTGGGGCGGGACCTCCAGACCATCTCCTCTTTTGCCTTCGACTATCATGGCGAAAGCAACCTGGATGGTCTACACGACCTCTTGCTTGAAATTTTCGAACATCTCCAATGTCAGACCAGCCACCGGGGGTTGCGAGTGACCTGGGATGGATCTTCCTCTACCTCTGTCCATGGAGCTCAGCTTGAGAGTTTCTTGAGTTAGTCACACTCCACGCTCACCGCATCATAATGTTGAAATTGATTTCTCTGTCTCCTGTGGAGTTCGGGGACCTCAGCAAGCTGAGGGGTGACCAATACTTACTCCCCCCAAGGGAGAGCTCTAGGTTGAAGGTTGAGGAACTATGAACTGGACCAAGGGCTCGGCGAGGAGGTCCCACCACATACCCGGAAGATCTTAGAGCGCTTCCCCTCCAAAGCCAATGTCGGGCTTGGGCACCAATGGAGGCTCTCCTCACCCATAGAGAGAAATTTGGGGAGGGAAAGAGTGGGAGAGAGCTAGCCTAGAACAAGCTTGCTTCCAAATGGTGCCCCATTGGTCCTATTTATAGGATTTTGAACTTGGGCTACAAATAGACAAAAACTGGTCCGCGAAATTAACAAAATACCCTCGGAAATGGCCTGCGAATAGCCAAATCCCGATGTTTGAATAGGCTAAACGCAGGCCCTAGGAACCCCGACGATCCAGAACTCTCGACGAACCAGAACCCTCGACGACCCAGAACCCTCGACGACCCAGAACCCTCGACGAGCCAGGACCCTCAACGAGCCAGAGCCCTCGACGAGCCAGAACCCTCGACGAGCCAGAAGCCTCGATGAGCCAGAACCCTCGACGAGCCAGAACCCTCGAAGAGCCAGAACCCTCGACGAGCCAGAACCCTCGACGAGCCAGAACCCTCGACGAGACATAACCCTCGACGAGCCAGAACCCTCGACGAGCCAGAACCCTCGACGAGCCATAACCCTCGACGAGCCAGAACCTCGACGAGACAGAACCCTCGACGAGCCAGATCCCTCGACGAGCCAGAACCCTCGACGAGCTAGAGCCCTCGATGAGACAGAACCCTGGACGAGCCAGAACACTGGACGAGCCAGAACCCTTGGTGAGCCAGAACCCTCGACGAGCCAGAACCCTCGTCGAGACAGAACCCTGGACAAGCCAGAACCCTCGACGAGCCAGAACCCTCGACGAGCCAGACCCTCGACGATCCGGAACCCTCGAGGAGCCAGAACCCTTGACTAGCCAGAACCCTCGACGAGCCAGAACCCTCGACAAGGCAGAACCCTCGACGAGACAGAACCCTTGACGAGCCAGAACCCTCGACGAGCCAGAACCTCGAGGAGACAGAACCCTCGATGAGCCATATCCTTCGATGAGCCAGAACCCTCGATGAGCCAGAACCCTAGACGAGCCAGATCCCTCGACGAGCCAAAACCCTCGACGAGCTAGAGCCCTCGACGAGCAAGAACCCTCGACGAGCCTGAACCCTGGACGAGCCAGAACACTGGACTAGCCAGAACCCTTGGTGAGCCAGAACCCTCGACGAGCCAGAACCCTCGTCGAGCCAGAACCCTGGACGAGCCAGAACCCTGGACAAGCCAGAACCCTCGACGAGCCAGAACCCTCGACGAGCCAGAACCCTCGACGAGCCAGAACCCTCGACGAGCCAGAACCCTTGACTAGCCAGAACCCTCGACGAGCCAGAACCCTCGACAAGGCAGAACCCTCGACGAGACAGAACCCTTGACGAGCCAGAGCCCTTGACGAGCCAGAGCCCTCGACGAGCCAAAACCCTCGACGAGCCAGAACCCTCGACGAGGCAGAACCCTCGACGAGG
The DNA here is from genome assembly GCA_033032865.1 of Dactylorhiza incarnata. NCBI lineage: Eukaryota > Viridiplantae > Streptophyta > Magnoliopsida > Asparagales > Orchidaceae > Dactylorhiza > Dactylorhiza incarnata. The sequence continues at coordinate 2,502,640 of JAWHQI010000124.1, read as the reverse complement.
CAGAACCCTCGACGATCCAGAACCTTGGATGAGCCAGAACCATCGACGAGCCAGAACCCTCGACGAGCCAGAACCCTCGAAGAGCCAGAACCCTCGACGAGCCAGAACCCTCCACGAGCCAGAATCCTCGACGAGCCAGAACCGTCGACGAGCCAGAACCCTTGACGAGGGCTAGGCGAGTGGGAGGACGGCTACCTACCTGGCTCTCCCCCCTCCTTGGAATATCCTGGGGCTGCACTTCTTTCCCGGAGTAGTGCCATTTGAAAATATTGGACCTACAAACATCTTGAGCCCCGGGGCACTCGGCAAATACAGGGTTGTACAAGCACAACGGAAAAAATATATTATAAGCATGAAAGAATAACATTCCATGTTTTTACCAAAGGAATTCTACCACTTGCTTCTCAAAGTAATTATAAAACAATTTGCTGAAAGAAATGCAATATAGTTGGACTAGCATAAGTGAAGAAAAAAACTTTATAATTAAGCATGATAAAGCATGGTAAACACATACATGATCAAAATTGTAATGCGGAAAAGACAAAACAAAGTTGCTAAAAATTATCATTTTTGACAAAAAATATTTTTGTTATGGTTTGACACTAGACTCTTCACATTTGAGTATTAACTTTGAAAATTTTCATAACAAAAAGGCAAGCATGATTTAACATATGCAAAAAGATAGTAGCTACAATGTAACTAATTCATATTTCAAGTAAAATAATATTGTAGAAATCATGCATTGCAATCTAGTGCTTTTAATTGAGTTTTTAGAGAATTACGTAATATTGCATTAGAATCCAATTCTCATCTATACAAGTTTTACAATGATGGATGCATAAGGTGTTTTGATAAAAGTATACAAGTAAAATAATCAAAACACATGACATATGTAATGGAATAGTAACACCAATATTAAGATTTTAATCTTATAATTACTTTCACACATCAATTTTAGAAAGAAAAAATCAAGGCACATAAAAGGAGTAATACAACCAAGGTGCTTCACCCACACAATGCTCATTAGAACTTATCTGGGAGCGAGGTATTGCTTGGGGGATCACATAAGAATTTTTATTAATTTTTTATTTTTAGTAATATAAGACACATTATAATTCTTTCCAAGGTTCTCAACCTCACAATGACTATTAAGACTTATCAAGAGGGTGAGTATTGCTTGGTGGAGTTATCTTTGGCATTTTATTTCATGTTTTTTGTTTGGGCCAAAGGTCTCCGAATTCACTTGTTGTAGCAAACACTAAACAATATGGAACTAAAACTTCTATATGTAAAAGAACTTTATTGTTTGAATGAAGTTGTAAGTAATTTAGACATACAACTTAATGTGTTAAAACTATTAGACTACAAGACTAAGATTATGAGCACATGTAGATTACCAAAATAGTTGGTGTATGAATCATTAATTAACATAAAACATTACTCATACTTAGAGGCATGCTAGGAAATCATACATAATTTTCTATAGACTATTTCATTGCACATAATCAGATTAAGGTCAAGGCATGACAAGATAAAACAATGTTTAGGAAATTTGAAATGAAAATTAGACATTAAAGAAAATCTGTAAGTGTATGCTTAAATCAATTTTGACCATTTGAAACAAAAATGACTAAGATATTTGCTCTTGTGAAGGCTTACAGTCATACCATATTTTTGTGAATATTAAAAAGCAAAAACATATTTTTCAACATTTTGATTTATTTGATTGTTTTTTGGAATTTTTGGGAATAAAGCAAATTACAAAAATTTCAAATCAGACAAAACAAACAGAGAAAATACAGTAGAAAAATATCAGAAAGATTTTAATAAAATCAGAATTTTAATTTGGCCAAAAGAGCTAACGTCTTGCGTTAACTATTTAACGCCCAAACAGAACACCATTTACTTAGTTTTTGGAAAATGTTTCTTTTGACTTAGAGTTGATGTGTATAGGCCTTCTTAGTGTACAAATTTTAGACAATTTGGAGATGATTAGAAGGCCTAAAATCATTGAATACTTTTTTATGAATAAGTTGGAAATTATTTTGAAGAATGGTTAAATCAAATAATGTAATAATGAGTGCATGAAGACTGTACTAAGAGATATAAAGATCAGGTATTATTCATCATTAAGATATTGTCAATTTTGCACAGAAGGCTAATGCTAAGTGCTAACTTTTAATGCTGGCATTATGTCTTAACTCCGAGATAGTAGATGATTTCATGAATTTTTGAAGAAACTTTTCTTTGATTTCAAGTTATTATATAAAGGCCTTCTTAGTGTACATATTTCAAATATTTTGTAGATCATTAGAAGGCACTTTAAGCATGTTTTAGTTTGTTTTAACAATAGTTTTTATATTATTATAGGTCTCACCTCGCTCTGGTACTCGCGCTTTCTCGGAAGCCTTGATGAGCTGTGCTTTAAGACTTCCCACCTCCAGCTCTATCTCATCGATCAGCTTGGTCATTTGCTCCACTGTGGCCAGATGCTAAAGCGAGTGCAAGTTAAAAAAAAAGTAGAAAATTTATGCGTGATCATCAAAGTAAAGGATGTAGACTCACCAAGCCGCTAAAGGCCTTCAAAAGGAGCCTCTCGGCTACCATTATTTGCATATCAGTATCTTAAGCTCGCTCCTCCATGATTTTCCTCACGGCCTCCGCAAGATAAGACTTCTTGCGGAAGCCGAGCCTATGGCGCGATGCAATGTGGGAGAGTTTGGAGATGCATAGAAGGGCCCACGAGATCTGAGAGGCGAGCACACACAGAGTGTTATTCTCATACGCATCCACATCCTCCCTGTCATACAACCCATAAGTGAGGCAGTAGGCATTCTCATTGGAGACTTTGCCTTCAACCCAAGAGGGAAGGAGGGAAGACATTGAGACCCTATTTGCCCCCATATTCCAGGTGACTAGGGGGTCCCCCGCGCAGTCCAAAGAGCTCTTCCGCTGGACGAAGTTGGGGTACAACACTGACATATCCAAGTCACTCTGCTCGACATTCATCTCGGCTGAGACCTCCTGGTCACCGATTTCGGCAACCTTCTTCTTCTTCCTTCCAGACTTATGCTTCTTCCACGAATGTGAGGTGGGAGAGGGGTCTATGTCAACCACGACCCTCTTCCCCTTACTGGTACTAGGAGCGAACACGCCCAAGTCATAGGTGCAAGAATCCTCCGCATCCATCGCGGCTTTGAGATGGGTGGTGGGCATGGTTTTTCTCATATAGGGAAGGTGTGTCAGGATTTGCCGCTCGCCTGCAACAACAATCAAAAAAGGTAAAACTCAGCCTTAAGAGGAGGCAAGCAGGAAAAATGGAATTAAGCAAACCACAATATACCTTCTCCTCACAACATGGGAGATAACAGGTTGAGGTTGCGCTACATGTAGGCGACCTCAAAGTTCTTCCTGGTGATGAACTTGTAGAGCGTTGCCGCCTCCCCATCCACATGAGGGTCCTGGTAGATCACCTCGCCCTTTTGAATGGAGGAGTATAGATGGTAACGAAGTCGCCCTTGATGAAAAAGAACCTGTTGTTCCAATGTTAAACTTTGGTCACCGTCTAGCTGACATTCACATGCGTTCTGGTCAGGTATACGACCCCATCCAAAGTTCCGCGAATGATAAATATCTTGCGGAAGATAGTGAGGTTAAACTCCACCTTCTACTCGCGCAAATAACATGCGTATGCAACTAGAACGTTGATCACATTTGTGTTAATCTACGCGGGCACCAACCCAAGGTATTTAAGGAACTGCTTCACCTCGGGCCAGAGTTGGAGGCAAAGCCCAACCTCAAAATGGGGAAGCGGGAAGGCAAGTTGGTCATAAAAAAGGGTATTTATGGTCTCGCTCCCATCTAGGCAGTGAGTCGTATACCCTGGCGATATGAGCATTGCTTTAAATGTGAGATAATCTTCTTCTGACACCTCTAATGGGGGGAACAAGTGTTCTGTGAAGTTCTCGACACACTTGTATTGCCCATCCATGATCTCGGAATCGCCAGCCATCTAGAAGTAAAAATTGTGAATGGAGGCTGCGAGATCAAGAAGTGGAGAGAAGGAAAAGAAGAAGGGCTGGTGTATGGAGTTATTGCAGTAGGTGGGGAGGGAGGTATTTATAGAGGAAAGGGAGTGGAGAGCAGGGGGTTGCGATTATTCACGCAACCCACTCGCCCTCAATATTCTCACTCCCACTAGTGTCGCGAAAATCGACAGCTCGGCAAAAACGAGCGAATACACATCCCATTCACAGAAATTCAGGAACTACAAAATAAAATGTGAGGTCAATAGAACAAAAACATGAACCCCCATGAGGCGGGGTTAAGCGTAGCATGAAAATAATAATGTTCAAATGCAAGAAAGTAAATGAAAATGTCAGTACTTAATAATATAGAAGAAAAAGTGTGAACATGCTCATAGAGGGTGCCTTGAGATGCCTAGACCTAGTGTGCGCACTCTCGGTCCTCGCGCACTCGTGGGTTGTAGTTAGTTCCTGGTACATGGTGCATATACAGTCCTCTACTCATCATAGGTGATCCTCAAGGGGAGCGGTGTCACCTCCAGAACCACGCTGGACCTGATCCGCGAGCAGGGTGTAATCTTCTTCGAGTATGTTCATTTGCCGCTTTAGGGCTATGATTCGAGGGAAGGGATCAACCTCGCAGGAACCCCTCTCCTCCTAAAGTTTGGAGAGAATGTTATAGTACATATTTATATATTTATTTATCATAGTTTAGGTTTTGTTTTAGTAATTTATTAGTATTTTTATTTAAGTCTAAGTTTGTTTTGTGTTTTAAGGGCTTTGAAGGTGTCTTGGAGAATATTTTTGCATTTTGGTCTGTTGATGTAGGGTTCACCCTCCAACGCAGACGCTACGAGTAATTTCACCTTCCTACCCAACGTATTATGACTACTACCCACGAGACGGAGAACGCAGCGAAACTTTAGCGCAATATTATCAATTTTAATTCACTTCCGGTTAGCCAATCCGCTAGAGATCTAATAGAGGCTATAGGCCAATATTCGATCCTGCTAAAAGGACCCACCCGATCCGATCAAGCTATGCGTTGTACCAAAAGAGATCCACCGAAAAATATTGATTCAGAAAAAGGTTGATCTCTCCCAACAAAAAGCGGGGCTCGCCAAACCCCTTCGAAAATTAAAATAACGGATGAAATGCAAATTTCAATATGAAGAAAACCCACGATAAATAAGTGATTCGAAGATCACACCACAGAATTCCACCACAAGAAAAATCTAGAGAGAAATCACACTAGTGGTTTGTTCGTTACCCGCTTGAGATAGGATTGGCCTCAAGCAATACACTCGCCCGACCGTACTTCTTCGGATCCACCAGAAGCGCGTCGTTTGGAAAGGAATCCATTCGTCGTCTTTGCTTCACCGTATCCAAGATCCACCGAATATCACTTAGATCCCTTGGAGGAATCTGTAGAGGATGAAGAGCCATCCAAGAATATGAGAGAGAAAAGGTGGTGAGGAGAATACTTGGTAGAGGGGCGGCTAGAGGGGAGAGGAGAGGCGGATCTCCTAGTGGAGAGGGCGGCCGACAGCTAGAAGAAGGAGGAGAGGAGGGGGCGGCCTCCTTGGCCGAAACTTGGAGAGAGGGAAAGAGTGGGGGGGGGGGGGGGGGGGGGGGGCGGCCACACAAGAGAGAGAGGGAAAAATTAGAGAGGGATTAGGGTTTTCAAATTTGCTTCATCAAAATTAAACATAAAAATAATACATCATGGCCTTTTATAGGCCTTGCCTCAGTTCTTACTAAACGCAGTCCAAAATTGAACATGACCAAAATTTAAAACATTAACAAGACATAAAATATAAATATGATAAAATTAATAATTGTAATAAAACTATTATAATTATTAATTGTTTTGCTTGCGCCTCAGGCGGAGACTGTAATGACGCGCATCACTGTCGCCGCGTTGGCGATGGCGTAAATCCTTGGTCGGCGTGTTGCCTTCATCCGTAGGTGCGCCATCCTTTGAAGGTGCACCGTTACCAACATCTTCACATTGAGCGTTGCCGTCGCCATCAATCCTCCCCCGCTCAAAAGTACTCATCACCGATGAGTTGTCGCGCAGGTAGCGGCGGAGAAGAGCGTCATCGAAAAGGGTCACCTCTGATTCTGGAAGCCACGGGTCATCGGAGGCTGGACTATCACGCCAACAAATCAAGTAGCGGCGACTGGTACCACTGGGCGAGGAAAGCACTTCATCTCTAAGGATCCTGTCAGGAACATAAATGGTTTGGGGGAACCTTGGAAACGCATTAGGCAATTAAGAAGAATTAATTCCGTCATCAACATTCAATATACCTCTAGTGGAGACCGAAGAAGAGAGCGATCCGGGCGTAACCTCACCCCACACCCATTAGACAAAGAAGTGGAACCAAACGGGCAGACCGATAAATCATGTGGTGAAGAAACATACGACGTTAAATCCGAAACATTGAAAATAGGGGAGATACCCCAATCAGTGGGTAACTCCAAAAGAAATGCATTTTCTCCTAGTTTTTTTAAAATTCGAAACGGACCGCTCGCCTATTAGCCAACTTTTTAATTGCACCCGAAGGCATCCGTTCAGGGACCAGACGCACCATAACCAAATCTCCAACTTTCAAGTGGGATGCCCTCCTATGTACGTTAGCGTGTACTTGATAAGACACGTATTGAGTATCAAGCGTGTCCTTCACGTGTTTATGTAATTCATGAACATGAGCGGCAAAATCCTGTGCAAATTGACTCGACTTGTAAGATGGAGGTAACGAAATTAAGTCAAGTGGCACAGGGGCCATATAGTCATGCACGATCTCATTTGGGGACAACCCGGTGGACCTATTTTAAGAATTATTGGAAGCCAGTTTTGCATGGAGAAGGATGAGGTTCCACGTACCCTTATGGTCACCAAAGAGACAACGTAGTAAACTACCCAAACTCCGATTCACTACCTTCGTTTGCCCATCCATTTGTGGATGGTAGGCTGAGGAAAATATGAGCTTAGTGCCCATGATTCGCCACAAGGTCCTCTAGAAATAACTAGTGAACTTCACATCCCGATCGGTGATGATAGACTTAGGAACGCCCCGATGCCCAACGACTTCCTTAAAAAATAGCTTTGCTACATGAGATGCGTCGTCGGTCTTATTACCCGCAATAAAATACGCTATTTTGGAAAATCGATCAACGACCACCAGAATGGAATCGTTACGATGAATAGTGACAAGAAGTCCTAGAATGAAATCCATACTAATATCTGATGGCGCAAATCTCACACACCGCTATAGGTGGTAGCTCGACTGCGACACGAAACGGCAGTGTACCGATCGTTCAAGTAATATAAAATGGGAATGAATCCCCAAGTATCGATCTCTTGAGGAACACAGTAAGGTGGAGTTAGGTTTTGAGGAAGGACTTGAGATTGAAGTCCTTAAATCGGATGGAATACGGTGGAGTTGGGTTGGCTTTTGGAAAATAAAATAAAAGCTATCAACTACTCCTATGCAATGCCGCTATGCAATGCTTCGCTTGGCGGGATGGAAGACTAGGCAGGCCTTGAGCGCGCTGCGTCGCAAGGGCGAATGGACGAGTAGGCGAGCGGATCGAACTATGCAGGCCTTGAGCGCGCTGCTTCGTTAGGTGGGATGGAATACGGGCCGCGATGCCACGCTTCGGTAGGCGGATGGGCGAGTAGGCTAGCGGAATGAGGGTCGCAAGCACCTCTTCGACAAGCACACCACTAACAATTGTTAGGGCGGCACAACACAACCAATAATCCACACCACAAGGCACACCTCAAATGAAAATATAACAAGATTACTCAATCACATAGACATGATTTCATACTAATGTTAACAAGTAAAAGTATACTTCATCAAAATGTTGGATCTAACTACATATACATCAATAAGAGAAGAATAAGGCAAGAAATCGACCGAATCCGAAGGCTCATTGTAGATTCACGGTTGGAATCGCCGGGTTGTCAATCCGCGTCCAAGCTCGGTCCGCAACTACGTCCGGGGTAGAGAGAGCTGTCACGACTCTCCAATGGACCCGTCTTCTTCGTGTCACGATCCGGTGGAGGTTGCCAACTTCCTCTTGCTTGACGGTAATGGCGGCTAGGTCTTCCTTTGGAGCTCTTGGATGAAGGAGGAGGCCGAGAGGAGACTCCGGCTCAATATCGGCGTGAAGAACAAGCCCGGAGCACCTCCATATGGTGGGCGACGATGGAGGGGCGAATCTGGGCGGAACCGGGCGGAAAACGACGGCTGAAAGCGGGGGTTTTGACCTAAATCGCGAGCAGCGGTATTTATAGGCGCTGGAATTAAACAGTGCGCACGATCGTTGGCGCACGACCAGTGGTCGTGCGCACTAGAATTTGGTGATCGTGCGCTCTGCCTGGACGGAACCTACAAAGAGAGAAATTATAAAACAACATGTTCGCACGACCAGTGGCGCACGACCGGTGGTCGTGCGCACTATCGTCGGTGGTCGTGCGCAATGGTCGAGACAGAACTCATAAAATTAATGATAAGTGCGCACGAACAGTGGCGCACGACCGGTGGTCGTGCGCACTGGCGTAGATGGTCGTGCGCACTACACCAAACAGAACTCATAAAAAGGGTTAGGTGCACACGATCAGTGGCGCACGACCAGTGGTCGTGCGCAATAGAACCGGTGATCGTGCGCAGTGTTCCTGTGCAGAATTGCACCGGGAACACTTGCACGACTCCTATTCCAGCGTATACCACTAATCTAGCCACTGAAAGTGGCACCTAACAGCGCATGAAAACTACTAATGAAGAAAAGCAATGAAATCACACCAAAATGGGCCTAGAAGTGCACATAGCAAGTGATAACGAATATAAGCTAAAACAAGGCTAAAGTGCAGTGGAATGACTAGATAAACGGCCCAGATGAGTCCATATATGTGTATATAATCAGGACTCATCACACCCCCAGACTTAACTGTTTGCGCGTCCCGAGCAAACAAATTCTAAGCGAACGGGGAAAGAAAAGTAGATGGCTTAAAACTACAATACAGAGTACCATGCGAAGTCGCATGCTCACGTGCATAAGAAAAATAGTAGAAAAGATTTCTAATTATAAAAACAGTTTATATATTTCTAAAAGAGTAAAAGCATATTACAGCTACTCAAAATGGTGAACAACAGTGAATCATTCGGTCATGCATACGGAGAAAGTAAACTAAGCGCTGAGACGAGCATTACTCAAGATCGGGATGCGGGAAAAACTCCACTGAAATCCATCAGTGTCGGTGACCATAAGCTTGCCCGGTCACATTCTCTCCACGGCACTGGTTTGACTCAAATGCGTGAATCAATAGGACTTTAGGTTTTAAATGGGGCTTGGGTTTAGGTGAGGATAAACAAAGATAAAAACGACGGCTCAAGCACTAAACCCAAATGAGCTAATGCAGGAAACTATCCTCATTCACCACACAAACACACGGGTACACAACACCCCCAGACTTGGATTTTACTACATGGGTGTGTGCACCGCCTACTCCCAAACATACATTTATACACAGATTTTTCATTACAGCTCATATCCTTTTTTTTCTTCTTTTCACTTCTTTTCTTTCTCACAAATTTTTTTTCTTTTCTTTTCTTATCATTTTCAGCATCTAATCAATAAAACACATCCACATCATCACAAACATATCACCAAATCAACAACCCAACTCATGAAAATAATAAACAGCTAAAGCTCAGATTTGGGTGTGCGACTAGGATTGGCATTTAGGCTTTGGTGAAATAAAAGTGGGGCTGAATCAAAGAACGGGTAGGCACAACTGGGCTAACGAGGATAAAGCGGTAGGGATAGGCACAAAGGCTCAACCGGGCCAAAATGATGGCCTATATCACATTCACACAAATGACTAACCGTATACCCATGCTTCAAGAATCGCTTGGGGCAAGTTCTAGCCACCGAGAAAGATTCTCCTTTCTCCGGACTCAAGCAATACGAATCTAGCGATCGTTTACACACATCCCTATGCTACCGTTTGATTCACACCGGATTCACCATTTGAGTAGAGTAAACAACATTTACACTAATAGAGAAAAATATAAAACCATAGTATAAAAAGAAATCTACTCTACACAAATTCCTATGCATCCGAGCACTCGACTAGGAGCACTACTAGAGTCAACATTTTACTCTGCTACACAGTCCTAAGTCAGCATCTAGACTTTCCCAAATAAGCAAAAGAATTAAATTCACAACAGAGCAAGCAAACAGATGAGTACGCGCTCAAGTGGGTGATGTGGTGTGCAATGAAAATGAACAAAATATTTTAAATGAAATCTTCTAGCATGCAGTGCAATAGTGCACGTGAGCGGGTAGACAAACTCCTCTCCCCCAGACTTAAACTAAACAATCTAATGCAAAATATGACTATAGAGTTCAGAATAAAGCTAGGGAAAGAAAGTACCCAATGCTCAGCAAGTGAGCATACCAGAAGACGCGTGTAAACTAGGACAAAGCTGCAGCATCCGCCATCCAGAGAAGATACCTACAAGGGTCAGCTCCGCAAAAACAAAAAGAAAAAGACAAACTAAAATAAACTACAGCTAACTAAACATGATTAAAAGAAATAAAAATGCAGGAAAAGTAAGATAACTACTGGGGTTATTGTCCTCCCAGCACGACTTATTCAAGTTTTGTACAATTCTAGCTTATAGGCCTATGAAAAAGAAAATGAACAGGTAACTGTTCTAATACGCGCATCGGTAGCGGGTACCGATACGGAGATAGAGCAGTCACGCCTCTACCCGAATATAAATAATACCTGCTTGACACAGGTAGAGGGAAGAGAATGTAAGAAAAGGAGGAGGCCTGGTCCTCACTCATCTCACAAAACACATCCTTGCCTAGCAAGGTATCGTCCACAGCAGGTCCGCAGGAGGAGAAGGCAACGAGTGGAGCTTCCTCTACGGAGGGGGGATAAACCTCCTCACATGAGAGGATGCTCTCAACATTGACTTGAGCAAAATGCTCCAAGTCCTCCTGGGGTACCTGTGAATACTCAACCTGCACAGGCTCGGAAGAAGGAAGGGGATCAAGAAATAAAGGAGACGAAGAACATAAATAATCAAAAATCGGGGGAGTGATCCCGGTCTCACTCCCGGCAGGATCCAAACATAGATCACTGTCAGTATCATATGAGTCGTAACGAGGTGAACCCAAGAGCTCGGGGTCCTTGGTGGTGAGCCGGATGTCCCCATCCAATAAGAAGGTAAATACCTCCTCCTCAGAAAGAGAATCCTCCTCATCCCACCGTGGCGCGTCATCGTGTTCAAAGGTATCAAACTCCCCATCGGAGAGAAAGAAATCCTCGTCCCACTTTGGCGCAACCTCAGGCACTGAATCAACCACCCGCACGACATCATCAACCGACTCACTAAAGATAGAAGTAGATGAATTTTGCAAGGAATGCGGAGGAACCGGACTGCTCTCATGATCAGAAAATAAATGAGCAGTCGCCTTCGCGAAAATATCCACAGACGCCTCCCCGCAGGAAGAACCAGAATCTGCACACCATACTGGTGCATCCATGAGTTCCCAATCCTGTCCCTGATGACCATCGAATGAGTGCACATCGTCACTCAAGGGAAGCTCATAAAAGGGGATTGAGGGACCCATGAAAGAGCTGTACGCGGCGAGAGATTCCTCAGTAATCTCCAAGGGCAAAGATCGAGCATGATGTGCGATGTCAGTGTAGGGGCCAGGCAACACTCTGGTGGGCCTGTCCGCAGTAGTCTCCCGTAAACGGAGGGATGCTGCGAATACGTCCTCAGAGGGGGAAGGGTCGCACAGACGAGGGCAATCCTTCAACACATGGCCTATACCTTGACATAACAAACACCTAATACAATGCTCAGCGTTTAAAGCAGTCATGGCGTCGATGTATCGACGCAAAGTGTCAGAAAGATGACACTCGGCTTCAGAATACATCACAGAAATATGTGGATAACAGAAAATAAAGATTCTTTGCAAAATAATACTACACATACAAGATAAATCTGAAAATCCTGCTTTAGAAAAGTTAAAAACTAGAGAAAACAACAGAGCATAATTAAAAGGCAAACAAAAAAAATAAGGCGGTTATACACACTGGAAGAACTACTATCTCTCGGCTCTCCCTCTCAAGAAAACTCACACGACTGTGTTCCCCGGCAACGGCGCCAAAAACTTGATGGCGCAAATCTCACACACCGATATAGGCGGTAGCTCGACTGCGACACGAAACGGCAGTGTACCGATCGTTCAAGTAATATAAAATGGGAATGAATCCCCAAGTATCGATCTCTTGAGGAACACAGTAAGGTGGAGTTAGGTTTTGAGGAAGGACTTGAGATTGAAGTCCTTAAATCGGATGGAATACGGGGGAGTTGGGTTGGCTTTTGGAAAATAAAATAAAAGCTATCAACTACTCCTATGCAATGCCGCAATGCAATGCTTCGCTTGGAGGGATGGAAGACTAGGCAGGCCTTGAGCGCGCTGCGTCGCAAGGGCGGATGGACGAGTAGGCGAGCGGATCGAACTATGCAGGCCTTGAGCGCGCTGCTTCGTTAGGTGGGATGGAATACGGGTCGCGATGCCACGCTTCGGTAGGCGGATGGGCGAGTAGGCTAGCGGAATGAGGGTCGCAAGCACCTCTTCGACAAGCACACCACTAACAATTGTTAGGGCGGCACAACACAACCAACAATCCACACCACAAGGCACACCTCAAATGAAAATATAACAAGATTACGCAATCACATAGACATGATTTCATACTAATGTTAACAAGTAAATGTATACTTCATCAAAATGTTGGATCTAACTACATATACATCAATAAGAGAAGAATAAGGCAAGAAATCGACCAAATCCGAAGGCTCGTTGTAGATTCACGGTTGGAATCGCCGGGTTGTCAATCCGCGTCCAAGCTCGGTCCGCAACTACGTCCGGGGTAGAGAGAGCTGTCACGACTCTCCAATGGACCCGTCTTCTTCGTGTCACGATCCGGTGGAGGTTACCAACTTCCTCTTGCTTGACGGTAATGGCGGCTAGGTCTTCCTTTGGAGATCTTGGATGAAGGAGGAGGCCGAGAGGAGACTCCGGCTCAAGATCGGCGTGAAGAACAAGCCCGGAGCACCTCCATATGGTGGGCGACGGTGGAGGGGCGAATCTGGGCGGAACCGGGCGGAAAATGGCGGCTGAAAGCGGGGGTTTTGACCTAAATCGCGAGCAGCGGTATTTATAGGCGCTGGAATTAAACAGTGCGCACGATCGTTGGCGCACGACCAGTGGTCGTGCGCACTAGAATTTGGTGATCGTGCGCTTTGCCTGGACGGAACCTGCAAAGACAGAAATTATAAAACAACATGTTCGCACGACCAGTGGCGCACGACCGGTGGTCGTGCGCACTATCGTCGGTGGTCGTGCGCAATGGTCGAGACAGAACTCATAAAATTAATGATAAGTGCGCACGAACAGTGGCGCACGACTGGTGGTCGTGCGCACTGGCGTAGATGGTCGTGCGCACTACACCAAACAGAACTCATAGAAAGGGTTAGGTGCACACGATCAGTGGCGCACGACCAGTGGTCGTGCGCAATAGAATCGGTGATCGTGCGCAGTGTTCCTGTGCAGAATTGCACCGGGAACACTTGCACGACTCCTATTCCAGCGTATACCACTAATCTAGCCACTGAAAGTGGCACCTAACAGCGCATGAAAACTACTAATGAAGAAAAGCAATGAAATCACACCAAAATGGGCCTAGAAGTGCACATAGCAAGTGATAACGAATATAAGCTAAAACAAGGCTAAAGTGCAGTGGAATGACTAGATAAACGGCCCAGATGAGTCCATATATGTGTATATAATCAGGACTCATCAATATCCTCCCAAGGCACGGAAGGAATTGGGAGAGGGGTATAAAGCCCCGCATTCGTTTTGTTGCCCTTAGCCAATTGGCACGTCGGGCAACTGCTCACAATATTATATACCGTAGACTTAAGGCTCAGCCAATAAAACTTGGCCACTACTAACGTGATGGTTTTTCCTCGTCCAAAATGACCGCCTAGACCACCACTATGCAACTCCCACACGATGAAATGGCGAAGGGACGAGCAAGGGATACAAATCTTGGCATGCCTAAATAGATAACCTTCGCGAATATAATACGCGGAAATGTTCGTGGGCGCATCGCCTTGAGCGGAAAGATATATCTCTTTAAAGTCCGGACAATTGACATACTCATCCTTAATACGTTCAAATCTGATCACCTTCACCTCTAGCATGGTCAATAACAAGGAGACGTGACTAAGGGCATCCGCCACCTGGTTGAGTGTTCCCTTAAAGATGTTTGATAATAAAAGAGTACTCCTGGAGATAGGAGACCCACTTAGCATGTCGGGGGCTGACCTTGCTTTGGGAGTTGACAAATCTTAATGCCTCATGATCGGATTGGATGACAAACTCCTTTGGGAGAAGGTAGTGCCGCCAATGTTGGAGGCAACGTATCACGACATAGAACTCACGGTCATAATTCGAATAATTCAGTTTTGGACCCGCCAATTTCTCACTAAAATACCCAACCGGATGACCCTCCTAACTTAACACGCCTACAATCCCGATCCCCGACGCGTCACAAGATAATTCAAAAACCTTATTAAAGTCTGGCAACTGCAATAGGGGGGCTTCCGACATCTTAGATTTAATCATTTGGAATGCGTGAGTGGCCGATTTTGTCCAAGTAAACTCCCCTTTTTTCATGCACTCGGTGATCAGTGCCATGATGCTACTAAAATCGCGAATGAATCGGCGATAAAAGGTGGCTAATCCGTGGAAACTCCTAACATCCCTAATGTTAGTGGGTTCAGGCCAATCTCTTATGGCTTGGACCTTCTTAGGATCCACGTGTATGCCTTCCGAACTCATTATATACCCGAGGAACTCTACGGACGAAACATAGATCGTACATTTTTTTATATTAACGAATAATTTTTCCGCGCGCAACGTCTTTACGATAGTCCTCAAGTGTGTTTCGTGATCAAGAGTAGACATGCTAAAAATGAGAATATCGTCAAAATATACCACAATAAATTTTCCCATGTAGGGTTGGAAGACGTGTGTCATCATCCTCGAGAATGTACTAGGCGCATTGGATAATCCAAACGACATTACTAACCACTCATAGAGCCCCTCTTTAGATTTAAATGCATTCTTCCACTCATCGCCCTCCCGGATTCTAATCTGGTGGTAGCAACTCCTAAGGTCCAATTTAGAAAAGATCGTGGCACCGGCTAACATGTCCAACAAGTCATCCAAACGCGGGATGGGAAATCAATATTTAATTGTGATTTTATTAATGGCTCTACTATGGACGCACATCCTCCACGAGCCGTCTTTCTTTGGTGCAAGCAAAGCCGAAATAGCAAACGAACTCTTACTATGACGGATAAATCCCTTCTGAAACAAATCCGAAATTTGAGTTTGGAGCTCTAAATCTGCAGATAGATTTAACCGATAGTGAGGCATGTTGGTTAACGAGGACCCTGGAATGAAATCTATCGCATGTTGGATGTCTCGTAACGGGGGTAATGTAGGGGGTAGCTCGTCCGGGTAGACATCCTTAAATTCTTCTAACATGCTCCGCAGGGCCGGTGGTAGAAAATAAAACGAAGGCACATCTTCCTTGATTTGTAGGGAAACTAAGGCATAAAGGACACCATCCAAAAATGTCTGGCGTGCGAACTCTTTCTTACCAATCAAACTTAAGGTCTTCTTCTCTACGGGCACAATTGTGTCTTTCGAGGCGCTCGAAGGGTCCTTAGGCGGAGTGGGCTTCAAGATAATGGTATTGCCATTAAACTTGAACTCATAGGTGTTGGTTCGCCCGAAGTGGGTAACGTCATGGTCATAAAGTCACGGATGTCCGAGCAACACACGAAAGGCATCCTTGAGGATGACGTCACACCAAATCTTCTCCGAATAAGTTCTGATGGTGAGAGGTACCAAAAAACGCCGCGCAACCGGAAGGGATATTTTATGAACCCATGCCACCTTATAAGGGTGAGGGTGCGGGTCGGTGACCAATTTCATCCGTGTCACCGCATTCTCCGAAATCACGTTCATGCAGCTACCGCTATCGATGATTAACTTGCACCACTTCTCACCGCTCTTAAAGTTTAATGAATATATGTTCTTCCGATTCCAATCATCAGACGCACGCGGGGTGGCGAAAATACAACGCATCACCATCTTGTTGGTGTCATCATCTACATCACTCGGCACTCCCTCCGAATCGGAGTCATCACCGGCTTCATACTCGAGCTCGGCGGAATCATCAGCATTGTCCAACGGAGCTAAGGGCTTGGCCTTAGTGGGGCATTTACTCGTGTAGTGCCCTTGAACACCACAGCTAAAACATGAAGCGTTCGATTGCTAATCCGACCTATAGGCACTCGATCTCCGGACGGGTTATGCATATTCCTAGCTGTAATTACGACAGAGTTCGAATCAGTGGAACGAAACTTCCCTTTATCTCGCATGATTAACGGAGGAGGTCCTAAGATGGACTTACTCTTCTGAAACGAATGCGACTTAGACTTATGGGTCAGGTGCTTTTCAATGTCTAACGCGGCGTTATACGTAGTGTTCAAATCCGTGTGACCATAGCGAAGGAGTTTACCATGAATTTTGGGACTAAGTCCCTTGCGGATCTTGGAGAGGGTAACCTCGGGCATCTCCTTAAGGTCCCATCTAACCATCATGTATTTCAAGATCCCCATGTACTCCGCGACCGAGCGGTTCCCTTGTCAAAGGGAGGATAACTCATCAAGCATTTGTGTTCGATGATACGTCGGGACATACTGGTCAGTCAACAAGACTTTCATGCCACCTAACCAATGGGAGGCAAACCATCCCTCGCACCTAAACGACGCTCCTCATTCAGCCAGTATGATTTACCTCGACCCAACAACTTCATACGCACACACACCTTATCCTCGTCAGTCCAATTTTGCCACTGAAAGTAGCATTCTATCTCTGTAACCCAATCCAAGAAAACTTGGGGATCACCCAACCCATCATAATATGTTGGTTTGATCCGGACGGCCCTAGTGATATCAAATCCGTGCGGTGCTCGTGGGGCCTTTTCGGGGTTACCATTAGGATTAATGTTTCCTTCAGCACGTTGGTAGGCTGTAGGGTTTTGGGGGTCAGGATTAGGAATACGGTTAACGTTAACGTTGTCCCCTGCGTGTTGGTGGGCAGCAGGATCCTGAGGTGCTCTTTGAGCTAGCCGAATCTCGTGTAGCATCTCTCGAATGTCCGTTAACTAATCATTGAACTCCTGGTGGAGTTCATCAACAGCCGTTGCACCGTGACCCGAGTCCCGACCGTCCGTCATTTGAGACGAGGACGTTGGATACTCCGTGCCAAGTCTCGTATGCATGCAACGTGGACCTAACGATTCTGACCATGAAAAGTTTATAAATGAATTTTTTTTTTGATTTTCTAACAGGAAATAATATGTAGAATATTAAAAAAAAAATTTGATTTTTTTGCTGGAAAATAACAGATTTAGGACGCTAAACGCAGACCAGAAATGTTAAACAGGCTAAAATTTTATGAAAAATAATTTTTCTCCCACCTAATAACGAGGGTAAGTAAAATACTTTTTTTTTTATTTCATACTGAGATAACTATGGGGAATTTCCAGAATTTTTTTTTGTTTTCGCAAAAAAATAAAAATTTTAGGCCGCTATTCGCACACCGATGAAATTTTATTTTTTAAATTTTGAGCGTAGAAATGTGTGAAGATTGTGAGTGCCGGCATTATAAGAAAACCTTAGGAATGCTTCAATTAAGAAATTGACACGAACCTGCCTCTGATACCAAATTGATGTAGGGTTCACCCTCCAACGCGGACGCTACGAGTTATTTCACCTTCCTACCCAATGTATTATGGCAACTACGCACGAGACAGAGAACGCAACGAAACTTTAGCGCAATATTATCAATTTTAATTCGCTTCGACGGTTAGCCAATCCGCTAGATATTGAATAAAGGATATATGCCAATATTCGCTCCGGCTAAAAGGACCCCCCGATCTGATCAAGCTATGCGTTGTACCAAAAGAAATCCACCGAAAAATTTCGATTCGGAAAAAGGTTGATCTCTCCCAACAAAAAGCGGGGCTCGCCAAACCCATTCGAAAATTAAAATAATGGATGTAATGCAAATTTCAATAGGAAGAAAACCCACGATAAATCAGTGATTCGAAGATCACGCCACAGAATTCCACCACAACAAAAATAAAGAGTGAAATCACACTAGTGGTTTGTTCATTACCCGCTTGAGATAGGATTGGCCTTAAGAAATACACTCGCCCGACCGTTCTTCTTCGGATCCACCGGAAGCACGTCGTTTGGAGATGAATCCGTTCGCCGTCTTTGCTTCACCGTATCCAAGATCCGCTGAATATCACTTAGATTCCTTGGAGGAATCCGTAGAGGATGAAGAGCCGTCCAAGAATAGGAGAGAGAAAAGGTGGTGAGGAGAATACTTGTTAGAGGGGGCGGCTAGAGGGGAGAGGAGAGGCGGATCTCCTAGTCGAGAGGCCGGCCGGCGGCTAGAAGAAGGAGGAGAGGAGGGGGCGGCCTCCTTGGCCGAAACTTGGAGAGATGGAAAGAGTGTGTGTGGGGGGGGGGGGGGGGGGGGGGGGGGGGCGGCCACTCAAGAGAGAGAGGGAAAAATTAGAGAGGGATTTGGGTTTTCAAATTTGCTTCATCAAAATTAAACATAAAAATAATACATCATGGCCTTTTATAGGCCTTGCCTCAGTTCTGACTAAACGCAGTCCAAAATTAAACATGACCAAAATTTAAAACATTAACAAGACATAAAATATAAATATGATAAAATTAATAATTATAATAATACTATTATAATTATTAATTGTTTTGCTTGCGCCTCGGGCGGAGATTGTAACGACGCGCATCACTGTCGCCGCGACGGCGATGGCGTAAATCCTTGGTCGGCGTATTGCCTTCATCCGTAGGTGCACCATCCTCTGAAGGTGCATCATTACCAACATCTTCACGTTGAGGGCCGTCGTCGCCATCATCTGTGAATAGTAAATATTCAGAATTTTTGTCTGCGAATAGCAAATTTCATAATTTTACAATTACACGACCGTGGACAATGGGCGTGTAATCAAGTCATGGGCGTGACCCATGGGTGTACACTCCAGAAATAGCAAAAAACCAGTGTTGATTGCTGAATTTCAAATGACCATTACTTTCAATCCAGGAAGAGTTACAGAACGTGCCACCCAATTTCAAAATGAGAACGAAATCATCTACAATCTGGAAAAGTTTCTCAAGTACATGACCTTGAAAAATGGTGTATCCATAGGGTCATAGACATGACCATAGGGCTTATAACCCACTTCTATGATGAAATTTTATAGTTTTGATTGCAGAATTTCAAATGACCATAACATTCAATCCAAGAAGAGTTATAGGAATGTGGCACCACATTTTGGAATGAGAACAACGTCATCTATAATATGGAAAAGTTTCTTAAGTTCATGCCCTAGATCACGGGGGTGATAAAGGGCGTGGCCATCAAGTTGCTGAAATAAATGATGGTTTTCTCCAGAATGCTTCCCGGCATAAGTTTCGCAGTTTTACTAATGTAAACGCCCTTGAACATTGTCATGATCGAGGGCATAACCTGTCTAGTAACAGTCAGAATTAACTCCGGATTGAGTCATTCGGCAGACCGCTCTAGATCCAGCCGAGCTCATAAGTAATGGGGGTGCCTAGGGCGTGATCAATGAATTATGATAGATTTTGGCAGTTTTTCTCCCAACATTCCCGAGTTTAATTTTAGCGATTTTTCTTAAATAACCGAGGGTGTGGCTCCTGAAATTTCAAATATATAAAGCCAACTGCTGCTAAAAGTTGGGGATCCAGTCCTAGCTTTGAGTGGATCATTCTTAGCTTAGTTTTATGCATTTTTCTTTCATGCAATTTCCTTTAAGCTTTGTATTTTCAATTCCTAGTTTAGAATTTATTTTTCTTGCAATTGTAATTTCTTTTCTTAGTTATAAGATTGTCTTTTCTATAATCATGTCTAGCTAACTTTCTCGCATTTGATCGAATGATTTCATTAGCAAAATAATTATTTAATTTCTTTTTATAGTTTTTGATTTAGAAAACTCAATTTACCTTCGATTATATTCTTATTGATAACATATTGTCGACATATGATTTTCAATTCTAGATCTGTATTCTAGTTGATCAAGAGATCCATGAATACGAGAAGATCACTCATCAGTGAAAGGAGTTGCATGCATCCCTCGAGAGAGGATGACATAAATGTTCCAGATTTGAGTTAAATCCAATAATGGGGTTCACCTCGTAAAGCAAGATTATGAGTTTCAGCTGATCGAGAGATCTTAATCGATCGACTTAAGGTTAGTTGGTAGTATTCCTCGAGAGAGGTGCTATCATGATTTGGGATCCTCCACGGTCGAGTTATTTTTCATGAATTACTTAGGAAATTTAGATTTAATAATTATTTTACTTAAGATTAATGATGAGTCCCAATTATATACACTTTTATGGACTCATCTGGGCCGATTATCTAGTCTTTGCCCTACACTTTAGGCATTTTTTTTGTTCATATTTACTATTCCTTGCTAGGTGCACTATTAGGCCCGTTTCGGTGTACAATTGCGCTCCTTGTTATTTGGGGGTAAGCACATGGTGCTCCCCTTCCCTTTCTCTATGTTTATCTGATGCTGGAGGTGTATTCCCAGCTATTTTATCATGTATGCAGGTGGCCAGATTATCTTGTATCCAGTTTTCTCCCAGAATTCATGACTATGTGCAATGCACGGTCATGCATTTTCCTTGACGCACGGGCTGTTGCGGTCGTGCGTTCTCATCTGTGCAGAAAACAAGCAATCTGAGTTTAGTCGTGCATTTTGACGCACGGGCGAAATCGCGCGTGCGTGAGCAAAATGCACGGTCTCCTCCTTCTCCTTGTTTTAACCGTTTCTGAATTTATTCGTGCATTTTGACGCACGGGCAGATTTGCCCGTGCGTGAGTAAATTGCACGGGCGGTGCAGCTTCTTCTTCACGCCAACTTTTATCATTTATTAATGCACGGGCAACGCACGATCGTGCGTTCAACCGTGCGTGACCATTTTCTGACTAGTTTTCTATTAAAGCTGCAGCTCTTGCCCTATGACGGAGGATCCACTTTTCCCACTCGAAGAAGCCAAGTTTTGCGCCCTTTTCTCCGTTCCATCACCGCCCACCTTCGGGAGGAGCTCCAGACGCTATTTTCACGCCAATCTTGAGCCGGAGCATCCTTTAGGCCTCCTCCATCATTTAGAAGCTTCCAAGCTCCATTTAAACGGATTTTGCACTATATCCTTGGAGTTCTCCGGCAAGATCGTGGCTGAAGGCTATTGACGAAGAAGACGGGTCCATTGGGAGGTAGTGACAGCCCTCTTCTACCCCGGACGACAGTTGAAGACCGAGCCCGGACGAGGATTGACAACCCTAGATTCCGGCCGTGAATCTCCGACGAGTCTTCGTGCTTCGGTTGTAATCTTACCTCCTCCTTGTTATTTTTGCTGATTCTATTTGATGTGTGTGGTTGTATGTTTCTATATGAATGATGTCCATAAACCCTAAATATTGTTTGTGTAATTTTCCATGGTTTTGTGGTTATGTTTGTTGTTTTTGTGATTTGAGGAGCGCCCCATTCCATCCTCCATCCCGCCGTCACGTTCATGTGTCGCACTAGCAATTGCTAGTGGTGTTCTTGTCGACAAGGTGCTTGCGACCCTCATTCTGTAAGACTACTCATCCATACGCCAAGCTAAGCGGTGCTAACGGCCCGTGTAATCCACCTCGACTCCGCCGGTGAGAACCGATCCATCTGGTTGCCTTCTCGTCCATCCTCCTAGCGAAGCATGGCATAGCGGCCGGTGTAATCCATCCGCCTGGCGAAGCAGTGCGCTCAAGGACTGCACAGTTTGATTCTGCAAGCCTTCTCGTCCATCCGCCTTGTGAAGCAGCGCGTACAAGGCCTGCCTAGTTTTCATCCCGCCTAGCGAAGCAGTGCGCTCAAGGCCTGCATAAGAGTTGATTAAGTTGTTTTCTTTATTTTCCACAAACCAAATCATTCCCCTCCGCGTTACATCCGAATAAAGGACTTCAATCTCAAGTCCTGCCTCAATAGTAAACTCCACCTTAATGTGTTCCTTCGAGATTCGATACTTGGGGATTCACTCCCATTTTATATTACTTGAACGATCGGTACACTGCCGTTTCGTTCCCCAGTCTCGCTACTGCCTATACCGGTGTGCGGGATTTGCGCATCATGTTTTTGGCGCCGCTGTTACAGAACACAGACGTGTGAGTTTTCTGGAGAGGGAGAATCTGAGAGAGAAGCCCTTCCATTTGTAAATTGCGTCTTTTATTTTATTTCGGCCTTCTTATTCCATTTTCTTGTTTTGAATTTGGTTGCTTAGTAATTTATTCTTAGGTGTAGTATTTTGCACAATAGTTCTCTTTATTTTGAATCATTTTATCTTCACACTATGTGGGCGTCATTTAATATTCGTTGTCGTTGGTGTGGAGATATCTCTCACGGTAGTGATAGATGTCCAAAGGGAGATAATGGCCCTAGCACTCCTGCCCCAACATATGGAGCACCGACTTCGTCTGGTACTCCATATGTTGCGCGGAAGTCCTATGGCTATTCTGCTGCGCCTTTACCATCATACTTCTTTTCAGTTTCAACACCTGCTGTGCCAAAGAAGCCCGCAAGACAGTGCTAGTTTTGTCAGAGCACAGATCATGCCTTGAAGGGCTGTGCCGAGTATCTTCGCCAATTGGACGAGGATGACGAGCCGGATATCCGGATCGTCCCGACTCCTAACTCTGGTGGCACACCTTTAACATCCGGTTATGTGTCTTTGTCACCTTCACATTTTGAAGGGTATGGTGTGGACACAGTCACCAGATGTGTGGCTGATCTAGGCTCTGACATGACTGAGCCCATCTCCCCCGTACATCCATTACCTAGCGTAGATTTGATTCTTAGTGAGGAACCAGTGCTTGACTTTTATCCAGGCACCATTCCTCCCCCTGTTGTGCATTCTATTACATTTGTCTCTGACGACATTATTGTGGATGTTTCGCAGGATAAGGCAGGTGATTTATGTGTTGTGCCTATTGATGGCGACGACGGCCCGCAACATGAAGATATGGGAGACGATGCACTTTTGGATGATGGCATCTCTCCTTCCAAGGATTCCCACCATCGCCGCCACGGTGACTTGCATGAAGGGCGACGCTACAACCTTCGGCCGCGGCGCGATCGTGGCGATTAATAATTATAATATCCTAATTATAATTATTAATTTTATTTATGTTATTTCCAATTTCATGTCATGTAATAATTTAATTTATGGACTGCGTTTATCATTTTTGGACTAGCCTATATAAGGCTAAACTTGTATGGTTCTCATATTATTATTGATGAAGAAAAAAACCAAGCCCTAAAAATTTCTCTCGTTAGTTTGCTCTCACTCAGCCGCCGCCCCTATTCCCTCTCCCTCTCGCTCTCTCGGTTAACCTAGGAGGCCGAAGCCCCCCTTCTCCCTCTCGCTCTCTCGGTCCATCAAGGAGGCCGACGCCCCCTTCCCCCTCTCGCTCTCTCGGTCAATCAAGGAGGCCGACGCCCACCTTTTCCCTCTCGTTCTCTCAATCGACCAAGGAGGCCGATTCCTCCCTTCTCTCATCCCTCTCCTCCCTCTAAGGCTCTCCCGCACCAAGGCTCGGCCCTCTCTATAGTTGGCCGGCCCTCCTCCCTCCACCACTCCCTTTTCCCTCCACTCAAAATCAGCCCCATTAAAAGGAAGCAAAGGTGGTTTCCCCTTTGGACCCGGCAACGGCGTGAAGCAAAGACGGCGGTTTAAACTCTCCATCGTTGGCGTTACTCCGGCGGAACCATCGAAGAACGACCAGTCTAGAGTTGCTTGAGGCCAATCCTAACTCAAGCGGGGTAACGAACGATCCACTTGAGTGTTCCTCTTCTAGATTTATCGTGTGGTGGAATTTGTGACGTGATCCTCGTATCACTTGAATTTTCGTGGGTTTTTCTTCTCATTTGGAAATTGCATGTGCATCCTTTCTTTTTATTTTCGAAGGGGCTTGGCGAACCCCGCTTTTTGTTGGGAGAGATCACCCGTTTTTCTGAATCGCGTTTTCGGGAGATCTCTTTGGTACGACGCATAGCTTGTTCGGACCGGGTGGGTCCTTTTGCTTGATCAAACATTGGCTTATCGCCCTTAGGAGATCTCTAGAGGTTTGGCAACCTTCGTGTGGCAATTGTTTCTCGTTGCTTAGTCCGGTGCGCTTGCACTGTGCGGCTTTGCATTTGCATTATTTTTCTTGAAATCGTGTAGAACACCAAAAGGTCTAAGTTAAGGTTACTTACGAGCGATTCGGAGGGCGTCGGTTTGCATCAATTTGGTATCAGAGCTAGGTTCGTGTAGAGTTCCATCTCGACACAATCCTACTCCCCGGTTCCGTTGGCTAGCTGCCCCCTCTTGGGTTTGTTTGTTAGCTCTCTAAAATCTGAAATTTTTTCGGGCTGGTCTGCGTTTAGTAAAAGTCAAAAAAAAAAATCAAAAAAAATCAAAAAAAAATTCTGGGAACTCTCCCTCCTTTTCTTAGCAAAAAAGTCTAAAAAAACTTTTTAATTTACAGTCGTTTTCAGGTGAAAAAAATAATAATAATCGTTATAAAATTTTGTAGTCAGAAGGGGTCTTGGGGTCTAGTTATATGCGTACGAGGCAAGGCACGGAATATCCGTCCTCCTCCTCACACATGTCGGACGAGCTGGACACCGGACGGGGTCCAACTACGATTGATGAACTCCGAGAGGAGTTTAACGATCAGTTGACGGAAATCCGGGAAATGCTTCATGAGATGCGAGTAGCCCAAATGGCGGCTCAAACTCCTGCAGCTCGCCAATGCGGTGATGGCAATGTCCCACCTCACAACATTCCAGCCCCGGTCCCTCCTAACCCGGCAGCCCAACCTCGGGGTGAGGGTAATATTAATGCTGAACGTGCGCCACGAGCACAGAATGGGTTCGATATCACGAGAGCCGTCCGGATCAAGCCTCCCTCCTATGATGGGTTGGGCGAACCCCAAGTTTTCTTGGATTGGGTAACGGAAATCGAGTGCTATTTCCAATGGCAAAATTTGATCGACGGGGATTAGGTGCGGGTAGCGCGCATGAAGCTCTTAGGTAGAGCCAAATCATTTTGGCTAAATAAAGAACGACGTCTAGGTGCGGGGGAAGGGTTACCTCCCATCGGTTGGGTAGGTATGAAGGCCTTGCTGACTGATCAGTACGTCCCCGCCTATCATCGCACACAAATGTTTGATGATCTAGCTTCCCTTAGACAAGGCACTCGGTCGGTCGCGGAGTATATGGGACTCCTAAAGGACATGATGGTTCGTTGCGACGTTAAGGAAGTGTCGGAGGTTACCCTCTCTCGGTTTCGTAAGGGCCTTCACCCCGACATTCAGGGTAAGCTCCTCCGCTATGGGCATACGGACCTGAACACAACTTATAACGCAGCACTGGACATTGAAAAGCACCTGGCCTACAAGTCCAAGTCTCGTTCGTATCAACGGGGTAAGTCCATCTTAGGAACCCCTCCGCTAGCTACGAAAGACAAGGGTAAGTTTCGTTCAACTGATTCGAACTCCGTCGTTATTCCGGCTAGGAACACGCGTAACCCATCCGGTGAGCGCGTGCCTGTAGGGAGGATTACCAAAACCAACGCGTCTTGTTATAGTTGTGGCGTTCAAGGGCACTATGCTAGCGAATGTCCTACTAAGGCCAATCCCCTTGCCTTGTTGGATACCACAGATGGCTCTCCCGAGTTGGAGTACGAGGCCGGTAGTGAGTCCGAATCGGAGGGAGTGCCGAATGATCTTGAGGATGATGCGAACATGTTGGTCATGCGTTGCATTTTAGCCACCCCGCGGCCGTCCGATGATTGGAACCGGACGAACATCTTTTCGTTAAGTTTTAAGAGCGGCGAGAAATGGTGCAAGCTCATCATCGATAGCGGTAGTTGCATGAATGTTATATCGGAGAATGCGGTAGTCCGGATGAAGCTAACTACCGAACCGCACCCTCACCCATATAAGGTGGCATGGGTCAATAAAACATCCCTTCCGGTAACTCGGCGTTGTCTAGTTCCCCTCACCATCAAAACCTATTCGGAGAAGGTGTGGTGCGACGTCATCCCCATGGATGCATGTCATGTGTTGCTTGGACGCCCGTGGCTATATGATCACGACGTCACTCACTTTGGGCGAGCCAACACTTATGAGTTCAAGTTTACGGGCAAGACCGTTACCTTGAAGCCTTCACCTCCTAAGGACCCCTCGAGCGCCTTGAAGGACACCATTGTGCCGGTCGAGAAAAAGACATTAAGTCTACTAGGCAAGAAAGAGTTCACTCGCCAATCCTTTTTGGATGGGGTCCTATACGCTTTAGTGTGCCTTCAAGTCAAAGAGGATACGCCGGTGTTTGACAATCTACCTCCGGCGCTTCGTACCTTATTAGGAGATTTTGAGGATGTCTACCCGAACGAGTTACCGCCTACGCTTCCTCCCTTACGAGACATCCAACATGCCATAGACCTCATCCCGGGCTCTTCTTTACCCAACTTGCCCCATTATCGTTTGAATCCGTCGGCACACACGGAATTATAAACACAAATTTCAGATTTATTGCAAAAGGGGTTTGTACGCCATAGTAAGAGTCCGTGTGCCGTGCCGGCCTTGCTAGCACCTAAGAAGGATGGCTCGTGGCGAATGTGCGTCGATAGTAGAGCTATAAATAAAATTACCATCAAATACCGGTTTCCCATCCCGCGCTTGGACGACTTGTTGGACATGTTAGCCGGAGCCACGATTTTTTCTAAATTGGATCTTAGGAGTGGCTACCATCAAATTAGAATCCGGGAGGGTGATGAGTGGAAGACCGCTTTTAAATCTAAGGAGGGGCTCTACGAATGGCTTGTGATGCCCTTTGGGTTGTCCAACGCCCCCAGCACGTTTTCTAGGATGATGACGCATGTCTTCCAACCCTACATGGCAAAATTTATAGTGGTCTATTTTGATGATATTCTTGTTTTTAGCACGTCTACGGGCGATCATGAGACGCATTTGAGGACTATTCTAGCGACGCTTCGTACGGAAAAGTTGTACGTTAACATCAAGAAATGCACATTTCATGTTACCTCGGTCGAGTTCCTAGGATATATTGTGAGTTCGGAAGGCATTTTGGTGGACCCAAAAAAGGTCCAAGCCATTAGGGATTGGCCGGAACCCGCTAGCATCAAGGACGTTCGGAGCTTCCACGGCCTAGCTACTTTCTATCGACGCTTTATTCGTAATTTTAGTAGCATCATGGCACCCATCACCGAGTGCATGAAGAAGGGTGATTTTACATGGAGAAAATCAGCCACCATAGCTTTCCAAACAATTAAGGATAGGATGTCGGAAGCACCACTTTTGAGGTTGCCGGACTTTACGAAGGTTTTTGAGCTTTCATGTGATGCGTCGGGGATTGGGATTGGCGGCGTTTTAAGCCAGGAGGGTCATCCCGTTGGCTACTTTAGTGAGAAGTTGGCGGGTCCTAAGTTGAATTATTCGAATTATGATCGTGAGTTTTACGCCGTGATCCGTTGCCTCCAACATTGGCGGCACTACCTTCTCCCGAAGGAGTTTGTTATTCAATCCGATCACGAGGCCTTAAGATTTGTTATCTCCCAATCCAAGGTCAGCCCCCGACACGCTAAGTGGGTTTCTTACCTTCAAGAGTACTCCTTCAATATCAAGAACCTTAAGGGAACAACGCTTAATCGGGTGGCGGACGCCCTTAGCCGCATCTCTTTGTTGTTGACCACGTTAGAGGTGAAGGTCATCGGTTTTGATCGCCTTAAGGATGAGTATATCAATTGCCCGGATTTTAAAGAGATATACTTGGCCGCTCAAGGCGATGCTCCCACGCCCATTTCCGCTTATTATATTCGTGACGGCTACCTATTTTGGCATGCCAAACTTTGTATCCCACGCTCCTCTCTTCGTAATTTCATCGTGTGGGAGTTGCATGGTGGCGGTCTAGGCGGTCATTTCGGGCAAGATAAGACCATTGCGTTAGTGGAGGAGAAGTTCTTTTGGCCGGGCCTTAAGGCTACGGTGCACAAAATTGTGAGTAGTTTCCGCACGTGCCAATTGGCTAAGGGGACTAAAACGAATGCCGGGCTTTATACTCCTCTTCCTATTCCTTCCGTTCCATGGGAAGATATTAGTATGGATTTTGTTCTAGGCCTTCCGGTTACCTTCCGCCGCAACGATTCTATATTAGTGGTAGTTGATCGCTTTTCTAAAATGGCATATTTTATTCCGGGTAATAAGACCGATGATGCGTCACATGTAGCTAAGTTATTCTTTAAGGAAGTTGTTGGTCACCGGGGCGTTCCTAAGTCCATAGTCACCGATCGGGATGTCAAGTTCACTAGCTATTTTTGGAAAACCTTGTGGCGGATCATGGGCACTAAGCTCTTATTTTCTTCGGCCTACCATCCTCAAACAGATGGGCAAACGGAAGTAGTCAATCAGAGCTTGGGTAGTTTACTACGGTGTCTCGTTGGTGACCACAAGGGCACATGGGACCTCATCCTCCCCCACGCACAATTAGCTTATAATAACTCAAAAAATAGGTCCACCGGCTTATCCCCCAACGAGATCGTGCATGGTTACAAAGCTCCCGTGCCACTTGACTTAGTTCCGTTACCGCCATCCTACAAGTCAAGTCAATTTGCACAGGACTTTGCCTCTCATATTCATGATGTGCATAAGCATGTTAAGGATACGCTTACTACTCATTACGCTTCATATCAGTTGCACGCTAACGCCCGTCGGAGAGTGTCTCCTTTGAAAGTTGGCGATTTGTTAATGGTACGTCTCGTCCCTGAACGAATGCCTTCGGGCACCATAAAAAAGTTGGCTAATCGGCGAGCGGGTCCGTTTCGAATTCTAAAGAGAATAGGAGATAATGCATTTCTTTTGGAACTACCCACTGATTGGGGAATCTCCCCTATTTTCAATGTGTCGGATTTAACGCCATTTAGTTCTCCACCGCATGATTTATCTGTCTCTCCGTTTAATTCCACACCATCTTCTAATGGGTTGGGGGGTGACGTGGTGCCCGGTTCGTCCTCTTCCATGGTCCCCGTTGGAGGTACGTCGGTTGATGAAGAAATTTGCCCTGCTTATTTGCCTAATGCTTTTCCTAGGTTCCCTCGAACCACTTTTGTTCCTGACAGGATTCTCCGCGACGAGGTGCTCCCCTCCCCCACTGGCGGCAATCGGCGCTATTTGATTCATTGGCGCGATCGCCCGGCCTCCGACGACTCATGGCTACCGGAGTCGGAAATGGCCTTGATGGATGAAGCTCTCCTCCGCCGCTACGTTCGAGACCACTCATCGGTGATGAGTACTTTTGAGCGGGGGAGGATTGATGGCGACGACGGCCCGCAACATGAAGATATGGGAGACGATGCGCTTTTGGATGATGGCATCTCTCCTTCCAAGGATTCACGCCATCGCCGCCACGGTGACTTGCATGAAGGGCGGCGCTACAACCTTCGGCCGCGGCGCGCTCGTGGCGATTAATAATTATAATATCCTAATTATAATTATTAATTTTATTTATGTTATTTCCAATTTCATGTCATGTAATAATTTAAATTATGGACTGCGTTTATCGTTTTTGGACTAGCCTATATAAGGCTAAACTTGTATGGTTCTCATATTATTATTGATGAAGAAAAAAACCAAGCCCTAAAAATTTCTCTCTTTGCTCTCACTCAGCCGCCGCCCCTATTCCCTCTCCCTCTCGCTCTCTCGGTTAACCTAGGAGGCCGACGCCCCCCCTTCTCCCTCTCGCTCTCTCGGTCCATCAAGGAGGCCGACGCCCCCTTCCCCCTCTCGCTCTCTCGGTCAATCAAGGAGGCCGATGCCCACCTTCTCCCTCTCGTTCTCTCAATCGAGCAAGGAGGCCGATTCCTCCCTTCTCTCCTCCCTCTCCTCCCTCTAAGGCTCTCCCGCACCAAGGCTCGGCCCTCTCTATAGTTGGCCGGCCCTCCTCCCTCCACCACTCCCTTTTCCCTCCACTTAAAATCAGCCCCATTAAAAGGAAGCAAAGGTGGTTTCCCCTTTGGACCCGGAAACGGCGTGAAGCAAAGACGGCGGTCAAACTCTCCATCGTTGGCGTTACTCCGGCGGAACCATCGAAGAACGACCGGGCTAGAGTTGCTTGTGGCCAATCCTAACTCAAGCGGGGTAACGAACGATCCACTTGAGTGTTCCACTTCTAGATTTATCGTGTGGTGGAATTTGTGGCGTGATCTTCGTATCACTTGAATTTTCGTGGGTTTTTCTTCTCATTTGGAAATTGCATGTGCATCCTTTCTTTTTATTTTCGAAGGGGCTTGGCGAACCCCTCTTTTTGTTGGGAGAGATCACCCGTTTTTCCGAATCGCGTTTTCGGGAGATCTCTTTGGTACGACGCATAGCTTGTTCGGATCGGGTGGGTCCTTTTGCTTGATCAAACATTGGCTTATCGCCCTTGGGAGATCTCTAGAGGTTTGGCAACCTTCGTGTGGCAATTGTTTCTCGCTACCTAGTCTGGTGCGCTTGCACTGTGCGGCTTTGCATTTGCAGCATTTTTCTTGAAATTGTGTAGAACACCAAAGGGTCTAAGTTAAGGTCACTTACGAGCGATTCGGAGGGCGAATCATCTTTTCTCCAACCTCTTGGGAGTGAGACCGGGACTACTCCCCCGATAGATGTTTATTTATTTCATTCTTCTTGTTTATTTCTTGATCCCCTTTCTCCATTTGAGCTTGTGCAGGTTGAGTCTTCACAGGTACCCCAGGAGGACTTGGAGCATTCTGCTCAAGTCAATGATGAGTGTCTCCATTCATGTGAGGAGGTTGATCCCTCCTCCATAGAGGAAGCTTCATTCATTGCCGTCTCCTCCTGCTGCCTCCCTGAAGACGATACCTTGCTAGGCAAGGATGTTTTTGGTGAGTTGAGTGAGGATATGTCCTCCTCCACTCACATTCTCTACCCTCTACCTGTGAGGAGCAGGTATCTATATTTATGTAGAGGGGTGACTGTTCTGTCTCCGTATCGGTACCCACTACCGACACGCATATTAGAACAGTTACCTGTGCACTTTTCTTTTCATAGACCCATTAGCTAGAACTGTTTTAAATTTGAATAAGTCGTGTTGGGAGGACAATAAGCCCAGTAGTTATCTTACTTTTCCTTGCATTTTTATTTCATCTAGATTAGTTTAGTTAGCGTTTTTCATTTTATTTTGTATATTTCCTTTTGTTTTTGGCGGAGCTCACCCCTGCAGGTCCTTCTTCTGGATGGCGGATGCTGTAGTTTTTTCTTGATTTACACGCGTCTTCTGGTATGCTCACTTGCTGAGCATTGGGTACTCTCTTCCCCTAGCTCTTTTCTGAATTTCATAGCTATATATTTTGTGTATTGTCTAGTTTAAGTCTGGGGGAAAGTTGTTCTGCGTGCCCACTCGTGTGCACTATTGCACTGCATGCTAGATGTATTTCTATTTCATTTATTTAGTGTTGTTTCATATGCACCGCACCCCACTACACCCACTTGAGCGTGCACTTAGCTGTTGACACGTCTTGAGCTGAACTCATTTCTTTTTGTGTGATTTGGAAAATCATTGTGCTGGCTTAGGATTGTGAGTCAGAGTAAAATGTCGACTTCTATAGTGCTCCTAGTCGAGTGCTCATGTCTCGCATAGAAATTCATGTAGATTCAATTTCTTTTTATGCTTTTAGTTTATATTTTTCTATTAGCGTAAATATTGTTTACTATACTCAAAAATTGGTGAATCCGGTGTGAATCAAACGTTAGCATAGGGATGTGTGTAGACGATCGTTAGCTTCATATTGCCCGAGTCGGGAGGAAGGATTATCTTTCTCGGCAGCTAAGAACTTGCCCCAAGCGATTCTTGAAGCATGGGTATACGGTTAGTCAATTGCTCGAATGTGATATAGGCCATCATTTTGGCCCGGTTGAGCATTTGTGTCATTCTTATCATCTTACCCTTGCTAGCCCCTTTGTGCCTACCCCATCCTTTTTGGTTCAGCTCCCCTATTGTTCACCAAAGCCTTAACTCCAATCCTAGTCGCACACCCAAATGAAATCATTTTGGTTAAATTTTAAATTGGTGGTGTTGATTGTGGAAATACAATGTGAAAGTATGGATGTGCATCTTTGAAAATTTGCTGAAATTGCTAAAGAAAGAAAAAGAAAATAAGAAAAAGATTTGTAAGGAAAAAGAAGAATGAAGGAGTAATTGAAAAATCTGTTTGAGATCTGTATTTGGGAGTAGGCGGTGCACACACCCATGCGTCTAAGTCTAAGTCTGGGGGTGTGGTGCATCCGCATGTTTTGTGGCTACTTGGATAGTGTTATGCATTTGCTCATTTGGGTTTTTGTGTTCTAAGCCTTCATGTTTATATTTGTTTACCTCACCTAAACCCAAGCCTCATCTAAAACCTAAAGTCCTATTGATTCACGCATTTGAGTCAAACTGTGTCGTGGAGAGAGTGCGAACGGGAAAGCTTATGGTCACCGACATTGATGGATTTCAATGGAGGTTGTCTCGAGCCCCGATCTTTGGCAATGCTCGCCTCAGCGTTTAGTTTACTTTCTTCCTATGTACAACCTTATGATTCACTGTGATTCACTTTTTGAGTAAATGTAATATATAAATACGCCCATAGAAAAGTATAAGCCAATATGTACAATTAGAAATTTTGTCAACTGTATTTCTACGCGCATAAGCATGCGACTTTGCATGATACCCCGCTTTACAATTTCTATGCCAGCTATGTATTTTTCTCATCCGCTTGAGGGATTTGTTTGCTCGGGACGCGCAAACAGGTAAGTCTGGGGGTGTGATGAGTCCCAAATATATACACTTTTATGGACTCGTCTGGACCAATTATCTAGTCTTTGTACTACACTTTAGACATGTTTTCGTTCATATTTACTATTCCTTGCTAGGTGCACTATTAGGCCCGTTTCGGTGTGCAATTGCGCTCCTTGTTATTGGTGGTAAGCACATGGTGCTCCCCTTCCCTTCCTCTATGTTTATCTGATGCTAGAGGTGTATTCCCAGCTATTTTATCTTGTATGTAGGTGGCCGGATTATCTTGTATACAGTTTTTTCCAAGAATTCATGACTATGTGCAATGCACGGTCGTGCGTTTTCGTTGATGCACGGGCTGTTGCGGTCATACGTTCTCATCTGGGAAGAAAAAAGCGATCTTAGTTTAGTCGTGCGTTTTGACGCACCGGCGGAATCTCCCGTGCGTGAGTAAAACGCACGGTCTCCTGTTTCTCCTTGTTTTTGTCGTTTCTGAATTTACTCGTGCATTTTGACGCACGGGAGGATTGGCCCGTGCGTGAGTAAATCACACGGGCGGCGCAGCTTCGTCTTCACGCCATCTTTTATCATTTATTAACGCACGGGCAACGCACGATCGTGTGTTCGACCGTGCGTGACCATTTTCTGACCAGTTTTCTATAAAAGCTGCATCTCTTGCCCAATGATGGAGGATCCACTTTTCCTGCTCGGAGAAGCCAAGTTCTGTGCCCTTTTCTCCGTTCCATCACCGCCCACCTTCAGGAGGAGCTCCAGACGCTATTTTCACGCAAATCTTGAGCCGGGGCATCCTCTAGGCCTCCTCCATCATTTAGAAGCTTCCAAGCTCCATTTCAACGGATTTTATCATTGGAGTTCTCCGGCAAGATCGTGGTTGAAGGCTATTGACGAAGAAGACGGTTCCATTGGGAGGTAGTGACAGCCCTCTTCAACCCCGGACGATAGTTGAAGACCGAGCCCGGATGAGGATTGACAACCCTAGATTCCGGCCGTGAATCTCCGACGAGTCTTCGTGCTTTGGGTGTAATCTTACCTCCTTGTTATTTTTGCTGATTCTATTTGATGTGTGTGGTTGTATGTTTCTATATGAATGATGTCCATAAACCCTAAATATTATTAGTGTAATTTTCCATGGTTTTGTGGTTATGTTTGTGGTTTATGTGATTTGAGGAGCGCCCCATTCCATCCTCCATCTCGCCGTCATGTTCATGTGCGCACTAGCAATTGCTAGTTGCGTGCTTGTCGACGAGGTGCTTGCGAACCTCATTCCGTAAGACTACTCGTCCATCCGCCAAGCTAAGCGGTGCTAACGGCCCGTGTAATCCACCTCGACTCCGCCGGTGCGAACCATTCCATCCGCTTGCCTTCTCGTCCATCCGCATAGCGAAGCGTGGCATAGCGGCCCGTGAAATTCATCCGCCTGGCGAAGCAGTGCGCTTAAGTCCTGCACAGTTCGATTCCGCAAGCCTTCTCGTCCATCCGCCTTGTGAAGCAGCTCGTACAAGGCCTGCCTAGTTTTCATCCCGCCTAGCGAAGAAGTGCGCTCAAGGCCTGCATAGGAGTAGTTTAAGTTGTTTTCTTTATTTTCCACAAACCAAATCATTCCCCTCCGTGTTACATCCGACTAAAGGACTTCAATCTCAAGTTCTGCCTCAATAGTAAACTCCACCTTACTGTGTTCCTTCGAGATTCGATACTTGGGGATTCACTCCCATTTTATATTACTTGTGCTATCGGTACACTGCCGTTTCGTGTCGCAGTCTCGCTACCGCCTATAGCGGTGTGCGGGATTTGCGCATCAATTAATTCTCGATCAAATGCTTTTTTTCTTTAATTATTTTATTCTCAAAACCCAATTTTATTTATCGATAAAATAATAATAAGTTTGGTGAGTAGAAGTACTCAACATCCCCGTGGATTAAGATACTTGATATTTTATTTTAAAATATCCTATACTATGAACGATATGTAATCTTGCCTATAGTTCGTAGAATTGAGAGAAATATTATATCTTAAATTTTACGTATCATATTTTTGGCGCCGTTGTGGGGGATACTTTTGTTGATATTTTGAATGCTGAGATTTGATTAATTTTATCATTCTCTTTTTCTCCATATCCCCTATATTCTCTTTTTCATTTTTTCCCTCCAATTCCATTCTATTACAGTTGTTTTATTTTATAAATAATGTTATCTCATTTAGCTGCTAAAGTTGCTCATTTTGGAAGCCGCAACAAAGCGTACACTTGTTTGTAATTTTTGTGGTGCAAATCACTTTAGTGAGGAATGTTGGTCATTTTATTCTCAAAATTTTTATTATGAAAATAATTTAGAATATAGTTCTAATGAATTTTCATCTAGCTCCGATATGAATTATTCATGGTGGCAAGATCCTCTGGATCGTTTACGGTTTGAGGAAAAAAATTCATTTGAACCTAATTTTTATTCCACCACCTTAGAACCACAAAGCTCCACATCTAATTTTGGGGAGTTCACACAATATTAATTGGATATTAACTCCCAAAATATAGATGAAAGCACTTATAATTCTAGCATTATTTCTCCAACTTCGCATAACAATTTATCTATGAAGGCACATGACTTTTCATGTACCCCCATAGTCTCTTTTGCAGAAGATCAAGAAATATTGTTATACCAAGAATTTATTAATATTTTTGGTGCACCAGAGGAAATAGAAGATGAAAATATGTCTTCTCCCACTCCGCCCTAATCTACTTTTATTTTTCATGAATTTTCAAACACACCACATAATTATTTTGAAAATGAAATTCATGAAAATATTGTGTCCCAAGAAATTATTCCACATGATATTCTGTTAGAATTCTCCGATAACAATTTTTCTTTTGAAATTGAACAACTCGCACTTACTCATGTATTTTCACATGAAACTCCTCCTTGTGAAATTTTTTTGACTCGCTTAATCTTGATTCGTATTATTCTAACACTTTCAATGTAGATAATGTAACATCCCATTTCGCGCTAGACCCCTCGGAGACGTTTTGACTCGCCTTGGGTCGGTTTTGGGCAAGGGAGGATTCCATTCGACGAAAGTCGAAGGGGCAGCTGCATTCGACGAAGTCGAAGGGGAGCAGTGTTAGACGAAATTTGAATTAGGCAGCGTTCGACGAAATATCGTCGAATGGCGTTCGACGAAATATCGTCGAGTTGCGGTCGATGAATTGAGAGGCGTTCAGCGGTCGACGAAATATCTTCGTGAAGCGTTCGACGAATTCCAACGTTCGACAAAAAATGTGGTCCGTTCGACGAAAGTGTTGCAGTGCAGGTTTGGGTTTTTCTGCTGCCTTCTCGTAAAGGCTAAGTGCATGGGAAGTTGTTGCCTTGGATGCTTGTCAAATCAAATCCCACTTTCTCTGTCCTTTAAGCCATTAGCCTCTTTCTTCACCAAAAAGGGGCCGAGCCATTATTTTGATGGGCTCATTTCTTCTTCTTCTTCATCATCTTCCTTCCACCTTAAGGTTTTAACTTAGGGTTCTTGAAGGAGCAAGCTTGGAGAAGGATTGGAGCTTGGCCGACCACCACCTCGCTGCCATAAAGATGAGCTCCAACCATGGCCAAAAAATAAGGTGAATTCCTGTCCTCTCCTCTGGTGCTAGCCTCTTAGATCACAATAGGAGAGATGAAGGATCAAGAAATCTTCTCGTGTGAGCTTTAATGGAGTTTCCTTAGGAAGACCAAGTCGGAACCTCACATGTAGGGCACCGTTTGCCGCGAGGTTCTTGGAATCATTTCTTCTCTTCAAGAGGAAGAGATGGTATTTGATTTTGTGCAAACCCATGGTCGTTGAGGTAGAGTGAGGGGAATGATTTTATAGGGATTTTTAAAGGTGTAATGACCTAACCCTTGTTTTTGGGGAAGATGATGAATAGTCCCATGTAATGTAGGATTTTAAGTTATTTATTATGTGAAAGGTTGATGAGTAATTTCTAGTTAAAAATACCCTATTAATTAGTGTTGTTAATTATATAATTGTATGATAAAGGTGATGATAACCCCCTTGCTAAAGAAGTTTTCAATTTATAACATTTGACTTGGTTATTAAGGAAATTTATGCGCAGCTGGGTTCAAGCTAATTTTTAGGCTTGATTCCACTGGAATTGGACTTTGGGCTCAACATGAAAGTTGTAGCCCTTGGAAAGAGCTTTCCGACGATAGGTTATCCATTTTCTGAAGTGACCTGTAGCTTCCTAAAGGTCTAGTCGAGTGGACTATCCAGAAAGCTGGATTGTGGTCAAGTGTGCGCTGTTTTGATGTCCAGATTATTATAGTTGACTTCAGAGCAGTTTTTGGGAGGACCCATTTGGCTCTGGGTTTAGGACTCAACATAAATGTTATAGCCCTTGGTTAGAGCTTTCCAAATGGGGTGACACATAATTTGGGGTGGAGTAGAACTCCTAGAAATTCAGTTTTGTTAATCATCGTCGTTGTAGTTTGAATTGCGATAATTTTTGGGGTATCCTTTATAATACTTGTCTGATGCTCTTAACAATTGGTAGAAATCAAATTGATGA
The DNA here is from genome assembly GCA_033032865.1 of Dactylorhiza incarnata. Taxonomy (NCBI): domain Eukaryota; kingdom Viridiplantae; phylum Streptophyta; class Magnoliopsida; order Asparagales; family Orchidaceae; genus Dactylorhiza; species Dactylorhiza incarnata. The sequence continues at coordinate 2,464,923 of JAWHQI010000124.1, read as the reverse complement.
TATTGTGCTGACCTCTGTTGAATTTCATGAGTTTTGGGAGGATACTTGTTGTGATTTTGCCAATCGTAGTTCATCCCCGCTTTGCTCTGTGAATAATAATTGGGAATGCCGATGGGGCTAGCATTTGGTGAGAATGGCCATAACAAGCTAGGGGAACTGTGGTAGAAGTTTTAGAGAGGCTCGATTTGATATGGGTTCTTAATTAAATATATTGTCGTAAAATATTATGTTGTTGAACTCAGTTAGAGTCTGAAAATGAATATCCAAGTTGGGCTTGGAAGAATAAACTGTTATCTTGAAATGGAAGGTTGATATCATAAGTAAGTTGGAAACACAAGTAGTTCGGTGGGGTCAAGGGTGTGAATTCCCTAGTTCATGAACGTCGTATAGAATGTTGGCCATGATGTTTGCACACCACCGCACGAGAGTTGTGACAACTCGGGATGGGTAGCATCAGCTAAACGTGCAAGATGTGAAATGTAATAAGACTCCACTTGGGGGTCCTGTGGTGCTTATGAGCACGGGTGTGCATGGGTTGCATGGCTTGCACATGGTGGTGTATGGATCTTGGTTGGAGGATTGCTTGTGGCGGGTCTACGGGCTTGCTGGTTGTGACACCGATAGAAGCCGGCAGTTAGACTCTAGACCGGTTGGGTTAGACTCTTAGTGGTCACCTACCCAAGTCCCCTTCTGTGTCCTTGAGGGCTCAGCTTGATGCGAGCAGTACGCAGGGTCTCTGCAATGTGTTCTTAGCATCGAGGCGTACGGAGGCCTAGGACTGGTAGTGTCCATACCCTCCTAGTAGTGGAGGAGCTCGTTCCACTGTCTTCGTCTGGCCACGACGGGAGATGCCTGAGTGGTTAGATACCTCTCAAAAAGCAAGAACTAAAGGTCTGTGTCGCCATAGCAGCTTTGCATGGGTTAGTCATCATATCATAATCATTGCATTGCATTCATCATTCATAATCATAACATTGCACCGCATCGGATCCATCATATAAAGTAGTATGGGATCATTTATATGATGGGTTCCTAATTGGAAACCTTAACTTGTAAGTTTGTATGGGCAATCATATAAGTTAAGGTATGTTTTGGAATTGTAAATGTACTACTCACTTCTGTACTGTACACTGCTTTCTATACCCTGCTGCTTGTCACGATGCTAGCTTAGAATTTCTTCTTACTTTACCAACATATTAATCGCTAGCATAAATGTACTCTTATACCTCATGTTAGTACTTGCTTATGTAACCCCTGTTATTTATGTACCTGTTAGTTGAGTTATTGCAAGTACTTGGGTACTTATACAACCGATATATATGAACAACCTTTACCTGTCACCTGCTTTATATATTATTGCTTATATTGGAGCTTTTCTTCCTTTCCCACCACCCAGTGCCTTGGAGTCGCCGGGGGAGCGGATGTGTAGCCACTTAGTCTTTATGACTAACGGTTGTTGCACCCCTCTTTTTTAGGAGCGCACCCTGGGCCAGTAGCGCACGGTGCTGGAGGAGGACAATCAAGACAGGATGGCAGGGCCGGAAACCTCGATACCCCCTTTACCGTCGGTGACTGATGTGAGCGCAGTTTGAGATATAGCCCTTGGGGCATTTAGCTTGATACCCTGATACATTTGAAGGAGCTCCCGGAGCTTCTTCTATTTTGTGCTTTTGGACACTGTACTTATGTGAGTTAATGGCTTCTTGCTTTTTAGTTTATTGATGGGTTGGCGCTGTTCAGTTGGTTTGGCCGGCAGGATAGGCGTCTTGTGAGGGAGGCTAGCTTGTGTGTTGGCGCTTCCGTAAGGCGGTTGTCCTAGGCATAAAACTCCCCTCGGGGGGGGGGGGGGGGGGGAGGTCTTACAAATGGTATCAGCTTGCAATGATACTGAGATAAAGAAGTCCATTAAACCACTAAGACACCCCTGCTTGCTAAATCAGTTTGAGGACAAACTGATGCAGCGGAAGCGGTGGTGTGCCCATGTGTGATTCACATTAAGTATGTCCGTTTTTTCCTGTAGAAAGTGCCAACCTAAGCCAAACTCGTACCCTTACGTATAAATGCTGGCTCACTCCGAGACAGTAATTGGTATTCCCATTCCAACAATTAGACTGGTTTGGCATAGGATTGATGCCAACCTAAATAGCATACCATTTTGGTCGACTTAGCAGGATATGTCGTGACATATCCTAACCTTATACTGATCTTGGGGATGATTGGGCCAAGCAATAAGTGACCTTGAGTGACTAAGGGAAGAGTTTAACGTGAGTGTAAATGCTAGAGACTCACACCCTGAGATTTCTATCCCAGATATGGAGTACTATTATCTCCTTACCCAAAATATTAGGGCAATCTCAATGAGATTGGTGCCAGTAGTCTACTATCAGCTTTGTAAGAGACCACCAAGCATGTCTCTTATACTGTATGTGGATACTGTTGGATCTGTGGGCACCCTTAGAGGGGGGGGGGGGTGAATAAGGGTTTTAGAAATCAATAAACTTTAGTGGAAAACTTTTGATATTATGTAATAAGTAAGTTAAATCAAAAAGTGAAGTGATAGAAATAATGTAGTCAATTTAATTTGTACAAGGAAAGACATGATTATCATTTATAAAATTAGTTACAAAATCTGATTTCTATGACGCTAGAAATCGAGGCGAAATATTAAAGACTATTTTCGTTTTCAATTTCTACTCGTATCCCCACGAACCGGTTGGCTTTAGCCGATCTCTCCCCAGATACGGCCTCAAGCCACTCTAGCCAATCTATCCCAGAAAGGCCTCGAGTACCCCCTAGATCTACTCCCTAGACCTAGCCGCCAACAACGCGGCAAATTAATCCCTAAGTCTTACCCAGACCTTGTCGCCAACAACGCGGCAAATTCACGAACCGAATACAAAGGTAAAATAAAAGTACAATGAAAAGGACAAATATAAAAACTCCCTATGAGGTAATCTGAAGGAGACGCTGAAGTTCGTTGAAGTACAAGCGTGCTTTCTTCGTGTTGAATTAGCGTGGTTATCCAAGCATTCTTCAATTCCTCCTTTTGAAATATGAGTGGGAGATGTGTTTCTCTGAAATATGTCCCTTACAAAATTTCTGAAGTGCTGGAATAGGGCTCTTGATCAGATGTCCATTGAGAAGCTGAGATCTACCTATTTATAGGGTAGATTGTCAACGCTGGCGTTGAGGATAACGCCCGGCATTAACCCAATTTAGAAACATTTTAAATGCTCGGATCTCCAAGAGAGGAAGGAGATATCAGCATTTTAGGAAACATTTATTTTAGGCAACATTAACGCCTAGCGTTGATGTCAACGCTGGCGTTGGTCACAATCATTCCAAAAATGGCCTTCAATCACGGCTGCTTTCCTTCTTGCCAAGTTCGTCGATCGGAATGCGATGCGCGTTAAGACCTAACGAGTGTCGTTGATTTTGATTTCGTTGAGCGCAAGATCGTCGAACGGGCTTCAACTTTCGTCGGCCAACACTTCATCGAACGGGCTTCCACGTACGTGGACCGCAAATTAGTTGAACGGAATTTTCGTCGAACGGGGATTTTAGTTGAGCGGAATTTTCGTCGAACGCTGCTTCAATTTCGTCGAACGCCGTTTTGTCTAGAGATAATGCCCAGCGTTAAGCTTAACTCCTGGAGTTTAACAGCTTTCAATCCTTCAGCTTGTGGTTAGTGCCAGATCAATATTGCAGCAACCTGATGTCATAATGGCATACATGCATGCTAAAAATACAATGGCAAACAAGATCAAATACAAGTAGGATTTGTTATTCTCAAACCAAAGGGATGCGGAAAACCATGTTCCAACAATCTCCCCCTTTTGATAATAACAAATCCAATTAATGATAAATCAAATTCATAAAAAGTTGTGTTTTTATAAAGATATATGACACAAGCAATTATAAGATAATGATAAGAATTATAGATCATTTTAAACGTGCTCCCCTACAAAAGTGCTCCCCCTTAGTATATGCACCCATAGACTAGATTTATGCTCCCCCTTAATATAGTGAATCCTACTTCGTTAATCAATATGATTTAGCATTTTATTCTCCCCCTTTGTTATTAGCAAAAGAGGGTGGTGTGAAACAAAACTAGAAAAAGGAGACAAAAGATGGGACATAACTAAGAGAGGATGAAGAGTTTTGTGGAACCATAAAGTAAGTCATGATCGAGCTAAGGAGAGAGTAGCACAACAGAAAAGATATATGAGAAGCGTGGGAGAACAAAAACAAAAAAAATCACTTGCCTTTTAAATTAATGTTAAGAGGAGTAGGACTTGTTTAAGTGAGATGCAATGTTGTGTGACAAGTACATGTAAGAGATAAGCATAAAAAGTAGGCAAGTAGGAATGCGTAAAAGTAAAACAAAGTTATTAAAAAATTGTTTTTTGGTTTGACATTTCCAACAATATGTTTAGACTTTTTACATTTGAGCCTTTATCTGTGTAAATTTTCATAACTAATAGGCAAGCATGATTTAACATATTCAAAAATATTAGAGATACAATGTAACCAATTCGTATTTCAAGTAAAGAAAATATTGTAGAAATCATGCATTGCAATCTTAGAGCTTTTACTTAAGTTTTTAGAGAATTATGTAATGTTTACATTAGGATCCAATTCTCATGAATATAAGCTTTATGGAAATCAATGATGTGTGCAAGAAGGTGTTTTGATAAAAGTATACAAGTGAAATAATCAAAACACATGACATATGTAGTTTAATAGTAATAACAACATTAAGATTGTAATCATATAATTACTTTCACACATCACATCTAGAATAAAATTTCAAAGCACAAAAACATAAGTACAACTACCAAGGTGCTTCTCCCACACAATGCTCATTAAGACTTATCAGGGAGCGAAGTAGTGCTTGGGGGATCACATAAGCATTTTGATAAGATTTTATTTTTTTGTGATCCGGTGTACAAAATAGAAGTGATAAAAAGGAATATGTTTACACAAGACACTTTAAAATTCTTTCCAAGGTGCTCAACCTCACAATGCTCATTAAGACTTATCAAGAGGGTGAGTAGTGCTTGGTGGAGTTATTTTTTGGCATATTATTAATTAATTTGTTGTTTGGGCCAAAAAGTCTCCGAATTCACTTGTTGTTGCAAACATTTGTAATTTTGAAATAAACACTTCTATGTGTGCAAGAAATTTATTGTTTGAATGAAGGTGTAGGTAAGTTAAATATACAACTTAATGTGTTAAACTTATCACACTACACAATCATGCAAGACTAAGATTATGAGCACATGTAGATTACCAAAAATAGTGAGTGTTTGAATCATTGATTATCATAAGACATTACTCATACATAGAGGCAGGCAATCATACATAATTATCTATAGACTATTTCATTGCACATATTCAGATAATGGTCAAGGCATGACAAAAACAATGTTCAAAGAATTTGAAATTAAAATTAGACATTGAAGTAAATCTTTAATTGTATGCCAAAAATCAAATTAGACCATTAGAAACAATATAACCAAGATGTTTGCTCAAGTGAAGTCATGTAGTCAAACCATAATTTTGTAAGTTTTTAAAACAAAAAAAATGACACAAACATATTTTTGGTCATTTTAAAATATTTCCTTTTTTTTTGTATTTTGGATTTAAAAACTACTAAATTAATAGCAAAATAATCAAATCTGAGAGAGTAAATATATAAAAGAAAACTAGAAAATACCCAAAATAGTTTAGAAAAGACAGAAACTCGATTGGGCCAAAATCGCTAACTCCTAGCGTTAGGAAGTTAACGCCCAAACAGAGATCTGTTTTTTTGAAAAAAAGTTCTTTGGAATAATTTATATATATATATATAGGCCTACCTAAGGTAGAAATTCCAGAGATAATAGATATGTTTTGAAGGCTTATATAAGCATATTTTGGCGTTTTGAAATTTTAATCAATTAATTTTGATCTTATTAATAATTCTAGTAGTGATGATGTTCTTATGGTGTAATGATGAATGTATAGGAGTGTGAAACAGAATGGCAGAAGAGGTTCAGTTATTTAGAAAAAGAGAGTAAACGCCGTGCGTCGTCCTCAACGCTGGCGTTGAGTCCACTTTATATAAAAGGGCCTAAATTCGAGTTCTTTTCAATTTCCCCCATTCCAGTCCGTTTCTCTCCAGGTTTCGCCGTCAGCCCTCCTCAGATCTAGGTAAAGTTGATGTTTTTCTTCCTTGATTTTTTCCTTAAATCATTTCTCTACCCCTCAAACGTAATCCTTTGAAGTATTGTAGTGTACTATCATGGTATATGATAGATCTATGGTTTTAGATTTAGGGTTTCTGAGTTTGAGTTTAGAGAGAGGTTTTCTTTTGAGATTCTTTTCAAAGTTGAGTTTTTATTTACCTTTTTGGTTGATTTTAAGATTCTTTAGTAGTTTTCAACTTGTTTTTTCCTTTCATGAAATTTTTGGGTCCAAGGTGTGGTTAATATCAGCATTTTCTACTAGAGTGCATAAGAGGATTAAGAGCATGCGCCTGACATTGTTAGTAACGCCTGGCATTGATTATAAATCGTTTTGTTTGATTTTTGTTGTGCTGAAATCATATGCAGGTTATGGCTTCATCCAGTGGTCATGGAGTTCATGCCAGAAAGTCATCCGCCCGCTCCCCACGAGAGTCTTATCAATCATATGCGGGGATTGAAAAGGCGAGAGTTGGTGTAGGCATGGTGTTGCGCATAGACCTCCCACGTCATGCTTTTAGATCAATGGTGCAATGCTACTTGATTTTATATGCAATAATTTCTGTCTAGAATATGTGCTCTGCTTTGCTCGTTTTTCTTCCAGGATTATATATTCACATCCGCCACATTTCCTTCTTGATTATAAGCTTCACATTGCCTACATGTATTAGTATTTGGAATTAATTTGGAAATTCAGGGCTAGTGGCTGCTTGTATTCTCCTTCCAGTTTTTAGAAATTTGGATTTTTGTTTGGCAATTCTGGAAATTTATTCATGGCAATCTCCTTAGAGTGGCTGTTATAGTGGTTGTTTGGGTTAAACTTCAGGAAATTTTGTTTATTGGCAATCTCATTATTCATTATTTGTTTTTCGGGTTGAACTCCAGGAAATTTCATTTATTAGCTCCAGGAAAGTTCTTTCATTAAAAATCTCCTCATGTTGGGTGTTTGTGGCTGTTTGGTTTCTTATGCTTGCTGCCTGATAATATGGATAGCTAATTTCCTGATTTTAATTAATTGGCTAAAATTTGTATAGCTTTATTCCTATTTATATTTGGTGGGCTAAAATGTGAATGAGTTGTGACCCTCACTAGTGGGGAGTGGGATTTAAAGTGTACTCCAGATGACTTTTGGTGATCTAAAGCTTGCTTTGGGAAAGATTAAGACATGTATTGTTTGGTTTGGCCCTCTTCAGAATATGTTAGGCCAGCTGTATCATATGGAGTTCTGGGAAATTTTTCTGAGTTATGGTTCTTACCTTCAAATATCTGATAACATGGTTGAGGAATACTAAATGATTTTGGGTTATATTTTTCTTCTTCTTGATGAGCTGATATCATGGCTAATAACTGCTGCTATACAATTTTGTTCCTTTTCCCTTCCTCTTTCCTGTTGGTGTGTTGTTGGGAGATTGGAGCTAGGGCTTTTAGTTTGGGTAATGTTGACTGATTACATGTTCGATAATTATGTGGATCAAGACCCTCGTAACCCCAACCTAAATTTCGGAGACGAAATTGTTTCTTTTTTATTGGATTTGTAACATCCCATTTCGCGCTAGACCCCTCAGAGACGTTTTGAATCGCCTTGGGTCAGTTTTGGGCAAGGGAGGATTCCGTTCGATAGAAGTTGAAGGGGCAGCTGCGTTCGACGAAATCGAAGGAGAGCAGCGTTAGACGAAATTTGAATTAGGCAGCGTTCGATGAAATATTGTCGAACGGCATTCGACGAAATATCGTGGAATGGCGTTCGACGAAATATCGTCGATCGGCGTTCGACAAAATATCGTCGAGCAGTAGTTGACGAATTGAGAGGCGTTCAGCGGTCGACAAAATATCTTCGTGCAACGTTCAACGAATTCCAACGTTTGACAAAAATGTGGTCCATTCGACGAAAGTGTTGTAGTGCAGGTTTGGGTTTTTCTGCTGCCTTCTCGTAAAGGCTAAGTGCATGGGAATTTGTTGCCTTGGATGCTTGTCAAATCAAATCCCACTTTCTCTATCCTTTAAGCCATTAGCCTCTTTCTTCACCCAAAAGGGGCCGAGCCATTATTTTGATGGGCTCATTTCTTCTTCTTCTTCTTCAACTTCTTCCTCAACTTCTTCCTTCCACCTTGAAAGTGAGGTTAGATCTTAAATTAACTCTAGAGGGGGGGGGGGGTGAATAGATTTTAAAACTTTTTATTAGTTTTTATAGCGGAATTAAAAATACTGATATATGTATATATGTAAAGCAGGGTGAATAATGTAAACTGAAAATAAAATCAGCACAACCAAGCACAAAGAAAATAAACAAATCACAGAGGACATAAGGAGCTATAGTGGTTCCCATCTCAATAGGGTACATCCACTCTTCTACCACCCAAGGTAGGAATCCACTAGGATTTTTGATCAGGTGCCCTAACATTAATGGGGTTTTGATAAGGTTCCCAAAAACCAAACTAGATTTTTTGGTAAGGTGTCTTGCCACCAACAGGTAAACTTTTGAAGGGAATTTTAACCCTTTACAAGATGGGGTAAGGAAGGTTAGAATGTTCTTCTCTGTCAAGATTCTGAGATAAGACACAAGATATTGATGATTAAAGCTCCCCCTTTCTGATGTAGATTTGTTGACAGTTTGAGGATGAAGCTTTCTCTTGAATGAAGATCTTTCTGAAGCAGATGAATCTGAGAGAATGAATTCTTCAGATTATTGTTGCTCTTTTGAAGATCTGAACTTGCAGCAGATGACTGAGAGAATAGAGATTACGTCCTCAGTAAAAAGATTGTTGCTTTGAGGAAGAAGACTGAAGAAAAATGTTTTTCTGTATGTGCTTATTCTTCATCTTCTAATTCGAATCCTTCTCTGTTCTTGTTGTTCTGAACTACTGTTCTAAAAACTGAATGAATAATAATCTGTCGTCAAGTGTGAAAAAAAACTCTGTATATATTATCTTCCTTCTTTAATAATATAATATGATTTGAAATTCAAATCATCTGCTTCTAAGGAATATAATATTTTGACTTAAACCCTTCTTGGAACTGTAACAGCCACCAAAACGATTTTGGCAGGTCCTTCCAATTCCTTTTGTCGTGAAAGATGCCTTAGCATTAAATGTCAATGGCTCTTCTCCTTAGAATACGTCAAAATAAAGGAATATAATAAAGAGAGAACAGATCCTTGACTTATCTGGCTGAATACGTCCAAAGATATTGAATAGATCCGTTATTGTCATCGATCTGTGTTCAGAGAACTGATATATAACTGATATTCCAGTATTGAATGATCTGTGGACTGAATTCATCAATCTGAGCATTAGTTGAAGATTCGTCGAACACAGACTTGAGTTCGTCGAACGCTGCTCTGAGAATGACTAGAATTCTTCGAGCGCTGGGATAGCTTCATTCGTCGAGCGCAGAATGAAAAAGATTCTTCGACCGCAGACCGCAATTCGTTGAACGCTGATAGTCGTTCGTCGAACACTGATAGCCGTTCGTCGAACGCTGAGAACTTAAATTTTCCTTAAGTTCTAGCTAACTTAACAGCCTAAAACTTTGACCCTTAGACTATACATTGGGGTCAACTTGATCATAAGTCAACATATAGTAATCCTAGCCCAAATCAGTAATAGGGTTGTTCCAACAATCTCCACCTATTTGGGTTAGGATACTATTTGACAATCATTCAAATAATAAATACAGAAAAACAAACAACAGAGCATGTATATTTGAGAGAATGTAAAATTCATTTCAGCAGATAAAATAAATATATTGCTCTGAGTTTTAGAAACATTACAGACATAATAATGTCAGATAATTTAGGAACTCTTGTCCTTTTTGGAAGACTTGAAAACAATCTGCCTGTTTGGGTTTTCTGATTCCTTTTTGCTCATATAGAGATTCTGAGCTCCTATAATGGTTTGAGATTTACCTTGAACCACCACTGCTGCTGGATGCTTCATTAGGTAATCTTCAGCATTGAAAAAGTGCTTTGAGCCATACTTCTCAAATTCTTGCTTCCTGAATTCTGACATGGTTGAAAACTGAGAAATATCTTTTCCTTCAACTCTTGCCTTGTTGATCTGAGCTGTGGCAATACTTTCTTTAAATCTTGCCATCTGAGCTATTCTTTCAGCTACTGTATCAACTGGATAAGAAAGGTCTTCATCAAAATCTATGGCCTGATTTGAAGGTTGTTCAGAATGAATATTTCTTTGTCAATGCAAAGAGCCATCAGATATAGGCATACAGTAAGATTGATTAGGAAGTATTTCTGAATCTTCTTGAGGAGCACTAGCAGATCTTGAAGAAGGAGGAGCTCTGGCTGATCCTGATCTTTGAGATCCATAGAAACTACCAGGTCTCTTTCCTGAACTTTTTGACTGGGAGGAGGCAGACATCCCTTCTAATCCTGCAGCATCAACTGCTGGAGGAGGAGGAGGAGGGTGATTATACTTGACAGGTTTGTCAGAGTAATAACCAGTCTTCTTCATCTTCTTTCTTCTGATATTTTCATTTCTTGAGTGTCTCATCCAAGCTGGAGAGTCCTTTGAGAGAGTGATGTTGTGAAGAATGTAGTAAGGAATATCATTATTACTAGAGGGAGGCTTAGGGACAGCCTTTGCCTTAGATTTCCTTTTCTTCCTTTTCTTGGAAGATGAATCAACAGAATCATCATCTTCTTCATATGAATCATCAGAAGAATGAATTGGGTTATCATACAAATCATTAACCAATTTAAGAGCTTTAACTCTTTGCTCATCAGTTTCATAAGCTGCATCTTCTTCTTTCCATATTTCATCAAAAACTGGAATAGGGGAATCATTAAAAACAAAAATTGGAACATCAAAACTATTGAAAATTTCTTCTGAAACTACAATTGATTCTTTTGCTTGAATTTGAGCTTGAGTTTGAACTGGAACTTCAAAACACTTGAGAATCTCTTTCAACAAAACTTTATCTACAGGGGCAGTATATGGAACTATTGCTCTTAAACATTCTTGATACTTTGGCAGATTATTGAAAACTGAATTAACCTTAAATAGTAAAGAAATAATATCTAGAGAGGGTTGAATATAGATATTATTTATTTCTTCTATAACTGGAATTTCTGAATCTATCATTTTTGAATCATAAGCTATAATAGATTCTTCTTGAACTGAATCTTCTTCAATCAGTACTGTATCAGATCTATCAACTACAAAAACTGGAGCTTCTAGAGCTTCTTCATGAGATATCTCCCCCCTGCCTAGCTTCAGGGAGACCTGAATCTAGGCCCCTAGAAGAAGGGATAGTAGAGGAGGAAGGGAATGAAGAAATTTTAGTAGATAGATCAGATAGTTCTTGAAGAATTGGAGCAAGTTTTGCATCCAGGAAGGTATCTAGCTTTGGGAGTATATGATCAAAGATTTGATCAGCCAAAGATGAGAAATTGACATAAACAAAATCTTGTTGATTTGAAGATGATGGAATAGAAGAGGATGGACTGGATGTGGGTACAAATATGTTTGTTGCATTTGCAGTTTGTTGAGTGTTGTCTTGATGGATAGGACATGAATGGTGGATGGGTGACTGTTGGTCAACATAGATGGGAGATAGAGGTGGATAAATGTGAGGAGGTGGAAGATTGAATGTAGGAGATGGAATGTCTTCAACAGTGGTTGGAGAATTTGGAGTAGGGATGATTTCTTCAGTAATCTAAGGAGGTGGAGAAGGGAGAGGAGGAGAAGAAACAACAAGAGGAGCTTCTGGAAGGATTAGGGGAGTGACTGAAACAGTCCTTGTGTCTTCAGAAGATTGCCTGGGGGCAACTGTTCTTGTATTCTTCTTAGGGATTATCCTGTCCCACTTAGCAAAGAATGTTGAGGTCAGTCTTTTACTGGCATTGATGGTCACTTTTGGAGAGACCAAAAGGTCTGGATGCCTTTCCTGCAGAAAAATTCCCAAAACTCTTCCAAAACTAACATTATCCTTATTTACTTTCTTCGTAATTAATTCAAAAAGAATTAATCCCTAGTTTACATTCTTCTTCTCTACCAAGGCTACCATCATAAGAAATTGCTGCGTGTTAATATAGTCATGGGCTGAGGTCTTCCCTAGCAAGACTTTTCCTACTACATCAGCCAAGAACTTGTATTCCACTGACAAGTTCTTCTTCAACATATGGTTAGGGTTTCCACTAGAGTAAGCCATCTTAACCAAAGCTTCATTAAACTCAACAGAACTTATCTCCAAGTCATCATCACCATTGACTAAACCAAAAACTTCAGATAATATTTCTGGGGTTAGAAAAACCTGGTTTCCTGTTATTGTTCTAAATAAACTGTCATTTTCTGACTTAGATGTATAGACCCATTCCTTGATTTCTGCAACTGGGAGCTTTATCATTGTGTTCATGAATTTCTTCATCTGATGTTCTTCAAAGAGTTGAAGAATATCCTTGAAAACTTGGTCGGACTGAGCGAATGACTCCATGTCGATGTCGAAGCCGACATCGAACTTCATGGAGTACAACACGGCTTGAGAAATCGCCATTATACCTGCAAGAGAAAAACACAATCAAGTGCATAGGGGAAATGGAGGAAAAACGATTTATGCAGGAGCGCTCTTAGAAAGAAATAAAATAGAGCTTATATAGAAAGATCGGAGATGGGGCGCATTGGTAGAGCAATGTGCAGCTAAACCTAATAAAATCAGAAGTCGAAAAGACTTTAGGTCTTCGTCAGACTGCGTTCGACAAAATTTTTTTTCGTCGATCGTCGTTCGACGATTGAGATTTTCTTTGTCGATCCTGAAGTTAAAAGATGTCGTCGATCATCGTTCGACGAATGATTCAATTTCGTCGTCCTCCGTCCGACGAATTGAAGGGATAAATAGAAAATTTAATTTTTAGCAGATTGAATCTCCATCCATCATTCCTAGCTGATTTATAAAGAAGATATGCTTCTTTTCATCCAAGGGTTTGGTGAAAATATCTGCTCTTTGCAAATCAGTAGAGATGAATTGTAGGTAAATTTTATTTTTATCCACATTATCCCTAAGGAAGTGGTGCCTAATTTCTATGTGTTTAGTCCTACTATAGAGTACTGGATTTTGTGCTATAGATATTGCACTAGTATTGTCACAAAATATAATTGATTTATTTAGATTGACACCATAGTCTAGGAGTTGATTTTATATCCACAAAATCTGTGAGCAGCAACTACCTGCAACTATATATTCAGCTTCAGCTGTTGATGTAGACACAGATGTTTATTTCTTACAAAACCATGACACAAGCCTATCACCAAGAAACTGGCAAGTTCCTGATGTGCTTTTCTTGTCAACATTGCATCCAACATAATCTGAATATGAGAATCCAGGTAATTCAAATTCAGATGCAGTTGGATACCAAAGTCTTAGATTTGGACAACCCTTTATATATCTCAAAATTATTTTTAGTAAAATTAGGTGAGATTCTTTAGGGTTAAATTGAAACCTAGCACAAATACAGGTAGCAAACATTATATCAGGCATACTAGCTATTAAGTAAAGTAATGAGCCAACAATTGCTTTATATACTTTCTGATCAACAGGTTTCCCTGATTCATCATTATCTACAACAGCATTAGAGGGCATGGGTGGTTTCATAGTGGAAGAATCACACATACCAAATCTTTTCACAAATTCCTTAGCATACTTAGATTAGGATATGAAGATTCCATTTGGAGTTTGCTTCACTTGAAGACAAAGGATGTAAGATAACTCGCCCATACTACTCATTTCAAATTTAGATTGCATTAAGTTAGAGAACCTTTTGCATAAATTTGAATCAGTAGAGCCAAAGATAATATCATCTACATATATTTGAATTAGTAAAGTTTGATTTTTATGTATCCTGTAAAATAAGGTTTTATCAACTATGCATCTACAGAAATTGTTTTCCAAGAGAAAACTAGCTAGGGTCTCAAACCATGCTCTGGGAGCCTATTTGAGACCATAGAGAGCTTTCTTAAGCTTAAATACATAGGAGGAATGAGTTGGAGAGATGAAACCTGGTGGTTGTTCCACATAGACTTCTTCTTTGATGTCTTCATTTAAGAAAGCACTCTTCACATCCATTTGATAAACCTTGAACTTCTTAAATACAGCAAAGGCTAGAAAAATCCTGATAGCTTCATGTCTTTCAACATGAGCAATGGTTTGATCATAATCAATTCCTTCTTCCTGTGAATATCCTTGAGCTACCAATCTTGCTTTGTTTCTGAATATGTTGCCTTGATCATCTAGCTTGTTCCTGAAGACCCACTTGGTGCCAATAACTGGATGGCCTTTTGGTCTTGGAACCAAATCCCAAACCTTGTTCCTTTCAAATTAGTTGAGCTCCTCTTGCATTGCAATAATCCAGTTTGGATCTTGTTCTGCATCTTTAATGGATTGAGGTTCAACTTGTGATAGAAAATAAGTATGCATCTAATTTTGGTGTAGTTGATGCCTTGTTTGAACACCTGCTGAAATATCTCCAATTACTTGTGATATTGGATAATCTCTAACTGTGATGTGGTCAATAGTTGGAGTTGGTTCAGCAATAGCATCCACTTGGGGAATTTGTTCAGCTGTCACTTGATTTGATTTGTTAGCAAGATCTTCTAGATGATCTTCTTCTTCACTGTCTTCAAGAGTTTGAGGTGATGGAAGTAGTGAATTTTCTTTCTGTAGATTTAATCCACTAAGCTCTTCACATAGAGCTGGTACCTGCAAAGTATTTATGGTAGAGGTGGCATTCCTCTCCTAAATTAACAAGTTAGTCTCATCAAAAGAAACATGCATGTACTCTTCTATTTTAAGTGTAGATTTGTTGTAAACTCCATATGCTTTACTAGACAGAGAATATCCAAAGAATATTCCTTCAACAGCTTTTGTTTCAAACTTCCTTAGACACTTCTTATCATTGTTATGCACATAGCATTTACAACCTAAAATCTTAAAATAGTTAACCTTAGGCTTTTTATTTTTAAGTAACCAATAGGGAGTTTTACCCTTAAGTTTATGTATCAGGCTTCTATTCAACACATAATTTGTTATGTTCACTGCCTCTGCCCAAAATGAGAGTGGCAAGTGAGCATCTGCAAGCAATGTAGTTGCTGATTCAATTAGAGTTCTATTTTTCCTTTCAGCTACCCCATTTGGTTGAGGAGTTCTAGGAGCAGAGAAACATTGCCTGATCCCTTCTTTTCCACAGAATTTTCTCATCAGAAGAGACTCAAACTCAGTGCCATGATCACTTCTGATCAATGCAACTACAGTAGAGTACTCTAAAAGTGAGGTTAGATCTTAAAATTAACTCTAGAGGGGGGTGAATAAAGTTTAAAAACTTTTTATTAGTTTTATTGCGGAATTAAAAATAATGATATATATGCGTAAAGAGGTGAGTTTTAAAACAGAGCAGTAAAAATAAAAACTGAAAGATAAAATCACCACAGCACAAACAAAGAAAAATAATCAAGATCACAGAAGACACAAGGAGCTATAGTGGTTCCCCTCTCAATAGGGTACGTCCACTCCTGTACCACCCAAGGTGGGAATCCCCTAGGATTTTTGATTAGGTGCCCTAACACAAATGAGCTTTTGATCAGGTGCTCAATAACCAAACTAGATTTTTTGATCAGGTGTCTTGCCACCAAGGAGGTAAACTTTTGAAGGGAGTTTTAACCCTGTACAAGATGGGGTGAGGAAGGTTAGAATGTTCTTCTCTTTTCAACAATCTAAGAGAAGACACAAGATATTGATGATGAAAGCTCCCCCTGTCTGATGTAGTTTGTTGACAGCTTGAGGATGAAGCTTTCTCTTGAATGAAGATCTTTCTGTAGCAGATGAATCTGAGAGAAAATATTCTTCAGATTATTGTTACTCTTTGAAGATCTGAACTTGCAGCAGATGACTGAGAGAATAGAGATTATGTTCTTAGTGTGATGATTTGCTGCCTTGAAGAAGAATTTATATAGCATAAGATTTGTTCTCCTGGGAGAATGATGTTATCTGTAGTTCTTCTTCTTCTTCTTCTTTTCTAACACTTCTCTGTTCTTATTGTTCTGAACTCCGTGTTTTTAAAACTTGAATAACTGAGCTTTTCTCTCTTCTCTGTGTCTCTGTATTTCTCTTCTCTATTCTTCTTGTTAACAAGTGACAAAAGAACTCTTATATATTATCTTCCTTCAATATGATTTGAAATTCAAATCATCAGTTTTTTAGGAATATAATATTGACTTAAATCCTTCTTGGAACTGACATAGCCACCAAAACGATTTTGGCATGTCCTTTCAAATTCCTTTTGTCGTGAAAGATGCCTTAGCATTAAATGTCAATGGCTCTTCTCCTTAGAATACGACAAAGTAAAGGAATATAATAAAGAGGGATATTATCCTTACTTGTCTGACTGAATACATCCAAGAAATTTGAATAGATCTGTTATACTCTTCGATATGTGTTCAGAGATCTGATATATAACTGATCTGTCTGTATTAATTAATCTGAGGACAATATTCGTTGATCTGAGCTTTAGTTGAGAATTCATCAAACGCCGACTTGAGTTTGTCGAACGTTGTTCTGAGAAAGGCTTGAGTTCGTCTACCTCTGAGACTGGTTCGTCGACCGCTGAGATAGCTGGAATTCTTTGAGCGCTGAGAGCTATTCGTCGAACGCTGATAGCCGTTCGTCAAACGATGAGAACTTGAATTTTTCCTAAGTTCTAGCTATCTTATCAGCCTAAAAACTTGACCCTTAGACTATACGTTGGGCTCAACTTGATCCTAAGTCAACATATAGTGATCCTAACCCAAATCAGTAATAGGGTTGTTTCCAAAATCTCCCCCTATTTGGGTTAGGATACTATTTGACAACAATATAATATTTACAGAAAAATAATAAGCAATAGAGCAAATGTATCTGACAGAATGTAAAAATTCATTTCAACAGATAAAGTAAATATGGTGCTCTGAGTTTAGAAACATTTCAGAAATAGTAATATCAGACAATTTAAGATTTCTTGTCCTTTTGAGAAGACTTGTAAATCATCTGTCTATTTGGATTTTCTGATTCTCTCTTACTCATATATAAATCTTGAGCTCCAATAATTATTTGAGATTTACCTTGAACCACCACTGCTGCTGGATGCTTCATTAGGTAATCTTCAGCTTTAAAGAAATGCTTTGAGCCATACTTCTCAAATTCTTGTCTTCTGAATTCTGACATGTTAGAAAACTGAGAGAAGTCCTTGCCTTCAGCCTTTGCCTTGTTAATCTGAGCAATTGCAATAGATTCTTTGGATCTTGCCATCTGAGCTATTCTTTCAGCTTCTGTATCAACTGGATAATAAAGGACTTCATCAAAATCTATGGCCTGAGTTGAAGATTGTTTAGAATAAGGATTTCTTTTCCTGTGCACAGAGCCATCAGATATAGGCATATTGTATAATTGGGAAGGAAGTATATCTAAATCTTCTTGAGGAGCTATTGCTGATCTTGAGGAAGAAGGAGTCCTGGCTGATCCTGATCTTTGAGATCCATAGGAACTACCGGGTCCCTTTCCTAAGCTTCTTGATTGGGAGGAGGAAGACATCCATGTAGATCCTGCAGATCCTGCTGCACCAGCTGCACCAGCTGCTGGAGGAGGAGGAGGAGGAGGGTGATTGTATTTGGCTGGCTTGTGAGAGTAGTAGCCAGTTTTCCTCATCTTCTTTCTTCTATTATTTTCATTTCTTGATAACCTCATCCAAGCAGGAGAGTCCTTTGTCAGAGAAATATTGTGAAGAATATAATAAGGTATATCATTATTTGTAGAGGGAGGAGGTTTAAGAATAGCCTTTGATTTCCTCTTCTTCCTTTTCTTAGAGGATGTATCGTCAGATTCATCATCTTCTTCATCTGAATCATCAGAAGACTGAATTGGATTGTCATAAAGATCATCAATCATTTTAATCTGAGCTTTGATTCTTTGTTCCTCAGCTTCATAAGCTGCATCTTCTTCTATCTATATTTCATCAAAATCAGGAATTGGAGTATCATCAAAGATAAAAGTTGGAACATCAAAGCCCTTGGAAGTTTCTTCTGAAACTGGAATTGACTCCATTGCTTGAACATGAGCTAGAGTTTGAATTGGAACTGATTCAAAACCCTTGAGAATCTCTTTTAACAAAATTGTATCTATAGGAGCAGTATATGGAACTATTGCTCTTGAATAAGCTTGATACTCTGGCAAATTATTGAAAACTGTATTAAACTGAGAAAGCAAATCTATAACATCTAAGGAAGGATGAATATAAATATTATTTATTTCTGCTATAACTAGAATTTCTGGGACTGTATCTGCTACTATATTTGTATCTGTTATATCATCACCTATATCTGTATCTATTATATCATCAGCTATATCAACTGTTGTATCTGCATCAACTGCTATATCTATATTCATATTAACTGGAGCTTCTGGAGATTCATCATCAAACATCTCCCCCTGCCTAGCTTCATGGAGACCTGAATATAGGCCCCTAGAAGAAGGGATAGAAGAGGAGGAAGGGAATGAAGAAATATTAGCAGAAAGTTCAGAAATAGCTTGAAGAACTGGAGCAAGTTTTGCATCCAGGAAGCTGTCTAGCTTTGGAAGTAGATCATCAAAAATTTGATCAGCAATAGATGAGAAATTGACATATACAAATTCTGGTGGTTTAGAAGATGATGGTGGTGTAGAAGTGGATGGAATGGAGGTAGGAACAAATATGTTTGACACATTTGCAGTTTGTTGAGGGGTGTCTTGATGTATAGGGCATTGATGGTGGATGGGTGATTGAGGGTCAACATGAATGGGAGAGAGAGGTGAAGAAATGTGAGGAGGTGGAAGATTTAATGTAGGAGATGTAATGTTATCAATAGGGGTTGGAGATTTGGGAGGAGGGATGATTTCTTCAGAAATCTGAGGAGGTGGAGAAGGGAGAGGAGGAGAAGAAACAACAAGAGGAGCTTCTGGTAGGGTTAGGGGAGTGACTGAGTCAGTCCTTGTGTCCTCAGAAGCTTGCCTGGGGCAACTGTTCTTGTATTCTTCTTGGGGATTGCCCTGTCCCACTTAGCAAAGAGGGCTGAGTTCAGCCTCTTGCTGGCATTGATGGTTACTTTTCGAGAGACCAAAAGACCTGGATGCCTTTCGGGCAAAAAGATTCCCAGAACTCTTCCAAAACAAACATTGTCCTTGTTTATTTTCTTCCTAATTAATTCAAAAATAATTAATCCCCAGTTCACATTTTTCTTCTCTACCAAGGCCACCATCATGAGAAATTGGTGCCTGTTAATGTAGTCGTGAGCTGAGGTCTTCCCTAGCAAGACCTTGCCTACCACATTAGCCAAGAACTTGTATTCCACTGAGAAGTTCTTTTTCAGCAAATGGTTAGGGTTTCCACTGGAGTGACCTATCTTAACCAAAGCTTCATTAAACTCAAATGTACTTATTTCCAAATCATCATTTCCATTTACAAAGCTAAAAACTTCAGTCAAAATTTCAGGAGATAGAAGAACCTGGTTTCAAAAAATTGTTCCTGATAGATTATCATCCTCTTCCTTGACTATGTGTACCCATTCTTTGATCTCAGACACTGGAAGCTTTATCCTTGTGCTTGTAAACTTCTTCAGTTGTTGTTCATCGAAGAGTCGAAGAATATCTTTGAAAACCTGGTCGGATTCAGCGAAAGATTCCATATCAAAGTCGAACCCGACGTCAATCTTCATGGAGTACAGCACGGCTTGAGAAATCGCCATTGTACCTACAAGAGAAAACAAGATCAAGTGCAGAGAGGAACTGGAGGGAAACTATTTCTGTAGGCGCAATCTTAGAATGAAATAAAATAGAGTATATATAGATAGATTCGGAGAAGGGGGCGCATTCGCAGAGCGATGTGCGGCTAAACCTAATAAAATCAGAAGTCAAAAAGACTTTTAGGGCTTCATCAGACTGTGTTGGACAAAAATTTTGTTTTCGTCAATCGGCATTCGATGAATGAGATTTTCTTTGTCGATCCTGAAGTTAAAAGATGTCGTCGACCATCGTTCGACGAATAATTCAATTTTGTCATCCTCCGTTCGACGAATTGAGGGGATAAATAGAAAATTTAATTTTTAGCAGATTGAATCTCCATCTATCATTCCCAACTGATTTATAAAGAAGATGTGCTTCTTTTCATCCAAGGGTTTGGTGAAAATGTCTGCTCTTTGCAAATCAATAGAGATGAATTGTAGGCAAATTTTATTTTTATCCACATTATCCCTATGGAAGTGGTGCCTAATTTCTATATGTTTAGTCCTACTATGGAGTACTGGATTTTGTGCTATAGATATTGCACTAGTATTGTCACAAAATATAATTGAATTATTTAGATTGATCCCATAGTCTAGGAGCTAATTTTATATCCACAACATCTGTGAGCAGTAACTACCTGCAGCTATATATTCAGCTTCAGCTGTTGATGTAGACACAGATGTTTGTTTCTTACAAAACCAAGACACAAGACTATCACCAAGAAACTGGCAAGTTCCTGATGTGCTTTTCCTGTCTACTCTACATCCAGCATAATCTGAATCTGAGAATCCAGTTAATTCAAATTCAGATGCAGTTGGATACCAGAGTCGTAGATTTGGACAACCCTTTATATATCTCAAAATCCTTTTTAGTAAAATTAGGTGAGATTCTTTGGGGTTAACTTGAAACCTAGCACAAATACAAGTAACAATCAGTATATCAGGCCTACTTACTGTTAAATAAAGTAAAGAGCCAACAATTGCTATATAAACTTTTTGATCAACAGGTTTCCCTGATTCATCATTATCTACAATAGCATTAGAGGGCATGGGTGTTTTCATAGTGGAAGAATCAGACATACATAATCTTTTCACTAATTCCTTAGCATACTTAGATTGAGATATGAAGATTCCATTTGGAGTATGCTTGACTTGAAGACCAAGGAAGTATGATAACTCACCCATACTACTAATTTCAAATTTAGATTGCATTACGTTAGAGAACCTTTTGCATAAATTTGAATAAGTAGAGCCAAAGATAATATCATCTACATATATTTGAACTAGTAAGGTTTGATTTTTTATGTATCTTATAAAATAAGGTTTTATCAACTATGCCTCTACAGAAATTGTTTTCCAAGAGAAAACTAGCTAAGGTCTCATACCATGCTCTGGGAGCTTGTTTGAGACCATAGAGAGCTTTCTTAAGCTTAATTACATAAGAGGAATGAATTGGAGAGATGAAACCTGGTGGTTGTTCCACATAGACTTCTTCTTTGATGTCTCCATTTAAGAAGGCACTCTTCACATCCATTTAATAAACCTTGAACTTCTTGAATGCAGCAAAGGCAAGGAAAATCCTTATAGCTTCAAGTCTTGCAACAGGAGCAAAGGTTTGATCATAATCAATTCCTTGTTCCTGTGAATATCCTTGAGCTACTAGTCTTGCTTTGTTTCTTACTATGTTGCCCTGATCATCTAGCTTGGTCCTGAAGACCGACTTGGTGCCAATAACTGGATGGCCTTTTGGTCTTGGAACCAAATCCCAAACCTTGTTCCTTTCAAATTGGTTGAGTTCCTCTTGCATTGCAAGAATCTAGTTTGGATCTTGTTCTGCATCTTTAATGAATTAAGGTTCAACTTGTGATAGGAAACAAGTATGCATCTGATTTTGGTGTAGTTGATGTCGTGTTTGAACACCTGCTAAAATATCTCCAATTACTTGTGATATTGGATGATCTCTAACTGTGATGTGGTCAACAGTTGGAGTTGGGTCAGCAATGATATTCTCTTGGGGTATTTGTTCAGTTGTCACTTGATCTGACTTATCAACAAGATCTTCTGGATTATCTTCTTCTTCACTCTCTTCAAGAGCTTGAGGTGATGAAAGTAGTGAATCTTCTTTCTGTAGATTTAGTCCATTGAGCTCTTCACATAGTGCTGGTACCTGCAAAGTATTTATGGTAGAGGTGGTATTCCTCTCCTCATTTAACAAGTTAGTTTCATCAAAAGATACATGCATGGACTCTTCTATTTTAAGAGTAGATTTGTTGTTGACTCTATATGCTTTACTAGAAAGAGAATATCCAAGGAATATGACTTCAGCAGCCTTAGCTTCAAACTTCCTTAGATACTTCTTATCATTGTTATGCACATAGCATTTATAACCAAAAATCTTAAAATAGCTAACCTTAGGCTTTTTATTCTTAAGTAACTTATAGGGAGTTTTACCCTTAAGTTTATGTATCATGCTTCTGTTCAACACATAATTTGCTATGTTCACTTCCTCTGCCCAAAAAGAGAGTGGCAAGTGAGCATCTGCAAGCAATGTAGTTGCTGATTCAATCAGGGTTCTATTTTTCCTTTCAGCTACCCCATTTTGTTGAGGAATTCTAGGAGCAGAGAAACATTGCCTGATCCCTTCTTTTCCACAGAATTCTCTCATCAGAAGAGACTCAAACTCAGTGCCATGATCACTTCTGATCAATGCAACTACAGTAGAGTACTTAATCTTGATGGACCTGAGAAAGTCTGTCAGAACACTGAAGGTGTCAGACTTGTTCCTAAGAAAGAACACCCAAGTGAATCTTGAGAAGTCATCTACAATAACTACAGAATAATGCTTCCCTCCTAAGCTCTGTATAGCAGTAGGTACAAAAAGAGCTAAATGCAATAAATACAGAATCCTAGGTGAGTCACTCTTGGATAAAGATTTGAAACTACTTCTAGTCTGCTTAACTAACTGACAAGCCCTGCAGAGTCCTTCCTTCTTGTATGAACCAAAAAGGCAGTCCTCTAACAAGATTGTCCTTAGAAAGCTAAGAGATAGTTCTAAGGTTAATGTGTCCAAGCCTTTTATGCCATAATTCATTTGTCTTACTTATTGAATTAAATAGACAAATGTCTGAATTGGCAGAGTCAAAATTGACTAAATAAATATTTCCTTGTCTAATACCAGATAATACATTTTTGTTTTTATTATTGGTAATAAGACATTGGGAAGGGTTAAAAGTTACTTGATAACCTTCATCACATAACTGGCTTATGCTGATGAGGTTGTGCTTGAGGCCCTTGACATATGATACAACTTTGAAGGTGACTGCTCCAACTTTGACTTGTCCATATCCTTTTGTCTGACCGCAGTTGGAGTCTCCAAAGACAACTTTGGGTCCAATCTTTGCCTTATAATTTCTCAGGTTGGCCTTGGTCCCTGTCATATTCTTTGAGCATCCACTATCCAAGTACCAAAATTCCTTTATCTTTGGATAGCTGTGTACCTGCAAAAATAGAAAAACAATCTATTTGTTCTTGACCCAAATTAACTTGGGTATTTTTGAGATACAGTAAAATCAGAAATAAAGGATATTTCAGGCTGGTCCTTGTAGCCTTGTGGATGATATCTCCTTGGAGGAATGATCCACTCAGTAAAAGGATTTTTAATATATGTAGAATAAGAAATCTTTGATTTTTCTGTACAGTTTCTGTCGTTCGACGAATTTTGCTGCATTCGTCGACCGTCGTTCGACGATGTAGATACCTTTCGTCGAGCGCCGTTAGAAGAATGACTGTATTGAAAATCAGTCTTCAGAGTTCGTCGTGCGTCGTTCGACGAACCAGGCTGATTTCGTCGAGCACCGTTCGACGAAATCTGTAGGATTTTTCTATTCTTTATCTTATTGCTTAAAATATTCTTATCTACTTCTACAACTGCTTTGCCCTTAGAAAAAATGAATTTTATGGGTGTAGATAGTGTGTGTTTCTTAATTAGATGTGGCTCATTTGATGAAGCACCCAAGCCCAGTTTGCTATTAAGTCTAGCATTTACTTTGCTTGTGATGTCCATCAGTTTGATGCTTCTCCCATTAAGGGATTCTTCAAACTTCTTGGCTTCAGACAAATTGTTCTCAATGAGAACAATGGGTTCCCTGGAGGCAGCCAAATCTTTCTTAAGATTTTCATTTTCTTCACTTATTAGATTCATTTCAGCTAACTTAGATCTGAGAGAGATTATTTCATTCTCATATTTGAATAAGTCTAAGCAAAGAACTTTGAATTCATCTTTGAATCCAATAGAATTAAAATCAAAGTTAGAAATTACCTGATCAGTGCCATCTTCAGCTTCTGATTCTGATTCATCAGAGTTATGTCCTGAGGCATTGATAGCCATCATGCAAAAACTTCTTTCTTCTTCATCATCTCTGGAGCTTGATGAAGAAGCATATTCTGACTCACTATCTGAGTCATAAATGACCATTAAGCATTGGTCATTTTCTTTTGATTTTTCCTCTTCATCAGATGAGCAGGATGAAGATTCTGATTCAGATTCTGTTTCACTCCAGGTTTCTGCTACAAATCCTCTTCCCTTCTTCTTGTGCTTGTGGGAGGAAGATTTGTTGGAGCTTCTTCTTTCATCTTTTTCCTTTCTCCTTTCCTTCTTGTCCTTCTTGTTTTGAATATCTGGACAGTCTGGAAGGATGTGTCCTGGTTTCCTGCAACCAAAACATATAATTTCTTCAGAATTGTTTTTGTCATACCTTGGTTGTCATGGCTTCTGGATGACTTTTTCCTGAAGTCTTTTCTTGCCATCTTATAGAATATCTGGGCGAGTAGACTCATCAACTCCTCATTGTTAGGAGTATTTCCTTCTTCTTCAATAGCTTTGAAGGCTATGTTTCTGTCCTTCTTTGTTGATTGAGATGAAGTGGACTGTTCTGCTTCTCTGGACTTGACTAGCTGCTCATAGGATTTGAGCTTTCCTAGCAGTGTCTCAGTGGTAATCTCATTGAGACTTTTGGCTTCCTTGATAGGCCATATTCTAGAGTCCCATGTGCTGGGGAAGCATATTAGGGTTTTATCATTGATCTCAGTGATAGAGATCACCTTGTCCAAGGCCTTCAACTCATTGATTGTGAGGCTGAGCCTTTTGTACATATCATCTACACTTTCATTTTCTCCTTTTTTGAAGTTCTCATATTAAGAGATAAGGTGAGAACTTCTGTCTTTTCTTTCATCTGCTGATCCTTCAACCATATTATTGAGAGAGGTCTATATCTCCCTGGCTGAGGTGCATTCCACCACTCTCTGAAAGATATCATCAGTCATGGTTTGAGCCAATATATTCATGGCTTTAGCATCAGCACTTCTCTGCTTCTTTTGTGCTTCTGTCCACTAAAGGGGTGGAACAGCAGTGCTGTTTGTTGCTGCTTTAGTGTTGTTTGTTGCTGCTTTAGTGTTGGTTGTTACTATAGGAGCAGGAGGTCCTGTCAAAATGACAAGGAAAATATCCTCATCAATGGAGTTCATATAAAACCTAATCCTTGCTTTCCATAGTGCAAACCTATTTAAGTTGCACATAGGAGGTCTACTGCTTGAATATTCCTTGTTTTGTGCCATGAGTTTTTAAGTAAAAATAAAATAAAAATAAAAACTCTGAAAGAATTTAAGATCTAAATGATGCTTGTGATTCAGGTGTTAGCCTGTAAAGAATCAACTACCCTCTGATACCAATTGAAAGTGAGGTTAGATCTTAAATTAACTCTAGAGGGGGGTGAATAGAGTTTAAAAACTTTTTATTAGTTTTATTGCGAAACTAAAAATAATGATATATATATATATGTGTGTGTGTAAAGAGGTGAGTTTTAAAACAGAGCAGTAAAAATAAAAACTGAAAGATAAAATCACCACAGCACAAACACAGAAAAATAATCAAGATCATAGAAGACACAAGGAGCTATAGTGGTTCCCCTCTAAATAGGGTACGTCAACTCCTCTACCACCAAAGGTAAGAATCCACTAGGATTTTTGATCAGGTGCCCTAACACAAATGAGCTTTTGATCAGGTGCTCAAAAACCAAACTAGATTTTTTTGATCATGTGTCTTGGCACCAAGGAGGTAAACTTTTGAAGGGAGTTTTAACCATATACAAGATGGGGTGAGGAGGGTTAGAATGTTCTTCTCTGTTCAACAATCTGAGATAAGACACAAGATATTGATGATGAAAGCTCCCCCTGTCTGATGTAGTTTGTTGACAGCTTGAGGATGAAGCTTTCTCTTGAATGAAGATCTTTCTGTAGCAGATGAATTTGAGAGAAAATATTCTTCAGATTATTATTGCTCTTTGAAGATCTGAACTTGCAGTAGATGACTGAGAGAATAGAGATTATGTTCTCAGTGTGATGATTTGCTGCCATGAAGAAGATTTTCTACATCATAAGATTTGTTCTCCTGGGAGAATGATGTTGTTTGTAGTTCTTCTTCTTCTTCTTTTCTAACACTTCTCTGTTCTTGTTGTTCTGAATTATGTGTTTTTAAAACTTGAATAACTGAGCTTTTCTATCTTCTCTGTGTCTCTGTATTTCTCTTCTCTATTCTTCTTGTTAACAAGAGTCAAAAGAACTCTGTATATATTATCTTCCATCAATATGATTTGAAATTCAAATCATCAGTTTTTAAGGAATATAATATTAACTTAAATCCTTCTTGGAACTGACATAGCCACCAAATTGATTTTGGCATGTCCTTTCAAAATTTTTTTGTCGTGAAAGATGCCTTAGCATTAAATGTCAACGGCTCTTCTCCTTAGAATATGACAAAGTAATGGAATATAATAAAGAGGGATATTATCCTTACTTGTCTGACTGAATACGTCCAAGAAATTTGAATTGATCCGTTAGAGACTTCGATCCGTGTTTAGAGATCTGATATATAACTGATCTGTCTGTATTAATTGATCTGCGGACAATATTCGTCGATCCGAGATTTAGTTGAGAATTCGTCGAACGCCGACTTGAGTTCGTCGAACGTTGTTCTGAGAAAGGCTTGAGTTTGTCGACCGCTGAGACTGGTTCGTCGACCGCTGAGATAGCTGGAATTCTTCGAGCGCTGAGAGCAATTCGTCGAACGCTGATAGCCATTCGTCGAACGCTGAGAACTTGAATTTTTCCTAAGTTCTAGCTATCTTATCAGCCTAAAAACATGACCCTTAGACTATACATTCGGGTCAACTTGATCCTAAGTCAACATATAGTGATCCTAGCCCAAATCAGTAATAGGGTTGTTCCAACATACTCAGTCTTGATGGACCTGTGAAAGTCTGTTAGAACACTGAAGGTGTCAGACTTGTTCCAAAGAAAGAACACCCAAGTGAATCTTGAGAAGTCATCTACAATAACTAGAGAATAATGCTTCCCTCCTAAGCTCTGTATAGAAGTAGGTGCAAAAAGATCTAAATGCAATAAGTACAGAATCCTAGGTGAATCACTCTTGGATAAAGATTTAAAACTACTTCTAGTCTGCTTACCTAACTGACAAGCCCTACAAAGTCCTTCCTTCTTGTATGAACCAGAAGGCAGTCCTCTGACAAGATTGTCCTTAGAAAGCTTAGAGATAGTTCTAAGGTTAATATGTCCAAGCCTTTTAAGCCATAATTCATTTGTCTTACTTATTGAAGTAAATAGACAATGTCTGAATTGGCAGAGTCAAAATTTACTAAATAAATATTTTCTTGTCTAATACCAGATAATACAGTAATGTTTTTATTATTGGTAATAAGACATTGGGAAGGGTTAAAAGTTACCTGATAACCTTCATCACATAACTGTCTTATGCTGATGAGGTTGTGCTTGAGACCTTTAACATAAGCTACCTCTTTGAAGGTAACTTCTCCAACTCTGACTTTTCCATATCCTTTTGTTTGTCCAAAGTTGGAGTCACCAAATATCACTTTTGGTCCAAGCTTTGCCTTGTAGTTGCTCAGGTTGGCCTTGTTCCCTGTCATATGCTTTGAGCATCCACTGTCCAAGTACGAATGTTCTTTTATTCTTGAACAGCTGTGTACCTGCAAAAACAGAAAAACAATCTATTTGTTCTTGACCCAGACTACCTTGGGTCTTTTTGAAATACCAGAAAAATCAGAAATAAAGGATATTTCAGGCTGATCCTTATAGCTTTGTGGATGATATCTCCTTGGAGTAATGATCCACTCAGTAAAAGGATTCTTAGAATAATTAGAATAAGAAATCTTTGAATTTTCTGTACAGTTTCTATCGTTCGACGAATTTTGCTGAATTCGTCGACCGTCGTTCGACAATGGAGAGACCTTTCGTCGAGCGCCATTAGAACAATAACTGTACTGAAAATCTGTCTTCAGTGTTCGTCGTGCGTCGTTCGACGAACCAGGCTGGTTTTGTCGAGCACCATTCGACGAAATCTATAGGATTTCTTTATTCTTTATATTATTGCTTGAAATATTCTTGTCTACTTCTATAGCTGCTTTGCCCTTAGCAGAAATGAATTTTATAGGTGTAGAAAGCATGTTCTTCTTAATAAGAGGTGGCTCACTTGATGAAGCACCCAAGCCCAGTTTGCTATTAAATCTAGCATTGACAGTGCTTGTGATGTCCATCAGTTTGATGCTTCTCCCATTGAGGGATTCTTCAAACTTCTTGGCTTCATACAACTTGTTCTCAATGAGAACAATGTGTTCCCTGGAGGCAGCCAAATCTTTCTTAAGATTTACATTTTCTTCACTTATCGTGTTCATTTCATCTAGCTTAGATCTGAGAGAGATTATTTCCTTCTCAGATTTGAGTAAGTCTAAGCAAAGAACTTTGAATTCAATAGAATTAAAATCAAATTTAGAAATTACCTGATCACTGTCAGCTTCAGCTTCTGATTCTGATTCATCAGAACTATGTTCTGAGGAATTGATGGCCATCATACAAAAGATTCTTTCTTCTTAATTATCTCTGGAGCTGGATGAAGAAGCATATTTTGACTCACTGTCTTAGTCATAAATGGACATTAAGTATTGGTCATTTTCTTTTGACTTTTCCTCTTCATCAGATGAGAAGGATGAAGATTCAGATTCAGATTCTGTTTCACTCCAGGTTTCTGCTACAAATCCTCTTCCCTTCTTCTTATGTTTGTGGGAGGAAGACTTATTGGAGCTTCTTCTTTCATCCTTTTCTTTTCTCTTTTCCTTCTTGTCCTTCCTGTTTTGATTGTCTGGACAGTCTGGAAGAATGTGTCTTGGTTTCTTGCAAAGAAAACATATAACTTCTTTAGAATTGTTTTTGTCATACCATGGCTTTTCATGGCTTCTGGATGACTTTTTCCTGAAGTGTTTTCTTGCCATCTTGTAGAATCTTTGGGCAAGTAGACTCTTCAACTCCTCATTGTTTGGAGTCTTTCCTTCTTCTTCTGCATCTTTGAAGGCAATGCTCCTTTCCTTCTTTATTGATAGAGATGAAGTGGACTGTTCAGCTTCTCTAGATTTGACAAGCTACTCATAGGATTTGAGCTTTCCTAGCAGTTCCTCTGTGGTAATCTCATTGAGACTTCTGGCTTCCTTGATAGGCCAGATTTTAGAGTCCCATGTGCTGGGTAAGAACATTAGGATCTTGTTATTGATCTCAGTGATAGAGATCACCTTGTCCAAGGTCTTCAGCTCATTGATTATGAGGCTGAGCCTGTTGTACATATCAGCTACACTTTCATTTTCTCCCTTCTTGAAGTTCTCATATTGAGAGATAAGGTGAGATCTTCTGTCCTTCCTTTCATCTGCTGAACCATCAACCATATTATTGAGTGAGATCCAGATCTTCCTGGTTGAGGTGCATTTCACCACTCTTTGAAATATATCATCAGTCATGGTTTGAGCCAATATATTCATGGCTTTTTCATCTGCACTTCTCTGCTTCTTCTGTCCATCTGTCCACTCAGGTGGTGGGACACCAGTGTTGTTAGTTTTTGCATCAGTACTTGTTGATGTTGTAGGTGTTGGGGGTCCTGTCAAAATGACATTAAAAAATTCTTCATCAATAGAATTCATGTACAATCTAATCCTTGCTTTCCATAGTGCAAACTTACTGAGATTGCACATAGGAGGTCTTGTGCTTGAATACTCCTTGTTTTGTGCCATGAGTTTTTAAACAGAAATAAAATGAAATAAAAAACTCTAAAAGAATTTAAGATCTAATTGATCTTTGTGATTCAGGTGTTAGACTGTAAAGAATCAACTACCCTCTGATACCAATTGAAAGTGAGGTTAGATCTTAAATTAACTCTAGAGGGGGGGGGGGGTGAATAGAGTTTAAAACTTTTTATTTGTTTTTATAGCGGAATTAAAAATACTGATATATGTATATGTGTAAAGCAGAGTGAATAATGTAAACTGAATATAAAATCAGCACAGCACAAGCACAAAGAAAATAAACAAATCATAGAGGACACAAGGAGCTATAGTGGTTCCCCTCTCAATAGGGTACATCCACTCTTCTACCACACAAGGTAGGAATCCACTAGGATTTTTGATCACGTGCCCTAACACCAACGGGGTTTTGATAAGGTTCTCAAAAACCAAACTTGATTTTTTGATAAGGTGTCTTGACACCAACAGGTAAACTTTTGAAGGGAGTTTTAACCCTTCACAAGATGGGGTAAGGAAGGTTAGAATGTTCTTCTCTGTCAAGATTCTGAGAGAAGACACAAGATATTGATGATGAAAGCTCCCCCTGTCTGATGTTGATATGTTGACAGTTTGAGGATGAAGCTTTCTCTTGAATGAAGATCTTTCTGTAGCATATGAATCTGAGAGAATGAATTCTTCAGATTATTGTTGCTCTTTTGAAGATCTGAACTTACAGCAGATGACTGAGAGAATAGAGATTATGTCCTCAGTAAAAAGATTGTTGCTTTGAGGAAGAAGACTGAAGAAAAATGTTTTTATGTATGTGCTTCTTCTTCTTCTTCTTATTCTAATCCTTCTCTGTTCTGGTTGTTCTGAACTACTGTTCTAAAAACTGAATGAATAATAATCTGTCGTCAAGAGTGAAAAAAAACTTTGTATATATTATCTTCCTTCTTTAATAATATAATATGATTTGAAATTCAAATCACCTGCTTCTAAGGAATATAATATTTTGACTTAAATCCTTCTTAGAACTATAACAGCCACCAAAATGATTTTGGCAGGTCCTTTCAATTCTTTTTGTCGTAAAAGATGCCTTAGCATTAAATGTCAGCGACTCTTCTCCTTAGAATACGACAAAATAAAGGAATATAATAAAGAGAGAACAGATCTTTGACTTATCTGGCTGAATACGTCCAAAGATATTGAATAGATCTGTTATTGTCGTCGATCTGTGTTCAGAGAACTGATATATTACTGATCTTCCAGTATTGAATGATATGTGGACTGAATTCATCGATCTGAGCACTAGTTGAAGATTCGTCGAACGCAGACTTGAGTTCGTCGAATGCTGCTCTGATAATGAATGGAATTCTTCGAGCGCTGGGATAGCTTCATTCGTCGAGCGTAGAATGAATAAGATTCGTCGACCGCAGAGCGCAATTCATTGAACGCTGATAGTCGTTCGTCGAACGCTAAGAACTTGAATTTTCCTTAATTCTAGCTAACTTAATAGCCTAAAACTTTGACCCTTAGACTGTACATTGGGGTCAACTTGATCCTAAGTCAACATATAGTATTCCTAGCCCAAATCAGTAATAAGGTTGTTCCAACACTCCTTAAGGTTTTAACTTAGGGTTCTTGAAGAAGCAAGCTTGGAGAAGGATTGGAGCTTGGCCGACCACCACCCCGCTGCCATAAAGATGAGCTCCAACCATGGTCGAAAAATAAGGTGACTTCCTCCCCTCTCCTCTGGTGCTAGCCTCTTAGATCACAATAGTAGATATGAAGGCTCAAGTGAGCTTCTCGTGTGAGCTTTAATGGAGTTTCCTTAGGAAGACCAAGTCGGAACCTCACATGTAGGGCGTCGTTTGCCGCGAGGTTCTCAGAATTATTTCTTTTTTTTAAGAGGAAGAGATGGGATTTGATTTGGTGCAAACACATGGTCATTGAGGGAGAGTGAGGGGAATGATTTTATAGGAATTTGTAAAGGTTTAATGACCTAACCCTTGTTTTTGGGGAAGATGATGAATAGTCCCATGTTATGTAGGATTTTATGTTATTTATTATGTGAAAGGTTGATGAGTAATTTCCAGTTAAAAACCCCTTGTTATTTAGGGTTGTTAATTATATAATTGTGTGATAAAGGTGATGATAGCCCCCTTGTTAAAGAAGTTTTCAATTTATAACATTTCACTTGGTTATTAAGGAAATTTGTGCGCAGCTGGGTTCAAGCCAATATTTAGGCTTGATCCCACTGGAATTGGACTTCGGTCTCAACATGAAAGTTGTAGCCCTCGGAAAGAGCTTTCCAAAGTTAGGTTACCCATTTTCTGAAGTGACCCGTAGCTCCCTAAAGGTCCAGTCGAGTGGACTGTCCAAAAAGCTGGATTGTGGTCAATTGTGTGCTGTTTTGCTGTCCAGATTATTGTAGTTGACTTCAGAGCAGTTTTTAGGGAGGACCCACTTGGCTCTGGGTTTAGGACTCAACATTAATGTTGTATCCCTTGGTGAGAGCTTTCCAAATGGGGTGGCACATAATTTTGGGTGGAGTAAAACTCCCAGAAATTCAGTTTTGTTAATCAGCGTCGTTGTAGTTTGAATTGCGATAATTTTTGGGGTATCCTTTATAATACTTGTCTGATGCTCTTAACAATTGGTCGAAATCAAATTGATGATATTGTGTTGACCTCTATTGAATTTCATGAGTTTTGGGAGGATACTTGTCGTGATTTTGCCAATCGTAGTTCATACTCGCTTTGCTCTGTGAATAATAATTCGGAATACCGATGGGGCTAGCATTTGGTGAGAATGCCCATAACAAGCTAGCGGAACTACTGTAGAAGTTTTAGCAAGGCTCGATTTGATATGGGTTCTTAATTAAATATATTGTCGTAAAATATTATGTTGTTGAAATCAGTTAGAGTCTGAAAATGAATATCCAAGTTGGGCTTGGAAGAACAAAGTGTTATCTTGAAATGGAAGATTGATATCATAAAGTAAGTTCGAAACACAAGTAGTCCGCTGGGGTCAAGGGTGTTAATTCCCTAGTTCATGAACGTCGTATAGAATGTTGGCCATGATGTTTGCACACCACCGCACGAGAGTTGTGACAACTCGGGATGGGTAGCATCGGCTAAACGTGCAAGATGTGAAATGTAATAAGACTCCGCTTGGGGGTCCTGGGGTGCTTATGAGCACGGGTGTGCATGGGTTGCATGGGTTGCACATGGTGGTGTATGGATTTTGGTTGGAGGATTGCTTGTGGCGGGTCTACGGGCTTGCTGGTTGTGACACCGATAGAAGCCGGTAGTTAGACTCTAGACCGGTTAGGTTGAACTCTTGGTTCTTACCTACCCAAGTCCCCTTTTGTGTCCTTGAGGGCTCAGCTTGATGCAAGTGATGAGTCCCATATATATATATATATATATATATATATATATATTTATATATATATATATATATTTGGACTCATTTGGGCTGTTATTCTAGTGTTTGCACCACATTTTAGGCACGTTTCCGTTCATATGTGTTATTCCATGCTAGGTGCACTTTTAAGCCCATTTCGGTGTGCAATTGCATTCCTTGGTGTTGGGGGTAAGCACATCGTGCTCCCCTTCCTTTCTTTTATGTATTTCTGTGCTGGTCGTGTATTCCCAGCTGATATACCATGTTTGCAGGTGACCTGATCGCCCCGTTTTCCCCATAAGTAATTTCTATGCATATCGCACGGTCGTGCATTTCCTTGACGCACAGACTGTGCTGTCGTTCGTTTGTGTCTGGGAAGAAAATGGAGCATCGGAGTTTACTCGTGCGTTTTAACGCACGGGCGAATTCGCCCGTGCGTGAACAAAACGCACGGTCTACCTGTGTCTTCTTGATTTCAATGCATCGGAGTTTACCCGTGCGTTTGAACACACGGGCGGCATTGGTCGTGCGTGAACAAATCGCACGGGCGGCGCAGCGTCTTCTCCAAGCCATATTTTATCCGTTAATATCGCACGGTCTGCGCACGATCGTGCGTTCAACCGTGCGTGACCAATTTTCAGCCTGTTTCCTATAAAGCTGCAGTTTCGAGGCAGTCGGGAGGATGACCAGGGGACGAGCGGGAGCGATTCAGAGGGCGGGAAAACTCTTGAGAGTTGAAGGCTTCTCCTTCATCTCCTCCATCATCAAGACCATTTCCAGTGACTTTCCACCTCCACCCTTCCATCCGGGAGCATTAGGAAGCTTCATCCGCCATTTGCTCAAGCATACCTCACCAAGGAGACCAAGGAAGTGCTGAAGATCGCAGGAGTGGTGACAGCCTCCTTCGAGCCAAGCTCACCATCTAAGGGCCGAGTCCGGAGAGAGCCCGAAAACCTCTCATTCCGGCCGTGAACCCAAGACGTGATTTCTTCGTTGTGGTCCTCTCTAAACTTTGATTCTTGAACTTGTTTGTAGTTGTTTTAGGAATGCTTGTTAAGTAGATCTTATGGATTACTACTTGTTTTTATATGCAATGTTATTGTGGTGGCATGAATAGCCCCTTTGTTCCTAGCTATTTTCTGTGTTACGTTGTGATTGAAGCCGCTAGCAATTGCTAGCGGTGATGTTTTGAGAAGAGGTGTGTGCGACCCTCAACCGTCATAGTGTTATTCCGTCCACGCGCCTTCCGAAGCGCGGCATCGCGGCCGTTGCACCCATCTCGCCGTGCGAAGGGGAGTTTTGACCCGCATCTTTCTTCAAGTTGCAATAGCGTAGGAAAACAAATCAAAATCCCCCGTTGTTACTATTTAACCCTTTGAACTGATTTCCTATTTAGAGCAAGTCGTACTACCAACTTGCGGTCCTTTGAGAACGATATTCGGGGAGTTCCTCCCTATTTTATTACTTGACAACGACCGGTGCACTGCCGTCGTATCGCATTTCGTGCCTGCTAATTAGCAGTGCCGACATTGCGCATCAAGTTTTTGGCGCCGTTGCTGGGGACTACAAGCGTGTGTGATTTGTTTTTATTTGGAAATTCATTTTAAGGTATTGTGTTTTTCTTCAGCATGTTATTTTCTTCTTCTATATCATGTGGGCACATTTGAACATCCGATGTCATTTGTGTGGGGACACATCCCACGTTAGTGATAGGTGTCCCAAAGAGTATGGTGTTGTTCAGAAACCGTACGGAGCCCATAAGTCTTTTTGCTACTCTACTGCACCTTCGTTATCGCACCTTTACACGGCTGCCGCACCTTTTGTGCCGGTAAAGCCAGCAAAGCAGTGCCTATTTTGCAAAAGTAGAGAGCACGCCTTGAAGGACTGTGCTGCTTATCTTCGCGAATTGGTGGATGATGATGAGCGGGATATCCGGATCGTCCCATCTTCAAATTCTGCGAGCACAGCTTCTTCCTCTGATTACGTGTCACTTCCACCTTCACCTTTTGAAGGCTTTGGAATAGACACGTACATCAGTGTCCCTCATGACTCGGTTTCTGATGCGACCCCCCATACTTCTTCGGTTCATGTACCACTTTGCGTGGATTTGTGCCCTTGCGTGGAGAGTGAGCCCGAACTCTTACGAAGTACGTCCTCTCCCGCCACGCACGAAATTACATCTGTTGCTGATATCTTTATTGAGGTCACTTTGCAGGATGTTGCAGACCTACGCAATGTTGTGCCCACTCTCATGGAGGAGGACAACCTTGATTGTGCTGAAGCAACCGCTTTGGTCCAGTGCGAGGAAGTCCAAGTTATAGAGGAGGCTATTGCGTGCGTTGTGGAGTCTAGTAAAATCCTCGATGATATCATTAGTTTGTCATTGCCACACCCCATGGGGGATGAAGCCGGGATTATCCCCTCAGATGAGATTTCTTTTAGTTTTTCTTCCAATTTATTTCCTTACCCCCTTTCTTTATGTACAAGGATGCAGGATGCCCCTCCTCCAGTTGATCAGACCTTATGCATGGAGGAGCTGAAAGCCTGGCGGGATGAGGAAGATATAGTGAAGGAACATCTTGTTTCCCCATCATCGTTGGTGCTTCCCCTTGAGGATTGGTTACAAGGGGGCAAGCGGTTTTTCTTTGAAGACATAATACTGGAGGAGAAGAAGAGAGCGAAAAAGGAGGAGATTTGGGGTTGGAGGCTGAGCATCTTACTTGTTTTCCACACCTACTACAAAGTCTTCGGACCTTTTTCTTCTATCTGCAGTTACTATTTTAAATCAACGTATAGTTGATTTCTCCATATGGTTGTGTAATAATAATTAGGATTTATCAACTTTTGCCTATTTCTAGACTTTATAAACTGCTTTAATACAGGTATTTGGTCCACCTTTAAGGACGTTAAACAAAAGGGCTTCTTGGGAGACAACCCATGGGGAACCACCCGATTCCGTCTATCTTTTTAATCCTTTTTGCGTATTGTTATTTCAGTTTTTCTAACATTGTAGGTGAAGTTATGCTCTTGCGTGGAAGGAGATTTATTTTTAAAGAAATTGGGATTACCGCACTTTTGGCATGCTCCTTTGTGAGCATAGGTCAACTCTACCCCTCTCTTATTTATGTTTGAATCGTTTATTCTAGTTGTTTTAATCAAGTATGGGGGAGAGAGCGAGTTGTGCACGTGCACACATGTTGCATAACATGCTAGATTGTGCTGAGTTAGGATTTTTATTTTGTTGCATAGACGTGCACCTAGTTCACGCACTCTTGATCACGCGTGCTTATTGGGTATCGCTGCGAGGTTTTCTCGCTCGTAAGAATTGAATTGTTAGCATGTGAGTGAGGAGTGGAGAATAATGTTGACTCGAGTAGTGCTCTAGTCAAGGGCTCCCGTCACGCCTAGAAATTCGATTAAAGTAAAATTAAATTCAGATTTGTAATGTAATTATTTCTGTTACAGTAGATGAAATTTATTTTACTTTAGTGGTGAATCCCGTAAATCCAACGGTAGCAATAGGTCGAGTGTAGCAGACTAGTAGTAGCTTATTACTAGGGTCAAAAGGAAGGACAACCTTTCTCGGTGGCTAGAACTTGCACTAGGCGGCTCTCGACACAATTGTGTTGAAATACTCATCATGAAATGTGAAATAGGCCATCTCTTGATCCGTTTGTGCTTTTGAAATCCTAACCTATGTAATCACCATTGCAAGCCCATGTGAGCCTACCTCTACTCTATGTTTAGCTCCACTATTTAATGTAACCAGACCCATACAGCCGAACCTATGTTCGCACCAACCGTTGTGCTGAAAGAACTTTCATTCTCGATCGCATTTTGGTGTCTTCTATGTGTGTATGGCAGCGTTGATTTAGCTAAAGGAGTCGTTTTATTGCGCGTAAAAATGTTCTTTTGCCGAAAAGAGAAAAGAAAAGAAAAGAAAAGAAAGAAAAAAAAAATATATATATATATAAAGGAGTTGTGCAATAATAATTTTCTCTCAGCAAAATCTTTATTTATTTGGCTCAACACGCACCTAATGTTCAGTTGAAGTTTGGGGGTGTCGTGTAAGTTCTGAAAATGTTGTAGTGGTGAGTGTCATTCTCTTGAGTGTGACGGTTGTGTTGAGTGCGATTCCCATCGTTCTTCTACTTACCTAGCCTATACTCAACCTAAGCCTAATAATTGCCTATAAGTCCTATTGATTTTAGACATGAGTCGTCTCATGCAGTAGAGAGAGTGCGGACGTGCAAGCCTATGGACACCGACTTTGATGGATTTCTTAGGAGATTGTCCCTAGCTTCGATTAAAGTAATACTCTACTCTTTAGTCACACGATTTTCCCTTTTTGCGCAACCGAAAGATTCACCAGGATTCACCATCCAAGTAAGTTAAATTTCAATTTACTGTCTTAGAAATAATTAGATACCACCTTGAGTTAAATTCTGTTCTAATGTATTTCTACGCACGAGAGCATGCGACTTCGCATAATTCTCTACCGCTCAAACTCATGCTAACATTCAATTGTTCCGACTGGAAAGCTGAGTAGTTTTCCCGAGACGTGCAAATGGTTAAGTCTGGGGGTGTGATGAGTCCCATATATATATATATATATTTCTGGACTCATTTGGGTTGTTATTCTAGTGTTTGCACCACATTTTAGGCACGTTTCCTTTCATATGTGTTATTCCATTCTAGGTGCACTTTTAAGCCCATTTTGGTGTACAATTGCATTCCTTGGTGTTGGGGGTAAGCACATCGTGCTCCCCTTCCTTTCTTTTATGTATTTCTGTGCTGGACGTGTATTCCCAGCTGATATACCATGTTTGCAGGTGACCTGATCGCCCCGTTTTCCCCATAAGTAATTTCTGTGCATATCGCACGGTCATGCGTTTCCTTGACGCACGAACTGTGCGGTCGTGCGTTTGTTCCTGGGAAGAAAATGGAGAGTCAGAGTTTACTCGTGCGTTTTAACGCACGGGCGGATTCGCCCGAGCGTGAACAAAATGCACGGTCGACCTGTGTCTTCTTGATTTCAATGCGTCAGAGTTTACCCATGCGTTTGAACGCACGGGCGGCATTGGTCGTGCGTGAACAAATCGCACGGGCGGCGCAGCGTCTTCTCCAAGCCATATTTTATCCGTTAATATCGCACGGTCTGTGCACGATCGTGCGTTCGACCGTGCGTCACCAATTTTCAGCCTGTTTCCTATAAAAGCTGCAGTTTCGAGGCAGTCGGGGCGACGACCAGGGGACGAGCGGGAGCGATTCCGAGGGTAGGAAAACTCTTCCTTCCCACTGCTCTTGAGGGTTGAAGGTTTCTCCTTCATCTCCTCCATCATCAAGACCATTTCCGGTGACTTTCCACCTCCACCCTTCCATCCGGGAGCATTAGGAAGCTTCATCCGCCATTTGCTCAAGCATACCTCACCAAGGAGACCAAGGAAGTGCTGAAGATCGTAGGAGCGGTGACAGCCTCCTTCGAGCCAAGCTCACCATCTGAGGGCCGAGTCCAGAGAGAGCCAGACAACCTCTCATTCCGGTCGTGAACCCAAGACGTGATTTCTTCGTAGTGGTCCTCTCTAAACTTTGATGCTTGAACTTGTTTGTAGTTGTTTTATGAATGCTTGTTAAGTAGATCTTATGGATTACTACTTGTTTTCATATGTAATGTTATTGTGGTGGCATGAATAGCCCCTATGTTCCTAGCTATTTTCTGTGTTACGTTGTGATTAAAGCCACTAGCAATTGCTAGCGGTGATGTTTTAAGAAGTGGTGTGTGCGACCCTCAACCGTCATAGTGCTATTCCGTCCACGCGCCTTCCGAAGCACGGCATCGCGGCCGTTTCACCCATCTCGCCGTGCGAAGCAGAGTTTTGACCCGCATCTTTCTTCAAGTTGCAATAGCGTAGGAAAACAAATCAAAACCCCCCATTGTTACTATTTAACCCGTTGAACAGATTTCCTGTTTAGAGCAAGTCGTACTACCCAACTTGCGGTCCTTTGAGAACGATATTCGGGGAGTTCCTCCCTATTTTATTACTTGACAACGACTGGTGCACTGCCGTCGTATCGCATTTCGTGCCTGCTAATTAGCAGTGCCGAAATTGCGCATCAACGAGCAGTACACAGGGTCTCCGCTGCGTGTTCTTAGCGTCGAGGCATACAGAGGCCTAGGACTGGTAATGGCCATACCCTCCTAGTAGTGGAGGACCTCGTTCCACTGTCTCCGTCTGGCCACGACGGGAGATGCCTGAGTGGTTAGCTACCTCTCAAAAAGTGAGAACTAAAGATCTGTGTCGACATAGCAGCTTTGCATGGGTGAGTCATCATATCATAATCATTGCATTGCATTCATCATTCATAATCATATCATTGCACCGCATCGGATCCATCATATAAATTAGTATGGGCACTTTTATATGATGGGTTCCTAATTGGAAACCTTAACTTATAAGTTTGTATGGGCATTCATATAAGTTAAGGTATGTTTTTGAATTGTAAATGTACTGCTCACTTCTGTACTGTACACTGCTTTATATACCCTGCTGCTTGTCACGATGCTAGCTTAGAATTGCTTCTTACTTTACCAACATATTAATCGCTAGCATAAATGTACTCTTATACCTGATGTTAGTACTTGCTTATGTAACCCCTTGTTATTAATGTACCTGTTAGTTGAGTTATTGCAAGTACTTGGGTACTTATACAACCGATATATATGAACAACCTTTACCTATCACAAACTTTGTATATTATTGCTTATATTGCAGCTTTTCTTCATTTCCCACCACCCGGTGCCTTGGAGTCGCCGGGGGAGCGGATGTGAAGCCACTTAGTCTTTATGACTAACGATTGTTGCATCCCTCTTTTTTAGGAGTGCACCCTGGGCCAGCAGCGCGTGGTGTTGGAGGAAGACAGCCAGGACAAGATGGCAGGGCCGGAGACCTCGATACCCCCTCTACCGTCGGTGATTGATGTGAGCGCAGTTTGAGATGTAGCCCTTGGGGCATTTAGCTTGATACTCTGATACATTTGCAGGAGCTCTCAGAGCTTCTTCTCTTTTGTGCTTTTAGACACTGTACTTATGTGAGTTAATGGCTTCTTGCTTTTTAGTTTATTGATGGGTTGGCGCTGTTCAGTTGGTTTGGCTGGCAGGATAGGCGTCTTGTGGGGGAGGCTAGCTTGTGTACTGGCGCTTCCACAAGGCGGCTGTCCTGGGAATAAGACTCTCCTCGGTCGTGTCTTGTGTTTCGGGAGGGGGGGTTCTTACAGATAATGAGTCGTTGCAACCAAAGGTCTTCACTGATCCATTTGTTGCTCATCTTCAGCAACCCAAATTACTTCAGGTATGTATAGGTAATTTGGATTCATAATTTCAAGTCAACCGTTAACTAAAGAATCAAGACTATTGCGGAGGAGTCTCCGAGCAACTGATTTCAGCATATTCACTGCAACATGACTTAAGGATGTTGCCTGCCATTTTTCATATCAATATCCTTTTATTTAACCTTTAACGTCAAGATCAATGATGTTAAACAAAGTCCTCTTGGGAGGCACCCCTTGCTTATCTTTTGTCCACTTGTTGTTATTATGTTTACATGTTTTCTTCCTTCATACTTAGTTTATAAACATTGGGGACAATGCTTATTCTTAAGTATGAGAGTGTGTTCTCTTTTGTTATGTTTTTTCCACACAAAAAAGAAAATTTAAAAATTTTCATAAAAATTAAGCATGAAAAATTTGTTTTTCTTTTATTTTGTTTTAAAATTTTTGAAAGTGCACAGTTATCCTCACTAGAATTCTCTAGAGGGGGGGTGAATAGAGATTTAAAATATTTTTGTGCAAAGTTAATAATTATATATATATATATATATATAGTGATCACAGATTAGAGCTTCCCACACACCAACAAGAATTAAACAAGTAAAGAAAGTAAATGCAAGAAGAAAAAGCACAACATAACACAAAGAAATATAGTGGTTCCCCAAACTTTGGGTACTCCACTTTTCTACCCCCTTGGTAGGAATTCACTAACTTGCACTGAGTCTTTTGATAAGGAGACTCTTAGAACCACCCTGAGTCTTTTGTTAAGGAGACTCTTAGAGCCAACTGAGTCTTTTGAAAAGGAGACTGTTAGAACCAGTACAACTGAATTTTTTGAAGAGAGATTCTATAAACTCTTTTACAATGTCTTGAGTGAAATAAGAATAGGGAGAAGAAAAAGAAACAATATAAAGACAAGAAGGAATCTTCTTCCTAGCAAGAAGATTGGAAGCACACGAAGTAGTAAACAAAACCTCTCTTCTATTGTGAGAAGGAGATTTGAAGGCCTTTCTCTCTTTCAATGAGAGCTTTAAGAATTTGCAGCAGAATGACTTCAGAAGGAGAAGAAAGCTTGAAGATTGCTGCAGCACTATTTCTCAATTTTCTTTCTTTTCACTTGGGAGCTCTTCCTCTTTTTCAAATTGTATATGGTGGATCACTTGTCTCTATTCTCTGCCAGCCTCCTTGGTATTTTATAGCTCTGTCCATCAAATAATACTATAGGAGGATAATCAATTAGCAGGCAGAGTATTTGGAATGAGTTAAACATTTCCATAACAATTATATCTATAGAAGGAAAGTATTTATTCTGATTTCAAATAATGTCCATAATGGATTTAATCAATTTAGCCAAGAATCCATTAGAGGAAAAGAATGATTAAGAACGGCTATAAAGAATAAATTTATTCCATATAAATCAGATCTATAAAAGAAGGAAAGAGATCTGGCAATTTTGAATTCTGACATAGAAATCGACGTGCGTCGATTACTATTCGACGTAAGCGTCGAATTCATCCTGGCTGGACGTCGAGAGGAGAATAAGGAAGGTACGTCGACTAAGGTGCGTCGACTTCTTTAGGTGCGTCGACTAGAAGTCAGAGTAGCGTCGACAAAGACTACGTCGAATTCTTCTTAGAGTTACTTCGACTCATTCTGAATGAAGCGTCGACATCATTTCGACGTTGCGTCGAATACTATTCGACGCATATTTACTTAACCTTGACTTTTCTTTCTTAGAATTCATATTTACCTCATTTCTAGGGGTTAAGATAAATCATTTTCCCAACAATCTCCCCCTATTTGTCTTAACCATATTTAGAGAGAAATTGTATCAGCTTTTTAAATAACACAGTAAGGCATTCATGAAAGAAATATGTTGCTTTGTAAATAACACAGCAAGGCATTCATCAAAGAAATATGTTTAACTAATCAGAGAATAAGAAATCATATAAGCAAATTTCCTGTTCAATTTTAAGCATAGAGAATTGTTCAAATTTAGTTTATCATCATTGATCAGGGGTAGGAGGAGTCTTTCTTTTCCTAATGAATACTCTTGTGGGTTGCTCCT
Organism: Dactylorhiza incarnata; assembly: GCA_033032865.1. Classification (NCBI taxonomy): domain Eukaryota; kingdom Viridiplantae; phylum Streptophyta; class Magnoliopsida; order Asparagales; family Orchidaceae; genus Dactylorhiza; species Dactylorhiza incarnata. The sequence continues at coordinate 2,421,974 of JAWHQI010000124.1, read as the reverse complement.
TCCTAGTAGTAGGTGGTTCCTTCAGCTCCCCCTGAGTCACAATAGTGTGCTCCCCCTGGGATGGAACTTCTGAGCCTTCTACTTCTACTTCAGCATTAGTTAAGGCAGCATCTGGCTCCACCTGAGCTTCAGCTTCAGCACCTGGCTCCACAGCATCCAGCTCCCCCTCAGTTCCAGCTCCATCTGCCACATCTTCCTTTTCAACTTCTTCATTTTCTGCTCTGCTTGCCTCCCCTTGTAATAATACCTCTTGATTTGCAGCCTCTCTTGCTATATTGAGTACCTCTATTGTTTGTTCTTCAGAATGTAGCTCAGGTACTATCCATTTCCAATTGTCTTGAGCAGTGCAAGATTATTAGTGTTTGAGGTAGGAGGTGACTTGTGGGAGAGAGATTTAGGATTGGAGGGCTTCTCTTCATCTAGCTTCTCCCCCTTCTTGACCTTCTTGGCCAAGGAGGTTAAGAAAGACCTGGTCACTCTAGATGAAGAGAGAGAGGTCTTCAGACTTTGCACAGAGGCACTGACCCCATCTATTTGGGTGTGCATGTGTAGGATGGAGGAGTGAATCTGGGAGCAGTGCTCATCCAGCATTGCTTGGAATCTTTGAGTTGTGGATTCGATGCACTGAGTGATGATATTTACAGTGGATGCAAAAGGTTAATGTTGTGGTTGTTGAGGAGGAGATATTTGTGGAGGTGGTGATGAAGGTGGAGAAAGGTTAGTTGATGCATGAGGTATGGGTAATAATGGAGGTAGATGGGATGAGAAAGTAGGAGGAGGAAGAGATGGAGAAACTGCTGGTTGAGCAGGTGTTTGAGAAGAGGTAGGTAGAGGAGGGGTTGTGAGAGTGGTAAAGACTAGTGGAGTAGATGATGGTGGTAGAGAAGGAGTGTCTCTTTGAGGAGGAGGAGGTGAAGATGGATGAGCAGGAGAGTTAGGAGGAGAGGGAGTCCTTTCATGGATGGAACCAGGCTTAGGTATTTGTCTGGTCCATTTAGAGATGAGGGTTATGGACATCCTCTTGCCAGTTGGGATAGGAATTCTTTTTGACCTACATAGGTCAGGGAAGGAATGGAAGAGAACCTGACTCATAATTCTCATATATGCATGTTCTTTGTGCGAGTACTTGGAGCCTATCATCTTGAGTAGGCAGCTGGCCCAGTCCACCTTCTTCTTCAGCATAAGGGCCCCCATGATGTTCAGTTGCTGCTTGGGCACTGCATCATGGGCTGAGGTCTTGCATAGTAGTATCTTTCCTACTATGTCTGCCAGCAGTCTGTACTCATCAGAAAAGTCTATTTTCGTTAGATGGATTGGTCTATCTTTTGAAAACTTCATGGTGGTTAGCAGATTCTTGATTTCATCAGGTGTGAGGTCTACAGTTTCATCACCTAAATGAGGGAATGATGAAGACTTATTTAGTTACTCTGTAGAAACTGATTTTCTTTCCCTATTTCATTTGAACAAAGAAAATATTAGGATGTACCTGATGGAAGATCAAAGGTGGTCTTAATGTGTTCTGTAGATATTGAGACAGGTGTCTCATGGATTGTTCCTTGGATTTTTCCTTGTTCAGATATCTGAACATGAGTCATCAGCTCAGTGAGTTCTACCTCCAGAAGCTTGCATCTTGTGGAGATGAGCTTATCCAGACCTGCTTCAGTGAAAAGAGCTATGATGCTCTTATAATTTTCTGCAGCGACTTGGAAAGATTCGAGGTCAATGTCGAACCCAGAGTTTATCTTGGGAGCCATTGTTGGTCAGTGAGGGAGAGGAAGAAATGGCTGGACTAAGAGGTAAGAGAGATGAAAGATGCAGAGTGCGAGAGGATTTCTAACTTAAGAGGCTATTTAAGTCAGGTGAAGCGTCGAAACGGGACTCAATTCGAGGCTTATTCGGTACTTTATTGGATGTGACCGAAAATATTTTAGTTTTGCCGCTCGCTTTCATGAAGTCGACGTTACGTCGAGTGGAACTCGACTTGAGCGTCGATAAAGTCTGATTTGGGATGTTAGGGTTCCATATCGACGTATGCGTTTATTGGAGTCGACGTATGCGTCGATTTCACTTATTGAGTTGAGTTATCGACGGTGCGTCGATTCTGAGTCGACGTGACTTTTAATTTTCTGAAAACTTCTAGGTGTTTATTTCTTTTTATCTCTTCCTAGTCCTAAAGGTTTCTAAGTCAGTCTTGGACTAATTTTTACAGATAGTTTGATTGATTATGTCAACATTGTTTATCAAGGTGGAGAGTTTTGTTACATATATAACACTTAATTATCTTAGTATTATGAGAATTTGAGTTTAGAGAAGAATAGAAGTGTTGGCTAGGATAGTAAGTTTGATTAGGATAGGAATATTGGTTAGGATAGAAATTCTGATCAGGATGAATGAGTCCTGAATGGGGTTTAAGATAGAAGGTTTTTGGAGGATAGGCATTTAAGTTGCTCTGAATTTTTGTGCGTCGATATCTATTCGACGTATGTTGATAGTTGCGTCGATTTATATTCGGCGCTTTCTCCAGATTGCGTTGATCTGGTATCGACGCATGGAAAAAGTTGCGTCGATTGGATGTCGACGTACTTTTATTCAAGCGTCGAGTAGAGGTCGAGGCATCTGAGAGGTTGCGTCGAGTAGAATTTGACGCGCTATTATTCATGCGTCGATATGAAGTCGACGCAACTATATCTTCATAAATTTTCTTTTTCCTTTTTTCTGATTTTACTCCTTTATGTATTATTTCATTTGTCTTTGTTGTCTTTTCAGATGAAGTTTGAGAGTTATCAGCTGAATAATAAGATGTTTCATCAAATTTGTTTATTTCTTTGAAGGAGTCTTCTTCCTGGTTTGTTAATTTGATGGGTTTAATGAATTTTACAGGGCTCATCCAAGCAGGTTTGTTGGATGAAATTAGGCTGGTTGAGGGATAAGCCCCTAGCCCAAGATGTTTGTGTCTTCTTGTTTGTTTTTCAGTGATTTCCTTAAGAGTTTGGCTTCTCATTTTTATTGATTCTTCAAAGGCTTTTGCATGGGATACCTTATCCTTAAGTAGCTGATTTTCTATTCTAGCCCTTTCTATTTCCTTTTCTCTGATGTTAGCCCTTAGTTCATAATTTTTAGAGTGTGTATCTTCTCTATTTCTTTGGATTTTAACCATATTAATTTGTTCTTTTAGATCCTTAATTTCTTGTTTAGCTTTTAGTTGATCTAGACACATTCCCATAAAATCATTTCTGAAATTATCACTTTGAAAATCTATTTTATCAAAAATGCTTACCTCATCCTTATCCTCAGATTCCTCTATGAGAATAAGGCTATTTTCTTTTTCATCTTCAGAAGATATGCTTTCTTCTGATCCTGTCTCACTCCATGATTTAGCACCATCATCTTTCTTTGAGCCTTCAAGAGCCATTAAGCATAGGTCTTCTTGCTTAGACTCTTCATTTTCACTCTTAGAGGAGGAGCTGTCTTCAGAATCTGTTTCACTCCAGGCTTCTGCAATAAAGCCTCTTTCTTTCTTCTTCCCCTTTTTCTTGAGATCTTTCTTCTTCAGATCTTTCTTTATCTCAGTATTCTTTGGACATTCTGGGGAAATATGTCCAGGTTTCCTGCAAGAATAACACATAATTTCTTTAATGGGAGTTTTGTCATACCTTGGTTTTGACTCTCTCCTTCTAGATCCATCTGTCCTGACCCATTTCTTGAATTTTCTGGACAAGAAACTGAATAGTTCTTCTTCAGTGACAGAGGTTCCTTCTTCTGTTGCTTTTAAGGCAATGTTCCTGTCTTTTGAAGAGGTTGGAGTGTTTTCTCTTCTTTTCTTCTCTTCTCTAGTTTTCAACAGTTGCTCATAGGATTTGAGTTTTCCTAAGAGAGCATCTGTTGAGATTTCCTTTTGTCCTCTTGTCTCTTATTGCCCATATTCTTGAGTCCCATGAACTTGGGAGACTCATTAGTAATTTGTCATTGATCTCTGTGAGAGAGATCTCTCTATCCAAGTTTTTCAATTGATTGATGATCAGACTGAATCTGTCATACATCTCAGAGATGCTTTCTTCACACTTCTTTTGGAAGTTCTCATATTGGGAGATCAATAGAGCTTTTTTATCTTTCTTTTCATCAGCACTTCCTTCTACCATCTTTGTAAGAGCATCCCAGATTTCTTTGGCTGATTCAAAATCCACAACTCTTTGGAAGATATCATCTGAGAGGGTTGAGACAAGAATGTTCACAGCTTTTGCATCACATGCTTTTATCTTTTTCTCATCATCTGTTAACTCAGACCTTGGGACAGGTGTTTGAGTCACATTGCCACTTGAGTCCCTTTTATAAGGCTTGGGAGCACCTGTCAAAATAACATTAAACAGTTCTTCATCAATGGAGTTCAAATAAATCCTAATTCCTGTTTTCCAAACTGCAAACTTTTCAAGATTGCACATTGGTGGTCTGGTGGAAGCATAATCTTTGATTTGTGCCATAAAAATAGTTTTGTAGAAATATATATATATATATATATATATGTATATATATATATATGAGGTAGGATCTTTTTGATCAAGGAGTTATCCTTTTTAGATCAACCTTGCTTTGATACCAATTGAAAGTGCACAGTTATCCTCACTAGAATTCTCTAGAGGGGGGGTGAATAGAGATTTAAAATATTTTTGTGCAAAGTTAATATATATATATATATGTAGTGATCACAGATTAAAGCTTCCCACACACCAACAAGAATTAAACAAGTAAAGAAAGTAAATGCAAGAAGAAAAATCACAGCACAACACAAAGAAATATAGTGGTTCCCCAAACTTTGGGTACTCCACTCTTCTACCCCCTTGGTAGGAATTCACTAACTTGCACTGAGTCTTTTGATAAGGAGACTCTTAGAACCACCATGAGTCTTTTGTTAAGGAGACTCTTAGAATCAACTGAGTATTTTGAAAAGGAGACTCTTAGAACCAGTACAACTGAATTTTTTGAAGAGAGATTCTAAAAACTTTTTTACAATGTCTTGAGTGAAATAAGAATAGGGAGAAGAAAAAGAAACAATATAAAGACAAGAAGGAATCTTCTTCCTAACAAGAAGATTGGAAGCACAAGAAGTAGTGAACAAAATCTCTCTTCTATTGTGAGAAGGAGATTTGAAGGCCTTTCTCTCTTTCAATGAGAGCTTTAAGAATTTGCTGCAGAATGACTTCAGAAGGAGAAGAAAGGTTGAAGATTGCTCCAACACTATTTCTCAATTTTCTTTCTTTTCACTTGGGAGCTCTTCCTCTTTTTCAAATTGTATATGGTGGATCACTTGTCTCTATTCTCTGCCGGCCTCCTTGGTATTTTATAGCTCTGTCCATTCAAATAATACTATAGGAGGATAATCAATTAGCAGGCAGTGTATTTAGAAAGAGTTAAACATTTCCATAACAATTATATCTATAGAAGGAAAGTATTTATTCTGATTTCAAATAATGTCCATAATGGATTTAATCAATTTAGCCAAGAATCCATTAGAGGAAAAGAATGATTCAGAACAGCTATAAAGAATAAATTGATTCCATATAAATCAGATCTATAAAAGAAGGAAAGAGATCTGGCGATTTTGAATTCTGACATAGAAATCGACGTGCGTCGATTACTATTCGACGTAAGCGTCAAATTCATCCTGGCTGGACGTCGAGAGGAGAATAAGGAAGGTACGTCGACTAAGATGCGTCGACTTCTTTAGGTGCGTCGACTAGAAGTCAGAGTAGCGTCGACAAAGACTACGTCGAATTCTTCTTAGAGTTACTTCGACTCATTCTGAATGAAGCGTCGACATCATTTCGACGTTGCGTCGAATACTATTCGACGCATATTTACTTAACCTTGATTTTTCTTTCTTAGAATTCATATTTAACTCATTTCTAGGGGTTAAGATAAATCATTTTCCCAACAATTTTCATTTTCTTTCTTATTTTGTTTTCTAAGCAAATTAAATTACAAAAAAACTTTAGAAAATTAAAAAAATCCAGTTTCTTGCGAATGGGACGTGTTGGGCTTTCATCCCACAAAACCGCCTATTACCTTGAGAGCCCGTCATTGGGTATTTTTTGAGAAGTCAAAGATTTTAAAAAAAGTTTATTTATGTTTTTATGAAAATTTATTATAAAAAGTAATAAAATTTTTGAGAAATGACTAAATTTTTTTATAAAACATATCTGTTGAAACCGATTTCTCGGCCTCTTGTGAAGCTCGGGGCCCTCAACGAGTTGAGGGGCAGCTAGCCCTTACTAGTTCTTCGGAAGAGGCAGACTAAAGACTAGAAAAAGGACTAAGACCTTAGTCACAGCGAGGAGGTCCCTCCACTAACCCGGAAGATCGTTGAGCGCGTCCCCTCCCAAGCCAAAACTGAGACTCGGGCACCTTGGAGAGCTAGAGAGCTAAACCAAAGTAGCCAAGGGCGAAAGGAGCTCAAAGACTTAGATTTGGATCCTCTCCCAAGGTGCCCTTCAAGGTCTATTTATAGGTTTTGCTTTTGTGGTCTGCTAATAGCCAAAACCCCCCTCCCACTTTTATTATCTGCACCCCAAACTGGTCTGCTAACAGCCAAACTCCGCTGTCCGGAGGGGCTAACCGTAGACCACCGGGGGCCTCCTGGTAAAAGACCATCCCTGAGCCCCAGCGAGCCGGGGACTCTTGGCCCGTTCGTCGAACGCATACTGCATACACTTCGTCGAACGGGGAGGCATGGTGAGTTCGCCAGATGCAGGGGGCAGGGCGAGTTCGTCGAACCCTAAAACCTTTCCTGGGCCTTTACTGGGATAGCCAGCCTACTTCGGCATCTCTCCTGCTAGCGGGGCTCACGATATTCTGCGCTAGACGAGCCCCAAAGGCTCTAAACGCACCCCGTCGAGCCGGGCTCGCGAATCCTTGACCTGGCCGAGCCCAAAATGCTCTAAATGCACCCCAATGAGCCGGGCTCGCGAATCCTTGACCTGGCGGAGCCCAAAATCATTTAAATGCACCCCAATGAGTCGGGCTCGCGAATCCTTGACCTGATCGAGCCCAAAATGCTCTAAATGCACCCCAACGAGTCGAGCTCGCGAGTCCTTAACCTGACCGAGCCCAAAATGCTCTAAATGCACCCCAACGAGCTGGGCTCACGAATCCTTGACCTGGCCGAGCCCAAAATGCTCTAAATGCACCCCCAATGAGTCGGGCTCGCAAATCCTTGACCTGGCCGAGCCCAAAATGCATTAACTGCACCCCAACGAGCTAGGCTCGTGAATCCTTGAACACTCGCCCAACTTTGGCTCGCCTTCTTGGGTGCAGCCGCTAGATGCCTCCTGGAGAACATCGGTGTTGTACACAATCCCCGCTCTTCGCGAGGTTGTCCTAACCTCTCGAAGAAACATCCAACCCCTGGTGTTCGCCGATTTTTGCTGACGTGGCAGGAATCTTTCGGTGGGCCCCATGTCCAAAACTATAAATACCATCCTTTCTAGTTCGTGTCCAAACCTTTTCTTTACCTCCTTTCTCTTGCTTCTATCAATCCAAACTTCGGAATGTCTACCAAAGAGAACGGGTTGGCTCTCCTTAAGGCTTCGCGGGCGATACAAAGGGCCAAAGCTGCTGAACTCATCCCCCGGATGTTCATGCAACCAGCTCCCCTCTCTCCTCAAACCAAGAAGGCCAAAACCATCCGGTGGTCGCTGGGGGAGGATGGGTCGTCGCCTCCGCTATCACCCTCGCCGCCTCACACGGGGCTCGCTTCGCAGGTACCATTGTTGAAAACCCGCATTTTTCGAGTTCATCTGTTTAACTTGTCTTTCCTGCTCACAGAACCCTCCCCCTAGAGAAGTCGCGGTTGACCTAACCCTGGCTTACTCGCGTGCTCGGACACCAGCGAGGTCGGGCTCGGCGTCTCCGGGAGCGGGGACCACATCACTGCAGGTGCCTCCCTCGCAACCCGATAGGTTGAAGAACTCTTTTCGCTTCCACCTTTCATGAATCCTCCCTCGCAACCCCAACGTGACTACTTTTGTGCAGGCACCCCTCTGAAGAGTCCTGAGACACAGACCTCCACTCCAGCGCGCTCGCCGACCCCGCCTAAGGTGACTCTATCTACACCTGGCTTCGGCCTCTTAGGTCAACGAATCCCTGGTGGGTCGCTACTGGGCGACGCCGAGGTCGCGGAGAAGGTGGTGCATGCTCCCGACCTGGGAAAATACCCCACTCCCGCCTTCCATGAAGCCTTCAAGGGTCAGCCGGGCTCCTCTCTCCAATGATCCCGCGCGCTCTCGGCCTCACCAGGTTTGTTAGCACCTGCGAGCTTACCTTTTGATCTCCCTCTGGCCCTGTTAATTTTCTCTTTTGCAGGGGTTCCCGAATCCACTCCTGAGTCAGAACATGGGAGGGAGGAGATGTCGTCGCCGCCTTCGCCGAGCAAGATCGCTGTTTTTCTATGTGATCCTGGCAACCCCGCATAGATGAAGAGGCGGATGATGGAGGTGCTCCAGAAGTACAAGATGATGCTGCGCGAGCTGAAAGAGCGATATGAGGCAGACCGGGCAACCTATGAAGAGAAGTATGCCACCTTGTAGGAGGCTGAAAGTTAGGTTAGATCTTAAATTAACTCTAGAGGGGGGTGAATAGAGTTTAAAAAACTTTTTATTAGTTCTTATAGCGGAATTAAAATTAATGATATAGATATATGTGTAAAGAGGTGAGTTTTAATTTAGAGCAGTAAAAATAAAAACTGAGAGATAAAATCACCACAGCACAAGCACAATGAAAATAATCAAAACACAGAAGACACAAGGAACTATAGTGGTTCCCCTCTCAATAGGGTACATCCACTCTTCTACCACACTTGGTAGGAATCCACTAGGGGTTTTTGATCAGGTGCCCTAACACCAATTGGGTTTTGATCAGGTGCCCAAATCACCTATGAGCTTTTGATCAGGTGCTCAAAAACCAACCTAGATTTTTTGATAAGGTGTCTTGCCACCAAGGTTTAACTTTTGAAGGGAGTTATAACCCTTTACAAGATGGGGAAAAGAAATAAAGAAAACAAAAAGGTTCTGTTGTTCTTCTCTTTCTGAGAAGGCTCTTGTGATCCTGGTTTGAAGTTGAATGGATCTTGATGAAAATGTTGAAGAGCTCCCCCTATCTGATATAATTGATGATAGTTTGTGGAGGCCTCTTCTTCAGTTTGTACAAACTCCTTCTTATGCAGTGATGATCCTGAGCAATTGATAGTGATTGGTGTCTCAGGATGTATGTGATCTGCAAGGAGTTAGAAAAAAGCAAGATATAAAATATGTTTTCTCTGCTTATTCATCCTTCTGCTCTATCTTCTCTCTATCTATATCTCTTCTTCTTTGTTCACCTCTGTATATTTCTTCTGAAGAGGTCTTCGGCTAATTTTTGAATACTTGCCGACCAAAGAGGACAGAGGTAAAGTCTCTTTAATTTTGATTCCTCGGGAAGATATGCTGTCATCTTTGTCTCTTCTGGAACGGCTATATTCTTTAATGCTACAACGGCTATAATATAAAGGCAGCAAAATATAGCAATATATAAAGTAGAAATGAATTAAATATTGCTTAGAATATTAGTTGAGCTGAGATAGGAGAAATGTGATTTCTGTTAAATGTTTCGTCGAACTCATCTTGATTCGTCGACCTAAACATTTCCTTCTTCGAACGAAGTCATTCTGATCATTATATGATAATTCGTCGATCGCAGGACTAGAGTTCGTCGATCTCCTCTTTTCATCGATCGTCGGTCTGAGAATGATTCATCGATCGCTGCGGCAGGCTGGCTTTCTTCAACTGCTGAGATTACTCTGTTCGTCGACCGCTTGTTATATTGTTGTTCGTCGAGCGGGGGATGAAATGTAAGATTCGTCTAGCGCCGATCGACTAATTTGTCGATCGCAGAGCGCCGTTCGACGAATGACGGGAGCCGTTAGTCGAACGTAGAGAAAGTATATAATTGTAATATTTCTCTTAATTTTCTTTAGCCTTTTATTTTAAGGAGATTTTCTCTAAGTTATAAGATAAGTTGTGATATAAACTTAGAGATTAAATGTGAATTCTAACTCAAATCAAAACTAAGGTTCCAACAATCTGCCCCTATTTGAGTTGGGATACAGATTTATGTTTTAACAGACACCCCCTAATTTGTTTAAGTTATAAGATGTGTTAATAATCCTAATTCATATTTTTCTGGGTTTTTAATAAATTATCTCCCCCTATTTGGTTTAGGATGCCAACAGTTTTTATCTCAATATTATCCTTTTCTCTCTCACTTGGCTTCTTTGATTTTCTCCTTTTCTCACTCACTTGGCATTTGTTTTTCTCCTTTTCTCACTCACTTGGCTTAAACAATTATTCTCCTTTTCTCTCTCACTTGGGTTAAAGAGATTAATTGTTTTACTTTTAGTTTTAATTGTTCAAGCTTATCTTCTTCTACTTAAGCTCTCCCCCTATCTTGATTCAGGGAACCCAGGATCAAGACCCCTAGAAGAAGGGTAAATGGGAGCAATCCTATTTGAATTTTTTCCTCCACTTTTCTTTTAAAATTATTTGAGCAACTCTGCTCTCCTATATTATGAGTTGCTACAGCTGTTAATGAATTATAAGGATTTTTAAATCAGAAAATTATTGTCTGATACCTTCTTTCTATAGAATCCCCTTATCAGAAGAAACTCACACTCAGTGCCATGATCATTTCTGATCAATGCAGCTACAGTAGAATGTTCAAACTAATTTTTGGAGAAGTCTGAAGAACATGAAGTTTATCTGACATTGTTTTTAAGATAGAAAAATCCAATAAATTTTATAGTTGATGTTTAATTATTATTTGAGTTAAGAGATTTAAAAAGGTTAAGCTTTTGAAATATATTATCCTTTTTATTTCATTAAAGTATAAATTTGAAAAGTTTCTTTGATTTTGTTTAACATAAGTAATTTCTTTTTCTTTGATTTTGATTACCTTAATTTTCAAAGAAACATTTTGTTCTTTAATGTGTTCAAATCTTCTTGATTTTTATTGTTTTCAGGAGTTAAAATTTTTATTTTGTTTTAATTTCTTTGTCTGATTTTATTAAATCTGTAATTGTTAATTTAAAATCAGATTTGAATGTTTTAGAGGTAGAGTTGAGAGATGAAATTACCTCATTTACCTTATCAGATTTAGCTTCTGCATCTGAGCTTTGATATGAGCCATATATGGCCATCATGCAGAAAGCTCTAGCTCTTTGTTCTTCTTCTTCTTCTTCACTAAGGCTTGTTGATGGTTCTGCATCAAAGATATAGTTAGTAGAAGAGATGGAAGAAGGTTCATTTACCATCCTTGAGAGGGAATTCCAGATTCCTCTTGCTGAAGTGCAATCTTCAATTCTTTGAAGAATGTCTTTTGACATTGATTGAGCCAATATCTTCATAGCTTTGGCATCAGCACGTTGCAGCTTCTTTTCACCATCTGTTGAGGTAGTTGAAGATGGAGAAGGTCCTGTCAAAAAAGAATTATAGATTTCTTCATCAATGGAATACATATATAATTTAATTCTTACTTGCCATAAAGAAAAACTATCTAGATTACAGATTGGTGGACAATCTTCTTGTGCCATTAGATTCTTAGAAAAACAAATTATGAACTACTTGATCTTTATGATTCAGGTGTTAGCCTGTATAAACAATCAACTTCCCTCTGATACCAATTGAAAGTGAGGTTAGATCTTAAATTAACTTTAGAGGGGGTGAATAGAGTGTAAAAAACTTTTTATTAGTTTTTATAGCGGAATTAAAATTAATGATATAGATATATGTGTACAGGTGAGTTTTAATTTAGAGCAGTAAAAATAAAAACTGGGAGATAAATTCACCACAGCACAAGCACAAAGAAAATAATCAAAACACAGAAGACACAAGGAACTATAGTTGTTCCCCTCTCAATAGGGTACATCCACTCTACTACCACACTTGGTAGGAATCCACTAGGGGTTTTTGATCAGGTGTCGTAACACCAATGGGGTTTTGATCAGGTGCCCAAATCACCTATGAGCTTTTGATCAGGTGCTCAAAAACCAACCTAGATTTTTTGATAAGGTGTCTTGCTATCAAGGTTTAACTTTTGAAAAGAGTTATAACCCTTTACAAGATGGGGAAAAGAAATAAAGAAAACAAAAAGGTTCTGTTGTCCTTCTCTTTCTGAGAAGGCTCTTGTGATTCTGGTTTGAAGTTGAATGGATCTTGATGAAGTTGTTGAAGAGCTCCCCCTGTCTGATATAATTGATGACACTTTGTGGAGGCCTCTTCTTCAGTTTGTACAAACTCCTTCTTATGCAGTGATGATCCTGAGCAATTGATAGTGATTGGTGTCTCAGGATGTTTGTGATCTGCAAGAAGGAGTTGGCAAAAAACAAGATATAAAATATGTTTTCTCTTCTTGTTCTTCCTTCTGCTCTATTTGCTCTCTATCTATATCTCTTCTTCTATGTTCACCTCTGTACATTTATTATGAAGAGGTGTTCGGCTAATTTTTGAATTCTTGCCGACCAAAGAGGACAGAGATAAAGTCTCTTTAATTCTGATTCCTCGGGAAGATATGTTGTCGTCTTTGTCTCTTCTGCAATGGCTATATTCTTTAATGCTGCAACGGCTATAATATAAAGGCAGCAAAATATAGCAATATATAAAGTAGAAATGAATAAAATATTGCTTAGAATATTAGTCGAGCTGAGATAGGAGAAATGTGATTTCTGTTAAATATTTTGTCGATCTCATCTTGATTCGTCGACCTAAACATTTCCTTCTTCGAAGGAAGTCATTCTGATCATTATATGATAATTCGTCGATCGCAGGACTGGAGTTTGTACAAACTCCTTCTTCTTATGCAGTGATGATCCTGAGCAATTGATAGTGATTAGTGTCTCAGGATGTATGTGATCTGCAAGAAGGAGTTAGCAAAAAGCAAGATATAAAATATGTTTTCTCTTCTTGTTCTTCCTTCTGCTCTATTTGCTCTCTATCTATATCTCTTCTTCTCTGTTCACCTCTGTACATTTATTATGAAGAGGTGTTCAGCTAATTTTTGAATTCTTGCCGACCAAAGAGGACAGAGATAAAGTCTCTTTAATTCTGATTCCTCGGGAACATATGTTGTCGTCTTTGTCTCTTCTGCAATGGCTATATTCTTTAATGCTGCAACGACTATAATATAAAGGCAGCAAAATATAGCTATATATAAAGTAGAAATGAATAAAATATTGCTTAGAATATTAGTCGAGCTGAGATAGGAGAAATGTGATTTATGTTAAATATTTTGTCGATCTCATCTTGATTCGTCGACCTAAACATTTCCTTCTTCGAAGGAAGTCATTCTGATCATTATATGATAATTCGTCGATCGCAGGACTGGAGTTTCTCGATCTCCTCTTTTCGTCGATCGTCGGTCTGAGAATGATTCGTCGACCGCTGCAGCAGGCTGGCTTTCTTCGACTGATGAGATTACTCTATTCGTCGACCGCTTGTTATATTGTTGTTCATCGAGCGGGGGATGAAATTTAAGATACGTCTAGCGCCGATTGACTAATTTGTTGATCGCAGAGCGCCTTTCGACGAATGGCGGGAGCCGTTCGTCGAACGCAAAGAAAGTATATAATTTTTATATTTCTCTTAATTTTCTTCAGCCTTTTATTTTAAGGATATTTACTCTAAGTTATAAGATAAGTTGTGATATAAACTTAGAGATTAAATGTGAATCCTAACTCAAATCAAAACTAAGGTTTCAACAGAGGCGAATGTGCGATTTCTCGCAGAAGCGAGACTGGTGGCTCGCGGAGATGTTACCTCGCCTGGGGTACACCTTTCGCGTATCGAGGAACAAGTGCGCATGATCCTACGTGAGGTCAAGCAGGTTTGCGACTACCACTACCCGAAGGTGCTGCCGCGTGTGGGGGCGCAAGGTCGCGGTCACTGGAGGTGGTCTAGCTATTGAACTCCGCTCCTCGCCTTGGGTCTGCCGCTACTTTTTCCATCCCGCTATTAATTCGTCTTCTGCTACTTATTATTATTATTTTTTTCTCATTAAGCTCGCGTCGAACACTGGTTGTGATGTCTATAACATTTGTGAATTCCTTGCGAATTGCCTATTACCAATATTCTTTTTTCTGCTCTCGCCCATCTCATATGGTCCTTTATTTCGCCATTTATTTATTTATGATGCACTTGTGAATTTCTTTATATGTTTGCCATATTCGCGATGATTTTTGTTGTTGTGTGCTCGCCAACCGTTAGGCGATGTTGTGCTCACGCTACTATCCTCCGCCGACCTGCCCCTGGCGAGGCCATGGTGTCGCGCAATGGCGAGCCAGCTCTCGCAGGGTTGTGGCTCACCGGGTGAAAATTTACTTTATTTTTGCTATCCACACCCTGCGGCGCTTCGTATTCTCCCCGCCTTTTTCATTTTCCAATAAATAGTTCTGAGATTCTATTTTTAACTACCACATTAACTCTCCGAGCTTTCTCGCTTCTCTCGGTTTCTCCGTTCTTGCAAGACAGCGCTCATGCCCGCTACTCCCGGCTCGCGAAGAACGACTCCACAATGGTAGCAGACGGCGACTGCGAGGGGCGAGCCAAATTTGAATGGGCTTTCGGTGACCACACTTTCTTCTGTTCAAACATAACTGTCGAGGATTGCAAGCACACCGTAGATCGCTACCTCCTATAGGGGTATACGGCTCGCTGTCCCAAGGACACAACCCTGCTTAACGAAACCGAGCCCGACAAGCTCGCCATCCCCATCGCTCATTTCAAGAATGGGCTGCGGCTCCCTCTGTGGCCAGAAATTCGCAAGGTATTCCATTCGACCCCCTCGCCACTCCTTATTCACGCTCGCGAACATGCACTACTTCTTAGAGTTTTCGTAGGTACTCTGATATTATGGGTTTCTGTCGAGCCAGCTAACTCCAAATGCGATCGCGGCAGTGGTCGCGTTCGCTAGTTACATGCAAGAGGAGACGATAGAATTGAACCTCCTCGTCTACCGCAAGGTCTTCTCCTTTCGTGCCTAAAAGGACGGGATGACCTATTTCCCGAGCCAACATGTCACCGTCTGGGAGATGGTGAACAAGAGCCATTATTGGCACCAAAAGTTCATTCTTGTCAAGGGGCCTTTCGGCAACATCCATTTCACCCCCCTTCATCGGGATGATGCTACTTACCGCCCTCTCGGCTTGCTAGGCGGCGACGACGCCAAGCTCTTCCAATACCTCACGGGGAAGGACTTCAAGGTCGCCTACCTAAGGCAAAACATCGAATCGCTGCCTGTCGTGCTGCGTGGGGAAGGTAGGGCTCGCATTCTCCTTACACTCTCTTCTTTCCTTTTCTTCTTTGGTTAACCTCTAACACTCACTCTTGCAGGCGAGCGCGACCTCCCCCTCAATCCCCCTGCACGCGCGAAGCACCGCTCTTACAGCGGGTTCTCTCGCTGCTGCGGCGGCTGAGGCATGCCGGGATCCACCAACATAGGGTCTGGAAAGAAGCGGCCCGCGCCCATGAGCCAGCTCAGCTCGCGAGCTTCTGCGAAGAAGGCGAAGGTGGTCCCCAACGTTACCAAGGGTAAGGGAGCAGTGGTCGATGTGAGCAAGACCGATGGCTCATCCCCTTCTCCTGCGAAACCACAGACTGCCATGGCGAGCCAGGGTGTTGGGAGCTCCTCGGGAGGGCCAACACCATATAGCGATAGGAACTTCGTCCTCGGCATGAAGCTTCCTGATGCGCTCGGCAAGCCTCTGCTCGCCTGGGACCCTAAGTTCAACAGGGTCTCTTACTCTACGCGCCTCCCACCTTGGTTGGAGCACGGCGAGGCGGGGGGCGAGGCGTTCTCCATCTCCTTTGGCCTTTATGGCCTCGAGGACGCTGTCACCTTCGATGTAATGAAGCCGAGGTAGCTGGTCTATGAGGCCATGCGAGCTTAATTGCGCGCGATGGAGCTCACGCATATGGTGGGGCGCAGGTACCTATAGACAGACAGGGATATCCGCGAGTATAAAGAAGAGCTCAAGAAAGTTGTAGAGGAGATCAAGGGCCTCAAGGAGAGGGAAGAGCTCCGAGGGTCTCCTCGCCGGCCTCCAGGTCCAGATGGTAAGTGGTCCTCAATTATCCCACCTTGTTTCGTCCGCGATCTCATAAATCTGACTCGGCTCATTTTGTATATATTCCTACAGGATGCCAAGACCGCGACCAAGCTCCTCGCTTGCAATGCCAAGCTGGAGGTCGAGGTCGCGGTGCTGAAGGCCAAAGTGCGCGAGCTGACTCGGGCCGCACTTCCTCCGTCGCCTTCGCAGGCTGGGTCTCGCCGAAGGGTGCGAGAGCAAGAGGAGGTGAGGCGAAAGGATGCGAAGGATGTCGCCAACCTCGTCTTCGATACCCTTAAGGGGGCGGGTCTCCTTACCGAGGATGCGATGGAATTCACTGCCGAGGACGTCTCCCCCAACCTGTTCGACCTCGTCCCCGAGCTGGGAGCTCGCGAGAGCTAGAAGGAGTCTTCCGGAGGGACCCCTTAGATCCTACCTTTCTCTCCACCACCTTCTTTCTCAATGTATATTTATTTTTTGTCTGGCGAGAACGCCGCTGTTTGTAAGGAACCTTGTCTTTGGAATGAAAGTGATTCTTTTGTTAACTTTTACTGTCTTGCTCGCATTCGACCTTTTTACTTTGATCTTTATTTCTGTCACGGAACCAGTTGTTCCTCAGGAACGTTCTTGAAGTTGTCCGCGGGCCCGTGACTCCCCGGCAGAGAACTTAATAACCTATTGGAGCGGCCACCTTGTCCCTATCAAAACCTTTAGTCTCACGGAGAGAGCATCTTGGGCTCGCCAAGCTAGGTATCCCATCTCGCAAGTTCTCGCGAACCAGGCATGTCAGCATATGTCGCCGCCTTGCCAGCCTTTTCAGAGATCAACCTGAATCCCCCATCTATTGAGAGCCCGGGAGCGGAATCGATCTGGGGCATTCCAGCACCAAACATTTACCAACTTGCCAGCCTCTCCAGA
This sequence comes from Dactylorhiza incarnata, assembly GCA_033032865.1. Taxonomy (NCBI): domain Eukaryota; kingdom Viridiplantae; phylum Streptophyta; class Magnoliopsida; order Asparagales; family Orchidaceae; genus Dactylorhiza; species Dactylorhiza incarnata. The sequence goes on along the minus strand of JAWHQI010000124.1, from coordinate 2,404,933 downwards.
GATCAACCTGAACCCCCCGTCTAGTGAGAGCCCGGGAGAGGAATCGATCTGGGGCATTCCAGCACCAACACTTATCACCTTGCCAGCCTCTCTAGAGATCAACCTGAACCCCCCATCTAGTGAGAGACCGGGAGCGGAATCGATCTGGGGCATTCCAGCACCAACACTTATAACCTTGCTAGCCTCTCCAGAGATCAACCTGAACACCCCGTCTAGTGAGAGCCCAGGAGCGGAATCGATATGGGGCATTCCAGCACCAGCACTTATCACCTTGCAAGCCTCTCCAGAGATCAACCTGAACCCTCGTCTAGTGAGAGCCAGGGAACATATTCAATATGGGGCATTAATTCCAGCACCAACACTTATCATCTTGCCAGCCTCTCCAGAGATAAACCTGAACCCCCCTGTCTAGTGAGAGCCTGGCAGCGGAATCGATCTGGTACATTCCAGCACCAACACTTATCACCTTGCCAGCCTCTCCAGAGATCAACCTGACCCCCCCCCCCCCCCCCCCCCCCCCCCCCGTATAGTGAGAGTTCGGGAGCGGAATCGATCTGGGGCATTCGAGCACCAACACTTATCACCTTGCCAGCCTCTCCAGAGATCAACCTGAACCTCCCGTCTAGCGAGAGCCCGAGAGCGGAATCGATCTGGGGCATTCCAACACCAACACTTATCACCTTGTCAACCTATCCACAGATCAACCTGAACCCCCCGTCTAGTGAGAGCCCGAGAGCGGAATCGATCTGGGTCACTCCAGCACCTATACTTATCGCATTCGCATAGTAGTTACAACTATCACACATGAGTAAGACATTCAACAAATGAAGAGAATAAAAAACTTTCAAGGGTAGAATTGTTTTAAATCATCCCCACTCCTGGCTCGGCAGAGGGGTACCCCTTCCACATCCCCGAGGAGATACCCTTCCGACCTGAGCACTTCGCTTACAATGTAAGGACCTTCCCAGTTGGGCTCAAGCTTGCCTACTGCAGCTCATCTCCCTGCCGCATCTACCTTTTTCAGGACCAAGTCCCCTTTCTCGAACTGCTTGATTTGGACATGGTGAACAAAGTACCTGGCCATCCAAATCTTGATTTCTTCCTTTCAAACAGTAGCGAGGTCGCGGAGTTCTTCTACCAGGTCCAGGGACAACCTTTGCTCCACTTTATTGGCCACTAGCCATTCGTCATCCCCCTCGCCCGCGGAGGTAACCCTGGGGTTTTTACCTCAAACTCTATTGGAAGTACATCCTCTGACCCATGAGAGAGTTTGAATGGGGTCTCCCCGGTGGCGGTGTTTGGAGTAGTCCTCAAAGCCCAAAGGACCTAGGGTTGTTGCTCTACCCAGTACCCCCTGAGATTTTCCACTTTCTTCTTGAGCAGGATGACGATTATCTTGTTGGCCGCCTCCACCTGACCATTGCTCCTCGGGTGGTGGACCGACGGGAACCTGAGGTCGATGCCGAGTTGGGTGCAAAAACTAACAAACTCCTCGCTAGCAAATTGCGGCCCATTGTGGAAAAACTAACAAACTTCCTTTGGCCACCAGCTTGTGGGAAATGGCCAACCAGGTCCAACCCCCATATAGCGAAGGGCCATGGGACAGTGATTGTCCGGTGCCACTGAGCTGGGAGGAGTTGGAGCGGAGCATAGAGCTGGCACTTCGAACATTTTCTTGCGAACTCCATCGCATCCTTGCTGAGGGTAGGACAGAAGTAGCCTTGCCTCAACACCCTCCCTTCCAGGGTTCGGCTCCCATAGTGGCTGCCACATTCCCAGGAGTGAATTTCTTCTAGGACTCTCGGGACCTCCTCCTCGGAAACACAACGGGCCAGGAGTCCCGAGAGTGTCTTCCTATATAGTCCTCCTGCGTGCAAAGAATTATAGGCTGACTTATACCTGAAGCGCCGCCTGTCTACGTCTTCTTCGGGGAACTTCCCCGATGATAGAAATGTGATGAAGGGATCCATCCACGAGGCCCGCTGGTCTACCTCCATCAGCTCTCCTTCCTCGATGGTGGGTCAGAAGTGTTCTGAAACTGTCCCCCCCCCCCCCCCCCCCCCCCCCCCGCTCGGGGACCAAACCTAGCCAGGAGGACCGCCAGGGTGCTCTCCTCCCATGGCACATGCTTGATGGAGAGTGTGAAATCGCCCGATGACCCCCTTGACCTTCTCCAGGTAACATTGGAGGGTCGGGTCCTTTGCTTCAAACTCTCCACTAACTTGTCATGCCACCACCATGGTGTCCGTCGAGAGCTCCACGTCTTGCACTCCCAGTTCCCGGGCAAGATGCAGGCCCGCTATCACTGCCTCGTACTCGGCTTGGTTGTTGGTAACTGGAAAATGAATACTTAGGGCTTGTTTGATCTTTGTCCCCTGGGAGCTCATCAGGATGATTCCCCCTCCAGAGGAGTGCTTCCCTAATGCGCCATACACCAACACCTTCCATGCCACCGGGGGAGGCGATTCATGTTCCCCCACTTCGGTTGCGTAGTCGGCCATGAAGTCTGCCACTGCTTGCGCCTTGATCGCCATCCTAGGCACGAACGTGATATCAAATTCACTCAGCTCCACGGACCACTTTGCCAACCTTCCTGAGTGTTCCACCCCTTCCATGACTTTACAAAGAGGGTGATCGATCACTACTTTGATTGAATGTGCTTGAAAGAATGGCCGGAGCCTCCGAGCCGCTACTACCAACGCGAAGGCCAACATCTCCAAAATTGGGTATCGGAGCTCCGCCTTCCTCAGCACTCGGCTGAAGTAGTAGATGGGGAATTGTCTCCTCCTTTCCTCCCAGACCAACACAGAACTTACTGCCTCGGATCCTACCCACAGGTATAGGGATAGATCCTCTCCTGGTCTCAGCCCTTGGAGTAGAGGAGTTCGGGTGAGTTGCTCTTTCAAAGCCCGGAAGGCTTCCTCACACTCTGGGGTTCATTCAAATTTTTTGTTCCCCCTTAGCATCTTGAAGAAGGGTGCACACTTCTCTCCCGCCTTGGAGAGGAACCTACTGAGTCCGGCCAATTTTCCAGTAAGGCTTTGAACCTCCTTTGAGTTCTTTGGTGACCCCAACTCCATGATCGCTTTGACCTTATCCGGGTTAGGCTCCACCCCCGCTGGGGTGAGCAAGTGACCCAGGAATTTTCCTCGGCAAGCCCCGAAGACACACTTCAGGGGGTTGATCCTCATCTTATACTTCCACAAGGTCCCAAAAGTCTCTTCAAGGTCTCGGAGGTGAGACTATAGGTCCCGACTCTTTACCATGAGATCATCGACATAGACCTCTAAGTTTCTTCCCTTCTGCTCTCGAAAGACCCTATCCATCATTCTCTGGTATGTGGCACCTGCATTCTTGAGCCCGAAGGGCATCATCTTATAACAATAACATCCATCCCCCGTGATAAAGGAGACATCTTTGATGTCCGGGGGGTGCATGCGAATTTGATGATAACCTGAAAAAGCATCTAAGAAAGACATTACAGGGAAACCGACGACTGAGTCAACCAGCGCGTCGATTCTAGGCAAGGGGTCGCAATCTTTCGGGCATGATTTATTAAGCAAGGAAAAATCGATACACATTCTCCACTTACCTCCTCCCTTTCTCACCATGACAACGTTGGAGACCCAGCATGGATACTGGATCTACGATACAAAACCTGCCTGCAGGAGCTTACCCACCTCCTCTCGAATGGGTCCTTTCAGCTTGTCTGCTATGGACCTCCTCTTTTGGCGGATGGGGCGGGTGTCGGGGTCGAGATTTAGGCAGTGGCAAGCCACGTTGGCATCAATCCCGGGCATCTCTGCGGCGCTCCAAGCGAAGACATCCACATTCTTTTGCACGCAGACTAGGATCTCAGCCTACTCCTCCGAACTGAGCTCTCCGCTGACTCGGACCTTCTCCAACACCCCAATCCGAGTGATGACCTCAAGCTCCACGACCTCATCCATAGCCTCCAGCCTAGATTGCTCTCCCCAAGCACTTTCCTCCTCTCCGCCACAAGCGAGCGCTTGGGCTCCTTCCTCCGTCTCCTCCTCCCCTACCATCATCGACTCTTCTGCCCCTCCTTCCTGGGCCTTCTCTTCTTTTTCCTCCTCTCCGCCACAGGTGAGTGCTTGGGCTCCTTCCTCCGTCTCCTCCTCCCCTACCATCATCAACTCCTCTGCCCCTCCTTCCTGGGCCTCCTCTTCTTTTTCCCCCTCTTCGCCACAAGCGAGCGCTTGGGCTCCATCCTCCGTCTCCTCCTCCACTACCATCATCAACTCCTCCGCCCCTCCATCCTGGGCCTCCTCTTCTTTTTCCCCCTCTTCTCCTCTCTCCGCCATGGGCCCCTCCGCGACCCCTTCCTGGGCACAAACTTCCCCTTCACCTATCCTCTCTTCTACTCCTTCCTCCTCTCCGACCTCGGCCGCCTCCTCCATCACCTTATCCCACTCCTCTACATCCCCCATCCAGGAAATGGTGTTGATAGCCGTCACATAGCACTGTCTCGCCACCTTGGGATCTCCTTGGACCCGAACCTGGATTCCACCTATGTTGAACTTTAGGCATTGGTGAAAAGTGGACGGGATGCATCAGAACGGGTTCATGAGAGGCCATCCGAAGATGGCGTTGTAGCTGCTTCGAGCATCCACTATCACGAAGCGGCAGTTCCGGGACTGCCCTCCCAGGGTCACATGGAGCTCCACTCCACCTTCTACTTCCTTCCTCTCTCCTGAAAATCCAAACAGAGGACCATCCGAGGCCAACACCCTCCTGGCCTCCACCTTCATCACATCGAACGCCTTTTTGAAGATTACATTGACCGAACTCCCATTATCCACTAGGATCTGTGAGACGGTTAAGTTCTCAATGGCAGTCTGAATGACCAGCGCATCGCAGAAAGGGTCCTCATGACCCGTCATGTCCTTCTGAGAGAAAATAATTTTTTCTG